>CM053626.1:286839559-286917041 GCA_028646595.1 Phalanger gymnotis | reverse complement strand
GGGGAACAGGGCAACCAGAGTGTACGCCATCTTGGAGTGGGCGGGGAGGAAATGGGGAGAAAATTTGTAATTCAAACGCCTGTGAAAATCAATGCTGAAAACTAAACATATTAAAAATAAATTAAAAAAAATAAAATCAACTCATTAGCCATGTCTGAGAATGCATATTCATTCTACACCTTCAGTCCATCACTTCTCTGCCAAGAAGTAAGAGGTCTGTTTTATCATTGATCTTCTGAAGTCATGAGTGGTTGTGGCTTTGGTCAGAGTTCTATGGTCTTTCAGTTATTTCCCCTCAAGTGATTATTTGTGGCCTTCACATAAACTGTTTTTATGGTTCTCCTCATTTCACTTTTCATCAGCTTATACAAGATTCTTCTTATATGAATACAAAATTCTATTACATTTATATATGACAGTTTGTTCAGCCATTTCCTTAATGGATGGATATGTATTTTGTTTCCAGTTCTTCGGAACAACAAAAAACTAATACTATGTTTTTGTACATGTGGGTCCTTTTCCTCTGCCCTTCCTATCCTTGAAGTGTGTGCCTAATGGTATCACTGGGTAAAAGAGCAGGTTAATTTGAATGATTTGGGGGTATAGTTGCAAATTATTTCCCAGAACGGTCAAACCAATTTGCAACTCCACCAACAATGCATTTAGTGTGCCTGTCCTCCCATAAACCCCAAGCAATTGCTAACAACTTCTTTTTGTCGTCTTTGTCTATCTGGTAGATGAGAAGAATCTCAGAGTTCTTCTAATTTGAGTTTCTCTTATTACTGATTTGGACCATTTTTCTATATAGTCGTTAATAACTTATACTCTTAGACTATGCTAATGAATGTTTAACAACTGAATCTCTCTCTGCATATATACATGTACATATATACCATACATTTATGTGTATATGTGCACTTTTAAGTACAATCTGCATTAACATTTTCTCCATCGCTTTTTCAAGTCCAGACAATCAACAAAACAATAAATCAAGTCATAGTAGTATTTGCTGATTTCCAAGGTGAAAATGCTCACACTAAAAATTTAACAACTGAGCCAATTTGAGCTGGCTCTAGTGTAAGCTTGCTATACTTCCTACATGTAACTGTCCATTTCATCTTTTACAATGATCTCTACCTTTTTAAATAAGAATTCCCCTCTTGTGAAAAATCTTCCTTTGTCTTTAGTTTCTTTGATAATATTACCTTTTATATTTAAATCATGGATTATTTTAGGGCTCGTTAAGGCACATGTTGTGAATGTTAGTCTAAAAATATCTGTAAGACTTCTTTTCAGCTTTTCTGGCAACTTTTGTGTTTATTGGATATTTTGTGATTTGCTGCTCTTCTAGTTTTTTTAGTTGCATTCACAGTTTACTAATTTCTTCTTTCTTTTGTTGATGAACATGTTTAGAGAGATGTAATTTCATCTAAGAACTCCTTTAGCTGTATAACACAAGTTTTGGTATGTTGTTTAATTATTGTATTTTTTAAAGTAAAATTACCTACCATTTCTATTATTTGTTCTTTGACCTAGACATTCTGTAGCATTTTATTATTTAGTCTCCATTTAAATCTGAATATTTTTTTCAAATTATTGTTAAAATTTTTATTATGTTGAAGTCAATAAAGAACATGTTCAATAACTCCACTTTTCTACATTTGCTTATTTTTTTCTGCCCTAGTACAGTCAGTTTTTAAAGGTACCATGTGAAGCTAATACACACACACACACACACACACACACACACACACACACACACACACACCCCTTTCAATTCTCATTTAATAGTTGCCATCTAACTTTTCCAAAATTTTATTCAGCTCCTTCATGGTTCTTGTTGAGGAAGCACATGCTAGGCATGTCAAACTAATACTACAACCAAGACCACTATCTCTTAAAAAGATCCTGATGGAGAAAACTGAGGACCCTGAATCCAAGAGCCTTGGGAAACAGCAATGTCCCTCAGGCCTGTTTTCTGACCTGGCCTCCACCAGCATTACGGAGGGAAGAAATCATTGTGAGAATAGGCCCACTTTCTTCACCACCACTACCAACTGGCCAACTGCCATCGACAAGCGGAGGAGCGAAGCAGTCCTTGGGGGTAGTAGCACCACAAAGACCACCCATTCTCCTTCTGGCTGAGTCCTCACAGAAGAAACTCTTGTGAACAAGGGGCCAGCCATCTCCACCAACTGCCAAACAACTTCTATTCACAGAGAAGGCAGGCCAGGTTAGCAAAAGCAAAAAGGCACCCTGGGTGAGAGACCAGAGGCAGCACGTGCTTGGTGAGTCATTTTCACATGTGCCACTGTCTCCTCACAGACTTTGATACTGATAGCCTAGGACCTTGACTTTGAGAGACTTTGGAATATCAGTGCTTCCAGTTAAGTGTCAAATGGTTCTTCATCAGAGATTGATATGATTTTATCAGGGGAAATGATTGGAGACTACCATCTGCTTTGCCTATGTGCCCTAAGGATTATAGGAGCTTTCCATCTGACTTGCAGCTAAAATGTTCCATATGTGATGTCTCCCCTGTTTGAATGCAAGCTCTTTGAGAGCAGGAACTCACTTATTTTTCTACTTGAAACTTCAGCATTTAGCACAGCACTCTGTCCATAACACTTCATGTTTCATTTATTTATTGTTTTTGTTTAATCTAAGTCTGAAAGGGGCACATTAAGGCCTCAAACAATTATTATTTTGTTGCCTATTTCTCCCTGTTGTTCAATTCATTTTTCCTTTAGATATTTAGATGCTGTTATTTGTTGCATATACATAAGTATGTGTATAAACATGTATATACACATACAACATATATAAGCTAACAGTTTGTTATTTATGGTATCATTAAGGATACTGTGGTTTCTCTGCTTATCTCTTTTATTTTAACGATATTTTATTGGTATCTTTTGCTCTATGTAACATGCCTCCTTAAAAAATTCACAAACATTAATTTTCTCTCCTTTCCATACCCTGGCCCTGCTGGAAAATTAACAAAAGAGGAAAAATTTGCATAACATTTTTCATTGTCCTCATAACTATTTGCATTGTCCAGCAAAACCCATTTTCACATCGGCTATTTTCTCAAATGTACGTCTCACACTGATCTTAAATCTCATCACCTTTCTAACAGGAGGTATGTAGTGTGATTAATTTTTGGTCCCTGGGAATCATGGTCTATCATGGCATTGAAAGTGTTCCAAAGTCTTTCAAAACTGGTTTTCTTTATGTTATCATTGTATAATTGCTTTTTTAGTTCTGCTCACTTCATTCTGCATCAGTTTACAGATATTCTCAGTAAATTATCCATTTTCTCATATTTTATGGCACAACAATATTCCACTTGCTTATCTTAAAGGAGGTAATTTTTAAAAACCACTTTTAAAAAACTGTTTCCTTGTCTGAGATCATGACTATCACTGTTTTGGATTCACTAGAAACGCATCTCATGTTAGCTCCTCATCTTAACTCTGCATTAATATTTTACCTGGGGCCAATATGCTTAGTCCTTTTAAGCCTGTGCAGAATATATCAGTGTGCTTAGAGGATACAATTTCCACAGGGCAGAGTTAAGATGAGGAGCTAAAGTAACTACAAACAAAATAAATCATTTTACCAGGAGGAAGGAATGATAGGTGGTTAATCCTGGTCACACTTTGAGTATGACCACACATTAGGAAGTATGTTTTTCCTTCCATCAGATTCTATTACAGTATTTCCTCTCTTGGCCAGTTAACCCACTCCTTTTACAAAGGAAAAGATGGCAAAAGGGGGTACTATTATCACTAATAATCTAATGGTCTGATCCTCAATTTTTCCTTCTGTCCCAGGTCCAAGTTGTTTGATCTTTCCCTTTATTTTTCTTCTTTTAATTCCCCCTTTCTAACCCAACTCCCTTTGGTAAGGTTTATTTTGTTTGTGACTATTTCTTCCCTACTTCGACCCTCCATCCCCACCTGTTGCTCTATTGATATTAATGCACTAAACTCCGTACATATATCGATGTGTGTGTGTATAGGAATGGGGAACAGTATATGTGTGTGTGTTCTACTTTCCTTCTACTTGTTCAGATAAGAGTAAAGCTCATGAACTTCCTGCACTGCCATTCTTATCTTTATGTCTATATAGTCTTTTCAATTATAAAAATGAATTTATTAAGCATTTACTATGTATCAGGCACTATGCTGGGAGCTGAAGATACAAACACGAAAGAAAAAAAATAGTTCCTGCCCCTCAAGAAATTTACATTCTTTTGAAAAAGAGATTTTATTAATATCCTTTGTTTTTACATTGCCTACATTTCTTCCCTGAACCTCTCCTAGAAAACAATCACTTACAACAAAGAATTTTTTTAGAGAAAGGAAAAAAAATTCAGTAAATTCCATCAACACATTGAAAAAAATCTGATGTTATATTATATGCAGGGTTCTACATCTGTGGACTGTACTCCACAGATTGTGGAGAATTGTGTTCTCATGCCTCTTCTTTGAGGACAAGTTTGTCCTTTCTAATTTCACAATGTTCAGTTTAGAATGCTTTGTGGTGGTTGTTCTTTCTATTCATATTACTGTAGTCACTGTGTATGTTGTTTTCCTGGCTCTGCTTACTTCACTTTGCATCAGTTCAAGTAAGTCTTTCTATGATTCTCTGTACTTATCATGCAATTAGAATTATTATAGGCTGCAAACTCCTAACAAATGAGGAATTCCACAGGAAAAGTGGTTTAAAGATTATCTCAGAGAAATAAATGAGAAGAAAAAAAGATAGACTAATAAAAGATAAAAGATGTTCTTATCATTAGTTCCATTAGTATCCATGCAATGTCAAGTGAGTGAAAGAATGCCCCAGGAAAGTTGGAGGGACTTACTAAGGTGTACTTATGGGAGAGTTTGGACAGAAGTCATATAGTATGAGTGTTGGAGGGAATATCAGCAACAAGGAGGTCAAAGACGATGATGATAACAATATCTTGCATTCATATAGAATCTTGAGCTTTGCAAGCACTTTACATACATAATCTCATTTGATCCTAATAAAAACTCTGTAAGGTAGGTACCATTACAACTCTCATTTTACTGATAAGGAAACTGAAGCTCAGAGAGGTAGAGGGACTTGTCCAGGGTCACACAGTCAATCAGTGTCTGAGGCAAGATATGAACCCAGTTCTTTAAGTGTAAAACTCTATCCACAACTTGGTGCTGCCTCTGCAATGCACTGAGGTCCTAGAACAGACTAAATAGAATAAAACATTTTCTATCTATGTAGGGCAGCATTTGACACAAGTTAACCCATAATAAAGTATATGTGCTTACAATAAACAAATTTTTAGTTGGTCCATCGTGCTGTGAAATGTTCCTAATCATCTTCATCAGCAGCGGATCCTTGAATTTTAGAGCCCTCTTCATAAGCATCTTCAGTCCATTTCCTATAGACAAAAGACGCTAAGTGTACCAAATACAATTCAAGTTTAACTACGGTTCAAGAGAATTAAGAAAAAACCTCTCTCAATACCAGTTTTATTAACAAATAAGTGATTAAAAGAGAAGCAAACATGAAAAGAAAAAGTTCCTTTTCAGAAAATATATAAATTAACCAGTATTAATTTTGGACAACCCAAGACAGAATATAAAATTCCCCTTAATGTTTGAGAATATATAATGTTTTCATCTATAATACAAGACCATTTTAGGATATCATAGTAGTAGTGTCTAATACCTGCACAGACTAAAGCCAAAAAGATGGCTCCTGGATGACTTGTAGTGGTGTCTGTCCATCCTATAACCCATACCTTAATGTTTTGCCAATTGCCTGATTGTACTTTATGTTCAACGATAAGCAGTGAGTAACCCAAGATCACTGACCTTCACAAATAAGCTGTACATTCCTCTTGTTAGCAGCAAGATTGATGCAGAAGGAGATGAGCTCTAGGTCAATTCGTTCATCTGAGCATTCAAAGAGCATTTTCATTAGCTAGAAATAAACACATGCACACACATATGCTCACCACAAGTTACATCACCAAAACATTTGAAAACTCAAAAACAAGAATATGACAACAAGTTTTCATTATACACTCTGTATTTTACATCATACACTCTGTGGCAACAACAAAAACCTTATAATCAAGAAATAAACACATAGTGAAAAATTAATCCAATGCACAAAACCGGCCAATGGCTTTACTGTCTTCTTTTGGGAACATATAAATGGTCAGTGTCTGACGACTAATTAAACATATAAGGCAGGTACCCAGGTTAGCCATGTATCATTCCTCTCCTGCACTCTGGACTTTCTTCACTATGGCCCTGACCTAAGTACCCTGATTTCCCACCTTCATCTCCAACCCAATTTTGTGTGTTGTCTTTCCCCATTAGAATATGCTTGATGGTAGGGAGTGTTTTTTATTTTTGCTTCTATTTATGTTCCCAGAACTTAGCACAGTGCCTGGCACATAGTAAGTACTTTATAAATGCTTACCGAGTGACTGATTGAATAAGTATTTACTGAACTCTTGCTGCAATGGGCCCAGACCTGTACCAGGTGCTTCAGAGAATATAAAGTAAGTCTGAACATATTTTATATGACTGGCTTACACTATGATTGAAGAGACAAAGCCTTATGCACAAGAAATAATTATGATGCAAGGAGACAGTATGCAATACACAACTAAATTTTATAGATATATATATGTATCATATATACATATGCACATATATCTTTATATATGTATGTATTGTGTACAGACTGCAAGAACAAAACATGTTCAGACAAGAGTAAAAGGTGGGTTGGAGTAATTTTGCAAAGGCTTCATGAAAGAGATGAACAAAGGATAATTGCTACAATAGGTAAGATGTATTTGAGCATTCCTTTTAAAGATCATAATAGCTTTTGGTAGAATAGATATTTTAAAAATATGGGGAAGATCTTTTAATTTCCGTGACTGTCATCAAAAATTATTTCCTAAATACTCCTATACTGACTCTGTTATTGAAAAAATTCTCAACCGGCCTGACTGATAACTGAATCTAATAAGATGAGATTTAATAGAGACAAAGTTTTCTATTTAGGTTAAAAAATCAACTTCATAAACATAGGATTGGGCAAGCATATTTAGACAATAGTGGATATGAAAATTACCTAGGGAATTTGTATTAGAAATTTACAGCTAGAAGGAACCATAGAGATTCTTGAAATCTAATGCCTTTCAGTTTGAGAAAAGATTTTTACTGTTGAGGCCCAAGATAAACTAGGGAGACTGAGCTAGGATTTTAACCCAGTGCTCTCTCATAATTCTTTTTGTGAACTGTAAGATTAATATGGTTGAACAGAATGTCACGATAGCCAGAAAAGCTACTGTAATGTAATGTTCTTCCTTACGGAATGATTAACAAACTGGGTCCACTACAAATTTATGCTGTCTAATCACAATATGGCCCTTACTGTGGCAAGGCAATTCTTTTCCTCCTCCTCAATTTATTTTTGATCTATTCTCCAGAGTAGCTATTCCAAATTTTCTCTTTGAAGCAGCTGTGTAATGTAGCAGAGTGCTGTACTTGGGGGTTAGGAAGACCAGAGTTCAAATCTTGCCTCAGACACTTACTAGCTAGCTAGCTAAATGATTCTGGGCAAGTGATTTTCCTTCTCATTTTGGCAAAATGAGGGAGTTAGACTCAATGGCTTCCAAGATTCCTTCCCGTTCTAAATCTATGATCCTCTGCTTCTCCTCCCCTTCTCTTCATCTCATAGTGCCTTGACATCATCCCCCCTCCCATTCTCTCCTCCTTCACATCGTTCTCTTAAGAGTGGCCTTTTTTTCCTTGCCAAGGGCAACCCTCAATCCCACTGACTTTTCTATCATATTGTCTCTATGATCATCCTCATTCTCTTCCTAATCTTCAATCTCTCCCTCTCTACTAGTTCCTTCTATGGTGCCTATAAACATTTCCAAGTCTTCTCAATCCAAAACAAACAAATTTAAAAAAACACAAAACAAACCACTCACCAAATCCCACTAGTTATTATTCTATATCTCTCCTCCCTTTCTTAGACACACTTCTAGAAAAGGCTATCTAAGGTTACTGTCTCCACTTTCTCTCCCTCATTCATTTCTCAACCCTACACAATCTGGTTTCCAATGTCATTACATTACTGTAACTGTTCTCTCTAAAATCAAACTAATCTCTTAACTAACAAATCTGCCAAACTTTTCCCAGTTCCTATTCTTCTTGACATCTCTGAAGCATCTGACAATGTTAATCAACCCTTCTGGATACTCTCTTCTCTCTAGGATTTCATGACATTTCTCTCTCTTGGTTCTCCTACCTGCCTGAGCCCTTCCCCTTTGTCTCCTTTGCTGTATCATCATCTGTATCACACTTACTAACTGTGGGTGACCCACAAAGTTCTGTTCTAGGCCCTCATCTTTTTTTTCCCTCTATACTCTCTCTGGGTAAATTAATTGGCTCCCTAATTATCATGTCTATGAAGATGACTCCTAGATCTATACATCTAGCCCTAAACTCTCTCTCTAGAGCTCCAGTGTTGCATCAAATACTGCCTATCAGGCATTTTAAACTTTATGTTCCACCGACATCTTAAATGCAACCAAGTCCAAAAAGAACTCATTAACTAACCCCGCCTCCCCAAACCAGCTTCTCTTTTGAACTTCCCTGTTATTGTTGTGGGCTGCACAATTCTTCTGGTCACTCAGGTTTATAAGCTTGATGTCATCCCTGACTCCTCCATTCTCATTCAGCCCATATATTCACTTAGTAGTCAAATTTTATCATTTCTAATGCTACAAATTTCTTGCTTGTTTCCACTCATATAATCACAAACCTAATCCAAAGCTTTTATTATCTCTCATCTAGACGGTGTCTCTTTTGCCTTTAGTACAGTGACTGGCATATAGAAGGGGCTATTTTCATAAATGCTTGTTGATTAATTCTCGATCTCCTATCCTAAGATTATGAATTAGAAGAAAGAGAAAATAAAACAAAATCTTAGGTAAGTAAAAAAATGAAAACCCCGCAATTTTAAAAGTTATTTTATGCTCAAAGAGGACTAAGCAAACTATGGATTGGCTTTAAAAAAGAAATAACATAGGATTTAAAAGAGGCAGATCTTAAATATCCATGAAATAAAGATATTTTAAAAGCAGGTGAATTTGGCATGTTTATGATTTATGACTTGGAAGTCCTTCTGTTCTTTTTAGACTGCAGTGAGGCAGGTGGATGGTTTAAAACACGTACAAACATTCTGTTGTGCCATTTCCCTGAAGGGATTCTTTTAACTTGTATGTCGCTGATACTTGAATCTTTAGAATAACATCGGGAGCAACTAAAACCTAAGATGACTATGTAAATAAAAAACTGTGTCAATAATATAATCTGCGTCCTGTAACAGATTTCATTGGCTAGTCATACATCAGCTGTCTAATACAGTAACAGTCCAAAGTTAACTGCAAACTAAATAAGAGTTTTAAGTCACAATGTTCTAATTAATGTAATTCATACTTATTTTACTTGAGGTTTTCACATACCAATTCAAAACCTATTATGGATATCTTTCAAACTCTTACTGCTTTAAGATTTTTAAAAAATTGGTTAATCTCTAACATGCCTTATAGAATTATTCATGTCACAAATAAGCATTAACTAATCTGTGATTCCATAAAATCAACACTGCCCTGATTTATGAGGCCAAAGGAGATGATAATTTAGGTGATAAAGTTATTACCTGTCAGCAATTCTCACATTAAACTCTTAAAACTTATTTGGTTTATAATTATTTCTATACTTTTTTCATTGGTCAAATTATGTTTTTTTAAGCGTAGCAATTCTCTCACAAAATCAAGAGAAATTAAAACTTAAAATGAACAGAATACTTTCTGATACAGAATTAGTTCTTTATAATAAGAAAAAGAAACTCACTTCAATTCCAATTAAATCTATTCAAATTTCAAAATAATAGTTTAATATGAGCTCCATGTGTACCATTATGCTTTTATTTAATTTGATTGCTACCCATGGCACTTCAAAAGTGAGTGTAATTGCTGCCAACTAGGAAATATTAAAATTAAATTTGTTCTGCTTTAACTATGTCCATTGTCATCTTTTACTGATTTAACAGGAAGGCACTAAAAGGTCTACAGCTTGTGCAATGAAGAGGCAGTAGTGTTCAATCAGACAAGTCCCATATTGAGTATCAGATACCACAGACCCAGGACTGAAATCACTGTGTCTAGACTCTCTGGCACCTGACTTCACTTATTTACCAGTGACCAGAGGCCAACCCCCACCGCTCGCTGCATTCACATACACCTCTGCACATCTCCCCCGCCCATCCACCCCCTCCAGCCCCCTGCCCAAACATCTTTGAATGATTATGCCAGAACTTTGCATGCCTCAGGAATCTCTCCTGACTGGCTACTCCCTAACTCTGCTGTTTGAAGTGATGCTCTGGTTTCTGAACTTCGGCAGATAATGGCAGGCAGGAGCAAAAGGTGCTGTCAGAAAGGACGTTTACCAGCATTCAGCTAAAAAGGAGCATGTAGATCAAAGAGAGGCCCAATAGGACAACTGTGGTGGAAAACATGTGGGTAGCTATGGAGATCCTTGCATACTGTTCTGTGGTAAAATATTAAATAACACCATGACATCATTACCTAACCATGTACTTTGATTGGCCATTCCACTACTAATAAATACTTTTTATAAGCATCTGGATGGCATTTGCACCTATTTAAACAAAACACGCATTTTAGAGGTCTAAATAACAATGAACTGTTAATACCTATTTTTAACTGTTAATAGAATACAACCATTAACTCCTGACTTCCATAAGGATGCTTACCTGAGATAATCCACCCATCAAGACTATTAAAAAGCAGAAAAAAGACTATTAAAAAGCAAAAGAATCTAAGACTTGACTAAAACAGCCCAGCACACCAGTCAAGTAGAGATAAAGAGAGCACATCAGAAATAATCTGACACAAGGAAGGTAATATAATTGTGAGTGCAGTATGTATATGAGCAACAGTGGTCAAAATCACTGTCTCCAGATTATTCAGTATTTTATAACAACGAACCTTACATTTGTAAGATTTATCTATTCAATGACCATTTAGTAAATGTGGACCATGTTCAAACTACTGTGTTTGGCAGAGAGGGAGATAGGTTCCCTGCCTGTTTATTTAACAGCAGAAGAACAAAAACAGCTTTAAATTGGAAAATGAATGAAGCCTAAAATAAAGAGACATCAAGATGCACTTACTATCTTTTCCAATCTATTTGTTACTTAGGAAAATATTCATATTGATTTCCTGTTTTACCATAATTATGACTTACTTATGCTTCCTATTTGACAATGTCATGTATATATAATGCCCCTTGTTTCTTAAAACTGCTGGATACAATTTCAAAGAGAACAAACATTCTATTAAACCCTATGAAATTCCAAACATCAGATATGGCTTTAATAAGTAAGTTAACTGTTTGTGGTCACAGACCAGTTTAAAGCTTTACAAGCACTGTAAACATTGCTTTGAACAGCCAGTGTCTGCTGCTCTGAATAGAATGTTCGTTACAGCTTGGTGAATGATTAGTGAAGTTGGAGGAATCATGGATCTAATTGAAATTTCCATGGTTCTTTTATATTGCAATAAATTTGGCACTGGGTAGTTATAAACCATGTCAACATTTCCCTTAAGTGTGCCATAATTGAGCCCTTAAGTGAAAGTTGTAGGTGGGCATCATTGCAGTAAGAAACATAGTCTGCTATATCCTTTGGTTTTCTCAAGAAATTGCCTCCTTCCTATAGCAAAACCAAGGAGAAGGATGTTTACAATAGACTTTGGTAATATAACTTTGCTGTTCCCATAAAAACTGAATGCTCTAAAAGAAAAAATTCTTGGCTTTTTGGAAAAGTTTGAGGAAATTTTAATCAAGAAACACAAACCATAAATGTTCTGTAAATTTTCCATGCCAAGTTCCCATTACAGTCATGTTTGATGTTAGAACATTTGTCAAGAAAGCATAAGTGGTGGTATAGTTCTTGAAAAGATGATAAGAAGCATTATGTATATGAGGCTTAGAACTCCAGGATCAATATTAACAACACTTCAAAAGATACAATAATGCAGTTTTAACATTTTCATATTTCTATGTTCTTTTCCTTTTTAATAAAATTTCATGTGTAAATCTTTGTTTAGGCCTGTGATTCAGAAAAAGAGGTTATAATTTAGAAAGTTAAAAGGAGATTTCTCCATCCCAATCTACTTTGCATTTCTCTTTTACTGACCCAAACTATTCTGTGACTTTATGCTAGATAAGACCCATCAATCTAGACACAAGGACATTTTCTGGCTTGGCTGGTTTCCAGCTCATATCCTGTAGTTCATGAAGTTTGGACATGGAATAGGATTAGAAAAGAAGGCCCCTTTGAAACTGCAAAGCAGAGGCCTTCAGGACACAGAGAGAAGGAGGGTAGTAAATCACCTGGAATCCCCCTCTGACAGTGCTACTCTTTTATTGAAAACTTGTTTTGACAAGGGGCTTGATGACACAGAACACTGGCCATAAGCTGACACACAGCATTTTGATGAGGCATGCCTGTTAAGATTTGTTGCATATTCTTTTCAAAGAGGTCTATTTTCTACAAACAACTATAATTAGGATGCCTCTTGGAATAAAGGCCTAATGGCTTGTGAAATTTTTAGTTGATGTTCACCTTTTTTTTTTAACTTCCTGCAGTTGTAACTTTAGTTCATTAACAGGTAACACAATTATATTAAAATTTAATTTGGATGAGAGGAATATTTAGTTTAAATTAGTGAAAAGAAAAAATTTTAAAAGGTTTATTTCTTTCAAGGATTTGCTATGTAGTAACACCAAACTGAGCTAACAAAATATTGCCCGGTAGAAATTTGTAGGAAACTTAAGAAGGATTTTTATTAGCGTATCAACTAAGAGTGGAAGGAGTCCTGGGTTTGGATAAAACCAGGTTCTAATCTATTTCGCTCTACTACTTAGTAGGACATCAAATCTGGCCAAAATCAGTCATGTCCTTTGTAACAGAGGCACTAACTATTTAATCCAAAATAAAAATTTTGTTTCACTCCATCAATAATAGACAGCAAAGGCCCCAGGATAAGAAGGTATGATAGGTTGAAAACTGGACTACTGGGGTTCCATGAAGGTAGGAACTATTTAACTTTTCTCTTTATCCCTAGCTCTTGGCAGAATGCATCATGCCTATTAAGTACTTAAAAATGTGGATTGACTTGCTGATGGAGAGATGAGATCATAGATTGTCTTTATGACTGTCTGACAATTTCTGAAGCATTGTTAAGAAGCTCGAAGAAAAGCTAGGACCTGACTACTCAGAATCCTTAAGTGTTACAGAAGATCAGAGTTCGAAATCTTAATTCCACAGTTACTTATTATAAGATGCAGAGCTAGAAAGGGCCTTAGAGGACGTTTAGTCAGCCAGGATCAAGGACTGCACATCTGCTCTGTTTTCCCTCCTATGCCACAGTGGCTGACCACACTCCTGACCCACGCCCTTTCCTCACCATGAAGAAGGAGAAAACTCAACATTGGAATAAATCTTGGATAAAACTGATCTGGTCATGGATGAGAGTACTTCAAACATCCCCCAGCACTCTATAAGCAACTCAGCCTCAGAACTCCACTGACTTGCCTTTATTGCTAGGTAGAAAGCAGTAAGGAGCAGCCATCAGTCCTATCATTGGTCTGCCCAATCCTTTTGCCTTCCTACTTCTGCTTTTTAGCTTTTTCTCAAGGGGTGATAATTAAATCAACTTTCCCTTTGTTACTCCAAAGTGAATATACTGGAGGATCCTGGCTCCATTCAGAATGGAAGATTCCTTTTCTGAGCACCACCCTTTGTTTCCTCATATCCATTCCTGACAGCTTCATCCCTCTGGTTGCCAACTCTGCCATGCTTTCTCTTGTGCCCTCCTAGTTCAGTTGTAATCTGGTTTTAGAGCTAAAAAAAAGTACCTCTTATGCTGGCCTTTGCTTCCTTGACCCAGAAATTACTTTGTATTTACTTATATGGACATATTCTTCCATTACCCACCAAGAAAATGTTAACTCTTTGAAGGTAAGGGTTGCTTTACTGTGCCTTTGTATCTTCAGTCCTGGAAGAGTAGGTAGCATATCCTAAGCCCTTAAATAAATGCTTGCTGACTTGGCTGGGTGACCTGAGATGAACAGGTAGAAAATTTTTCAGTCACATTTTTCAATGTTTCACACCAGCCCATCTCTTGTCTTCTCTGCATAGGTGATTCCTCATATCTCGAATGCATTTAGTCATCTCCTCTACCACTTAGCATGCTTAACTTTCTTCCAGGCAGCTCAGACACTACCACCAAGAGGGGGTCTTTGCTTATCCTCCCATTTGTTCATGTTCTCTTGCTTGAAGTTAGATGGCATTATTTTCTATGTACTTTGAAGTTACTTATCTGTGCACATAAAGCATCCCCCAAGAAAAAAAGAATCTCCTTGAGGACAGGGTAACATCCATTTATGTCTTTGCATATATAGAACTGTTTAATAAATATTTGTTGAATTGAAATGATTCATTTACGTATCAAAGTATAAACATAAAAAGAAAAGAGGATTGGCAAAGAAGGTACAGGGAAAGAATAGCAAGAAAAATAGACATCTTGCAAATTTTTCTTAAAAAAGAAATACCTACCTGTGGTATACAATCAGTATATGCGAACATTGATTTAAATCGGTCATCCATGCTTATATGGTAGAGAACACACATTGCTATTTGCTTGTAATTTTCATTTCCTGAAATGAAAAAATTGCATATGACAATATTTTTAGTTTATCATCCACAAATACAAACATACAAAGAATGTTTTTAAATTTTTAAATGTTTATCTAAGGTTAACAATCTGACAAACTTTAAGTTCCCTACTTTAGTTTGTTTTCGAATGATAATCGGAAGGCTTGAATCACACTCAAGTTATCTTTGAAAGACAAGATTCTCGAAGGTGAAAGTGTTTTAATTGGAGTGAATATCTGAAGGAAAGAACTTTCAGAAAAAGCATGATAAAGTCATAATTATGAATAGTCACTAATCTCATATAAGTGTATGATATAAGGCCAGGACATTTTATAATCTTCTTGACTGATATCACCACTGTATGTGACTAACAATATATAGACTAAGCAAATTCTTTCCTTCACTACTAGTGTTAGTATTAATATGTAAGATATTGAACTTAAAAATTAGATTTATTAGTTATCCTCTAGAGCAGGGCTGTCTAAAATGTGGCCCACCTACAAGCACTGAAATTTATATAAGTGCTTTAGTAAACGAAGCTGAGCTACGGCAGAGCTCTCACTAAAATGGCAAATCAAAATATATTGTCTATTGTTTCCATAAAAACCTAAGGTTGGACAGCCCTGCTCTAGAGTAGAAACTATAAAAAACAAAACAAATCCTCCAACTGAATACCACCTTCCGAGAAGAAAGGACCCTGGATTTGGAGTCAGGAGAGCTGGATTTAAACCTAGTTCTGGAGCTCATTGCCTTTGGACCAATAACTCAACTTTCCTATCTGTAAAAATAAGGGGCTTGAATTAGAGGAGCTCCAAGATCCTGTTCTAACTTTAAATGTATAGAGAACTTTTATTTAAAAAACACCCCCTGAAGTCAGTGGCAAAGCTAGATGTATTAGACCACTTTTTTAATAGTATATTTATTCTTATGATCATTGTAGATTTTAAATAGAGATAGCATGGGGCAGCAAATTTGTAGAAGTCCCTGTGCTTGAATCCTAGCTCTGCTACTGTATTGGTAATTAAGGTGGAACTTTCTTACTGTTTTAGAATGCCAAATTAATTACGTGTCTTTGATTGAGTCTTACTAGGTGCAAAACCCCCAGGCTGGTTAGCAAACTAGTTCGCTAGTTTGAGAGAGGCAGGAAGCCCCCAGAGCTGCTAAGACCAGAGCCAACAGTAGACACCTAAGTTCTGGTCCCTCAAATGACATTTGATGACGTTTAAAGACTGTATAAAAAGAGAGAACAGAGTTGTCTGCTGGGGGCTCTCACTCTTGGAGGAGTGTTGATGTGGAGACTGTGGGCAGCTGTAGTTAAGAGCCCTCCAGCTTGTGAACCCAGATGTTGATGGTTTCTTGGTAATTATGAATTGTGATCTGGTCTGTTTATATTGTGTATGTTGTTGGCTTTTCCTCCTGAACTAAGTGAATGATATCTGTATGTTGAAATAAAGTAAGATTGTTAACCCCTTAAGTTACTTTCCTTAGTAAATCAGATCAAAAGAACCTGTGCTGGCAGCATTCTTGTTGGACTTGTGTTGGTCCGTCACCCCCACAACAGCTGCTAGTCCAATTGTTGCAACTTACTACCATGTGGTCTTGGGCAAGTCATATGATTATAGGATTACAGATGGACAGCTGAAACTAACTAAAGAGCTAACCCAAGCCTTTTATAAATGAAACTGAGGCCCAAGGAGAAGCTGCCCAGGTTATACTGGTAGAGTTGGAATTAACCTATTTATTCCCTACTTTGTAAAATTAGAGGATTTACCAGATAATCTCTAAATATCTGACTTACTGTCTTCCTCTCCTCCTCAACTCCTTCCCTTACAAAAGGGGACTTCAGCATTTATACAGATGCTGTCTCAAACTCTCAAACTTCCCAGTTGCTCACACAAGGACGGTCAGATCCTGGATCTTTCCATTACCCACAAATGGTCTACTTCTCCAATCAAAACAACTGACCTCACTCTGATTGTGACTTTCTCACTAGGCCTCACTGCTCCTAAATCTATTCTTCACCCTCCTTCATGGAGACATCTACTCACTCTATCCTGTTGGCACTTCACTTTCCTTCCTTTCTGATCTTGACCTTATTTAATTCATCTCCTTACTGCCATCAATCTTTGAATCCTTCTTCCTACCCACCCCAGCATAAACTTCAGCCCTAGATTACTCCTCAATTACAACTAATGTGCAGCTGACCAGAGCTGGAGGAAGTCACAAACTGTGCTGCTGGATACATTACAAATTCGTGTTATCCAAGTGAAACTGAGTAGTCATTGCAGCAAGGCAAACCTATTATATTCCTCTCAAATTGATTCTCTATCTCATTCCCCACAGAAACTATTCCAAACTTTTCTCCTCCAAACCATAACACTTTCCATCCCCCCCTTCTCTCACCTGAGGATCTTGCCTCTTAATTTACAGAGAAAAATAAAATCATTCAATGTGACCTCCCCCTTCTCCTCATGTCAAAGCTCCCTTGATATTATCTCTCACTCTCCAATCCCGTTCCCCAGTCTGATGATGAGGTAGTCATTCTTGTCAAGGCAAAACCTTCACATGTGACTTCAATCCCATCCCCTTCCTTCTCTAGCAGGTTGTATCATCAACTATTTCCCTTTCTCTAATCTTCAATCTTTTCCTATCTACTGTTTCCTTTACTACTGCCTTCAAGCATGCACAAGTCTGTTTCATTCTTAAAAGACCTTCACTCAATCTTGCCATCTCCTAAAGTTAAATCGTCCTGTACCTCTCTTCTCTTTCTTTGCCAAAATCCCAGGGGGCAAAGAGGCAATGGTTTACATTCTTTATCTCCACTTTCTCTCCTCTGACTCGTTCTTCAACCCTTTACAATATGGTTTTCAACTTCATCACTCAATTGGAAGAGCTCTTTTCAGTTACCATCGATCTCTTAATAGCCAAATCTGATAGCATTTTCTCAATTCTCATCCTTCTTAACTTATCCGCTACCTTTGACTCACTCTCTCCTCCTGAGCCATTTGGGTCCAGTGGCAAGATAAGGATCAGAATGACTGGAGACTGTCCTGGATTCTGTGGGAAACACTGGCCTTTTTAAGTCAAGGTCTTTCCCAGGTTTCAGTCTGAGCAAGGCAATGCCCATTCAGTGATTAAAGCTAGGTAAGAAATGAGGCAGAGGATGGCCTCTTTCACCTAGTCAAAAAAAATCAACGTGGGAGGGCAAGACCCTCAGGGTTTCTTTCTGGCCAAAACAGAAATAATTGCAGTTTACACTCACTGAGCCATCAGGACCCAAACAATAACCAAGCAAGGCTTGGTCTGGGACCTATTGTTGGCCAATCAATGAGAGCCAGAGTGATTTGGGTTTAAGGCATAGTCCTTAAGAAGTAAATCTAGCCCTGAGATATCTTGCGAGGTTTCAGTGATCAAAATTTACATTCCTTTGAGCAGAGCATCTGTAGTTAAAGGTATTATACTGTATGTGGATAGAGGGAAGAGAGGGAGGCAGGGAAGGAAGATGAGAGGGAGGAAGAAAGGAAAACAGTTGGAGAGAGTGAGGCTGGTGACTTTGCACAGCCTTCCCTCATTTAAATCCAATTCACTCGCAAGTCATGACATCACCACCTTCCTTATGCTATGGTTCTCTTTGAGAATGAAGGACAAACAACAACTTGTGAGTAGTAATAGCTGCCCCACTGGTGACTCGATTGGCCAGTTCCAGTTGGGCAATGCACTTCCTTCCTTCCTCTTGCTCCCTCCTCTCCCTTTGATTACATAGGGTATCATACCCTTACCTGCATGTGCTCTGCCCAAAGGAATGTAAATTTTGATCACTGAAACCTCGAAAGATATCTTAGGGTTTGGGGCTAGATTTCCTTCTTAAGGACCATGCCTTAAACCCAAATCATTCTGGCCCTCACTGACTAGCCAACAACAGGTCCCAGCCCAAGCTTCAGTAGGTCATTGTTTGGGCCCTGATAGCTCAGAGGTCTTCCCCTCCCAGATTGATTTTTTTTTTGAGTAGGTAAAAGAGGCCATTCTCTGCTCCATTTCTTACCTAGCTTTAATCACTGAATGGGCATTGCTTCAGTCAAACTGAGACCTGGGAAAGACCTTAAAAGTCCAAGGTTTCCCACTGCATCCAGAACCATCTCCAGCTGTCCTGATATACATCTTGCCACTGGACCCAGATGGCTCTGGAGTGGGTGAGACTGGTGATTTTACACAACCCTACGTTAGTTAAATTCAATTCATTTATAATAAATGTTTGTTGACTTGAAGGCATCACCATTCTTCCAGAGTACTAGGTTTGCAAACTGGGCATTATCCTTAATCTCTCCCTTCTCATATAGGCAATTAATTATTGCTATTTTTGCCTTTACAACATCTCTCAAATCTCTCTTTCTTCCACCTAGTACTCTGGGTACAGATGCAACAAGTGCATGAAGGACAGAGAGGAGGCCAAATGGGATGTAGCACAAACTTCCAGAGGTGAGGGAGGACTGTATAGTGAGGCTGAAAAGATAGTTGGGGCCAGGTTGTAAAGGGCTTTAAAAACTGAGTCCTAGAGTCAGTAGGGAACCTTTGGAGTGTATTAAGGAAGGAGTACGGTCAGATATATGCTTAAGGAAAATCCTTCTGGGAGCAGTGTGTAGGATAAACTGGAGAAAGGAGAGACTTGAGGGAGGAAGACCAGTTAGGCCATTGTGGTAATCTAGGCAAGACCTGTGATGAAGGCCTGAGCAAAAGTATATCTGGGTCATAAAAAATAGAAAAAAAACTTTAGCAATAATCAATCAATAAGCATTTATGAAGTGTTATTATATGTCAGGCACCATACTAGGTGCTGGGGATACAAAGATAAAAAACAAAACTGTCTTGACCTCAAAGAGTTTACATTCTATCAGGGAAGATAATATGTACATAAATAAGCATATTACATATATATTTTAACATATACATATGCATATAGTAAATACAAGGTAAACTGGGGGCGTAGCAGGTTTGGGGATCAGGAAAAAGCAAAAGATAGTTCCTGCCCTCCAGGAGCTCACAATCTAATGGTGGAGACAATACTTAAAAAGAAGCTGAAAAGAGGGAGGGTAAATGGTACCCAGTGGCAGTGCTGTTGGGTGCAAAATGAAGTGGCAGCTAGTCCAGATGCCTCCCCTAAATGCGGGATCTGGAAGGAGCTCTCCACTGTCCACCCTCCATCTTTTCCGGTCGAGAAGGAGGGAAGGGCCCTAGGAGCAGGGAGTACTGATGAAGTGTAAGTTCCAGGGCTGAAATGACCTTAAAGGAAGATGAGGCTCCTAGGGGCATGATGAAGTTCAGAACTGACCCACCAGATGGGAAATGAAGAGCACAGTCATGAGGAACAGCCGGTACAAAGATGTAGAGAAGGAAGGCGGAGTTTCATGTGAGGATTCACGAAAATAAGAAGAGACAAAATTCAGCAAAACGACAAACCCTCCTAATGTTATACTAAGAAGGCATTCTTTTATATTTAACTTCTTCAGAAATTGAACCTTTGAATGCTTTCAATTTGGGGTCAAAAAACTAATTCTTAAACATGACTAGCTCCACCCTTACTAAGCCTAACACTGTAGATAAAACTCTATGTGCATCTAATATTTACCCAGCTTTATTATGTTAAATGATTTTCTATTTTCTAGTCATTACACTAAAAATGCTTTTTAAAAGATAAGAAGTGATTTAAAATCAACAGGACTTGCTGGGTTTTAACAGAAAAAAATGAGGGACCAATAATAATACAGTAGTTGAGAGTCAAGTGTAAATGTTGCTCATTATAGTAAAAATCTGTTAAAATTCAATAGGGGTGCAGAAAGTACAGATATAACAGTTTATGTGCTAAGTAGCATATATCTTTCTGGTAACAGAAGAATTTTGCAAAAAGAGGTTCCAAAGTAAGGGGTCAAGATGGGTAGAAAGGGAGCCAATTGCTCAAATGGGTGAATGTTCCAGAAAGGAGGTTACAAGTGTAGGTCCTTTAAAGACAGAAGTGAGAAGAGGTGGTAAAAAAATATGTAAGGGCAAGGTAAAGGACATTTATTAAAGTAAAAGTTTTTGAGAAAAAAATCCCAAAATGGCACTTTAGTATGATAATGTGGGAAGTGTTCTACTGACTAACCCAGAAATCAGATGTGAGCTATTGTTTGAATTCTGACTATAACTACTTGGTGATCTCGGGTAAGTCATCTCAGTCCTTTTGTTCCTAGTTACTCGTTTGTAATGTGAGGTTTGAACCAGATGACTTCTTAACTTCCAGTTCTAAAATTCTGTCTATGAAGTTTAAAAAATTGTACATGATGCTTCTTGTTCAAACAGACAACAGAAAAGTTTAGTACTGTAATCAAATATAGAATAAAATTACTGGACACTAATGACATGAACGAAAGTAACAAAAATTATTATTCCTATAATTCTATATATTCTATATAAATTTCTACAAATGGCTAATTTATATAACTTTCATATAAAGCCTACCAACTTATAGTATTTCTCAGTTATCTGATTCCTATGATCAGCACATTTTTTAAAAATAAATTTTTACTTATATTTTATCTAAAAATTTAATTTCCCCTCCTCCCACCAGAAAGCCATCTCATATAACCAATAATTATACAAAAGAGAAATAAAAAAGAAAAAAATCAGCAAAATGAATTAATAATAACAATTCTGATAATGTATGCAGTTTTCTACACTTGTAGACTCCCTCATCTTTACAAAGGAGTGGGAGGAGGTATTTTCTCATGTCTATTCTTTGGGGCCAAACTTGTTCTTTGTAATCTTACAACATTCATTTTTAATTGCTTTGTGGCTGTTGTTGTTTCCATTTACATTGTTGTCATCCTTGAGTATATTATTTTCTTGACTGCTTACTTGACTTTGCATCAGTTTATGTTAAATCTCTCCATGCTTCTCTCTATTCATCATATTTGCAGTTTCTTGTAATAGTAATATTTCATTACATTCATGTATGGCAATTTGTTTGGCCGTTCTCAACTGATGGAAATTTACTTTGTTTCCAGTTTTGTACTTCCTCAAAAAAATGTTACTATAAATATTTTGGTATGTATGGGGCAATGAGCATCAATGTTAACAGGATAGGACCCACTGGCAGACTGACTTTGAATTCCAGACTCGGCCACTAGAACACTGAAGGTTAAATGAGGCAGGGTGGCAACTAAAGTAAATAACTTTTCTAATTTCAACAGGTCAAGAGCTCTGTGCCAAGGTGCCTCATCTGGAAGTCCTTAAAATCCAATGGGTATTCCATGCAACATAAGAGTCAAATTATCTAGTTGTAAAAGATACTAGTATTAGTCCACTATCCTTCACACAAGAGGCATGGGTTGGGAGAAGATGCATCCTTTTCTATTTAGGGTTTCTTCCTATACCCACAGAATCACAGAATCTCGTAATTAGAAGGGACTTCAGAGGCCATCTACTCAAACCCAAACAGGAATCCCCTCTATGACATCTATAACAATTAGCCTCCTTTTGAGGCTCTCTAGAATAAGGGAGAACTCACTATACCCAAGAAAGTCCATGTCAGTTTAAGTAGCACTTTTCTATGCTACCAAATTTTTCCTTCAATATTTTAATGTATTTCTGTACCAAATGAGATAATAGCTGTAAAGTGTTTCACAAACCTTAAAGTGCTATATTAAAAGACAGCTATTATATCATATCACCAATATGAGTATTTCCTCAACAAGTGCAAATTGCAACCCATCCATGTCTTCTAATCAGCTACAAATCTTGCCCATGCTCTCCTATAAATTCTCCAAAGGGGATACCTAGTTGGAGGAGTCTTTGAAGACTACATCTAGCTCTACAGAATAAAATACATTCAACTGACAACAAAAAATGAATACAGTATGATCTTCTATTCTTAGCATTTTTTCAGTCAATTATGCCTGATATGATCTAGCTCTTAAATGTTTTCTCGACCCCTGGAAAGAGAATAAGCATCTTGAGGCTCTGCCTCTGACTCAGCTCTCCAGCCTACGGAGTAGAGCAGAACCTACCACTTCTGTCTCACCTTTGGCCCCTGGTTTTCCCCTGGGAGGAGTAGGAGCCCTCTAGCTCTTCCACTAGTTCCTAGTCCCACGTTTTCTAGAATGAATGAGGATGGTCAAGAAAGGAAGCATGATGTGGAGGTGGAAGAAGAAATGAAAAACATGGATAGCTTTTCCTGACAAATGTGGCCTCCATCATCAGATCTGGTAGATGACTAGGTTTATTTGGCAGAATAGGGTTTTTTTTTTAGGTTGTTGTAGATCTTTGATTTGTTTTCTGATGTTTTTCTATGATACTCCTCTACATCTAGCCCTTCATGTACTCAGACTACTTTATGTGGTTTATATGGAAAGATCATTGCTTAGACCTCAAATAGTCATGGAAGCCTCCTTGTCCTTGCTTTAAGCCTCAGTGTTAATGTGGGGAGAATAAGGAGTATGGCAGAGAATTGCTGATGTATCTAGTGGAAATATCTTGAAGGTTTCTAGGATTGACTGAATAATAGAATTGACTGCATAAATGTGCTGTCTCCCTCCTCAGCTGTTTATGGAATGAAACAAGCCATAGACAATGAAATTTGCAGTTTACGTTGCGGGGGAAAAGATGTTGCAAACAAGGGCTTTATAGACAAATGTTACAATCAGTATAGTAACCTGAACCCTAGCTTACTGATTCTACACATTGCCAATAACAAAGTTACATGATATAGCTCTTTTCATTCTCAAGTAACTATTAAGTTTTCTAAATATGAACGCAATATATACACTTAGTAAATTTCATCACAAAAAAATACTTCTTGTCAGATGATTCCATCTAACAAAAGGACACAACAATTTAGGACAGGAAGGGAAGACGTGATGTGGGAAACTTTCTGAAATTAGCTTGTACTTATTCCTCTAATGACAGCTGTGGCTAGGGTATGGTAGTGGCTCTCTGGCATTCAGCAGATTGTTTTAAAGCCTATTCTACTGCTTTTCATTCCACATAGTAATAAACAGTTTCTAAGAGAGATTAAATGATCAGGGTGAAGTTTAGAGTTTAATCCCTAATTATGAGCTAATCTTTTACATATCTTTCAAATAAAAAGACCTAGTTTAGTTCTTAAAAGCACCATTTTAAAATGAAAAAACATCTATAACCTTACTAAATGGCTTTCTTAAGCAATAATGGGGGTTCATTTTTGTAAAACACCTCACTAAGAGCCCCAAACTCTACCCAAATGGCTAGCATTCTCCTGTGAATAACAGGTATTTCAAAAAAGGTTCCCCTATGACTAGTAGACATCAATTATACCTTGATGGCAGCACAAACAAGTAAGGTTACTTTGCCAACAGTCTGTATGTTGGCGGAGCACCAAAGGTTAAATGAATTTAAAGCAACATAGTAAAAAGACTTGACAGTTTTGAGAACTAGATCCTTAATGACTTGAGGTGGATTAGTCAAATCCACTCAAGGAGTAAGGGCGGGGTAAAAAATAACGTCCCAGTCATTATGGAATCCTTTGGTATTTGTAGTAATAAACATAAATTATGATGAACTCATTGGGCATTAAATGCAAAGGTCATAAGTACTTCGATAGGATTTCCATAGGAATTTACCATTAATTAACTGAATCGTTGTTTGAAAATGTTATTGAATTATCTTAGCACTTCTACAGCCATTCCAGAAAATTTGGTCATTCCCAGATGAGGGCAGTTAATGCCTTAACAAAACTAATCATTAACTCTAGTAAATGATTTTGTGGGAATTACTGCTGTTATAAAACACATTCAAGAGTTTATGGAAACAACTTTTTTTTTTATTTTTAAAATAAATTTGCAGCTGTAGGTCAGCTGGAATGGAGAAAAAAAAAACAACTAAGGTCCCTGGGCTGCTTTTGCAATTGATTCTCTGCTGATTAAAAGGCAAAATACATACTGATTAGGTTTTGAATTAGAAATGTCTTCAGTTCCTTTCCCCTCCCCCCACTCAATCTTTGAAGTGATTAGTAATGGGCCATTCACAAACTAATTTTCTAAGAAGTTTGGGATTTTGAGACCTGTATTCTCTATTTATAGCTCAGTCAAGTAAAAATATGAGTTCTGAACACCAGAACTCTAAACCAAATTTCCGCTTCTGCTGTAGACCCAGCATAACACTCTGTGAAGAGAGTGAGAACACAAATTATGGGCCACATTATTAGCCAGATTCTCATTCTCCACACCCCATGTCTGCCTTCTAAATACAGGACTCCCTTTGAAGTCAACAAAGACTTCAAATCCAGATGAGAGTAGTGTGGCAATATGACCACATCTGTATCAAAATGGAGCAGTACTGAAGTAACAGTGCTACTGGGCTGATCAAAACTGGAATATCTATCTAACGCAATATTTTCAGAAAATAAGTGTTGTTAGGTTGACTATGGTTTTATATATTATATATATATGCATATATCTACATATATATGTATGTGTGTGTCTCTGTGTGTGTATGTATGTACATATATATACAATTCGAAACTATTTAAATGTCATAATGCATATCACTAGGTCTGGGGTTCTTAACCTGGGTTCCACAGACCCCAAAGGCGTCTGAATATGAATGGGGAAAAATTACATTATTTTATTAATTTAAAAATCTTATTCTGAGAAAAAGTCCATAGGTTTCATCAACTGCCAAAGTGGTCCAAGAACAAGGGAAGGTTAAGAACCCCTGAAGTACATAAAATAGGGCTTCTTCTTTTGTAAGATTAGCAAGACAAGTTCAATTTTCATTGTTTTTTTTAAACACACTATAAACATATGCTAAACTGATGCACTTAATTCAATTAAATTCCACAAACACTTATTAAGTGTCATTTACTTGGATTTTTTTCACTATATAATGATTAGTTTCAAACTAGTTGCTGTGTCTTAGCTTAATAAAGCACACATGAAACTGAATACAAAGATCAGATACTTTTTATTTTTCAGGCAATTGGGCCTGGAATCAGGAAGCAAACTCTGAGTTCAAATTTGGCCTGATTCATTTATTAGCTATATGACCCTGGGCAAGTCACTTAGCTACTGCTGTTTGCCTCAATTTCCTCAAACATAAAATGGGCATACGTAACAGCACCTATCTTGTGGGGTTGTTGTGAGGATCAAATGAGATCTCTGTTTAAAAAAAAGGTGCTTAGCACAGCACCTGGCACAAACTAGTGGCTATGGAAATGCTTATTCCCATCCCTCCTCCTTTATGTTTAAGCTTCTACTGGTATAAAACAATGGGGTTAGCTGAGCTCTATAACATATCATTTGAGATCCATAACACATCTATGCTATTTATGCTATGAAAGAGTTGAGAAAAATAATCAATCAAAAATGATCAAGTTAAAGAATTTGTAGGTCAATGATAAATATGAAAAATGTCAGGCTTTACAGGTAATTTTCTGATTAGATGATTGATGTAATGATGTATTCTGTGTGTCCAATTAATTCACTTAAAAACCAAAAGGTTACTGAACATGTAAACTTATCAAGGGGATGTTTTACACATTAAAAAATGCAAACTAAATGTGCATTTGTGTAAAATTCAGTAATTTATGTTTTACTATGTACAACTGCCACACTTTGCCATGATGTTATTTTTCCAAACTTTTCAACACAATGTCTTCCATTATTTTATTACCTATTTAAGTAACATTCTTTTATTATATCCAGATCAGCAAATGTTATATAAAAAGAAGCACTTTAGGGAGTGGTTTTCATCATAGCAAATTACAGCAAGAATGTAAATACTATATAAATATGCATTCCCATAGTATAAATAAGGACAAAACTCCTTTAATAGTAACTATTTTCTAGCCAATAAGTCCCTTCCATTGACCTATTACTTAATGTGCTTTAGTCAATTTTTACTATACAGAAATGGAGACACCTCAGGCAATGTTCACACACAACATATTAGAACCAGCTGCTGCAGAAGAATCTTAAGAAAAAAGGCTTCTTGATTTAATTGGGAAAACAGGAGGAAGCATAAATTTTACTGCCATTAATAACTTCAAGCAATCTTGATATGACTTTGCCTCACCCTGACGGCTAGACATGTGCTTTGTGTTAGGGTGTTGGCCACATCTGACCCTTATTGTTTGCTCACTTGATCAGGTAGGAAAATGTAGGGTTTTTTATAGGATAAATGAGGCCTATTAACATTGAGAAATAGTGCAGTAGCCTATGAGGAGCTGCTCTCTGAAACAGATGTGTGAAATTCCATAACAAGTTTGGTAACAAAAAGGCCAAAATGCAAAAGTCATTTGAAAAAAATCTTATTTCAGCTTTATTTAAAGAAGCTGTCATAAAGGCAACTGGGTTTTTAAAAAGCAAAAGCATGCTAATTTAAACACAAGGCACTTCTTCAGTTTTAAAAGAGTGCTTGGGATGATCAACTCAGAACAAAAGCATATAGCATCTCGCTGTTCACAACCAAAAATTATTAGCTAAATGCAAATACTGTGTTTTATTTGCATTATCTCAGTTTTGAAATAGTATTTGCGGTGAACCATCCCAAGTATCTAAGGGAAGTATACCTCTACTCACAAATCCCAATCTACAAGCTAACATGTAAGTATAGTCTTTGCATTAGCTGATATTTTTGAGGAATTCAAAATTAAATCACAGCTAAGCATTATTTTAAAATGTGAACATAAAAGAACTGTAGATGTCAAAAGCCAAAATTTTTTAAAATGTTTCAAAGACATCCGATGTGATGGGCAGAGGAAATAATACTTAAGTTTTAAGGGATCAAAGTTGGGAGTCCAACACCATCAGCTTTGGCCATCTCCAAAAGTAAGTGAAATCAGACTTGTCTTGACCGGAAGAGAACAAACATTTATCACTTAACTCTTGACCTGGAACAACTCTCTACATGTTGATGAAATGTTTCTACAGCACTGGAAAATACCCTCAGACTCAGATTACTAAAGTGTAACCTACGGGGATCAAGAGAAATCAGGTCCCCTTATTAGGAATCAAAACCAATTCCGGAATTGCTCTCCTTGGATCTGATGCTCTCTCTTCCCCATATTTTTATATTAAATTGGAATATTTTTAGGCACTATTAATTTATCTTCTAAAAAGGACTGTTTGGCCTGACCTTGCACTGAATGAAATCTCAGCTTCTTGTTGTAAATGAGTGATGTGTAACTAAGAAATAAGCACAACATATGCTATTGGATCTGAATCCTAAATTTCCTGGCATGGCTAATAAAGGCACTTTGTTTCTGCATGAACTACCTATGCAAATTAGCAAAGATTTATAAGAGATCTTTAAAAATCATGCTGGTATGCAGATAATAGTTTTAATCAAAATTGAAAATATAGCTTAGAACACTGGTACTGTATTACTTTAGACAACTGATGCTTTTGATTAATTCATAGGCGAATTAACTGAAAAGTATTTAAGGTCCTCTGTGTGCCTGAAACTTTATTAGGTGCAGGGGACCCTAATATAAAGAATGAAATAATTCTTACTCTTGAGGAGCTTACATTCTACTAGATGGAGCCAGCATCTACATATACAAGTACATAAGAAATAAAAACAAGATAACAATCTTTATTTCTTTCTGGACTGCACTCATAGCTCTCCATAGGCCTTTCTCATACCATAAAAACTTCTTGATAATGGAAGCTTGCCCTGTCCCTGAGCCCTTGACCCCTGGGGCCTCTCCCTCTGGTTAGCTCCCCCCAGAACCTCCATTTTAAGGAGGAGGTCCAGGCCAATCATGTCTTCATCTCTCTCCAAGCTTCACTTCTGGTGCCAAATTTTCTCTACCATTCTTCAAGCCAGTACCTTCATCTCCCCCCCTACCTCTCCTTCTTTCTCAGCTTCCTTTTATGTGTTGTCTTCCCTCACTAGAATGTAAGCTCTTTGAGGGCAAGGGTTTCTTTCTTTCTGCTTGTATTTATATTGCCTGGCACACAGTGAATGCCTGTGGACTGAATCATGTCGCCAGCAGTTGATGGGATCAGGAAAGGCTCCACACATAAGTGGTACTTGAGCTGCATCTTGAAGGAAGAGAGGAATTCAATGAAGAGGAAGTCCATTCAAGATACAGGAGATGTAGTATCATACGTAAGGTACAGAAGAAGGGAATAGCATGAAATAAGGGTGGAAAGGTAGGTTAGGGTCAGATTGTGAGAAGATTTAAAAAAAACTAACCAGAGAAGTTTATATTTTATCCAGGAGTCACTAAAGATGCAGTTTAGGAGAGAGAGAGAGAGAAACTTGAGGCAGGGAAAGGAGACTGTTGTAATAGTCAATCAATAAACACTTATTAATCTCCTACTATGTACCAGACACTGTGCTAAATCAAGGGGAAAAGTGATGAGGACCTGAATTAGGGTGGTGGATGTGAGTAAAAAAAAATTTGAATTTGAGATGATATGGGGGTAGAAATAGTAGGATCTGACAAATGATTAGATATACTGGGTGAGGAAAAGTGAGGTCAGTCATTACTATGACACAAGTACCTGTAACGAGGCTTAAAAAAACTGAAGAAGTGGAAGAACTTACTTTACAAATGGGATAATTTCTAAACTTCTGTCCAAGGCTCAAATAAGCAAGATTCTGAATGTGTTATAATTATTTACACTGAATTACAGTTAACTATTAACTTTATTTTAAAGGGTTCTGTAGCAAGTCAGTCAGTTCAAAAGTACTTACTAAATGTGCCAACACCACCTAAGTAAAGAACCACTTTCATAGGGAAACAGCTCTGATTATTCAAGTTAAGAAAAATTTGCATTACTATTAGTAATCTTTCTGATAGACTTACTAGGTTGACAATGCAGGAGAACACTACAGACATAATATATTTGGATTTCTCAAGGTGTTTTAATTCAACATTTATTAGACACTTACTACATGCAAGGCATTGGGCCAACAACAGGGATAAAATGATGAAATAACACAAAGAGTTGACCTTCCAAGAAGTTTACAAGCTAGTAAGAATGACAGGACATATACAGAAAGAACTATCCATACAACGAGGCAGAGAATGTTAAAGGCAAAGGAGACACTGAACATTCTAGGAGAGATCTGAAGGATAGTTCATTTTTATTTGAGTGAGATTAGAGAGGGCTTCTTGGAGGAAGTGGTACCTTATTTTGATAGAAGAGAGGGCTATAAGCAGCTCAGTGGCAATTAAGTGAATTTAAACACTGTACCCAGAGTCTCTATTAATGGATCAATGCTAACCTGGAGGTCAGCTCTATAAAGCTGAAATGGCTTCAAGTGAGGGCCCAGTAATAGATTACTTACTGTGAAATAGCTTAGATTGGAAAGGTTCATCCCCAGAAGGCTGGCTATCAAATAATGAGTTGGGGAGGGGCTGTTATAGCAACTCATAAAACTATTTAGAGGCATGAAGAGACTGTGACACGTACTGGTGGAAACAGTACCCATCCCAGTGATTTCTTAGTTCTTTAGAAATGTTAAAGAAGTCAATTTGGAGAGAAGTCTTTACTGAAATGCGGCAGGGCACTATCCTTGGCTCTATCTTGTTCAATACATTTGCCAGTGGCCTGCATGAATACATAGAAGGAATACAGATTAAACAGACTGATGAGTCAAACCTAAGAAAGATATGATGAATTAAAAAAAAGGATTAAAGGTTTTAAAAAATATCTTAGGCAAGGTTAAAATGATATGAAAAAACTAAGACAGATTTTAACTAATAAATAGAAACACAAGTCCTGGCTACAGACTCAGTCAGGTAAGTACCTACTATGTGTCAGGCATTGTATTAAGAGCTGGGGATACAAAGAAAGGCAAAAATAATTCCTTCTCTAAAGGAGTTCACAATCTAATGGCAGTGACAACATACATAACATAACTATGTACAAACTATATATAAGATAAGCTGGAATTAATCAACAGAGGGAAAGCACTAGAATTAAGAGGGAATGGATTCTTGTAGAAGGTGAGATTTTAGCTGGGATTTGAAGGAGTCCAGGGAAGCCAGAAGGCAGAGAAAAGGAGAGAAAGCATTTCAGGCATGAGAGACAGCTAGTGAAAAAGCCTGGAGTTGAGAAATGTAATTGCTGTTTGAGGAACAGCAAGGAGACCAGTATCATTAGATTGAAGAATACATGATGGGGTATAAAATATAAGAAGATTGTAAAAGTGAGGGGGAGGCAGGTTATGAAGAGCTGTGAACACCAGAGGATTTTATATATGGTCACAGAAGTGACAGAGTGCCACTAGAGTTTATTGACAGTGTGTGTGGGGTGGGGGTGGGGAGTGATATGGTCAACTTAAAAAGATCACTTTGACAGCTGAGTGGAAGACGGACTGGAATTGGGAGAGACTTGTGGTAAACAGACTCGATTGCAGGCTTTTGCAATAGTCCAAGCATGAGGTGATCAGGACCTGAACCGGGGTGGCAGCAATATCAGAAGAGAGAAAAGGGCAGATTCAAGAGATGTTATAAAGGTAAAATTGACAGCACCTGGCAACAGAATGGATATGAGGATGCGGAGAGAGAGTGTAGAATCAAGGATGACATCTAGTTTGTGAGCCTGAGTTACTGTGAGGATAGTGGTGTCTTTGACAGTAACAGGGAACTTTGGAAGTATGAATTATATATTATGTGGCTGAAGGACTAGGGATGTTTAGCCTGGAAAAGAGAAGAGTGGTAGTAAGTAGAGAGAAAGATACATGAAAGCTGTCTCTAAATTTCTGAAGTCATAACACATAAAAGAGATTTAAACTTTATATTTGTAGCCCCAGAGAGAATTAAAAACAGTTAGTAGAAATTTCAGGAAAGAACCATGTGGCATAATATAAGGAAAAATATGGAAACAGAGAAAACAGTTTAAAAGTGAAATAACCTTCACACACATGAAGACAGATCTAAACAATTGGAGAAATATTAATTGCTCATGACAATGATATTTAAGTTAATTTACTTTTTTCAGAGCCACAAGAATCAAACTACTGAAAAGTTACTTAAAAAGCCAAGAAAACAATAACAAAATTCATCTGGAAGAAAAAAAGTTCAAGAATATAAGGGAATTAAGGAAAAAAAAATGAAGATGGCCTAGCAGTACCAGATTTCAAAGTATATTATAAAGTGATAATCATCAAAACAATCTGATACTGGCTAAGAAACAGAATGGAGGATCAACAGAATAGACTGAAGACACAAGTAGTAAATGAACACAGAAATTTAGTGTTTGATAAACCCAAAGATCCAAGCTTTGGGGGTAAGAATTCACAATTTAACAAAAATTGCTAGGAAAGAAAGCAGTTTGGAAGAAACTAGCCATAGATCAACATCTCACACCATATACCAAGATAAGGTCAAAAGGGATAAATGATTTAATATAAATGGTATCATATATGATATGATATATGATATGATATTATATTTAGATTAGTAGAGCATGGAAAAATGTATGTGTCAGAGGTATGATAAGGGAAGTGTTCATGATGAAACAAGAGAGAGAGGAGATCATGGGAAGTAAAATGGATAATTTTGATAACACGAAATTAAAAAGCTTTTACACAAATTAATGCAACCAAAATTGGAAGGAAAACAGGAAGCTGGGAAAAATTTTTTCAGCAAATTTCTCTAACAAAGGCCTTATTTCTCAACTATATAGGGAACTGAGCCAAATATATAAAAATAAGAGCTATTCCCCAATTGATAGATGGTCAAAGGATATGAACAGGCAGTTTTCAGGAGAAATCAGGGCTACCAAGAGTCGCATGAAAAAAATGTTCCAAATCACGACTAACTAAAGAAATATAAATTAAAAAACCTCTGAGATACCATCTCACAATCAGATTGGCTAGCATGAGAGAAAAGGTAAAAGACAAAAGCTGGAGGGGACATGGCAAAACTGGGACACTAATGTGCTGCTGGTGGAACTGTGAACTGGTTTAATTATTTTGGAGAACAATTTGGAACTACATCCAAAGAATTATAAAACTATGTATACCCTTTGACTCAGCAACACCACTACTAGGTCTGTATCCCAAAGAGATGGAAGAAAAGGGAACAGGAAAATATGTACAAAAATATTTATAGCAGCTTTTTTTTTAAGAATTAGAAATTGAGGGGCTTCCTATCAATTGAGGAATGGCTGTGATAGAATACATGCTTTAAGAAATGACGAGCAGGACAGTTTCAGACAAACCTGGGAAGACTTATGTGAACTCATGCAAAGTGAAATGAGCAGAACCAGGAAAACATCATACATGGTGATAGGAATATTGTAAGGAAAATGAACTATAAAAGACTTATCTGTTGCGATCAAGACAATGATTCAAGACAATTCCAAAGAACTCTTGATGAAAAATGCTATACACCTCCAGAGAGAGAGAATTGATGAACTCTGAATAAAGACTGAAGCATACTTTTTTCCACTTTATTTTTTCTTGGTTTTTTTTTTTGCAACATGGCTAATACAGAAATATATTTTGCACGACTTGATGTTTTAATTGATACCAAATTGCTTGCTTTTTCAATGAGGGGGGAAGGGGCAGGAGGGAAGAAGAGAATTTGGAACTCAAAATTTTAAAAAATAAATTTTAAAACTTTAAAAAATGTAATTGGAAGATATTGAACAAAATAAACAATTTTGCTTTTATTCTTGGAGGAAGCTCCCAAATTTAGCAACCAGATGCCTTATGCGCTTTTGGAGAAAGAAAAAGCATAGGAAAAAAGGGTGCCATATTGCTATAAGATAATGGCATTAGTAATCATATCATATCATATCATATCACATCATATCATATCATAATGGTATTAGTTTCTAACTTCAAGTCAAGACCTAAATTGACATTACCAAGAATCTACAAAAATTGCTGACAGATCCACTTGAAAGACTAAAAGAAGAATGTGAACATATCTGCACAGTATATGTCTTGAATCATGTTAAGGCAGCTACATGCACTGGTGGCTAGTGACCACTTCCACTGACCCACACATTTCCTTTTCTCTTATGCATGCAGGGATCAGTGTGCAAGCATAAAGAAAGAGCAGATTTGGTGAAATCTAGTAAGTGTGATTAATGACCAGGCAGCGCTCAACTGCTGACCATAATGAAGGGTCACAACCTTCTTTTCCAGTTAACAGTAAAGCAGAACACAAATCAGTCATCGACAAACATGCATTAAGTGACTATTATGTAGCAGGTACTTCCTAAGTATTTAGAAAAATATAAAAAAGGAAACAATTTCTCCTTTCAAGTAAATTACATTATATAAAAAGAAACAAGACTAAAGAATGAAGTTGCTCTCAATTATAAAGTTTGCTGGATTCATGTTTGATCATTGATACCTTGTCCATGGAGGGAGGGTAGGATTTAAGGTACCATTTTAAAATTAAGGCTGGATATAGGTGCAAAAGTGCAATATATTATTTCAACTTTTTCTGAGGGAAAATTTTTTAAAATTATATCTCTCCTTAACACACACACATATACATTTAATAATGTTTCAAGACAGTCACCCATAAATGTTCCACTTTCCTAATTAGAAACTCTAATTTTCCCTCTGTGATCATAATCTATCATTGCACCTCTCCCTATGCTTCACCACTAGAAGCAGTAAAGTGACCAAGGAGATAGTCAGGAAGACCTAAGTTAAAATTTAGTCGCAGCTACTTATTAGCTGTGTGATCACAGGGGCAAGTCAATCTGTGTTTGCCTTAGTTTCCTCAACCGTAAAACAGAGTTCATAACAGCAGCACCTACCTCTCAGAATTGTTACGAGGATCAAATGAGATAATATTTGTAAAGGGTTGAGCACAGTGCCTGACACATAGTAGGCACTGTTCCTTTCTTTTCCTTCAGCCTCTTAAACCAGAGCTCTCCAGTTTCTCCATACCTCAGTATCTCTTCAGGCCACTTAACCCTATCTTACTTCGCCTGCACATATTCCTTTCCAACTTCAGCCCAGGTTCAGACATTTCGATTCTATCGTTCTCTGTGCTATAGTGATCTCATCAGTTCCCATTCATTTAATTACCTTTTCTGTGCTGATGATTCTCAGATCTACCCATCTTGCCCTAACCTCTCTGATGACTTTCAGTCTCACATCTCCAAATGCTTTCCACATGTCTTGAACTGGATTTCCAGTAGACATCTTAAAGCTGAAATGTCCCAAATGGAACTTGTTATCTTTCCCCCTAACCCTTCTCCCTTCCAACTTTCCCTGTTATTGTCAACTACCATCTTTCTGCTCTCCCAAGCTCACAGCTTAGATGACATCCTTGACTCCTCACTATCTTTCATCCCCCATATCCAAACTGTTGCCAAAGCTTTTGAATCTTTTGGTCCTTTGTCCTATTAAGTTGCTCTTCTTTGAATAAACCTTAGTCCTAGAATATTCCAATCATCTGCCTCTCTACCATCTACCTACCTCTGTTTCTGAATGCAGCCAGAGGCAGTTTCATTACAGGCTGATCTGATGCATTACAAATTCATGCCAGCTAACTTCAACTGGGCCTTCATTGCACTAAGGCAGTCCTTTCTATGCCTCCTAATTAATTTTCAATTGCCTTATAGTAACTATTCCCAACCTTCCTTTTTTCCTCAAATTTCCAAATCTCCTCCTGCCTTGCCACCCCCACCTTGGCTAAGGACCCTGTCTCTTATTTTACAGAGAAAATTCGACGAGTTCCCTCTTCTTGAGGCTGACTACAATCAAAGCCTCCACTTCCACACCTCTCACTCACATCTTTACTCTCTGCAGTTTTGCTTCCTAACTCATCATCCAACAGAAACTATTCTCTCTAAAGTTAGCAAATCTAACAGCCTTTTCTCAATTCCTATCCTTTTTTTGACTTTTCTGTAGCTTCTGACACTTGTCAGTCACCCATTTCTCCTTGATGTCTTCAGCTCTCTAGTTTTTTGTGACTCTGCTTTCTCCTGGTTTGAGTCAACTCTGTGATAGTTCCTTCTCAGTTTCTTTTGCTGGATCTTACTGCAGGTCACACCTGCTAAATGAGGGTGTCCACAAAGCTATTGTCTAGTTCTTCTATTTCCCCTCTATAGTATTTCACTTGATGATCTCATTAGCTCCTATGGATTCAATTAATCTTTCTGTGATGATGCTTCTCAGGTTTCATCAGTCCTAACTGCTGATCTCTATTCTTGCATCTCCAACTGTCTATTAGATGTCTCAAACTCTGTATCCCCCACACAGCTTAAACTTGTTACCTTTGCCTTCAAGTCTTCCCCTCTTCTCAAACTTCCTATTACCATTGGGGGTATCCACTATCCACCAGTAATCCATGCACACAATTTGGGAATCATCCTTGACTATCTGCTCTCTCATAGTCCCCTTCCCCCATATCTTCCTGTTTCTGTCTTTGTAACACACCTACCACACACCCCCTTCTCTCTTTGGACACTGCTACCACCCTCACGCAGGCCCTCATGACCCTATTCCTAGGATTGCAATAGCTTGCTGTTGGGTCTTCATGCCTTAAGTCTCTTCCCATTCTAATCCATCTTGCACTCAGATGTCAAATTGACCTTCCTAAAGTGTAAGCCTTACCATGTGACTCCTCTACTCATTAAACTCCAGTGGCTCCCATCGCCTCCTGAATCAAAATAAAGTCCTCTGTTTGGTGTTCAAAACACGTTGTAAACTGGCTCTCCTCTTACCTTTCCAGTATTCTTATGTCTTCTCTACTCCACGTACTCTGCCATTCAATGATATTGATTTCATTGCACACAACACTCCACCTCCTGACTCGTAGAATTTTCAGTGGCTATCACTCCATGCTTGAAACACCCTCCTTCCTCATCTCTCCCTCCTGGCCTCCCTGCCTCTATACTATTTTCCCTGGTGATCTCATCAGCTCCAACGGATTTAATGCTCTCTATGACAATGATTCTCAAATCTACCTCCACTGCCTTTCAGACATCTCAAACTGGATGTCCAAAAGAAATCTTAAACTCAATATGTCCAAAACTGAACTTTTCCCTCTAAACCCCTTCCCCTCTAAACTTTACTATTACAATAGAGGACAACGCCATGCACCTAGTCCCCCAGGTGTGCAACCTAGGAATCTCCTCAATTTTTTTTCCCATGCCCACTCTGTTGCCAAGGCCTATCAGTTTCACAGAATATGCCCCCTTTTCTCCTCTGACCAACCCGTCATAGGGCCCTCATCACCTCACCCTTGGATTATCACTGGTGGCTCTGCCTGCCTCAATTCTCAACTCCAATCCACCTCCCATTGAGCAACTAAAGTGATTTTCCTAAAGCAGGTCTAACCAAGTCACCCCTCCCCATCCCCCCCCCCCTCAATAAATTTCAGTGGCTTCCTATTGCCTCCAGGATTAAATACAAAATCCTTTGGTGTTTGAAATCCTACACAACCTCTCCTCCAACCCCTTTTCCAGATTTCTTATACTTTCTTCCTAAACACATACTCTTTGATCTAGTGACATGGCTTCTTTGCTGTTCCATAAACAAGATATTCCATCTCTCGATGCCAGACAATCTCTCTGTCCCTTATGCCTGGAATGCTCTCCCTCTTCATCTCTGCCTCCTGGTCTCCCCCTTGCTTCCTTCAAGTACCAACTAAGATCTCATCTTCTACAGGAAGCCTTTCCCAACCTCTCAATTCTAGTGCCTTCATTCCATTCATTATTTCCTGTTTATTCTGCATATCCTTTGTATATACTTGATTACGTATTGTTTCCCCAATTTAACATAAGCTCCTGGGGGCAGAGATTGGTTTTTGCCTCTTTTTTTTTAACTCCAAAGCTTAGCACAGCACCTGACACATATTAGGCACTTTGTTGTTGTTTAGTCATTTCCATCATATCTGGCCCTTTGTGACCCCTTTTGGAGTTTTTCTGACAATAGTACCAGAGCAGTTTGCCATTTCCTTTTCCAGTGGATTCATTTTGTCAGGCAATCAGAGATTAAGTGACTTGCCCAAGGTCATATGGCTCCTTAAGTGTCTGAGTCCATATTTGAACTCAAGTCTTCCTAATTCTGGGCCCAGTGAGCTATCCACTGAGTCACCAGCTGCCTCTGCACTTTACTGAGTAGGCATTTAATGTTTATTGAGTGACCACTTTCCTCCAAATCTCAGCTAAAGTCTCACCTTCTGCAAGAAGTCTTTCTCAGTTCTCCTTAATCTTAGTACCTTCCCACTGAGATCACAATTTGTCTTGTTCCTTATTTAACTTCTACATAGCTGCTTGCATGTTTATCCCCTCCACTGGACTATGAGCTTCTTGAGAGCAAGGCCTGTTTTTATCTCTTTATCCTAGTGCTTATTTAGTACAGTGCCTAGAACATGGCAAGCCCTCATTAAATGCTTGTAATTGATTTACCGATTAATGCTTCTGACAAGTAACCACATGACTACACATATATGTCATCTGACCTCACTGAACCTTAGTTTCCTCACCTGTAAAGGAAAATAATAAAATCTACGGTCACTACACCACTGGATAGAAATGCTTATTCCTGGGTCAACAATACTCAAAAATATGAAGTGGAAGTTTGTATTTAGCACCACCAGTCTGCGAGGCTCAGATGAGATAATGTATATAAAACACTTTGTAAACTGCAGAGCACGACATAAATATCAATTACTGCTATTATCATTATTTATCAACTGATGTGATTACATTTTATTAACTGATATTACTGACTTATTTGCTAATTTAGTATTTTTAACCTAATTTTAGGGTAATACTACTTATACATTTGTGAAGCTGCTTCTTCAAATGTAACATTGTTCACTGAATTTTACAGGAAGAGAAGAATTTTTTTAAATGTGAAAATAATATTTGGATATATTAAATTTTCAGTAGCAAAATGAATTAGAGTGTAGCTAGACTTGATAATACAATTACATGGAGAACCTCATGTGGGTTTTGGCTGATTTGCTGTAGGCTGCCCTGATTTTTTAAAATAATAATTTTTCTTAAGATAAGAAATATATAGAGGAAAGGAAACTTAGAGATTCTCTAGTACAATGCCATCATTTTCCAAAGTAGGAAGCAGAGGCCTAGAAAGGTGAAGTTATTTGCCGAGGGTTACAGTGGTAGCAAGTGGTAGAGCCACGATTTCAACATAATGTCACTTTCAACACACCTGCATGTGAAATAACATTCTGATGTCACATTCAGCATGCCTTCTAACTACACCACATTGCCTCACTGAATGACATCATTAATAGTTCACTTTAAAATAAGTAGAAAAACTAAAGTATTAAGAAATTACACATAGTAAATGATTAAACAAGTATCCAAAAATATGTACTTATTCATAACTATTATGTGATAAAATTTTGAAGCCAATGAGGAATAATTCCACCTAAACTTGACTGAAGAGATAATGGGAAAATGTTATAACATTTACAGATTTGAAGTTCATTCTGTTAGTTTAAGAACACAAGAACCTGTTAAATATGCATTGCTTGGTTTATTCATATACTCACCATTTTATCATATGTGAAAATTTGTTTATTAGAAAGTTAGTGTGGCACAGTGATAAAAGCATTGAACGCAGTGTCGGAAGACTTAAATTCTAGTATTACTCTGTCAATCATAAGTTGTGTGTATTCTCTTTGGGACTCAGTTTATTTATTTGTAAAATGAAGGCTTGATGTAGATCATTTCTTTTTTAGATTTTTTTATTAATTTATTTTTAGTTTTAGTTTACAACAGGGCTGTCCAATCTTAGGTTTTTATTGAAACAATAGACAATATATTTTCTTGTTGCCATTTTAGTGAGAACTCCGAAGGTAGCCTGGCTTCGTTTACTAAAGCATTTATGTAAATTTCTACGCTTGTAGGTGAGCTGCATAAATCACACTGCCAGCCAAGCCGCACGTGGCCCCCAGGCCACATTTTGGACAGCCCTGGTTTACAACATTCAGTTTCTCAAGTTTTTGAGTTTCAGATTTTCTTCCTCTCCTTCCCCCTCCCCACCCAAGACAGCATGCAATCTGATGTAGGTTCTACATATACCTTCACACTAAACATATTTTCACAATAGCCAGGTTGTAAAGAACTTTAACCAATGGAATGAACCATGAGAAAGAAGAAACAAAACAGAAACGAAAGTAAACAAAAAAAAGAGAGCAAATAGTTTGCTTCAATCTGCATTCAGACTCCATAATCGTTTCTCTGGATGTGAATTGCTTTTTCCACCATGAGTCTTTTGGAGTTGTCTTACAACCTTGCATTGCTGAGAAGAGCCAAGTCTATCAAAGTTAGTGATCAGAGATGCCATATGTCTATAATCATATATAATGTTCTTTTGGTTCTGCTCCCCTCACTCAGCATCAGATTATATAAGTCTTTCCAGGTTATTATGAAGTCCATCTGCTCCTCATTCCTTATAGCACAATAGTATTCCATTACATTCATATACCACAACTTGTTCAGTCATTCCCCAACTGATGGGCATCCCCTTGATTTCCAACTCTTTGCTACCACAAAAAGAGCTGCTATAAGTATTTTTGAACATAGAGGTCCTTTTCCCACTTGTATGATTTATTTGGGATGCAGCCCTAGAAGTGGATGTAGATCATTTCTAAGGTTTCTAATATAAGATTCTGCGCTTCATTATCTCACTAATTGCATTTCCTTTTAAATGTTTTAAATTTGTGTTACAAATGGAGCTGAGCTACAAGCCAGCAAACACTAAGGAATCACAGAAACTGATGGTTCTGGAGATACTTTCTAATGGGCCAGTACGACATAGTAGAAAGCGTGGCAGCAGCACGATGGATGGCAAGATGGCTCAAGTAGATGATCTGACAAGATAGGAAGGATAGTCATATGGTCTGCTCTGGGGCTTTGGCCTGGCTAGATAAAATGTTAATAGTAACAATAACAATAACCACCCCTTCAAGACCCAGCTCATTGTCCATGTAGTTCAGTGTTGAGATGGGAATGGAAGAATAAGGGAATGCCGGCCAGCACATCCAGGGAATTACACTGTTCATTCTCCCCCTCCCAACTTGGAAAGCTCCTACATATTTACATATTTCCTTGATACATTAAGCCCTAAAAAAGGATGAGGGGAACTTAAGTTAGTCAAGATACTTTTGAAACTGTTGATGTACTCTCTAGTGGCCAAAGGGATATATTATGACAAAGAATTTTCTCAGCATTTTACATCCCTGGATACACTGACACAAGGAAGCGTTCTAAAATACACATATAGGTCAAGTGACTTAAGAACTTTTAATAAAGTACTCCTTTGGATTGGTATTTTATTCTTGGATGAGCCAAAAAAATCAATAAATGTACAAAAAAGTTAACTAAGAACTTGTAAAAATATACTGGAAGAATGATGGTTCATTAACAGTTCATGTAAGGCTTCTAGATATATTAAAGTTAAGATTTCTAAATATAAATAAAATTACTTTTCATTTGCTTACAGTACTGGCCATGCTAACAGAGATATCCCATATAACAAAATGCTATGAAGTCAAGAAAAAAAAAGACAATAAAGAAAAAATGCCAAAGAATACAATATTAGGATGCTGAAGTCCGACAGATAATGGTTAACTTTTATTATGTCACAATAATTACGAACACTGAACTGTAGGAAATGAAATTAGATGAATAAGTCATCTTTCCTTATATGCTTGGAATACTCTTCTGTATACTTCAACTCGATCCTTCCCCCCACCCCTCCCCTACTCTGCCTGAAACCCTAACCATTCTCCAAGGTTCAAATAAAATCTCACCACCTCTATGAAGGTTTCTCTGATCCCTTCAGCCAGAACTGATTTCCTTTTCCTATGAATTCTCACTATACCTTGTTTGTACCTCTTATATTTATAGCATTATTTTGTATTATAGTTATTTGTAAATATCTTTCTTATCTTCACTACTATACTATAAGCCCTTTGAGAGCAAGGACTGTCTTACTAATCTTGCTTTCTCTGTCACGACCTCCATTACAAAGCTTTCAATTTCTTTACCTACAAAAAAGCACTAATAATACATACACTATCTACCTCACAAGGTTGTTGTGAGAAAAGCTCTTTGTAAACCTTATGTAAAAGTACCATTGCTGTCATTGATAAATACTTGTTAAACGAATTTCAGTGCTATGGTATAAAGGGAAATATATATATACACATATACACACATATATATGTAATATTTTCAAGTGACCAGTGAAAAACTTTACACATTCCAAGAGAGTTCTCTCTTTTCCTTTTTGATAAATATTCGGTAACTAGGGAGACAATAAAGTGGAAAGAACACTGAGTTAGTATACATAAGTTCAAGTTGTAGACCTTCCAATAAGTAGCTATTTAAGGTTAGACAAATCACTTTCCCTCTCCCAGTATCTTTAGCTATAAAAATTGAGAATTAGACTGAATGGCCTTTAAAGTGCTTTCCAAGCAAGAAAAAAGAGCGCTGGACTTATCAAGAAACCTGGAATCAAGCTCAAGCTTTAACACTTACTAGCTATATGACCTTGCATAAGTCTTATTGCCTCTATGAACCTCTGTTTCTTCTGTGAAATGGAGATAATAGTCTTACTACATTACCTATCTCCCACTGTTGTATAGAAACCACTTTAAGGCATTATGCAAATGTGAGTATATTCTCACCAAATAAATTAATCTGAGGATATATGAAGAAGATAAGAAGAGTAACAGAAATAAGGTCATCCTAGGCCTCGGTATTTACGAAAAGGAGGAAGACAATCATATCTCTCCTTAGAGACAACATAGTGTCATTATGGAAGTAAAAACAAAACTCTTAATTAAAATATTTTCTTAGATAAAATATAGTTTTTAAGAATTACTTTTCCTACAGCAATGAAATAATCTAAGACTGTTCCAAAAGACTCATGATAGAAGATACTGTCTACATCCAGAGAAAGAACTATGGAGTCTGCATACAGATCAAAGCACACTATTTTCTCTCTTTAGTTTTTTCTCATCATTTTTCTCTTTGGTTCTGATTCTTCTTTACAACATGACTAATGTGGAAATATGTTTAATATGATTGTACATGTATAGCCTATATTAGATTGCACACCAAGTTGGGGAGGTGGGAGGAGAGGAATGGGGAAAATTTTAGAACTCAAAATCTTATAAAAGTGAATGTTGAAAACTAAAAATTAAGAAAAAGAATTACTTTTTCTAGTAATTTCTAATTCAGAACTTCACACACACACACACATTCATTTTCTCTCTCTCTCTTTTTCTCCCTCCCCCTCCTCCCTCTCCCCCCCCCTCTCATTCCCATCAGCAGGGGTCACAGTATATCAGCCATTTACTTCAGGAAATAAAGTATTAGAATATCTGTTAATAAAACAGGTTTGTTCAAATTTGAATGATTCATGATTTATTGCTCACTGATCAGAATGACATTTTTGTCTAAAAAACAACAGAAACAGATTTTTCTGGTAAGACTTAAGTGATGGGAAAATCTTCATAAAACTGGGTAGCATTTCCAGCTGAAATAATGTCTCTTTTAAAAGCATGTTGAAAAGTTCTGCTGCACAGAAAGAGAAACCAAGAAGAGGGACTGTTTCTGAGAATGGCAACTGAGAACCACAGAGTATAAAACTTGAAAGGTAAAAAGGAAGCTTTTACAGTCTAGCACATACCTAAACCCGAATCTCTATACTAGTCACAAGTGGCACATCCAGACTTTGCTTGAAAACCTCTAGCAAAGGGAAACAAAACTACTACTTCATGAGGCAGCCCATTCGACTTCTGGATCATGCTTATTATTGTTAGGAAGTTTTCCTTTACATGAGTCCAAATTTAGATCTTTGCAACTTCCATCAATGAATCCTAGTTTTGCCTCCCTGGGCTGATGTGGAACAAAGATAATTCCACTTCCATGTGAGGATCCCCAAAATTCTTGAAGACAGCGAGTGATCTCCATTCTCACCTACCCTCCAGTGTTCTCTTCTTCAAATATTTCTCATTCCTTCATTTTATTTTCACTTAGCATGTACTTAAGGAATTTTACTATTTTATCATTCAGTTTCCTTGTAGCCACTGACAAAAATTCTTACAAGTAGAAGGTAAAGGTTAGTTAAAAATACAGTGACTTACATGAGCTGGTCCTATGGTATTATGAGCTAAAGTAGTTGACTTGTCTATAACTGGTAGAGAAACATTAGCATGTGCAGGCTTGAGAGCTATAATCAGCAGATATATGACATCAATAGGAGAATACTGCTCCTTAAGAGGTTGGCTTTTATAGCAGCAAGTAGCTGAAATCTTAATTCTAGTGCCTTCCTTCTTTTAATTACTTCCTTTTTATTCTGTATATAGCTTGTTTGTACATATTTGCTTGTTTTTTCTCCCATTAGGTTGTGAGCTTCTTGAGGGTAGAGACTGCCTTTTGCCCCTTTTTGTATCTCCAGCATTTAGCATGGTAACTAGCACATAGCAGGTGTTTAATAAATGTTTTTTCACTGATTGACTGAACTGAAAGCTCTGACTTTCCCCAAAGACACAGTCCCTAAACTTTCCCTCCTAATTAATTCTGGGCCCAGTTTATCAGTAAAAAAGGGTAATCAACAGTTTTAAATTCCTCAGAGGGGTCAAGAAAGGTGAGGAATAAAAACTCCCATCAGCTTTATCAAATAAGAGACCACTGGTCAGTCACTTTGGAGTTGAAGAAATCAGTGTAGACAATTTTTTTCTAGAAGCATGGCTAAGAAAGGAAGGAGAAATATAGGAGGCTAGTTTGAGGGTATAGTAGTGCCAAGTAAGTTTTTTTTAAGGATTGCAGGGTAGGGAGAGAGGAAAGTGAGTGGACACGCTGATAGAAAGGAATGTGCCAATAGATAAAGTGGGAAATTAAAGATTAGGGAGAGAGGGAGGCAGCCTGTGGCAGTAACCAGTTGGAGGAGATAGAAGCAGACAAGTCAAGAGTAAGAAATGTGAGACATACAGAATAAAGAAGAAGGTTCTAGCAAATAGCCTTTATTACCTAAGCAAGGTATTAGGTAAGGTTCTTTTAGAGGGTAGAAAAGGTTATGGTACAAGTAGCCTGATTTGATGAAAGAAAATTTGGAATAGATGGAGAGGTAAACAGATGGCTTTACTGCAGTGAAGGTGAGATTAGATAATATAGACTTATAGCAGACCTAGTTAGCAAGGGTGAAAAGGCTTTGAGTATGGCCCCAGAATTGAACTAAGATTTTCCTGACTCCAGAGTCTTCCTCTGCAAAGAGAATACCCACACACAAGGGTAAGATATGGATGATGAACCAGCTAAGGAGATATAAGAGGAGCAGATGGACAGTTAGGATGAGAAGCAGAAGAGAGTAGTATAGATAGGGAAAGTTAGAAGATTATAGAGAGCTGAGGTGGAAAGATGATTAAGGTCACAATCTGCTAGAGAAGACAGGAGAGTACCAGGACCCATCTCTATCCTCTACACTAGAGTCATAAAAGAAGAGAGACAGTGCTAAGAAATACATTTTTCAGATCATCTATCAGCTTCAATTTGGCTAGAGGTACTCACTCTTAGGGGAATTGATCCTATGATCCTACACAAAATGAATCATAATAATCTTGATCACTTCACTATAAATAAAACCAGAAGAAAGAAGGAAGTTGTGACCAAGTAGAAGGGCTCACAGGTATGTCTTGGTAAGGCAAAGAAAGGAACTGGTGGAGCTGGCTTTATTGTATTCCCAAAGGCTACAACATAATTTCAAGGGACATTTGATCATCTCCTACTGCAGTGCTCATGACCACAAAAAGGCCACCAAGAAAGTAATGGTAGCTTATGTACCAACAAAGGTTGCAGAAGATGAAGGTCCGGCTAAGTTTTTACCATAAATGCTCCAACAGAACTACTTTGCCTTCAATCAGTTCCTGAAAAGAAGCCAAAATAGCGGTTGAAACATTAAGACCATCCAGTTCTGGTTTATTAATGTCGATACAATAAGAAGAGCTTTTTTACTTGCCCAGCAGAGTTATTTCTCATATCTTGGGAATTTAAACAAAACGATGAAGTTTCACTGTAAAAAGCCAACTTGGGAGGAGGGAGAAAGCTGTTTCTCTGTGCTCAGAATTCTTTCCTGCTCCCTATGCCATACCATAATGATAGAACTGCTTTTCAAACTGACACAAAGCATTAGTCAAAATGAGGCTAAAAATTGGACACATTTTTGGTGTTCTATTTTTGTTTCATGTCCTTCATGAAAGCAATGTAAATGTTTGGGCTAAAAAGCCTAGTATTAGACACCAACATAATGGAGAAGTCAAGATAATTAGGGTGTAGCTCCCTATTCTTACAGAAGGGATAGGATAGGATTAGGAGGAATGGGAGCTCTTGGAAAGGTTAAATAACATTTAGCACTTATTGGATGATAATGCTATACTAGGGAAGAGGTTAAACAAAAGGTTAAACAAAATCCTTCAACTGAATGCCTAATTTAAGAGACCAGTGTGTACAAAGATTAAAAACTGTTATTAGCTCTTTCCAAAATCTCAGTTTTAAGCCACTAAAATCCTTTCCTTCTTTTTCAAGATCTTCCAAGCTAGGGCTTTAAAATATCGTGACTAAAGTCACCACACATGGTCTACAAATTAGAAAAGGCACCCTAAGATTCATCCCTCAAAAGAAATTTCTTAATGGTCCCTGGGACTATCGAGGAGGTTTCTCTTGGCACATTTGGAGTTCCTTCTAGGAACACCTAACTTCCAGAACTGATGACTCAAAGGAAGAGTGTCAGAACTGAACACATGATGAGGAATGAAAGCTGTTGACAGAACCTTTCCTTTCACTCTTCCAGCCTTACTTGATACATATTTTAAATACTCAAAGTGAATGGGGGGGGGGTGGAATACTTTTTCACTTTTATTTTGACTTGGGGAACTAATTATATCCATAAGAAGATCCACAGATGCTAGAAAATATAAACAATTCAAAAAATCAATTCACTACTAAAATGCAGCTGGCCATTTTGAGTCTCTATTTTAATCATCAGAGTGGGAAGAATATATTTAACTTTGTCAAAAGAAAGGGGATAATGGAGAACTACTAATGATTATGCCAAGTTGTACTACACTCAACTCATGGTGGAAATGAATGATTTCAACAAATTAAAAAAAAGAAAAACTTACCAGTGACATAAATACGCCTTTGAAGAGTAACTTCCCTATAATAAAGTTAACTGTGGCCACATTTTATTTGATTGTGCAGTTTGGAAAAAAGACGGTTTGGTGGCATCAATGGCACTAATATCATTAAAATTCTAAATCAGAGAAGAACTAGATTCAACCAAATTCAATAGACATTTAAGTGTCCACTAATTGTAAAGTACTGTGCTGGATAGATATTCTGTGCTAAAATATTAAAGATTTGGACAAAAACACAACAATCTCTACCATCTACTAGATATGGTACACATTTAAGGTAAATGAATAATCCAAAAAATTTTGAGCTATAGTAAAGTTCAATTGACCGCAATATAAAATTCATAAAAGGCCTAATTCTTGTGAAAACTAACTTGTAATAATCAAAAACAATCATCTTCTGTTTGGTTTTTCATCTGAAATGAAGACTCTCTAAGGTGTCTCTTGCTATTTAATCCAAGGTATTCACTCAAAATTAACTTAAATATAACGCCTCAAGTCACCAGGGCCACTTCTGTCAGCATCATCATCTTCCTTGGGCTCTATCACAGTTTAAGGATTCATTAAGTATACAAAAGATAGAGTAAATTGTATTTATTTACTAAAAAATGCATTCTTTTAGTGGAATATTTTCTAATTTATAGGCAGTTTTTGACTGCAAGTGCTCAGTACCTGTACTTACATTCCATATTTACCTGAGTTGTAGAAAAAGTCTACATCAGCATGTCAAAACAGAACTAACAACAATCACTCACAAAGATGCACTAAATGTTGTAATGCAGAATTTATATCTTGTCTGTCATCTCACAGCAAATTTTACATATTATAAAGCATATATACCCAACTTCACTCCCCAGGAAGTTCTTTTATTCCTTCACTTTGAATCAAAATATGGGGAAATGCAATTATAGGGCTAAAAGTTGTACTTCTACCAGAAGACTCTGGAAGAGATAAATTTTTCTTGATTATTCTGTTATTTGTGTTATTCAGTTCTCAATCAAAGGACATAGACAGAATGCTTTTTTCCAGCTAAAGTTTCAACACAAATATAACTCTTTTCTGTTAAAGACACTCAAAGTGTGAGCAGCATTATCACTTGTTTTAAAAGAACATACCTAAAAGTGCAGTGAGTTTGGGAAGTAGTCCAACTTGTACCATCTTGTTTCTCAGTCCTGTATCAAAGGACAGATTTAACAAAAGTCTTAGGGTGATATTTAAGAGATCTTCATGTTCACAAGGTACCATTTTCACCAATTTTTCGACGATGTCCATTTCTACCTATAAAAAATAGGATAAACAAAATTGATATTCAATTTAAAGCAATAGATAAAACCAATTTTTCCTTCTCTGTGATAATCTGTATACTTTATAATGTAAATATATACATTTTATGTATGTACTTCAGATCAAAAGATCTTCCCCTAAAAAAAAAAACTCTTATTTTTCTTTATTTTTAAAAAACTAATTAATTTTTTTTTAGTTTACAACTCTCAGTTTCACAAGCTTTTAAGTTCCACATTTTCCCCCCTCCGTCACCTCCCCCTCCCCACAAAAGGCATGTAATCTGATATAGGTTCTTCATATACCTTCACATTAAACTTATTTTCCCAATAATCAAGTTGTAAAGAAGCATTACAACCAATGAAATGAACCATGAGAAAAATGTAACAAAACCAAAAATAAAAAAAAGAGAGATCAAATAGTTTGCTTCAATCTGCATTCAGATTCCAAAATTCTTTCTCTGGACATGAATAGCCTTTTCTATCATGAGTCTTTTGAAGTTGTCTTAGAACCTTGCATTGTTGAAAAGAGCCAAGTCTATCAAAGTTAGGCATCACAGAAGCAATGTGTCTGTGGTTGTGTACAATGTTCTCCTGGTTCTGCTCCTTTCACTCATCATCAGATCATATAGGTCTATCCAGGTTCCTCTGAAGTCCATCTACTCCTCATTTCTTATAGCACAATAATATTCCATCACATTCATATACCACAACTTGTTTAGCCATTCCCCAATTGATGCATATTCCCTTGATTTCCAATTCTTTGCCACCACAGAGATGCTATACATATTTTTGTACATATGGGTCCTTTCCCACCCTTGTATGATCTCTTGGGGATACAGCCCTAGAAGTAGTATTGCCGAGTCAAATGGTATGCACATTTTTATAGAAGACCCTTATTTTCAACACTAATATTTCCCGAGTAATGCAATAGAGCTGAGAATCATGTAACACAAAGAAACTAAGGGTTGAGAGAGCAACTTCTACAAACTACTTTGGTCATTCATCTTTTGCTTAATGAAATCTAGTAAGGGAGAAGCCACTATTTCTAGAGGCAGCAAATTTCATTTTGAGATAGCTGTAATTGCTTAAAAAAATTAAAAAAGTTCTCCTCACAGAAAGCCTAAATTTACCTCTTTACAGCTTCCACCCATTGCTCCCAGTTCTGACATATGTGGTCAAGCAGAACAAATATAATCCCCTATCCACAAGACAGCCATTCATACATGTGAAGATAGCTATGTTATTCATGAACATTCCCCCCTCTCTCCAAGCCTTCTCTGCTAAACGTACCGAACTTCTTCAGCCTAGACACTATGCATTCCTCTTCGGCCCAAGATTATATTAGGTTTCTTGGTTGTCATAGGATGCTGTTGACTCACACTGTGATTCCAGATCACTTCAGGATCTTTTTCAAAAAACCAGCTAGATAGCAGTTATTGGTACCCAAACATCATGGTTTGCAAAGAGTCACAAATTATAGGTTATCCGAGAGACACTGGAACTATATGAAAGTTCAAATACACTGTAGCACATCACCAATGATAATAACTTGTGTGCAAGCTGTGGTATAAAAGAAATCTCCAAGGACATTTATGACTAGAAAAGGAGTTAGGTTAATCATGTAACAAACAAAACCAATATAGCTAAAATTAGAAGGAAAACAGAAAACTGGAAAAATTTTAAAGCAAGTTTCTCTGATAAAGTCTCTATTTCTCAACTATATTGGGAAATGAGCCAAATGTATAAAAGTAAGAGCCATTCCTCAACTGGTAAATGGTCAAAAGATATGAACAGGCAGTTTTCAGGAGAAATCAAAACTACAGTCATGTGAAATAAATGTTCTAAATCACTACTGATTAAAAGAAATGCAAATTAAAACAACTCTGAGATACCATCTCGCACTTATCTCATTGGCTAACATGAGAGAAAAGGAACATAACAAAAGCTAGAAGAGATGTGGAAAAATTGGGACACTAATGCACTGTTGGTGGAATTGTGAACTGGTCTAACCATTCTGGAGAACAATTTGGAACTACATCCAAAGAGCTATAAAACTGTGCATATTCTTTGACCCAACAATACCATCACTAAGTGTTCTGTATCCCAAAAATATCGAAGTGAAAAGGACCTATATGTACAAAAATATTTATAGCAGCTTTTGTTTTTTAAGAACTAGAAAGTGGGGGACTTTCATCAGTTGGGGAACAGTTGAACAAGCTGTGGTATATGATTGTAATGAACACTTGTGCTATAAGGAATGATGGGCAGGACAGTTTCAGAAAAATCTGAGAAGATTTATATGAACTCATGCAAAGTAAAGTGAGCAGAACCAAGAGAATATTGTATATAGTAATAGCAATGTTGTAAGCATGATTTATCCTGATCAAGACGATCCAAGACAATTCCAAAGGACTCACAATAAAAAAGCTATCTACATCCAGAGAGAGAACTAATGAACTCTGAATGCAGGCTGAAGCATTTTTTTTTTACTTTATTTTTCTTGGGGGGGGTGGGACTGTCTGTTTTTTATTTTGCAACATGGCAAATATGGAAATATGTTTTGTATGACTTCACATGTATAACTTATATCATATTGCTTGCCTTCTCAATAGGTGGGGAATGGGCAGGAGGGAGGAAGAGAATTTGGAATTTAAAATTTTTAAAAATGAATGTTAAAATATTTTTACATATAATTGAGAAATAATGAAATAAAATATATTTAAAAATTCTTCTGATACCCAGACTGAGGAATAGTTAACAAATTACAATATAGGAACATTATGAAATATTACTGTACCATATGAAATGATGAAGGGGTAGGTTTAGAGAAACCTGGGAAGACTTGTATGAACTGGTGCGTAGTGAAGAGGGCAGAACCAGAAGAACAATGTATATAATAACAACATTCCAAACACAAAGAACTGAGAAAATTTTAAGATCTCTGATCAATATAATGGCCAGTCACAATTCCAGAGGACTAAAGATGACCCATGCTACTCATCTCCTGACAGAGAGGTGATGGATTGAAGATGAAGAATGAAACATCTGTTTTTTTTCCCAGAAATAAATGCTTGTTAATTAAAAAATAATTCTCTCACTATGCATTGCTGTGAAAGGCATATTATCTAATTCTCTATTTTTATAGTATGAATTTTCATGTTTAGGTCACAAGTACATTTTGAGCTTAAGATGATATTTGTTGTCCAACTGTCTTTTGCCTCTTTTTGTATTCCCAGGGCTTAGTACAGTGTCTGCCATATAGTGAGCATTTAATACATGTTTATTGATCAATTTATTGAGATGTTAGTATAAACCTAATTTCTGACAAACTGCTTTCTAGTTTTCTTGGTAGTTCTTGTCAAATAGGGAGTTCTTTTCCCAAATAAATTATATTCTAAAGTCATCAAACACTGTGTTATTAAGGTAATTTTTTTTCCTGATTCTTCCTTATATAGTATCTTTCATTAAGCTACTTTTCTGTTTTTAACCAGGATCTAATATTGTTGATGACTACTGATTTATAATATAGTTTGAGGTCTGGAAGTGCTATAGGTAACATATTTTGTAAGAGGGGTTGCTTAAATGTCTCTTGGGAAATATCTCTTGAATCAAAACAAACTATCAATACTTTGTTGTTTTTGGTCAGGCAATAGGGGTTAAGTGACTTGTTCAGGGTCACACGGCTAATAAGTGTCAAGTGCCTAAGGCCAAATTTGAACTTATGTCCTCCTGACTCCAGGGCTGATGCTCAATCCACTCTGCTACCTAGCTGCCCCATCAATAATTTTTTTAAAGTATGAGATTTTACATGAGTGAATTAATGAGCTAGTTAGGTACAGAATCAAGTCAAATCCTTTTATTTTACATATGAGGAGACGGAGGCCCATAAAATTAAATGCCATATTTAAGTATTAGATAGCCATTAGGTATCTGGGATGGAGATTCAACCCAGGTCTTCCTGGCTCAAATCCAGTGTCCTCACCATTAAATCAAGTTGACTTTGATTTCAAAGAAACCAAGCCTCTATATTTTAACATCAGCTTTCCTCCACATTATGTTATGGAGCTATGAATCATAGAATATCAAAATCTCAAAAAGAGATAAAATTGCAAATCACTTGAAGGGCAACAGAAAGAGCCAAATGGTGGGTATAAACCAGCTGCAGTGTGTTACCAATGAAGAACTGCATGCAAAGATTATCAAAACAATTTCTGGCCAAAAAAGAAGGCAGACCATAGGGAAAATGAACAATTAGTGAGCTGCCCTGGTAGCCACACAATGTTAAGAGGTCCAGAGAAAGGACCCATAGCACAATGGCTACAATCTCTAGAGGGTATGTATGAGAGCACATGGACAAAAGTCCAAAAGGATGAGAAGACATGGATGAGTTGTGTAATCTGTGCCACTGGAAAGAGTACTTGTACTTACATGATTATAGACCCTCTAAGGCTTAAGTGCTGAAGTAAATGAAGTTCTTCAATGACACTTAAATGAGTGGCATTTTTTATTAATCAAATTTAATATAGTTTCCCTCATTAAAAATTTGAGAAGCAAATAATCTCCTCAGTTCTGGTCTTCTTTCTAAAAATGTTTCAAAGTCTTTTTTTTTTTTACTACTGAATATTCATCTTTTGTCTTGTCTGCTTAAGATCAGATTTACAAGACAGGTCACTCTGGGCTGCCTCCTGAGCTCCACTGCTCTTCCAAATACATTATTCCATTTCCTCCTCCTTTATCTAGTGGGTGCCAAGTAGTCTTACATTATGTGAATGTCCTTTGTTTTTTATCTGAAGGTCTTTCTCCTGCTGGCTTGCAGAACTTGTTTCTGAATTGAAATGTTAAATTTAACCACTATGTGTCTTAGAGTTTTCAGTGTTGTTTTTTCTGGAGGTGATTTGTGAATTTTTTCCACTGGAATTTCATTTTCTATGTTCAGAAATTCTGGTGTCTTCTCCTATTATTTCCTTCATTATGGTGTTGAGGTTCTGCGTCCTGTTTTGTTTTCCGGGGAGACCAACAATACTTAGATTATCTTTACACACTCTGTCTTCAAGATCAGTAATGTTTTGCTTTCATAGAGAGCATATTTTCTTTTAATGTTATTTTTTTTTGTTCTCTTCTTCTAGGTTATCTTTGACTCCTGTGTATTGTATTCCCAATATTTTGTTCTCTTTTGTTTCTTTAGTGAGGTCTGCCACTGCAAATCCAAGTTTTTCTATTTGGCTCATTAGTATTGTTGTGCAGGACATAAATTCTGCTCTCACAATCTTTTTTTTTCTTTTAAACCACTCAAGAACAATGTGTTGTGGTCCCATGTTCTCGTCAAGTGATTTGATCTTTTTATTTTGCAGTATTTATTCATAGATGCTTGAACTGATTTATTAGATCTGGAGGCCATATTTGAATTTAGGTCCTCATACTGTTAGTGTTTTTCCTGTTGATTTATCTACTTATGTTCAAAGTTTTTTATTTTTCTTCTTGAAATCTTTGGTACTTTTAAGTCTTTCTTTTTCCCCTAATTTTCCTTATCACTCCATTGCTGACTCCCTCCCCTCTGATGGTGGTTTCCTTGAGGGCTGGCTCCCATCAGCCTAAGTCTTTGCCCCAACTGACTTTTGGATGATCAGAACTGGCCCCAACTTCTGGATGCTATGCTCTCTCAGGCTTGGTGGAGTGCTGCACCCCTCCCTAACCGCCCCACCCCCCTCTTAAGCACGGTATCCTGTCCTGGTGTCCTGTCCTTCTCCTTCTATTCTCAAGTTCTCTTGACCAGCACTCGCAATTCTGAGCCTGTTTTGCTGGCACTACCAGTGAAGAGCTTTGCAGCACTGGTGCTTCTGGGTTGCAACTCCTGGTAGACTTTTGCTACTAAAGGGTTGTAGCCAAGCTGGCTGTTGAGTCCTGAGCAAACTTCCATAGCCTAGAACTAGGGTCTCCATAGCAATGAAACGAGGAAGGGAAGAATGGAATATAGAGGTTTTTTATGTAAGTCTGTGTTGTATCCTTGGGTATGCCAGTGTAGCCTTGCTCCTGGTAGTGTAGGAGGCAGGGGAGAGGTACTCAGTGTGCTCAGGGTCCGTAAGTGTCAGTTCTTGAGTTTTGGGAATTTTTAAAACTTCTTTTTGGATTCTGGGTGTCCTAGACCTTGGAGACAGCTGAAGTTGCTTTATTTTCGATGAATGATTTCTGTTTAGGAGATTAGAAAAAATGTCTAGTCTTCTATCTTGCTGCTCATACAACCTGGAAACTCTCTTCATTAAAAACTGAAGGATCAATTTGGAATTACACTAAGAAACTGACTAAAACATTCCCTTGCTCTATCTCTGCTTACACCTTGCCAAACCATAAACCTGGATTACTTCTACCATTTGCCTTCTTCACTCTGAAATGTGCTGCTGATTGGAGCTGAAATAAATTACAAAACTGTGTGAATGAGTCTGCTACAAATTTCTTACATAATCTCAATGGGGCCCTCACTACACAAAAGGCAATCCTTCTACTCCATAACTGATTTTTATCCCTTCTAATCTCTAAGGTCTCTCACTTCATTTCTCTCCTACCTTCTCAGGTGAGGACAGAGCTTCATGTATCACTGAAAAAAATCAGAGCCATTCACTACACTACTCCCTCATCTTGTCTCTACTTATTTCACAATCCCTCAATATCATTCTCTACTTTGTCCTCCTTCATGTCAGTCTCTGATGAAGAAATGGTCCTACTCACTGCCATGGTAAATCCCTTTACATATATCCTTGATTTTATCCCCGTTTCTATTCTCCCACCACCATTGCTTCACTCTATCTTCAAAGTTTCCCCGTCTACTGATTCCTTCCCTGTTGCCTATAAACACACTTAGGTTTTTCCCTAAAAAAGCCCACCCTCAGTAGCCGTCATTGCACTTGTACTTTCATTCTTTTCTAAGTCTTTTGGAATCTGCCTTCTGACCTCATCATTCACTGCAATCACCCTCCAAACATTACTGGCGATCTCTAAATGGCCAAATCTAACAGTCTTCACTCAGTTCTTGTGTGTCTTGATTCTTGGTGGCATTTAGCGCTCCTGACCGTCTTCCCTGGATGGCCCCTCCTCTCACTTTTTGTGATGCTGCTCTCTCTGGGTTTTTCTCTTACCTGTCTGACTACTCCTCATCAGTCACCTCTTCTAGATATTCCCTTCTCTATCTATACTCCTCTCACTTGATTTCATCATGGGCCAAGTTCTCATCTCTACACAAATGACTCTCAGATTTATGTATCTAGTTGTAGTTTTTCTTTCTCCTCAGTACCAGTCACATCAGAAACTGTCTGCTGGACGTCTCAAATTAGATGTCTTGTGGGCATCCCAAATTCAACATGTTTTTGCCTTTCTTTGTATCCCGATTATTTAAGCTATGTGCCAGGCATATGCTTATATATGCATATATATATATATATTCATATATATATACACACACACCTTAATAAATGCATGATGAATGACTGTCTGAAGAGAGACCTAAGTTAGAACCTCACCTCTGACACTTAGTAGTTCTGTGAAACATGTACAAGTCATTTAATCTCTCCAAGCCTCAGTTTTCTTGTCCGTAAAATGGGAGCAGTAATACTTTACTAACTTCACAGAGATGTTATGAAGATGAGCTAATTTAGTTAATACCATTTTGTAAACCTTAACCAGTACATAAAGATCAAGTATTATTATTATATTGCTTTCCACACCAAAACATACACATAGACTTCTCCCAAAGAGGGTTACCTTATAAAGGGAGTATGATGTAGTAGAAAGCACACAGAATTTATAATCAGAGCAAATAGGCTCTAAACCTGGCTCTGCTACTTACTGAGTGACTTTGGGGTAAAGCAAAACCCTCTCTTGTATTGAGTTCTTCTTCTGTAAAATGAGGAGATTGGACTAGATGAACTCTAAGGTTCTTTGATGCTCCAAACCTCTGGTTCTATATCCTTCAATGCCATTAGCATCAGATCTACCTTTTTTTTTCTCTCTTCCACATATACTTGCTAGGAGTAGGGAGCTGTGATAGACCTCCTGACAACCAGCTTTTAAAACTGCTGTATTTTAAGTTATTCTTAAAAAGCAAGAAATAAAAAAGAACCATACATTTAAAAATATAAATACCAACTGAAAGAAAACATCAAAAACTTTTATGGTACCACCATAGTAATAAAAGTTTTAAATTTAGTTCTATTAGGACTGATTTTAACAAGGAAATATTAATTCAATGTCTCTACCTAGCATTTATTACACCCCTAATCATTAACTTTCTTTACTTTTCAGTCTACAAAGACTAAGTAAATTCAAAAGGATGCACCCAATGACTAAGTTATTAATGATGAAAAATAATTTCAGAAATTTAAAAGTGTAAGTTCAATTCTTCTAATATTTGAAACTTGCACAGTAATATGAGGCAACCACCCTCTGAGCCATATACTTTATATCTAATTTTGGTTGTCAATTTGTAAACAGTCAACTCCTGATTAAAGGATTTTTGAATGGGAAAGGACCTCTTGGATTATCTATTCTAACTCCTTCATTTTACAGGGAAACTGGTGCCCCAAGAGGTGATAAGTGACTTGAGTAAGCCCCAATGTTATAAATGGCAGAATTATGAATGGACCCGAGGCTGCTCTTGCAAACCTTGTTGATTCTCTTGCTGCTTTCTTGGATGAAAGCATCTACCTTGAGGATTAAGCTTTTCAAAATATGGGATACTAACTACTGCCTGAGCACCAAGAGTGGGAAGGGGCCTCAGAAATTATCTAGTCTAGCCTCCTACTCCAAATAGGAATCTCTTCTACATTGTGGATATATAATCAGTTAGCTGAAGTTCGAATAATTCCAATCAGGGGAAGGTGACTACTTCAGAAAGCAATTAATTCCACTTTGCTGGTCTGTTTAGTTTTTATTTTTGGCACAGTGAAGAAGTCCTTTAAAACCTGAATATTTAGTCATCACTTGTTCTACAGAAAGTCCAAGAAAGAGTAATGTAAGTTTGAATGGATACCATATAGCAAAATGACATTCTATTATATCCTGGTTAATCAGTCAATCAACAGTGATTAAGTGCTTACTATGTGCCAAGCTTTAGGCTAGCACTAGAGACACACAAAAGGCTAAAAAAGTAGGGGTATTATATAGGAAGAACAAGAAAAAACTGGATACGTTTCCCCTTAACCTCAGGCAGCACTTTACAACACGGTTTCTTTACTTTATTTGAAGTAAATTCCCAGAATAGGTGACACAGTGGATACACCAGGCCTGGAGTCAGGAAGACCTGAGTTCAAATCTGATCTCAGATACTTACTAGCTGTGTGACGCTGAGCAAGTCACTTAACTCTGTTTGCCTCAGTTTCTCATCTATAAAATGAGCTGGAGAAAGAAATGACAAACTGCTCCTGTATCTTCGCCAAGAAAACTCCAAATAGGGTCATGTAAAGTCAGATAGTACTGAAATGACTCCACAAAAACAACCACAATCACAACCCAAAATATTAGGTAGGGTCAAATGTCACTATCTACAAACCTTCCATTGTCTCTGTTCCTCACTGTGAATGCAAATAAACAATAATAACCAGATATAATATATATATATGAAGTTTTTAAAAGACATACTCATATATTTTTCTTGAATGTTCTACTTTCTGGCTCAGACAGATGCTTTGCTAGTCACAGAAACTTTAAGAGAGAAATCTAAAACAAGTAGGCACTTACTAGAATAATTAAGTAAACTGTCACAAAGTCAAAAGGTTAAAACATTCAAAACGTAAGTCTTGGATCACTTCTTGACTTGCTGTAAATCTTTAAACTGATTATTCAATTTCTCTCTTTGGCTGGATTATCTAAAAAGGTAGGAAGAGTATAATAACACCCCTTCCATTGACTTTTGTTATTTTATATATTTTTTTTATGTATGTTCACATTGTATTCCTGGAATAAAGTAAGCCCTTTGAGGGCAGAGACTCTTTCACTTCTGTGTCTGTAACCCCAGTGCCCAGTACAACATGAAGGACACAGTAAGTACTTAGTAACTTTTTTATTCATAACCGGCGTAAAGCAAATCTAAAACTAATTCCCCAAACATCTTCAATCTAACAATTTCAAGATCTATCTCCATAATATTATATACGAAAAGTGTTAATAATAGAAATGACCAACTAATATACAGAAGCAGAAAGGAAGATAAGGGCCTAGGTAATTTGCCCTCTTTAAGACTTAAGAACTTGCTAGATTATATTACAAAGAACGGATTACAAAATTTCCATTCCCCTCAGCCAAGAAATATAGAAATAACAGTGATATGATATTTAGAAATCACTGGTGCCCAAAATAAGCAGTTTCACTAGGAACATTCTATTAAATATAGTGTACTTAAGCTACATAAATAAATGTACATATTCAAATCACTTAATCTCTCAGTATTCCAGGCAATTTTTTAAGATTATAAATTATAGAGAAGTTGCTGATCTGCATTGCTGAAGGGAGTTTAGTTTTCTCACTGGAGTTCCCTACAACGAGGAAAAAATCTAGGTCCATATTGTGAGGCTTCATATTTTATTTCAAATGAAGAAAAATGAAAATTATCTTATATTTAAAATTATCTAAGGTTTGAATAACATTGTCACTGTACTCTAAGGTTTGAATAGTAATATCACTACCTGAGGTCACTGATTGCTCTTCTAGCCAAAAGAGATACTGTGTGGCAAGAACCCTTTTTCTCTTACTTAAAAAAAAAAGCAGCTTGGATCTTCGCTGATGCTTGTCTTAACTCTCCTCAGATGATTTACTGCCTTGTTGACTTTCCTACTGCCATCTTATCCAAAGACTGAAAATTCATTTGGAATCTTTAGGTTAGTGGTGTCAAACTCAAATAGAAATGGTGGCCACTAAACCATATATTAGGATCCCTGAGGCCCACGTATTAAGCTTTAAAATGTAATTTTATCTATGTTTTATTGTATTTCTATTTATTTTGTCATATGTTTCCCAATTACATTTTAATCTGGTTTGGGTAGCACTCAGGAGTGCTGGGACCCCAGGTTGAATTAAATACCTCTGCTTTAGACTACTATTACCACATATGAAAAGCCTATAAATACTCTATGTTTTCCTTAATTTCCATATTTGACACAAAGAGGAAGTATTAGTTAATATTGTAGTAAAAGAAGAAATTATATTTAATTAATGACGTAGATTGATATATTAGCTACTCACTATTTTTGCATAGTTACTAGAGGCCACATCTGACACTAATTATTTTAAGTTACATTTTTCTTTTGAAAAATTTGCAATGCATACCAGTGGTTGTATAAGAGATTTATAAACAAATAACCTGGCAGGTTTGCTTATTAATTGTCCTCTCACTACACTGAACGGAATGTGGAATGTGTGCCAGGAAGTCACTCACAAGGTTAAAGGATAGATTTTTATTTAATTCATCTCTCTAGTTCATGCCTTTCCAGTTGATAAAGGCACAGTGCCAAACAGTAAACGAAATAACTATCCCAAAACGAATGTCCAATATCTTGTTTCGATGAAATGGAATAAAAATTAGGAATGCCGAGTAGTGTCCATTTGAATTTTACATGAAAAATATCATGATATCATGAAACAGCAAACCTACCAATAAGTTTACTTCAGCCTTCAAATGATTTTTACCAATGTCACTTGAAAGTCAACATTTTATTGGTCTTCATTTGCCATTGATATTGACAGAAAATCATCCAGAAATAAAAATTATATTCTAGACAAAAATTTTCAAAATACACGAAGATCCTTTAAACCAATAATTTAGAGATAGGGCAACATGGTGATCTTGGGGACAAGTCACTTAATTTCTGTTTGCCTCAGTTTCCTCAACTATACAATGAAGATAACGGTACTTACCTCAAAAGGTAAGCGTTAGGATCAAATGAAATGATATTTATAAAAAGTGCTTGGCATGGTGACTGGCATATAGTAGGCAATATACAAATGCTTATTTCATTCCACCTCCTTCTAATCCTGATGCTACCATTTACCTTGGGGAAGCCAATTACCACCTCAGGCCTTCAATTTTCTCATGTATAAAAATTAGAATGTATCGCAAAACATGCCTACGGCTTTAATTTCGAGCTCTAAAAATTATACCTATGAAACATCTTTGAGTTAATTCCATTTCTTCTCTAAATAAAAATTTTTTTGAAAAAAAATAACTACCAAATCTTCTTTCTTAATTTTTTTTCTAATTATGTTTTTTTTAAGGAAAAAAGAATTTTTATCAATCAAGCAAACTGAAATGAAAGAATCACAGGATCAAGGATCAAGAGCTGGAAGGAATGTCAGAAACCATCTACTTCAACCATCTCATTTTAAAGATGAAGAATATGAGGTTCAGGAAGTTTATTACTTGTCCATAGTCAACACGGGTTGCAAAGTGGGATATGAATCCAAGTTTTCTGACTCCAGAGTCAGCGTTTTTGGGGCAGCTAGGTAGCACAGTGAGTAGAGCACTTGCTCTGGAGTCAGGAGGACCTGAGTTCAAATTTAGCCACATGCACTTGACAAATTTACTAGCTGTGTGACCTTGGGCAAGTCATTTAACCCCAATTGCCCTGCCTCCCCCCTCCAAAAAACAAAGCAAAGCAGAGTCAGTGTTTTTTACACACTATTAAGTGTATTCTCTAAAACTCTATAAATCATACATATTGGCTGCATGTTGATGATAATGCAGTCTGAAATCACTCTGCCCAACTACCAGTAAGGTAGACAATTTAACTAGGCACACACAATGAACTCAAATGGTAACTAATTGTTCATAACACACTGTCTTTCTAGGAAAGATCAAAGAAGACAAGAAGCGTGTTTTTTTATTAGCTTCTATAACCTGGTTGTCAGTGCACATTCCTGTACGCATTAAGTACACAGTAACTATATTATGATGACAGAAAACAGTTGAGACCAAAGTGCTATGGTTAGATGCCAAACTTCATGAATACAAACAAATATTTACCGAGTACTCAACAGAATACATACCAAAACACAATGCTCTCTGAAGTTTAAAAAGTTTAGACATAGTCTAGGGACTACAAGAATCTTTAGTCTGTCAATAAATAAAGGAAATAAAAAACTGGTACCTGCACATCTGCTTAACAAAAACAAAAAAGATTATATAGAAAAAGTAGTGGTGACCTTGGCTACTTAAAAGAAGAGCCAGTAGAAATCTTTACATCATTGACCTCTAATATGAGGTCACAAAAATATTTCTTAAAACCATTTATACTAAATCATGCAAAAACTTTATTTTTGATGAAAAAGGGCATATGTGTGCCATCATGTAAAAAGCCACATTAACAAGACTTTATTGAGTGTCTTTTATGTGGCAGGTATTTAGTAAAAGATCAGATGATGGCTTTTGAAGGATGAGGTCATCTATCAAAATCTACCCTAATGCAAATAACAGCTTAAGAAGAGGTTCTGTTTGTGTGGCAGGTAGGAGAGGTGCTAATTGTTACCTCAAAGATGAGAAAAGTTTACAAAGACATTATATTTCATTTTTTAAAGATCAGTTTTTGGAATTCAGAAGCAGAAGTGGAAAGCTCAGTACTATTCTAAGGTTACGTTCAGGACCAGCTTGACCTCATGACAAATTCATGCCAACATTACAAATAACCCTATGAAGCTACTCTTCATTTGATCCCCCTGTTTTCACAATTAGATAAAAGCAGAGTAGAAGAGTGATAGTGAAGAAATAAAAATGTGTTGTAGAGATTGCCTTACTAATGCTTTGAGAGACAGTCATGGGGAGAAAAAAGGGAAATCTGCCTCAGACCATGTTTCTGATAATAACATAGCTGTGGCAGAAGTGATGGAAGGGAAAAAGAGAGTATCATAGCATCTCGATTTCTCTTAGCCATATAATTCAACCACTATGACACACACATTTAATAAATTTAAATGTAAAATCAAAACAAAGTGACCTCAGAAAATAAAATCTCAATTGTGATTTAGGGGATGCCAAATATCTTAAATTTCATTTTATCATTATAATCTCCAGAGCTTAATGTACACAGTACCTTGTGTGTTGTACTCACTTAAAATTACTTGTTAAAGCAATTACTACTTTAGTAATATCTAAATAGTGTTAATAAATGCATTGCAAAAAAAGCAATTTGGAATTCTGCTGCCAACAAATCTAAAAGCTTACGCTTCCAATTGACTAATAAAAACATCCGAGTCTTAGGATTAGATGTTTATAAATTTAGCCTTATTAATAATAAATGTTCACCAAAAACCATCAATGCTATAAGAACTTTATAGATATTTCTAGCCAAACATCCACCTGGATGGAGGCAGGATGGCCAGCTTCTTGACACTTCCATCAGCAAAAAACAGATATTAGTAACCAACTGAGTGTCAATCAATAAAACTGTATAAAAGGTCAACTAGCAGTGAAAGGAGACTACCAGCAAAGCCAGCACCCGCATAAGCAAATAAACCAATATGGTTTACATGGCTCTCAGTCTGGAGTAGAATGTGTCTTGAGAAAGCCCCAGGATATACCCCACAGCAAGGCCCTTGGGATCCTTGGGGTGCAGTAGCAACCAGTATATATGCTGCAATGTCCAATGTAAGCTGTACTTTTATAGGCACAGAGAATTTAAAATATTTCCCAGGAAAAGATCAGAGCTGAATAGGAAGTTTGAAATGCCAACATAAGAATCAGGAGAAATCTTGGAAAGTAAGTGCATTTGACCAATTAGAAGGGGCTGTATGATGCTGTACTCCCTTCAGAACATTGAAGTCTTTACAGAGTGTAAAAGGGGTAAATTTCAAGGTAAAGAATGCATTGGAAGGCACAATTCTAAAGAATGAGTATGTCAAAAGACAAATTATAGAAACAACAGAAATTTCATCAAAGAAAATGACAAGGAGATAATATGTTGTTCGGTCATTTCAGTTGTGACTGACTTTTCATGACACCATTTGGGGTTTTCTTGGCAAAGATACTGGTGTGGTTTGCCATTTCCTTTTCCAGCACATTTTACAGATGAGAAAACTAAGGCCAATAAGGTTAAGTGACTTGCCAACGGCCACACAAGCTAGTAAGTGTCTGAGACCAGGTTTGAACTCGTGAAGAGTATTCCTGATTGCAGAACTAGTGCTCTACCCTGTGTACCACCTAGCTGCCCCAACGAGACAATATACTAAAATATATTTTTGTTGTTCTTCAGTCATGTCTGACTCTTCATGACCCATGAACCATAGTACACTAGGCCCTGCTATCCTCCACTATCTCTCAAAGTCTGTCAAGTTCATATTTCTTGTTTCCATGACACTGTCTATCCATCTCATCCTCTGCTGTTTCCTTTTCCTTTTACCTCAATCTTTCCCAACATCAGTGTCTTTTCCAATGGGTCTTGTCTTCTTGTTATGTGGTCAAAATATTTAAGCTTCAGCTTTAGTATCTGACCTTCAACTGAGTAGCCTGAATTAATTTCTTTAAGTATTGATGGTTTTGGTTTCCTTGCTGTTTAAGAGATTCTCAAAGATCTTCTCCAGCACCACAATTTGAAAGCATGGAATCTGCAACACTCAGCTTTGCTTAGAGTCCAACTCTCAGATGTACAACGCTACTGGAAAAACTATAGCTTGGACTGTATGGACCTTTGTCGGCAAGGTGAAGTTCCTGCCTTTTACTATCATGTCCAGATTTGCCACAGCTTTCTTTCCAAGAAGGAAGCATCTTTTAATTTCATTGCTGTAGTTGCCATCTGCAATGATCTTTGAGCCCAAGAATATAAAATCTAACACTGCTTCCATTTCTTCTTCTATTTGCCAAGAAGTGATAGGACCAGTTACCAAGATCTTATTTTTTTTTAAGCTTCAAGCAGCTTTTACACTCTCCATTTTTCACCCTCATCAAGAGGCTTCTTAATTCCTTTTCACTCATCTGTATGTCTGACATTGCTGGTATTAAGCAACCTTAATTCTGGCTTTTGATTCCTCCGAGCTGACATTTCACTTGATGTACTTTGCATGTAAATTAAATTTAAAAAAGGTGACAACATACAGCCTTGTCATACAGCCTTTTCCAATCTTAAACTAATCAGTTGTTCTATGTTTGGTTCTAACTGTTCCTTCTTGGCCCACATACAGGTTCCTCAGGAGACAACTAAGATGATCTGGTACTCCCATCCTTTTGAAAATTTGCCACAATTTGTTGTGATCCACACAGTGAAAGGCTTTGGTGTAGTCAATGAAGCAGAAGTAGATTTTTTTTTTCTATTTCTCCTTTGCTTTTTCCATAATCCCGTGAATGTTGGCAATGTGGTCTCTGGTCCCTCTGGCTCTTCAAAAAAACAGCCTGCTCTTCTTGGTTCACATACTGCTGAAGCTTAGTTTGCAGAATCTTAAACATAACTCCGCTGGCATGTGAAATAAGTGCAATTGTTCAGAATTTTGGACACTTCTTGGCATTGCCCTTCTTTAGGAATAGGATGTTAACTGATCCTTCCCAATCCTGTGGCCACTGTTTAGTTTTCCAAATTCACTGGCATGTGGAGTGCAGCACTTTAACAGCATTATTAAAACATGAGATGTAGCTAAAGCAGATAAATATGTACATATACATATATATATATATATATATATATCTAAACACAGTCATCAAGAAAAGAGAAATAAGTCAATGAACCAAACATACAAATAAAAAGACTTGAATAACAAATCAATAAATGCTCAATTAAGTAACAAAGTAGAAATTCTGAAAATTAGAGACTATAAAATTAAAAGCAATAGGAATTGACAAGTGAAACTAGGAGACAGTTTTTTTGGAAAAAAACCACAAATAAAACATAGTTATGTCATCTGATTTTAAAAAAGGAAAAGGAAAACCAAACTGTTTATACCAAAAATATAAAAGGAGGCCTCAAAACAATGGTAGAGGAAATAAAGGAATTTTTTAGAATTTATTTTCCCCATTATAAGCTAACAAAGCTGATCGCTTAGAGCAAATGAATTACTACTTACAAATATATAAAATCCCCAAATTAATAACCCAGATTATTCAAATAATCGATGCCAGGAGAAGAAATTGAACAACCCAAAAATAAACTCCCAAAGGGGAAAAAGAAATATTCTATAATCAGAAAGATTTACAAACAAGTTCTATGTAACAATTGAAAAACAATTAATTTCAATACTACACAAACTATGTGGAGTAATAAGGAACCCTTTCAGTCTTTTTCTGTAACTAAAACAAAGAGAAAACTGAGAAAGAAAACAACAAATTAATATCCCTAAAGAATAATGACACAAAAACCTTAAATAAAATATTAGTAAGAAGGCTACAATGACATATTAGAAATATTATGCACCATGACTAGGTTGGGTTTATACCAGGAAAGAAGTGTTGGTTTAACATAAGACCATAAATACAATAAATCATGTTAATAATATAAATAACAAAACTCATATGATTTTATCAATAAATGCAGAAAAGTTTTGACAAAATCCAATACCCATTTCAATTAAAAATTCTAGAAAGCACAGGAATAAATCAACCTTTTCTTAACATAGTAAATATTTAAATCTAAGAATAAACATTATATAGAATGGCAAAAATATTAAGATCAGAAGTAAAAGAAGGATATCCATTATTACCACTTCTATGTAACATAGAAAATACTAGCTCTAGAAATAAAACATGAAAAATCTAAATAATGAACAAAAGGAAAGAAAACATTATGTTTTTACAGATAAAATGATTTCCATAGAAAACTCTAGAGCCAACCAAAAAAATTAAATGAAACAATGATATCAAGAAAGTTGCAAAATATAAAATAAATCTATACAAGTCTTCAGTTTTCCTTTATGTTACAAAAAAACTAAGCCAGAAGAAATGGAAAGAGAAACTCCACTCAATATAACTACAAAATATTTGGGTATATATTTACCAAGACTTATGTTTTTTGTGTTTAAGTTCAAAATAAAATTTAAAAAACCATATATTGAACAATCATTCTTTTAAAAACACATATTTATACATATCCATGTTTATTTCTCATTATTTGTAAGTGCATATATATTTAATTTATGCATGTATTTATATGGGCACATATTTAATTGATATGTGTATGAATGTAAGGACAGGTGCACATATATATACACATTTAAGAACGTATATGCTTATGTTATCTATTTGGACATTTTGGAACTAAAACCTTATATGTTATTCCATAATTGGGCATTAAATAAGTAGCCATATGTCAATCATTGCTCATAACTCCTAAATGTTCCTCTCTGATCAACGGAGACTCAATTTTCAACAGAACAAGTCTACTATGGGAAAAGTATGCTTTTTTCTTTAGTGTTCTATAAAATACACCTTGCTCATCTAAAAAGCTTGACTTATTGGGAACTCTTTAACCTTGAATATCTTTCCCTGATGACATCAGATAAATGAGACATTACTATGGTAAAAGAGAACTAAAATTTAGATAAATGATTTTACTCTGATAGTACTACAGTTTTCTTAATAGCAACTTCCAACGCAGAACCATTTAGGAAGTAGGATCACAACTTACCATATCATTTTTGTTTTCCATAAAAATGCTAAGCTTCTTTAGGAAAGATACCACCAGAATTAGGAGTTCAAAATTATCTCGATCAAGTGCCTTCACTAGCATATGAACTATGTTCTTGTTCCTCATTTTTAGCTCAGTCCGAGTATCCTCAGCAAGGTTCAAAAGCAAATAAAGAGCAACTAGAAAAATAAAGGTAACTGGTTAGAGTGTTGGATTGACGAGAGTTTTTCAAAACATAATAATTCTTTCCTATAAACCAAAGTCCTAAGAAGAGATGAGCATTATTTTCAGCCTTTTTTATTAATTAATAATTAAGGGTAGATAAATCAGAAAAAATTGTCAAATATGCAGATGTGAAAATAGTAATTGTCAGAGATCTGAGAAACCAAGGCAAGTTATTTATCGTGTGCTTTATTACACTAAGGTTGCTATTCTGAAGCTAGTTACAACGAAAATGTGCCTCCTTATTTTAACCAAATTTTTGAGAAAGAAATAATTTTTTCTTATTCAAATTGCTACAATAAATCAATAAATGTTTATTGAAGGCCTAAAGTATAAGAAAGTTTCAAATGGACTATTTCATCATAATTTTCAATGTTAAATATCTAAATAACAATATGACATGTTAAAAGTTAAAAATTCAATTTAGGTCTGTTAAACTTTGATATGAAAACATTAGAAATTAACTAATAAATCCTTTAAGGCTAAGATAATTTATGGATCTCTCATGACCACTTCATTTTAAAAAATTCTACTTAAAGCCCAACTTTTGAAAAGAAATATGATCAAGGTGCTTTCTGAATGATTAGGACAAATTATTCAATTTCTAATATTGTAAGAAAGTAGTTTAACTAAAAATGTTAATGCTCAGAGACTTAAATGATTTTGTAAATGCTGTTATGTGACTATAACAAATTATCTCTATGTACAGTATTTAAAGGGTAGCTAGGTGGCACAGTGGACAAAGCACTGGGTCTGGAGTCAGGAAGACCTGAATACAAATCCAGCCTCATACAGTTACTAGCTGTGTGACCCTGGGCAAGTCACTTAACCCTATTTTCCTCTATTGCCTCATCTATAAAACGAGCTATAGAGAAGGAAATGGCAAACCACTGCAGTGTCTTTGCCAAGAAAACCCCAAATGAAGTTACTAAGAGTTGGACATGACTGAAAATAGCTGAACAATAATAACATAGGAACTTAAACTGTCAGATTTCAGTGTGTTGATCAAATAAATACTTATGAGGAGAACCAATGACTATCTACAATATGGAGCTGGACATCCATCAAAGAGTATTAGCTCATTCTTGCTAATAACCATCTTCAGATTTTTAGTCTTTAACAAGGACCTAGAGATTCTAAGTTCCAGGCTCTGTTTATGTTTATTTTACACTACCAATAAAGTCCAGACGTGTGTGTGTGTGTGTGTGTGTGTGTGTGTGTGTGTGTGTATAGGCAATTTCATCTGTGGAAAACAGTAATCTTTTAAGATGGAAATTAGATGAAAAGTGTTTTAATATTCAGAAAAACATCTTTGAAAAGTTATGTTTGAGATATCTGAACTCTAAGTATGTATCACTTTATCAATTTTAATATTTAGAGTGCTATATTAATGAAAACCACTGAGGATAGCTGATGAATAGAAGGGGAATGGGATAATTGCTTAAACAACCAACTAATTGGAAATAGACCTAAGGTAAGAACAGGCAATGAGATTTATATTATATTGAAATTTATAACATTTTCTATTAATTTTTTATTTGGCTTTTATAAGATGATGAAAACTAGAACAAGTGAATACTTGTAAAATAAAGTAAGTACTTTTTCATAGATTAGGAATCTGTACCTCGTAAGAGCTGCTCCTGCTTTACCACCAAACCTTGGTACTTCTTATAGGTTTTTTCATAATCTTTTTTCATAGTTTGGTTTTCAGGGTCTTCTTCAAGTAAAAATACCAAGTTAAGGATCATATATTCATAAGAGCAGAGAAAACCTACTGAAAATGCTATCAGCAAAAGTATTTAAAATTGCCATATCAATCACATATTCCTATACTCAATCACACAGAACTTTATTCATTAATTTTGGGCAAACACTTAACTGTAAATCCCTTATGGGCAGAGACTGTTTCATTTCTGTCTTTACAATCTCAGCACTTTACATAGTGCCTGTAGGTGCTTATCAATTGCATCTTCAATTAAAATGCATCATAAAAAAACTACAAAGTGTCCAAAAACTCACTTAACTTAAAATTAAGTAATAACTAGAGATAACATATGAACTTATTACAGGATTGGTTAAATACTGTGCTACAGATAGGAATGTTTACCACCACTCTCCTTCAAGTTTATTAGAACTTCTGATTTAAATAAATAAGATCCAACTTTCAACGTCATTAGGGCTGGGCCTAATGCTGTGTGAAATGGACCAATTTTGACACTGCTTTTGTAGTAAATGGTAGTGAGTATATTTTAGGGTTGGAAAAGTCACAGGTTGAAAAGGTCTTCTGAACATAAAGTACACTGCCACTAGTAAACAACAATCATACAAAAACATCTCTGTCTACTCCCATGGGGCAATATGTTTGGATCAGGTTCAGGAAAATAGAATATGTGAGACAATATTCTATCAATGATTGGTCATAATGGTAAGAAATCCTCAGAAACAACAGTTGATGACCATGAAACAGGTAAATAAATTCTTGAGACTCACAGAAGACATAAAAAGGGATTTTGGCATATTATCAAGAATGGGACCAAAAAGTTTCATTCATGGCTGATATGATGGGAAACTCTGCTCCTAATGCTATTTAACCTCAACCCCCCAAATCCCTATCCTCACTTCCCATTTATTTTCCATAGCTACTAGGCTATGAGAGCTATTGTCAGCAAGGCATTCTTGGACATCTAAACCTGTATGGACCACAGGCATCTCAAACTCAATACATCCAAAACTAAACTCGTTATTTTTCCCATCAAATATTTGCCTCTCCCAAATTTCCCTATTACTTACTTTCAAGCATGCTACAGCATTCCCAATTGATCTCAAACCTGGTGTCATTCTTGATTAGTCTTGCAATCCACTCTATATATCCTCTCTGTTGCCAAGTTTTACTGTTTTTATTTTTATAACACTTCTCACATTTATCCCCTTCTCTTGACTCACACAATCACGCAGAGTTGTAGACGCTCAGCATTTCATGACTGGACTATTACAACAGGCTTCTAATCGGTCTCTGTACCTCAAGTCTCTCCCCACTCTAATCCATCTTCCACTCAGCTACCAAAGTGATTTTCCTATATTACAGTCAATCAGTTGGCCAACTAGCACTTACCAAGTGTGCCAACTACTATACTAAAGGCTGGGAATACAAAGTCAAGTAGGGAAAAAAAGGACAATTCCTGATCTCAAGGAGCTTACATTCTAATGGGGGAAGACAACACATAAAGAGAAGCTGAAAAGTTTGTGTGTGTGCATGTGTGTGTTTGTTTGTGTTAAGGGGAGGAGGAAGTAGGGGGGAAAGTACCCTTCCAAGAGGCATGGTAGAGGAAGTCCCAATGAGGACTGAGATATATTTGGCCAGGGCACTCATCCATAAACAGAGGTTCTGGGGGGAGCCATCAATCAAACAAAGAAGGCAATTCCAATGTATGAATTCAAGGGCTGAAGTAAAGCTTCAGGGAGGAAAGCTGGTGTACAGTAGAGGAAGACCTGAGTGCAGTCTGGAGAGGAATAACCACGTCACTCCGTAATCAATAAACACAAATGACCTCCTATTACTTATAGGATCTAATGTAAAATATTCTGTTTAACATTTAAAGCTCTTAATAATGCTACACTTTAAACTCTCTGTATCCAGTCTCATATTTCACTCATCTATACATACTTTATGATCCAGCAACATGTGTGTTATTTGCTATGCCTCACACACAACATCCTATCTCCATTCCCTTTTAGTGGCTGTCCCTCATGCCTGGAATGCTCTCCCTTTTCCTCTTTCCCTACTGGCTTCTCTGACTTCTTTCAGGACTCAGCCCAAATTCTACTTTCTGCAGGAGATCTTTCCCAGCATTTCCAATCTCCTCTACCTCATATGGCCTTCCCTCTGAGACTATCTTTCATCTACTCTGTCTATATCTTACATGCACATAGTTGTTTGCATGTTGTCTCTCTCATTAGAATATGAGCTCCTTGAAGGCAGGGATGTTTTAAACCATTCTTTGTACTCCTAGCATGCAGTATAGTACTTGGCACAAAGTAAGTATTCAACAAATGTTTGTTTACCAACAGTACTATTGCCCCACTAGTGTAAGAGCAGGTGCACAGTCTCATTGGAGAATGGAAGTAGATGTGTTTTTGCCATCCTAAATTAGAACCCTAAATTAATTTTCCATTGGAAAAAATGTCATAACAGTGGTTTGGTTCCATAGGAAAATACTTCAGGTACACTATGTAGTCATTATCAATAACACTGCTTCTATGGGAAAGTTCTAACCAACTCACATACAAAATCTTTGAACACAACAGGCTGTCTATATTCTCCATTTCGTTCTGGAAGCCACATTTTGAGAGAGTACAGTGATTAACTAGAGAGCATTCAGGTGAGAGTGACACAGATAGAAACACTGTCACGAAAGGACACCGAGGAAGCTGAAGATTCATTCATTCAGTTACTCATCATGAAGATAGTTATCTTAAAACACTTTCATAGCTACCAGGTAGAAGAAGCTTTGTTGTGTGTTATTCCAGGGAGCAAAACTAGAACCAACGGTTGTAAGTTATAACGAAACAAAATTCAATTTGATACAACAAATAACTTTTTAACAGAGCTATTTGGTCTGATATTTTCACTTTTACCTTCCTTGAGTAAAAATACTTTATTAATACCATATCACTAATGTGACCAGATAAAAACCTTTCAATATATCTACTACTAAAAGTTACAGTCTTCAGACTGAAGTCTCATTCTGAAAGGATATCAGCTTTCTTTTTCTTAGAAAGTTCCTCTTGCCACAGTTCATGTCTCTTCAATTCATGATCAATTATATTCATACATAGAGCTCCAATTTTATAATGAGTGATTAGCCCATGAAATTGAGAAAAACTACATTAAAAGGAAAGATGTATATAAGTATTTATAGAAATAGGTGCCTCGAGCTTGAGGCAATAGGTTTAGGTACACAGTAAAATAAATTAATGCACACTATATATATAAAACACATTCATTTTTATAAATGAATATACACATATTACACACTGAAGACTTGAAATCTGTAAGACTTTATTGCTCTGAGAACTGGCATTAAGTTTTTATAAAATTATTCAAATTAAAAGCAATAATTTTTAATAACTGTGACTCTAGTAGCCATTTACTAAGCTATCCTCAAAGACAATTTTCAGAAAGTTACTTAGCAAGACTAATTATGTCACAATGTTTGAAAGCCACTTTAATTATTACAAAGAATATAACTTCCAATATCTTCCTGTTTACTAAATGGACATTTATTGTTTATTTTGCAAAAGGTACTAAGTTAGAATGGTAAAAAACAAAACAAAACTGGAATATAGGAGAGGCACTTACATTAACTGCGTAATTCTTGTACTTACCTGGAAAAGCAGAAGAAAATATATATTATGTTAGTAGCCAGTTCTACACTTTGCTTCCAGTCTTCTCTCAGTACTCTGGCTAATGCACCAAGGGCAGTTTCTGATGAAAAAAATTTACAAAGAATAATTATCTATTTCATCTTTAGTACAACGTAAGACTTTCACCTATTAAAATCAGGCTAATATGTTAGAATTGGGGAGAAAGATGATAGAAAGCAGTCTTTGTTTTTAGCCACAGAAAATATGTTCAGCAAATTAAAATTTATATAATGTAAAACTTCACAATACATTAAGAATATAAATGTAAGTTAAGGAACCCCTTTATTTATATGTTATAGAATTTTCCCAAAATGGAAGCTCAATTCACTAGCCTATGGTGTGTAGTTTATAAGGGACCTCCCTAGTCAATTAAGGAGTTCATTCTACCTTTGGACACCTCTAATTCCTTGTTAAATTTTCTTTATATTAAACTTAAATCTGCCTCTTTATAGCATTCTCTTGTTCCTAGTTCTACCCTTTGAAGACAAACTAAACAAGCCTTCACATGACAACTGTTCAAATATCTTAAGATAGAAATCATTTCTCTTCCCTGCCCCCAACTATTTTATTTTCCAGCCTAAATTTCCCTAGTTCCTTTAAGAAAGACCCATATGAAATGGTTCCAGTCCACTCATAATCCTTTTTACCCTCCTCTGGGTACAATACATTTTTTAAAAAGTCCTTTCTAAAGTGTGATAACTTGAATTCAATGAAATATTCCAGAAGTGGTCTGACCAGGGAAGAATATAGTGGGACAGTTACACTATCAGGAGGCAGATGAGTGGCTCAGTGGATAGAGCCTAGGCCTGGAGTCAAGAAGACCTAAGTTCAAACTGCCCTCAGACACTTCCTAGCTGCGTAACCCTGGGCAAGTACCTCAATCTCTGTTTTAATCCACTGGAGAAGGGAAATGGTAAGCCACACCAGTATCTTTGCCAAGAAAGACCCATATGGAATCATGAAGAGCTGGACATGACTGAACAACAACAGTAGGAAGGTTCCAGGTTGTTGCCAAATTGAAGATTTTATATTCAATCCTACGAATAATTGGAAGTTGGTGGAGTTTGTTAAAATGGTCAGTAATATTTAAAAAAAAATCAGTTTTATTTTATGTTCCAAATTCTCTCCCACTCATTGAGAAGGCTGGAAAAAGGCCCATTAAAAATATGTATAGTCATATAAAACAAGTTCCTGTATTAGTCATGTCACGCAAAAACAAAAGAAAACAGAGAAAGGAAAAGAGAAAAGAAAAAAATTGTTTTGACTAATACACTGGTCTATCATCAGCATGTTTCATCATGAGTCTTTTGGAATTATTGTTAGTCATTGAGTTGATCAGAGTCAAATCTTTCAGAGCTGCTTCCTGTTAACTTCTCTATCTCTTTAGTCATGAACTCTTCTCCCCTGTCCACAGATCAGAGAAGTGATTTCTTCGATGCTCCTCTAATGTGCTCGTAGCATCATTCTTTACATCTAAATCATGTACCCATTTGGAGCTTATCCTACTTAGCATTACTTAACATTACAATGTGTAATGTTAGTCTATAGTTGGATCCTGCCAGACTGTTATACAGTTTCTCCAACATTTTCTGTCAGATAATGAACTGTTGCCCCAGTATCTGGGATCTTTGAGTTTATCAAGGTTACTGTGCTCATTTGCTTCTCTGTACATTGTTTACCTAATCTATTCCACTGATCAATCTCTCTATTTCTTTCCCAGTCCCAAGCTATTCTGAAAATGGCAACTTTGTAGTACAGTTTGAGATCAGGTATTACTAGGCCTTTTTCCTCACCATTTTTTTCATTGATTCCCTTGATATTTTTACTTTTCCCTCTCCAGGTGAATTTTTTAAATATTTTTTTCAAAATCAATAAAGTAATTCTTTGGTAGTTTGATTGGTATAGCACTGAATAAGTAAATGAATTTAGGCAATACTATCATTTTATTACATTGGCTTGGCCATCCCATGAGAAATTAATATACCTCCAATTATTTGGTTCAGCCTTTATTTGCATAATGATCATTTTGCAATTATATTTATGTAGCTCTTGTGTGCTGTGTCTTTACTGTTAGACTCATGTACTTTATATTGTTGGTAGTTGCTTTAACTGAAATTTCTTGGTCTATCTCTTCCTGGCAGATGTTGTGGGTAATATACAGAAATGTCAATGACTTGTATGTGTTTATTTCATATCATGCAACTTTCCTTAAGTTTTATAACTGTTTCAATTAGGTTTTAGTTGACTCATTAGGATTCTTTAAGTAAAATATCCTATCTTCAACAAAAAGTGTTTTTTTCTCTTTGCTTATACTTATTCTCTTAATTTCTTTTTCTTGTCTTATTGGTATAGATAGCATTTCTAGTTCAAAACTGAATAGCAATGATGATAATGCACTTGCTTCATTCCTGATCATTTTGGAAAAACTAGTTTATCCCTACTATTATATATAATGCTGTCTTTTGGTTTCGGATGGATACTCCTTACCATTTTAGGGAAAGCTTTGTTTATTCTTTTGCTTTCTTGTGTTTTTATTGAGAACAGATGTTGTATTTTGTTAAAAGCTTTTTCTGCATCTATTCAAATAATGATCTTAGTTGCTTTTGTTATTAATATGTTCAATCATATCATTATTTTCCTAATGCTGAAAAAGTCCTATATTCCTGGTATAAATCCAGCTTAGTTATAGTGTATGATCTTTGTAATATATTGTTATAATCTCCTTGCTAGTATTTAAGTTTTTGCATAAATATTTATTATGGAAATTAGGTTATATTTTTCTTCTCTCATGACTTTCTCTGATTTAGATATCAAGACCATATTTGTGTCATAGAAGGAATTTAATTGGATCCCTTCTTTATTTTCTCAAATAGTTTATGTAATATTAGAATTAATTATTATTTAAATATTTGTAGAATTCACTTGTAAATCCATTTGATCTTTTTTTTTTCCTTTGGATGTTCATTTATGGCTTCTTCATTAAAATATTCTATTTCTTGTTTGGTTATCCTAGAAAATTTTTAGTTTTGTAAATATACATTTTATTTTAGATTGTCAGTTTTATTGGCATGCTGCTGGGTAAAACAACCACTAATAATTGCTTTTATTTCTTCTTCACTGACTGAATTTACCTTTTTCACTTTTGATACTGGTAATTTGGTTTTCTTCTTTATTCTTTAAATCAAATTTTCTAAATTATTTATTTTTAAAATCACTACTAGTTCTATTTATTAGCTCAACGTTCTATTTTTTTAAACTTTCAATTTTGTTTCATTTCACTTTTGTTTTCCCAGGTCTTCTATTTTGGTGTTTAATTCAAGATTTTTAATTTGTTTGTTGGTTTTGTAGTTCTTTGCATGTTTAGTTCATTTGTTCAGAAATATAAAATTTCTCCTTTGTAGTATTTGGCTACAAACATACTTTGGCTACAAATTTTTGAATTTTATCTCAATGCTGTCATTATCTTTAATTATTGTTTCTATAATGTTTTTGACCCACACATTCTTTAGGATTAAGTAAGTTTATGTCCAATTAATTTTTAATCTTTTAATCTTTTAATTTTTAATCTTTGCTTCAAAGGTCCTTTATTGAATATAGCTTTTATTTCATTATGGGTGGTAAAATGCATTTAACATTTTTACTTTTCTGTATCTGTATGGGAGGTTTTTATGCCCTAATACATGGTTAATTCTTGCAAAGGTTTTATGCACAGCTAAAAAAATAACTGAGAAATATCATCCTTTCTATTCCCATTCAATATTCCTCACAAATCTATCATACCTAACTTTTAAAAAATTCTATTCATCTCCTTAACTTTTTTATTTTAAAGTTAGATTTAGCTAGGTCTGAGAGGGGTAAATTGAGATCCGTCAATATTATAGTTTTACTGTCTATTTCCTCCTATAATTCATTAACTTTTCCTTTAAGAATTTAGATCCCATATGTAAGAAACGGGAGGAGGAGTTTTGTTTCCACAGAATTGAAGGTGTACTTCCCTCCTCCCCCACCCCAGCTTTAGCAGAAACCAGGGCTCAGGTCAGTCAGGTGAAAGGTCAGAGGCTTGTATGCATGCCTAAACAAGCCATTTGAGGAGGGCATGATGTAGGCAGTCAGGGAGTTGTACCTGGCCAATGAAGAGCATGGTGGGAGATTCAAGGTGAGGGTCTATTAAAGGACTGGTGTCCATCTGTGTCCTTTGTACTTTCTCCTGTACTCTGTTTAGGGGAGGTACCCACTTATTCGGGGGAATAAATGTAAATTATAATTAAAATGTTCCTGACTTCCCAATGAGTCGTTTATTCCTAGACAATGTAAGTATGTTTCTAAGTTTGGTGCTCGTCGCGGGATCAATATAGCATCAGAAGAAAGAGGTATTTCATGCAGAGAATGGGTGGCACCCCCACTCGTTTGCAGTGGGCCCTAGTATCTGCAGGTGAAAATTTCCTTCAGACTGCTAATTTCTCGAGAGTATTTTTCTGGAATCCTTGGGAACCCAGGAACGTGAGTAAAGGGGGAAAAGGAAAGGAAAATGGCCATAGGCAGCGCAAGTCAGGTGCCTGAGCAAGGTGGGGGAGTTCTGCTTTGTCATTTCTGGATTGACTCCAAGTTGAGAAATAAGGTTTGCTTGGAACAGGGGAAAAGAGCTCTTAAAATATTTGACCTAGGTGAGGAGAATGGATTTCTCCTAGAGCTCTGAACAAAAGCAGTGGCGGGTTGACCCAGGGAAAGTGATTTGGCTGTGAGCAATTGCCATCACTTAAATTCTGCTCTACACCCTGGAGCAAGATCTCAAGAAATCCTGAACAAGAAACAGGGAGTCCTTGTGAGATTGGCTCTGTTGAATTTTCGGGGTTGAGGGAGGACAAGAAAACATACAGGAAGAGAGCTCTTATGTAGGGACCTAGGAAAGGATTAATAGTCTCAACAAGGAAATAACTGAAAATATGAACAGAATGATAAAATTGTCACAACAAGATTAGCTACCTCTGGGTGGGACCTGACCTCCAGGCTACCTCTGGGTG
>CM053626.1:286810150-286839059 GCA_028646595.1 Phalanger gymnotis | reverse complement strand
AGGAATACAAGTCATTCCCCAATTGAGAAATGGTCAAAGGATATAAACAGACAGTTTTCAGAGGAAGAAATTAAAGATATCTATAGACATGTGAAAAAATGCTCGAAATCACTACTGATTAGACAAATGCAAATCAAAACAACTCTTAGGTACCACATCTCTCCTGTCAGATTGGCTAAAATGACAAAACAGGAAAATGATAAATGCTGGAGAGGATGTGGGAAAATTGGAACACTGTTACATTGCTGGTAGAGTTGTAAACAGATCCAGCCATTCTGGAGAGCAATTTGGAACTATGCCCAAAGGACTATAAAAATGTTCATACCCTTTGACCCAGCAATATCACTTCTAGGGTTGTATCTCAAAGAGATCACACAAGTGGGAAAAGGACCCATATGAACAAAAATATTTATAGCGGCTCTTTCTGTAGTATCAAAGAATAGGAAATCAAGTAGATGCCCATCAATTGGGGAATAGCCAAACAAGTCGTGGTATGTGAAGGTAATGGAATACTATTGTGTGATAAGAAACAGGGATGATATGGACATCATAATAACATGGAAAAATCTACATGACGTAATGCTGAGTGAGCAGAGCAGAACTAGACGAATATTATACACAACCACAGATATATGGATTCTGTGATGACTAATGTTGATAGACTTGGCTCTTCTCAGCAATACCAGGTACAAAGACAACTCCAAATGACTCATGATGGAGAGAGCTATTTACATCCAGAGAAAGAACTACGAATATGAAGTATGAATGCGGATTGAGGTATACTGTTTGCTGTTCTTTTTTTTTTCCTTTTTTTCTCTTTTGTTTGTTTTTGGTTTTTTTTGGTTATGTTTCTTCTTTCTACTGATTCATTCCATTGGTCATAATTCTTCTTTACAACTTGACTATTGTGTAAATAAGTTCAATGTGAAGTTATATATAGAAGATATATTAGATTCATGCTGTCTTGGGGAGGGGGTGGAGGAGAAGAAAATCTGGAACTCAAAATTATGTGGAACTGGGCATGATAAACTAAAAATAAAAAATCGTAAATACATGTATATATGTATATATGTGTGTGTATGTATGTGTGCGTATATGTATGTATATATGTATGTATGTATATATATATGAAAGAAAATGTCCACTTGGCAGTTGGTTGGTGATGTGGGACTGGAAATCAAGAGAGAGAATGCAGCTGGATAAGCTGATCTGGGAATCATCTGAATAAAGATGATAAGTGACCTCATGGGAACTGATGAGATCATCAAGCGAGGGAGAAAAGAGGAGAGGGCCCAGCACAGATCCTTGAAAGACACCCACAGTTTGTGAACGTGATGTGGAAGCAGATCCAGCAAAGGAGACTGAAAAGGAGCAGTCATGTGGGGAAGGGGAAAAACACGATTATCACAAAAACCCAGAAAGGAGAGAATATCCAGGGGGAGAAATGAGTTAATAGTGTCCAATGCTATAAAGGTCAAAAAGGATGAAGACTGAGAAGAGGGCATTAGCTTTATTAATTGGGAGGGCATTAGTAACTTTGGGAAGAAAAGTTTCATCTGAATCATGAGGTCTGAAGCCAGATTGCACATGGTTTAGAACAGAGTGAAAGTAGTATAGATGACTTTTTTAAGGAGGTTGGCTGAGAAAAGGAGGCGATACATAGAATGATGACTAGAGGGGATGCGAGGCTCTATTGAGGGTTTTTAAAAATGGGGACAAACATGAGTATGTTTGTAGGCAGGAGAAAATAAGTAGCGTCAACAGCTTGTGGAACACAGGCTTGAGACAACTGTTGTGTTAAGTGTTATAGGAATTAGGATGGGCCCAAGTAAGACTAGCTAGCTTAAATCTATAGTGGACTCTAGCAGCACATTTTTTTTCCTTCAGTTCTGTTCAACATGAGCAAAAGGAGAGGGAGACAGAAGGAGTAATTCAGGGTTGAGGCTTGATAAAGTATAAAGAATGAAAACAAGATAATATATAAAATTTTACTGTGCTTATCAATTATAAATTTAGCATTTAATTTGATTGAGCAAAATAGTAGCTTAAGTGCTCTTCTTCAACACATCTACCATGCATATGTCCAAATAATACAAGATTCTTGAAAAGATGTTACAACAATCATAACTATTAAATAATTGAAAAGAGGAAGAGGTTCCATGTAGAGACCAACTCAAAGAGGAATTCTCCATAGATGGTAAAATCCTCTAGTTGTTCCTATTTTCAGATGAAATTGTGCTGATTTTATCAAGACTGAGAAGCCTCCTAAGTGAGATCCATAATCATTTTAAAGAGTTTGGTCTAACTATTACTGACACACAAGAAAAACCAAGGTGATGACAAAGAACCTACACTCGAGACTATGATATATAGATGGAGAGACAACCTACGTAGCTTACACATTAGCATGTGTACCTTGGAGTAGGCTGGCAATGACTGCCTTGGGAAATTGCCAGCTTCCTTAAATATGCCTCAAACTTCTCTTTGAAACAAAGGCTAAACTTTCAAATGCCCACATTCTTTCAAAGATCAGATATTACTGTGAGTTATGGGATATTACAGTCTTTGAAGAACTAAAGTTGAGTATCACCCAAAGATCAAGTGAGAGGGACTTGGATGTGTATACACTACAAAACATTACAAAAACAAATTAGGAAAACTGGTATAAAAGCACTTGAGAAATAAATGAATAGGAAAAAAATATAGATCAGTCATATAGAAAGGGAGAGATAACTGATAGATAGCTCATTTTCAATTGTGCTTAGGCAAAGCGAGGAAAATGTGAAGAAAATACACATAATGGAACTTACTGGAGAATATAGATGAGAGTTACACAGAGAGCGGACATCTTGTAGCTGTGTCGTGCGCGAGCGCGTGAGCCCCATAGGGCCGGGGAGGCACTAGCCGCCCCGCGGGGAGGAGGCCGGGGCCGCAGCTTGAGGGAGGCCCCGGCCCCTCTGCGCCTGTGTCGGGCGGAGCCGGTGTGAGAAGAGAATAAATGATGCAAGTTGTCAATGGATGAGTGATCAACTAATAGCTCTGCTAGTAATTGATTTATTTTTCTTCAATAAAGTTGCATAAACCAAAAAAAAAAAAGTTACACAAGGTTGGTAATTATGTATAGGTTTTGAGATCCACATTGAAAAAAAATCAAATCTCAATTGACAAATGGTCAAAAGATATAAACAGGCAGTTTTTAGAAGAAAAAACTGAAGCTATCCATAGTCATATGAAAATATGCCCTAAATCAAAATTTAAAACTCTGAGGTACCACCTCATACCTACAAAAATGACAAATGCTGGAGAGGATGAGAGAAAAATAGGTACAATAATAAACTGCTGCTGGAGTAGGGAATTGGTCTGACCATTCTAGAGAATAATTTGGAACTATGCCCAAAGAGCTATAAAATTGTGCATACATTTTGACCCAGTAATACCACTACTAGGTCTGTATCCCAGAGAGATCAAAGAAAAAAGAAAAGGATCTATAAGTATGAAAATATTTATGGTATCTCTATTTGTGGTGACAAAATTGGAAGTCAAGGGGATGATCATCAATTGAGGAATGGCTGAATAAGTGGTGGCATATGAATGTGATGGAGTATACTATTGTGTTATAAGAAATGACAAGGAGAGTGGTTTCAGAAAAACATGGTAAGATCTACATGAACTGATGCAAAGTAAAGTGAGAACTAAGTGATTATTGTGCACAGTAATAGCAACTATAAAAAGACTTGGCTACTCTGATAGTATTTTAAAACAACTGTGTTAAATGGAAAAATTATTAATAAAATCATAAGAGATTTAGCTTTTGCCATAACTAATACTTAAAAAATGCCTTGTACATGATAGGCCCTAAAGTGAACACTGACTTGAATTAACTTCAACTATCAAGCATTTCTGGTGAAACGAAAACAAGAATATGGAAATCAGATTATTGATAAATATAGAAAATGAGCTAGTTTAATGTTTCTTTTACTGAGAAAATATTAAAATTCTAGCCAGGATAAAAATGTCTGTATGACTATTACCTTAGTAAGAAAAAGGGAAAAGGAAAGATAACATTAAAGTCAACTCTCCCTTTTTTGTGTGACCTAGATATTTTATGGAGTCCATACAGAATTTTAAAAAATCAATCCACTGTCATTATCTGCCATCAAGTGCCCTCCTCAGATAGGCACAGTCCTCTCAAATAGCACATATTCAAAGACATACATATTTTAATATTAACCTAAATAAGATATCACCCAGAAAATAAGTTAGCTGAAAAATTACGTTTTCAAAAGCTAATTATGTGTGATTTTTGGATTATTCATGAAATTGATCCATCTATTATCATGGATAATCAAAAAATTGAGTTTTGTGACCATGAGTTTTTTGTTTTTCTTAAAATCAGGATGTATGTAAATCACCATTAAGCAGTAGTTCTTCCAAGTTATCAGGATTCCGAGCAAGCTGCAGGATCAAGGCAGAGCCGCGCACCTTGTCAGGAATATCTTCATACAACAATTCAATGTACTCATCCATATCATTAATATTAGCCACTTCATCAATCTGAAATAAACAAAGAAAAAGGTAGGAAATACCAAAATAAAAAAATTACACCTAATGTGTAGCCAAAAGGAGTTTATTTTTTGGCACAAGTCTGGAATTAATACTTCCTTACCACAACAAATTTCTAATGGACCTCTTTTTGTCATGGAAAGAACTGGATGCTTAGGATTGGTGAACAAAATATAAAGGGAAGCACATACTCTAAAAATTGGAATCAGGGTTATTCCAAATGTAAAGTACCTTAAATACTGAACTAAATAATTTATAGGAATTGCATCAGACTAAAAAGACCATTTAATAATATAATTTTATTATAAAGAAAATGTTTCAAAACTTTACCCATTTTATTACAAGAAATCATGGCATAATATGTCACAGTCAGCATTACCCCTCTTTATCAATTTAAAAAGCTGGCATTGTCTTTTTTTCCTAGCAGCAATTGTAGACAAATTCTTTTTCAGACTCATTTACAAAAAAATTTCACACTTTACTAATTTGATTGCTGTCATTATTTAAAGAAAAATAAAAAGTAGTTATTTAACTACAATACTTTAAAATCAACGTCCTATTGAATTGTAGTCTTACCTCCATTCCTTCAAAAGAAGGTGGATCTTTAGGCTTGCTAGATTTTTCTTTTTTTTCTGTAACAACAAAAGGCAGAGCAATTATGAGATTATGAGTATTTACTGATAAAATACTTTCCTATCAACAGATATTAATATTAGCTTAGTAGGATGCTTGAAATCTGAATAATTTAGGAAAATAAACTTTTTTTCTATCTGTCCCAAAACCAAGGGGTGGGTGTGTGTGTGTGTGTGTGTGTGTGTGTGTGTGTGTGTGTGTGTGTCTGTGTGTAAAATGAACTCATACTTATGTAAAATAAGCCCCGTAAATAAATACAGTCCACAGAAATCCCTAAATTCATTTTAAGCTGTAGTGTAAACTTCTTGTATAGTAGTAACCTTAGTCTCTAGTGTCTTGACTAATTAACACTTCAAATGGGAATGAGGAGAGGCAAAGGCAGATAAACGAAGATAAAGAGGTGAAGCAAAGAGCTTATACAATTCACAAATTGGAAAACCAGACCTCCAGTGATTAAGGAGCAGTCTCCCAGCAAATATAGATTAGGATGATATTATTTAAAAAAGGTAAATGCTTATAGTTGACAATATTTTTCCCTCCCTTGGCACCTAAAGCCAGAAAGTGAGACTAATGAACAAATGTCACAACCTGGAGACAAAGAATGACATTCTTTGATGAATACAATTTCACTTCATAATTCTCAAATATTCCAATGGATTGGTGATCTCATCATTATGCACCAAGGATGCAGGCTGAAGCCCATGTTTGGCAAATTTCGTCTGTGACCCACTATCAAAAGAGGTCTGCCAAATATCCTGAGTGTCTTCACACAAAAATAGAATTATAGATATGGGACCTCGGAGCTTATCTAGTCCAAAACCTTCACTCTTAAGGGAATAGAGGTTCAAAGAGGTTAAGTGACTCACAAGGTCATTCCTCCAGAAAATTCTCTTGACATTACATGAATACCAGTGGAGCACACGTCCTTCACTCTTGCACTTTACTCATTTTTTTCATGTATTTGATTTTATTTAAATAAATTCTACTTCTTATGTTTTTATATTGCATAAATTTTCCCAAGTATCCCTTCCCTATCCAGAAAGCCATCTTTTATAACAAAAAAAGTTTTTTTTTTTTTTAAGAGACAGACACAGAGAGGGCGAGGGCGAGGGCGAGAGAGAGAGAGAGAGAGAGAGCCAGAAGAGTGGAGAAAAGGCAGGAAGTTGCCTGAGATCTCCCAAATACCTCTCCAAACAACTTTAAATAATGCCTCAAAATGAATCTTGGAGCATCAGAACTCACAAAAAGACAGGGTGAAACAATTTTCCAGCCCAAGACAACTTAGAAGGACTCTAGGAAAGATCTTTCTCACTCTGGTAAAAGACGAGTGAAGACCAGTGGAGGCGATGTCTTGGAAGCCAGTCAGAAGCCACCAAACCCAGCACAGGTCAACAAGCAGGCCCTGCAGCCCCAGTGCAGTAGGCTAATCGTTCAGTGGGCCAGCTGTGAGGCTTCTAGGTGAGCAACTAGGCCTAGAGACCCTGGTGTAACAGCCAAGTGGTAACTTAGAGCAAGCATAACAGGGACATTGCCCCCTGTATCCCAGCAGCAAAGCTCAACTTTAAAAGTCACAAAATAGGCTGGAAAATGAGCAACAAACAAACAAAAACCCTGACCACAGAAAACTACTATGATGACAAGGAAGATCAAAACGCAAGCTCAGAAGAGGCCAATATTAAAATGCCTACATGCAAAGCCTCTAAAAAAATATGAATTGGTCTGGGGCATAAAAAGAACTCCTGGAGGAGTTCAAAAAGGATTTTAAAAATCAAGTAAGAGAGGTAAAAGAAAAATTGAGGGGAAAATGAGAATTATGGAAAAGAATCACAAAAAAAAGAGTCAACAGATTGGTAAAGAAAACACAAAAAATCAGTTAATACCAATACTGCACAAATTCCAAAAAGCTTCTAGTGATCTCCACTGTATGTCATTTTTGCTTTTCATTTTATTTTAAAAAATTTTTATTATTTAATATTTTTCGTTTTCAACATTGATTTCCACAAGATTTTGAGTTACAGATTTTCTCCCCATTTCTACCGTGCCCCCACTCCAAGATAGCATATATTCTGATTGCCCCTTTCCCCATTCTGTCCTCTTTTCTGTCACCCCATTCCCTTTCCACCCCCATCTCCTTTACTCTTATTTTCTTGTAGGGAAAGATAGATTTCTATACCCCAATGCCTGTATATTTTATTTCCCAGTTGCATGTAAAATCAACTTTTTTTTGAGCATTTGTTTTTAGAACTTTGAGTTCCAAATTCTCTCCTTTTTTCCCTCCCCACCCACCCTCCTTGAGAAGGCAGGCAATTCAATACATGCCATACGTGTATCATTATGCAAAATACTTCCATAATAGTCATGTTGTGAAAGACTAATTCTATTTCCCTCCATGCTATCCTGCCTCCCTTTATTCAATTTTCTCCCTTGACCCTGTCCCTTTTCAAAAGTACTTGCTTTTGATTACCTCCTCCCCCATTCTGCCCTCTCTTCTGTCATCCCTCCCTCCTTATTCCCTTAATCCATACTTTCCTGTAGGGTAAGATACCCAATTGAGTGTGTGTGTTATTCCCTCCTTAAGTAAAATTCAATGACAGCAAGATTCACTCATTCCTTTGTACCTGCCCCTTCTTCCCTTCCAATAGAATTGCTTTTTCTTGCCACTTTTATGTGAGATAATTTACCCCATTCTATCTCTCCCTTTCTCCTTCTCCCAATATATTCCTCTCTCATCCTTTAATTTTATTTTCGTTATTTTTTAGATATCATCCCTTCATATTCAACTCACTCTGTACCCTCTGTCTATATATATGTACATATATGTACACATATATGTACGTATATATGCATGCATGCATGCATGTATGTATATGTATATTCCCGTCAACTACCCTCATACTGAGAAAGGTCTCATAAGTTACAAATACCATTTTTCCACGTAGGAATGTAAACAAAATGGTTCAACTTTAGTAAGTACCTAATGATTTCTCTTTCTTGTTTACCTTTTCACGCTTCTCTTGATTCTTGTGTTTGAAAGTCAGATTTTCTATTCAGCTCTGGTCTTTTCACTGAGAAAGCTTCAAGGTCCTCTATTTTATTGAAAATCCATATTTTGCCTTGGAGCATGCTACTCAGTTTTGCTGGGTAGGTGATTCTAGGTTTTAATCCTACCTCCTTTGACTTCTGGAATATCATATACCAAGACCTTTGATCCCTTAACATACTGCTGCTAGATCTTGTGTTATCCTGATTGTGTTTCCACAATACTTGAATTATTTCTTTCTGGCTGCTTGCAATATTTTCTCCTTGACCTGGGAACTCTGGAATTTGGCTACAATATTCCTAGGAATTTTCTTTTTGGGATATTTTTCAAGAGCCAATCAGTGGATTCTTTCAATTTCTATTTTGCCCTCTGGTTCTAGAATATCAGGGCGGTTTTCCTGGATAACTTCATGAAAGACGACGTGTAGGCTCTTTTTTGATCATGGCTTTCGGGTAGTCCAATAATTTTTAAATTATCTCTCCTGGATCTGTTCTCCAGGTCAGTGGTTTTTCCAATGAGATATTTCACAGTGTCTTCCATTTTTTCTTTCTTTTGATACTGTTTTATAATTTCTTGATTTCTCATGAAGTCACTAGCTTCCTTTTGCTCCATTCCAATTTTTAGGGTAGTATTTTCTTCAGTAGTCTTTTGGACCTCCTTTTCCATTTGGCTAATTCTGCCTTTTAAGGCATTCTTCTCCTCATTGGCTTTTTGGAGCTCTTTTGCCAATTGAATTAGTCTATTTTTTAAGGTGCTGTTTTCTTCAGTATTTTTTGGGTCTCTTTTAGCAAGTCACTGACTTGTTTTTCATGATTTTCTTGCATCAATTGCATTCTCTTCCCAATTTTTCCTCTACTTCTCTCACTTGCTTTTCCAAATCCTTTTTGAGCTCTTCCATGGCCTGAGACCAATTCATATTTTTCTTGGAGGCTAGCTTTTGATGTAGCCTCTTTGACTTTGTTGACTTCTTCTAGCTGTATGTCTTCTTTGTCACCAAAAAAAAGATTCAATAGTCTGAGTCTGAGTCCTTTTACGCTGCCTGCTGCTCATGTTCTCAGCCAACTACTTGATCCTTGAGCTTTTTGCCAGAGTATGACTGCCTTTAGCATGGAGAATAATTTGTCCCAGGTTTTAGAGACCTTGCACTGTTGTTTTCAGAGCTACTTCACCACAAACTCTGTCACACAGTGCTCCTCTTCCCCCAAGAACCGCCAACCAAGATCACAACCCACATCTAAGCAAGGCAATGCAAGAGAACCCTGCCTCTGCACCAGCAAAGTGCTCCCTGCTCTCCTGCTCTGATCCGCTGTTTAATTCCTCCCACCATGTTGTCCAGGGACTCTGGAAGCAGCTGATGCTGAAACTTTGGAAGCAGCTGCCTGAGCTTCCCGCTGCCGCAGCACCACCTCCACTAACCCCCAGGGCTAGAGCCAGACAGAGCACTTCTCTCACCTAGATCTAGCAGTTTCTGTTGTCTTTGGTGTTTGTGGGTTGAGAATCTGGTTAACTGCCACAGCTCAGTGATTCAGGGGCCTAAGGTCTGCTCCACCCAACTCCGGGTCTGGTCAGTCTTGGTGCAACCCATGCTGGGCTGTGTTCCACTCCCAGCACGGTGCAATAGATCCTTCCCAATGATAATCCAGGCCATCTTGGGCTGGAGACTCGTTTACCTCTGTTATTTCGTGGGTTCTGTAGCTCTAGAATTTGTTCAGAACCATTTTTACAGATGTTTGGAGGGATTTGGGGGAGAGCTTAAGCAAATCCCTGTTTTCCAGCAGCCATCTTGCCTTGAATTCTGCTTCTCATTTTAGATAGACAATTTTGATGACACAAAAAAGTTCTCTAGATGTCTATACTTTCAGGGTTTTTAGCATAACTTAGTCAAAGGCTTTTTTTGAATCTGTTGAGGTAATCATGTGGGTGTTTGGATGATTTAGTTTTTAATATGACTAATTATAATATTTTCCTAAAAATGAAATGAACTATCCTTGCCTGATTGATAAATTAGACTTTGTCATAATGACTAATTTCCTATCTAGATTGGTCTATACTTCTCTTTTCCTTTACCCTTTCTTGGCATAAGTATTATGACTATATTTGTCTCATAAAACAAATCTTGTACTTTCTCACTTTTTGACATCTCTGCGATATTGATATTGTTCTTTAATTTGATAGATTTCAAGAGTTCCCCCCCCATCCAACCCCCTGTTCCTTTATATTTTTTTCCCTCTTAAGAGAGACTAGATTATTTAATATCTCTATTTGACCTTCTGTTTGAGGATTTTATGTCTGTTTCTTTTATATTCTCAGTTTTCTTGACACATATCTGTGTATAGTAGGTTTTGATAATTCTTTTTCTGTTTATTCTGTTCATTCGCTATTTTGTTGTTGATTTATTGTTGTTTCATTTTATTAGGCTGCCTAAATATTTATCAATTTTATTAAGTCTTCAAAGAAACAATTTTTAGTTTTGGTTAGCATTTCTATAGTCTTTTTGGCTTTCAATTTATTTATTTCTCTTTTAATTTTCAATATTTCTTCTGTTGTGCTTATATGTGGATAAATGTTTATGTATACATATTAAAAACTGCTTGCTATCATCATATCTTAATTGAAAAATTCTTTCTTTGAGAATCTGTCTGGAGAATCAATGTTGTTGTACTTATATTGGATTCATTTGTTGCAGTTTTTAAAAATGCATTTTCATTAATCCTTTCCTTTTAGTTTGTTAATAAATATTTTTGAGGGACATAATTTCCCTGAGGACAGCTTTAACTGAATTCAAGAATGTGATTTCATCATTATAATTTTCTTTCACAAAATAATTATTTCTATGATTTGTTGGTTAACCCACTCGTTATTTAAGATTTTCCCCTTAAGTTTCCATTTGGGTCTATATTTTATTCCCTATACTGATTAATATTTTTATTGTCTTTTTCTCTATAAAGGATGTATTGACTAAAATTTCTGCCTTTCAACATCTATTTGCAACATTTCTGTGCCCAACTATAGGGTTAATTTTTCTAAATATTCCATGTGGTGCTGAGAAATATGTATATTCTTTATAATTTCTGCTGAGAACATGCCTTAATTGTTTTGCCTCTAGTTTCTCCAGCATTTTTTTTCCAATTTCACCACTATTTTATTCTTGCCTATGTCTTTTCACAATTCAATTAATTTCATCTTTATGAATTTAGTTGCTAAGGCATTTAGAGCATTTAAGTTTAATATTGACATTGGTATGTTTAGGTTTCATTTCAGGATAGTGTAACTTTCCTTGTTTGTCTCTTTTTATGTTGTAAATTTTTGTTTTGGTTTTGTCTCACATGATAACAACTCCTGTGTTTTGGAATCACATGATGAACAGTAAATTTGTTCAGAACCATCATTTTTATTCTGGATGTCTTTGCCTTTTAATTGTGGGGTTTACTTTCCTATTCGACCTGTTGCTCTCTTTTATTTTATTGGATTGTTTGATCCATTCCCATTTAATGTTATGAGTTGGATTTATATTTAATTTTTCTCCATTTATCTCTAATATTGCTTTTCTTCAGAATCAGGATCTGCTGTCATTATTGTCTCTCTCTCTCGGGGAAGGCAAGACGACTGGGGTTAACTGACTTGCCGAAGGTCACACAGCTAGTGTGTTAAGTGTCTGAGGCTGGATTTGAACTCAGGTCCTCTTGACTGTAGGGCTGGTGTTCTACTCACTGCACCACCTAGCTGCCCCTGCTATTTTTTTTTCTTTCTTTTTTTTTTTTTTGGAGGGAAGAAGACAGGGTAACTGGGGTTAAGTGACTTGCCCAAGGTCATACAGCTGATAAGTGTATCAGGTGTCTGAGACCACATTTGAACTCATGTCCTCCTGACCCAGGGCTTAGTGCTCTACTCACTGTGCCACCTAGCTGCCCCCTTTCTCTCTTTAAAGATAGTTCTTTGTCTCTTTAGTTATCTTTCCTCAATCTATTTTATAGTAACTGTATTCTCACACGTTCTCTTCCCCTCACCCATCATCATTCCCCCTCTCCTATTTTTCATCTCTTTTCTCAGCTCCACCTACTTTTTGATAATGCAATATTCCTTAATCTCTCATCATCATTTTACCTAAGATTTTATAAACAAGTTTATATCCTAAATCAATATTGCCCTAGACTTCCACATTTCTCTGCTTATAAAGCAATGAAAGTATTTGCTGAATAACTCAATTTTTAACAAAACGTTAAGACTATCTACCTTGACAGCACATCAGTAGTGACTGAACCATATTGCCTAGTCTATCTATATAAAATTATTTTATGAGAAATTCCACACATTTATAAACACTCTTGTTCTCATTATGGAAACTGATATCAATTGATCTTTGTACGAAATTGTCATAATCACTATCAATGTCCTTTCTTTTGTCCATTTCCCATTTTTTGGTTAAAGTACCATGGTTAAATAGGTCATGCTGGTTGGTATTGTTTTAGTTGAACACCTTATCTTTTCCCATTTTTATTCTTCTAGCTATGTATTTTGAATTTCAGACTAACAAGTAGATGGCCTGATAACACGGCTGATTCAAGAATGACTCCCACGTCAGTAACAAGTGATTTCCTATTTTAAAAATAATAAATTTATATTTTTGTAATGTTATTCAGTGCTCACAATATCTATCACTTTCCAAGTCTTTTCTTAATAATAGTTGACAAGAGCTAACATTTATACAGCGCCTACTATGTGTTAAGCACTGTGCTAAGTGCTGTATAATAATTACAATTATTATTTGATCTTCACAACAACCCTAGGAGTTAAGTGCTATTATTACTCCCATTTTACTGATAAGGAGACCGAGGCAAGCCAAAGTTAGGTGACTTGCTCAGGGCTATACAGCTAGTAAATATATGAGGTCAAATTTGAACACAAGTCTTCCTGACTCCAGGCCCAAGACACTATGCATCATGGCGCTACCTAGCTGCCCCTATGATAGTTTCTTGAAAAAAACTTAATTTTTTATAGGCTTAAAATTTCTGTTCAGTCTACAAGTGTTTGGCTTTGCTCATTCCTTATGCTAGAAGTTTTTAGATCAATTAACTACACATTGATGTAACTTACTAGGCCTTATGAAATTCTGCATATAATTTATCTCCCTCTTTATCTCCTGCAACAAATACATATAAACTGTAATTATTTTCATGCTGTTCTTTTTACTGTATTGTGAGATAATGAATGAAATGATGTGTTCTTGTTGCCTATGCACACATAACAAAAACTGCTATTTCCTTTATTTTCCTCTTCAAGGAGAACTTGAGAAATATTCTTCTATTTGGCTTTAATTTCTCCTGGTTTTATTTATAGTGAATAAATGAAGACTAATAAAATTCTGTTCATTCACTTGTCAACAAGGTTCTTACAGGTAGAATACAAACAGTTAATATTTATAGATGATCTAAGGAATGTGTGATTCTTAGCTTCATCAGTCCCTTTTTTATTCTACAGTCAGTGAAAAAGCAGATGGGTGTCATGAAGAACTGAGGGCCATTTTGTGTTTTTCTTTGTTTCATGTTGCCATGAATTAAAAATTCATCACCAAATTGTTAATCTATGGGTGCCTTGGCTCTCTGAACATAACTAGGCTGGTTCTCAAAAAATCTATCTAAACTATTGCCAGTATTATACATGAATCCTTCTCAGCACAGCAGAACTTGCCAGATCTCGGACTACCTTGGCATAGCCTTCAATAATCCAGAGTTGCTTCTATGCAACAGAGGCAACAGAATAGGACTTTGTGAATGTTCCAATAAAATTTAGAAGGTACATGGGGAATACAGGAGGATTAGCACCTCCAGTGTGAAGGCTTGCCAAGTCCTTCTCAGGGCTACTTATCTACTTTGGTGTCCACCTTCACCCAACCCTCACCTGTGGCTCCAAGAAGCTGTGGCATGTGCAATGGCCACACCTTGGTAAACCATCTCAGCAGATGTGATAAACCAGGTTGAGGGTAACCAAGAGACCTCAAACTTGTTTTTGAGTTAGGGAGATGTCTACTCTAAGCATGTGACGACTTTCCCCAGCAGAATGGGTGAAGGAGAACAATTTGTTCCAATGGCCATGAAGGTGGCTGAAGCAGGTGCTGTGGAGCACTTACAGCTTGGTTAGGCATCAAAGATACAAAGGTCATCTGCTGCATCCTGGGCTCTCGCCAGTCATCCTGACTTCTGTCCTGCCACTAGACATTGATGACTCAAGAAAAGTGAGGCTGATGATTTTATGCAACTCTGCCTCATTTAAACGCAATTCATGCACAAGTCAAGACATCACCTGTTAGTCACTGGTCCTCTTCAAAAACAATAAAACAATAAAAATTTCAAAATTCATTTTATATTTATTAAAAATATAATGATCTATATGGTAAATCTATTGATCCATTCTTAAACTGGTTTTCTATATTTTTCCAGACTTTTTAATACCATAGTGATTAATAAGTCATTATGTACCATAGTTCAGATTCACATTTACTCTACTTAGAAGAATTATAAATCTTTCATCTTTAGTATATTAACAAATTCTGTTAGTAATGCCTGAATAATTTTTTTACCACAAGTTTAATTACTAAGTACTTTTAAAAATACTATATATTGAGTTACATTAGTTAACAGCTTGGCTTGCAGAATCCATCAACTTTGAGATATGCCTAATTCGAAAATTCACCAGTTTAGAATGCAATTTTTTTTTAAATATATAAATACAGGCTACAATAGACCTAATTCAAGCAGTTAATTCTACTATAGTAATCAATTCCAGTTATTAGTGCTTCAGACACTTCAGTGATTTGTGGGCCTTACACATTTCATCCTTACCCAAACATCTCTCAGGAAACCATGAAACATTCAAAGCTTGGAAACAAACTGAGAAAACTGATGCCACAGCCACACTTTAAAATAGTTCATGGGGTTTTGGAGATAAACACTGTAGTAACTATAAATTCCCCATATGCATTCCTAAGTTATTTTCAAATAAGGTGATTAGACTATATTTGCCTTGGCAGAGCATTATTAGAGAAATCAAATTCTACCTTTCCCCTAGTCCAGGGCAGCTGCAACTCTCATCATGAAGAGGGCAGTAAGTAAAGTAACAGAAGTTAGAGTCTTTATCCATAAATTCTAGTTCAACTCAAAATTCAAGTAATTAACCTAGGAATATGGGTCAATTTTAAAGCTAAGTTGTAAATCTACTTATTTTCAAGAAGTATTTCTAATATATTTATGTTCTGGTATTGGCTTCATTTTAGGAAGTTCCAGCTTTTAGGAATACCACAGTGTTCTTGTACTGAATGATACAAATATATTTTGGGATGTGAATGAGTACAGACTTATATCTGGTGTTTCTACACTAAAATAAGTTATAGCAGTAGTATTGAAATTATGATTCTTTATAGCTCTTTATAGATTACTACTATGACAAATGCCACTAGGTGGCCCCATAGTGCAAAGAGTGCTGGGCTTGAAGTCAGCAAGACTTGAGTTCGAATGTTCATAGAGAGCTGGGCCTGGAGTCAGGAAGATCTGAGTTCAAATGTGACCTTAGACACAAACTTACTAGTTGTTCAACCCTGGGTATGTCATTTAGCCTTTGTCTGCCTCAGTTTCCACAAGTGTAAAATGGGGATAAAAATATCACCTATCTTAGAGTTGTGAAGATCAAATGAGGTAACATTTGTAAAGTGCTTGCACAGTGCCTGACACATGGTAGGCACTATATAAATGTTAGCTATTATTATTATTTTTGTTATTATTAAAGCTTTTATTACTTTGAAAGAGGTAGGGCATCTGCTATCATCGTTATGGTTAAGGCTTTAATTACTTTGACAGGAGGGTATACGTTTTTTGGATATGTAGATCAGAAACTCTCCCATCAGCTAAATTATAACAATAATATTTTAGTACAATAATAAAATTTTAAGAACAAATGAATATTTTTTTCATGATGCCAGAATTACTTAAGGAATAAAAAAATTAATAAAGAGAAGGAAGGTTAGAGGTCACAATATAAAATATTATATATCTATATTCAGAAACTTTTAGAATTAAGTTTCATGTGTTTGAAGTTGACAAAAAACAGCCCAAGTGTAATTATCAAGAGAAATAAAATCTTTTTTATATGAAATATATTTCACAGTTAACATAACGAAACATTTTTGGCGTGCCTGCAAATATTAAAATACCACATCCAAAGAAGCAGTGTTTTGATTTGTGCTATTTGATCCCCCTTACCATGAAATGCATGGAATTTTTTTATGTCTCCAGTGTCTGTCCACACTTTCTCTCTTCTCAGCCTCTAACTTATACATGCTTTTACTGAATATTTTCCAGAAGCTGTATTGATCCTAATTAGATTTCTTGTAAAACAGGTTCTGCCTGTAGGAAAGTACTCAGTAGAGACAGAAGGATTTTGAAATGGGAACATAAGAAAATAAAATAAGCATCCTGTCTATTCAAAGCTCTTCTACCCTACTCCTGACTTTCTTCTTACTCTACATCCATTTCTACCCAAAAGTCTCCATCATTTCAGTTTCTTGATTCTTGAAACTGCCATATGCTAAAGGCCATCATTTGGGGAGAAATACAAGCAAAAGATAGGTAATTTGGAGTTCAAAATTTTAATCCTATCACTGCACTAATCTGCAGGTATGTTTGAGAGAGCTGACATTTCAATGATGTGGAAAACTAGCACAGAAAGATGAATGGATGAATTATTTGTTCAATTCAAATATGACTGAAGATTCAGAATGACAACTATTTTATAAAGTCAAGCTAATATTTAATTTTAGATGCCTTATTTTGCAAGATCTGAGAGTGATAAAACAGAACAATTAAAATTGTTTTACTATTTTTTTTATTATCCTGCTCCCTGAATATCATCTTAACTTAAAATAAACACACATACAACTTATGTCTGTAATATTAAGTTTAAATGCTTTTCTGAAATAGTATGAGAAGTGAATCTGCCATGGACTCCTAAGTAAAAATGTTCTAATCAGATGTTAAAAACACACTGTTAAGAAAACTTCCACAGTTATAATTTGACACTAAGGATATTCAGTATTAACAGGAGATATAAAGAACCCCTCTTCCCCCACTCCCACCAAAAAAATAAATAAAAATCAAGCACAGAAACAAAAAATAACTTGTAAGGTCTTTTGTATTTTACTATCTATATACAAACAGAGGTGGCTGTTACCATAGCACAGAGAGATACTTTAGCAGGAATGTTATTTTAACATGAACAAATATTTTAGATTATGAGAAAATAACCAAAAATAATTTTACATGTGCATATAACCCCAATAATTAAAGAAAAAGTTTTTTATAAATAAAATAATCGACACACTGAACATCTTGAACACCAAATGAATATGCCAAGGGTCATTATTTTTAAACATGCTGAGAATGATGCTATCAGACAAGAGGCAAAGTATATCTTAAGTAGCAAGAGCTTTTATTTTAAAAGGGTGAGGGAGAAGCTAGAATGTTTTATTGGAAATTTAGCTTATCAAAGATTTTTAAATTTTTTTGAATGTAATAAAAATGAAGTTTGAACATTTATAAATCCTATTAATTCCCATCATGCCTAGAACTACACATTAAATAAAGGAACAGTCATAAGTACAGTTGATTATAATGTGAAATGGTATAAGCTACCAATAATCAACCTGAGGTGACATGCCATTAACACGTTTGTGACCTTTTAAATAATAAAAGAATAAAGTACAGAAAATCATGGGTTGGGCTATTTTGTAATATATACTCTGAAATATTTATTTGTTAGGATCTTTTGTCACTGTTTTTTTGTTTGGGGAGGAGGTTAAAGGTGATAGAACAGTAGAGATAAAAGACAAGATAATAGTTTGTACTTCTCTGAACAACATTTTAAAAAAGTAATCTCTGACAATCTCTGAAACAATGGATATAGTATTATAAAATAAGGTTTCAAAATTTTTTGCAAATTTTAAAATAGTAACCAATATTAAATTTGGCATATCTACTTAGAGTACAGATATTGTCCTAAAACTCTCCATTAATTTTTCCTCAATCAAAATGACATGCAGTTTCCTCATTATGTTTCTGCATATACAAAGAAAAATAGCAAAATCTAGGAATAACAAATTTTGAAAGATCAATAATGGAGCCTTGCAGTCCTGCTCCTCTGGCCTTGAGCACTGGTCAGTAACTATTCTGCTTACCTTTCCCTGACAAGGCATCACGCCGGTTCTGTAAGTAGTATAACAGCTGTTCTACCTCATTTAGTTTTGAGGGATGAATGAGTTTACACTCTTCGACCACTTTCCGAGCCAAGGAAGTGATATCAGTGTTGGCATTGAGGCTCTTCAGACGGATTCTGTAAGCAAGAATTTTTCAATTCAGATATCGTGATGGCAAGTGATATATTATAATATATATATATACATAAACACATTTATGTAAATATGTAGTTATAAGCATGTGCATATACATGTTTATAAGTTTGTTTAGATTTTTTTTTTCACATGCTTCCAAAGAATACACAAGTTGGAAGCATTAAAATCTAGCTATCCATGAGATATACTGGAAGAAATTACCATGAAATATCAAATACAATTTGGACAACCTGGAATGAAAAAGAATACCAATGATCAATGAAGGAAAATCTTAGTGAATAATCTTGTTTCTTTAAAACTAAGCAAAAACTAGGAGGAAAGTAGCTAAAAATAAGCAGAAAAGCCTTTAGGAGAATAAAAAATAACTCAGCAGTCCACATTTGAAAAAGTACTTAAGAGCTAAAACATATTTCAATAGATCAGCACTCTCACTAATGCAGGTATTCCCTCCAATAATGCAGATCTCCTACTTTCTCAACATATGCACCTCTTTCCCATAAATGCTCTATAAGGGATTCTCCCAAGGTGCTAGGGGCCTTATGCTAGATTTCCTGTCATTACCTGAGTATCAGTGCAGTACCTGAACTGTCAGTCTGTTATCCCTTGCTCTTGATGTATGCAAGACAGACTACCTACTTTTCATCTCAGACATTTCTTTATTTCAATTTGATTCAATGAAAACTTATTTACTAAGAGCCTATTACATGCCATGCACTATGTTAAACACTGGAGATACAAAGATAAAAATGAAGCTGTTTCTATAACCAAGGTGATTATATTCTACTTAATTTTTATGATAGTTTTTGTATCATCTGTTGAAAGCAATTCATAAATGTTAAGATGCTGGAACCTGTTAAAATCTCCATGCTTTTTTGACTGTGCTTTGAGTAACCTATAATTTTGATTCCCAGATATTGTGGTATTCCATGATTGTAGCCCATACAGAATACCAGAAAAAAATGATGTTAAAAATATGGGATTTTGTTTCAGAGAAAAGCCTGGAATTACTGAAAGCATGGATAATTTACCAAATGCAATCCATCCTACTCTCTTCTTCCTATTCAGTTCTGGGCTTCCAGCATCCAGTCTCTCCTCTCTTCAATCTATTCTCTTCCATTTGACTGCCAAAATAATCTTTCCAAACATAAGTCTAACCTTCATGTCACCTCCTGTCTCAAGAAGCTTCAGCAGCCCCATCCTGCCTCCAGAATAAAATAAAAATGCCTCAGTTTGGAATTTAATGCCATTCACATTCTCACTGAGATCACCTTTGAGGGTTTACTGCACGATACTCACTTTCATACACTCTACATTCCAGCCAAATTGGCCAGCCAGCTGTCACCTGAACTTCATCCATCTCCTGACTGCACTGGTTAACAGCTGCCTGCAATGCCTTCTTATCTCACTCTGACCTGGCAGGACTCCTTGTTTCTACAAGCTTAACTCACATGCTATTTCCTATAGGATGTCTTTCCTGATCCTTAGCTTTTCATACTCTCTGTTCCTCAAATGATCACGTGCATGAATAAGTATCGAAATGGATATACAAATAACTACACATTATTTTTTATATGTACTATCTCCCTACCCCAACAGCAGAATGCAAGTTCCTTGAGGGCAGGGACTGATTTCCGTCTTTTGTCTCCACATCCCCAGCACCTAATATAACCACTTGTAGTGTATAGTCGGGAAGGAATACTGGCTCTGGAATCAGAAACTGGGTTTAAATTCTGATTCTGTCACTTTCTACCTACATAAACTTGAAAAAGTTCCTTAACTCTAGGTCTCAATCTCCTCATCTGCAAAATGAAGAGAATGGACCAGAGGACCTCTGAGATCCCTTCCAGGTTTCTCGTTTTGAAAGATCCACCCTTCCCCTCCTCATCCCCCACACATCCCTATCCTCCCTTTTGAAGAAGTGCCCAGGACAGTTTCATGCTCCTTCCTTTACTCTTCTCCCTCACCCACAGATTTTCAGCTCTTTTTTATGTGCTTAAATTCACTAGGATTTAAACTTGAAGACATGAACTGTCTTTCTTTTTCCTTATATGTGGCATTCTAAGCAGTTAGCACATAAGCCTGGCACATAAGAAGGGCTTAATAAATGTTTGTGAACTTTCAGCTCAAAACAGACTCTGATGAACTAGACACTTTGCTTTAGCCATGAGGCCTTGCTGAAAAATGCCTACCATAACTGTTCTCTGGAGTTTGTCTGGTATTATCTATTATTTATCAAGATGAAAAAGCATGAAGAGAAGGCTATCTTAATCAATGACAGTAATCAATATCGACTTCAATATTTATATTGTCACAAACAAGATTCTGTTCAAATACAAAGAGTAATAAGTTATGAGGGTTTATAAAATGCTTAATACCTGAATAAAACTCACATTTTTTGACATTCCTTCCGTTCTCCCAGCATGGGATCCCCCATTTCTCCAAGAATGGTAGCTTCCACTTCATATTGAACAATAAGTGCCTTTTCTGATGGATGCACATCAATATTTCCTCCTTTAACCTTCCTAAAAAGTTAAATTAAGATTTCATTACTGTTACAAATTACACAAAAATTTCATGTTCATTATCTGGTAGGATAATTGTATAGACACATGGGATACACATGGGTTAAGGTAACACATCTATTCAGCTCCCATCCTATTTCATGGAATAATCAACCACCTGTACACGAAGCCTGCCTTGATTACCCCCAACTTCTAGAAGGGTAATCCTGCTAAGATTAGGCTACATTAGAAAAGCAGTGTGATAATAGCAGAGTTCTAGAATTGAATTCTGAAAGACCTAGGTTCAAATCCCACCACTGACACTAGTTCTATGACTATAAGCATATAACCTAATCTCTCCAAGCCTAACTTTCCTCATATTTAAAATGAGGTGCTTGGACTAGAAGGCCTCTAAGGCCCCTTCCAGTTCTACATGTATGGTCTTCTTATTTATTTGATATTTACCCTGTAGATACTTTTATGTGTTAAGTGTATGTAGATGTTGTTTCCTCCAATAGAACATAAGCTTCTTGAGTAGGGATTATTTCATTCTTTGCATTTGTATCCACAGTACTGAGCACACTGACACATCGAAAAAGCTTAATGACTATTTCTTTTCCCTCTCCAATCTTAACAGGCATAGATAGAACTCTTATGCTTCCAAGCTGTGTGAGAAAAAAGGCATGGAGAAAGCATATGTAGTGTTGGGAATGAAGAACAGAGAAAAGGCCAGTTTCCTGGATTATTACATGCAGAAGGGGAAGCAATATCCAGTGAGGCTGGGGCCAGGAATGTAGGGTTTTAACATCAAACAGAGGAGTTAATAGTTAATTCTGCAGCAACAGGAAGCCACTGGAGTTGATCCAGTTGTATTAATTTTGTTAATGCAAAAGCCTGATGCAACTGAAATCATTCAGTTTATATTTTGTGATCTCTACTATCACTGGTTTAAAATTCTTCCCATTGCCCTACTTATGAACAGTATCTGATCTTATTCTCTTCCAAAGGTACTGGAGTGGTTTGCCATTTCCTTCTCCAGCTCATTTTACAGAGACAAACAGAATTAAGTGACTTGCCCAGGGTCACACAGCTAATAAGTGTCTGAGGCCAGATCTGAATTCAGGAAAATAAGTCTTCCTGACTCTAGGCCCAGCACTCTATCCACAGCACCATCTAGCCACCCTGTAATTCTTATCAAACAGGGAGCTCTTCCCAAAGTAATTTATGCTTTCAAATTTATTGAATCTTATTTATTGAACAACGGATTACTAAGTTTACTTGTTTTTGATTCTTCTTTGTCTAGCCTGTTGAACTTTTGTAGTTTTCTAATTTTTAACCAAGATCAAATAATTTTGAATAGCACTTTAAAACATAATTTGAGGTCTAAAAATGCTATTTATTTCCTTTCCAATCCTCTTTGTTTCTTGATATTCTAGATCTTTTGTTCCTTCAACTGGATTTTGTTATAGTTTTATTCAACTATCTAAAGAACCCTATTGGTAGTTTGATTGGGGTGGCACTAAATCTACAAATTAATCTAGGGAGTATTTTCATTTCTATTATTTGTGTTGGTCTCACTACAAGAACTGACTATTCCATCAGTTCTATGTCAGTTTTTTAGCTCTTCATCTACTGGTCCTGAGTGTGCCTTGGAAAAATGATTCTCAGATATTTTATGCACTTTGTTGTTATTTTGAATGAGGCTTCTCTTTCTATTACCATCACTCTTTTCTCAGCTTTTTGTTTATAAAGTAGAGATGCTATTGAGGTTTTTTTTGGGGGGGAGGGGTGGTTTAATTAGCTACTTTAATAAAGGTATTATCTCAATTAATTTATTTGGTAATTGGCTAGGATTTCCTAAGTAAATTATCATACCATTAGCAACCATTAAAGCTATTGTCTCCATTAATTTTACTTAGGAAATCCTAGCCAATTAGCAAATAAATTATCATACCATTAGCAACTATTGATAGTTTTGTTTCCTCTTTGCCTATGTTTATCTTCAATTTCTCTTGTTTTATTGTTAATGCTAGCATTTCTAAACCATATTGAATGCAAGGAAAAGGGGCTTCTTTTTCTTCATCTGTTTATCTGGGAAAGCTTTTAATATTTCCCTAGTGTATATAACGCTACCTTTTGATTTTAAGATCTTCTTTACCGTATTTTTAAAAAGTATGTCCATGCCTATGCATGATGGCAACACTATCCTCCCAGGCCCTTGAGCTCACTGCCTACCACCTAGGAATCACCCTCAACTTCTCATTATCTATCATCCCCTTCCAACCTACTATCCAATCTGTTGTCAAGACCTGTCAATTTCACCTTTACAACACTGCTCCAATATGCTCCCTTCTTTCTGACACTGCCATCACTTTAGTGCAGGCCCTCAATCGCCTCACACCTGGACTATTCCAACAGCCTACTGCTTGTCTTAAGTCTCTCCCCACTCTAATCCATTTTCCATTTAGACACCAAAGTGATTTTCCTTAAGCATAGGTCTGACCATGTCATCACCCTACTCAATAAACTCCAGTCTCTAGGATCAAATATAAAATCCTCTGGTGTTCAAAGCCCTTCACAACCTTCCCACCACCCTCCCAGTCTTCTTATACCTAACTTCCTGCTATCTCTTCAATTCAGTGACACTGGCTTCCTGGTTGTCCCTTGAACAAGCCACTCTATCTCTTGCCTCTGGGCATTTTCTCTGGTTGCCCCCTTGAAAATGTTCTCCCTTTTCATCTCTGCCTCCTGGCCTACTTGGCTTCCCTCAAATCCCAAAGAATATCCTATCTTTCCTAACCCTTCTTAATTCTAATGCATTCTCTTTTTATTTCCTATATGTCCTGTATACAGCTTGCTTGTACAATCTTCATCATTTGTGAACTTTTACAACTTCAAGCATTAGTGTGATTTTATTAGTAACCTCATTTTCACTTTCATGTTGACAACAGCACACATTCACAGCTATGCCCAGGAGAGGAAAAATGAAAAGTGCAATTCATGCAAGTTGGTGGAGCAGCTGGTATCCTACTAGGTACTTCCCTGGTCTTGTTCTCCCTAGTCTTGTAAAAGAGCTCCCTGTGCATCCATCGTTTGCATTTCATTGTTTGCCTTTAAAACTCAAGTTTTATATTGCAATTATGCCCCAAAAGCATAGTGCAAGTTCTTTGGGCTCTAAGGCAATATCGAGATAGCAGCAACTAAAGTCCCCTTCTGACTTTATCTCAGTATGATCTGATGGTCTATGCCTACTTTCTGCCAAATTGCTTTCCAATTTTCCCGGCAACTTTTATCAAATAGTGATTTTTTGTCCCCAAATCTTGGATCTTTGAGTTTGCCAAACACTACAGATTACTACTGTCATTTACTACTGTGTATGGTGTAGCTAATCTAACATTCTATTTCTTAGTATGAGATTGATTATTACTGCCTTGAAATACAATTTGAGATCTCATATTGCTAAGTCACCTTCCTTGTCATTTTAAAAAAACTGATTCCCTTGATCCTTAGGATGTGGGACAAAGCAGATAGCAATGCCTTTTCTTTTATGTCATTTCTCATGATAAAATCATACCAGTTTCTGACATTGATAAACAAAAGATCAAACTTCTTTATGTGTTGCCTCACTAATCAGATTGTGAACTCCTGAAGAATAGCTCCTGTCTTTTCTATCTGCATCCCTAGTGCTTAGAACAGTGATTTAAACATAGTTAAGACTTTAATAAATGCTTTACTTATTCATTCATAGTTTCTAATAATTGCCTTTATTCTTTCTTTACAACCTGGCCCTTTCCTACATTTCCAGTCTTCTTACCCCTTACTCCGTACCACAAACTCTTTGATCCAGTAACAGTAACCTCCTTTGCTGTTCCTAACATAAAACACACCATCTCCTGACTCCATACAATTTCATTGTTCATCTCCCAGACCAGGAATGCTCTCTCTGGATTCACTGCCTTCCTTCAAGTCTCAACAAAAAGCCCACCCTCTGCATAAAGCCTTTTTCAAACTACCTAGTGCCTGCCCTCTGAGATTATATCCAATTTATCCTATATATTTCTTGCCTGTACACAGTAGTTTGCATGCCTTTCTGGACCAGGAGTCAGGATGGCCTTGGGCACTAGCTGTGTGACACTGGGTAGATCACTTAAGCTCTGTTTGCCTCAGTCCCCTCAAACATATAACAGAGAAAATATCTGCATCTAACTCGAAAGGCTGTTGTGAGGATCAAATAATATTTGTAAAGTACTTAGAACAATGCTTGGCACATTGTAGATGCTCTATAAACGCTTATTCCTTTTCATTCCCCCTTCCAAAATCCACACCACGTTAGAACAAAAGTGTCAAACATGCAGACTGTAGGCCATATATGGCCTGCAACATTCCCAAATATGGCCTGAATCAGATTTAAGTGTAATTGGGAAATGTTCAGCAAAAGAAACACAAAATAAATCAAGGATATTGCATTTTAAAAACTAAGTAAATATGCAGTCTACAGGAATCCTTATCTGTGGTTTAGAAGTTCCTAGTTCTATTTGGATTTGACACCACCGCTTCTGACTATCAGCTCCCTGAGAACAGGCACTGTTTTTTTGCCTTTTTGTGTAACTCCATCACTTAGCACAGAGGATAGGCACTTAATAAATGCCTGTTCACAACTTCAGTTGCTGTGAATTCTTGCTTTTCTTTCTTCATACCAAAGAACTGCTTTTCTCATTAGTTTTCTAGGGCACCTACTCCAGACCAATCCATATCTAGCACCCCACTCCCCAGTTGGGTAGGCGTGAGACAGTCTAGAATAGAAGAAAGCCAGTTTTGGAAAGGACAATGGAACCCAGAAGAAGGTCTGGGAAAAGTAAAATATAAGTCCAACTATGTGGCCACTTGGATTCTCCCTGCAGCTGTGTCTAACACAGGCACTCTCACAATGTGAGGGAAACAGACCTCTTCCAAACCTGGGGCTCATAAGACCCCACAGAAAATAGGGAGTAAGAGCTGAGGAACAGATATAGTAGCGGTAGGCCTTCTGAAGGGAAAGGATTAACAATAAAGCATATTTTCAGCAAGTACACCAAGGAAGAGGAATTAAGGCTGACAAAAGTTCACTGAAAAAGGAGAAACAAAAATTCAAAGAAATAGTATGCCTCAGTGGGTAAGTACCTTAAAACAAGGGAAATGGAATCATAATTTCTGAAGGAAAGTAAAGATTGAAAAGCAAATTCTGCATCCCTACTTCAAATAATATTAATCCATCAATTCCACAAGCCCTAGAATAGTTTGTAAGATCAAACAATTAAGTGAAAATGTTGGAGAAATAAAAACACAAATTAAAGCTCTTAAGGGATAAATCATCACATCTAACCAGAGACTAGAGAAATTAAAAGAGACATTTTCTGTATCAGTAGAACATCTGAAAAAGAAAATGACAGAATTTGAATGAAAAAAAAATTCAAGACTAAAAGGAAAAAATGTTGGAACAAAATACAAACAACAAAAAAGGAAGAACATACGAGAGTTCTACAAAATTAGAATACTGACTTGAATTGAATATAGGACGTATAAAGAACCTAAGGATTAAATTTGTTCCAGGAAAGAAAATGAAAAAGAAAATATGGATACGAAACTTGAAGAAATCATACAGAAAATTACCTAGAAATATTAGAAGCAGGTGGCAAAGTTCAAAAAGGAGGGCATTCACAGGACACTAACTAAAAAGAACCTCAAATTTAAATCTCTATGAAACACTGTACTCAAATTACAAAACTATGTCATCAAAGAACAAATCTTACAGGCAACAAGGAAAAAAATCCATTCAATTCCCATGAAAAAATCGTAATTGTGCAGGATTACTTCGTGGTTACAAAAAAACCCCACAACAAACCACCAAGGAAAAAGAGACATCATATTTCAAAAAGCAAAAGCTTCTGTCTTTCATCCCAAAATAGCATTTTATAAAGTGACTCACTCTCAGGACTTCTGCCTCCATCCTAGCCTGGAGAAAACCATACACTGAGACTTATTGTCCTGATTAGTGACTCTCTAAGTTCAGGACAACATTTTATGAGCGGCTCTAGGCCTTCACATTCGACTACAAGGATATGCTGGTAAATATTTAACACCTGATTCTCTGAAACAAATCAAAACAAACAAAAAAGATGTGTGTACAACTACTTTTAAATTTAATCTGCATTAATAGTTTAAGTCTAAAAACTTTCAAGTCTAAAATAAATCATCAAAACATAAACTGAACCCTGATTTGCAGCATTTGCCAATTTGAAAGGTGTAAATGCTTACACTGAAAATTCAACAATAGGCTCTGGGGAGCCTGTATGAGCTGGCTCCATCACACCCCTGCTTCATTCTCAATTTAATTCACTCTCCAGACTTTTTGGCAACTAACTTACTCCAATGCAGGCAGCCATTTTGTTTTAATTTTTTTTTTTTAAATCTCACATTATCAGAGTAACAGCAATTAAGGCAAAGACAGCATCAATGACTTAAAGAATCTAAAGAGCAAAACGTAGAACAGAAAAAAAATCAGGAGAAGTAAAAATACTAAATATTTTGAGAAAAAATACTATACTCTCATTAATAAATCAATTACCAGAAACTACCATACAAAATTATGTGAAAGCAGAAATGAGAATTCAAAGAAAACTGATGAACATCTATAACAAAATAAAATATCAAAGCAAAAATAAGAACTCAAAATCTTGACTCAATCTTTGAAAAGGAAAACAAACACACCATAATGACTTGCAAAAGGAAAAAAAAAGCCTTGGTCATATGTACTTACAAATTAAATCTATCAAACAATTAGAGAGGAATATATGCCTATGCTACAAAATTCTTCTCAAAAATAAAGACAGAAAATACTTTACCAAACTTTTTTTATTAGTCATATGGTCCCAATACCCAAACCAGAAAGAGACAAAGAAGAAAACTATAATTCAGTATCACTAATAGATACTGATGCAAAAATTTTAAATAAGATCTAAAAAAAGACTACAGAAACAGAAACATAACAGTTCACTATGACTAAACTGGATTCATACAATGGAGGCACAAATAGTTTGACAATAGAAAAAAAACAATTAGCACAGGTGATCACATAAACAATAAAGATAATAAAAGCAAACAATTGTTTCAATAAATGAAAAAAGAAACTTTTTGACAAAGTATAATACTCATTTAAGGTTTAAAAACCCTTAAAAGCATAGAGCATACAAGCACTCTTCCCTTAATAAGTTCAAAAGCATATTATTAAACCAAAAGCTAGTATTGCTTGCAAAGGAGAAGCACTTAAACTTTCCAAATAGGAAAAAAAAAGGTGAAATAGTGATGTACCCTCTTTATCCGTTATTATGGTAAAATGGAAGACAATGTGTAATATCTCATTGGAAAAACCACTGACCTGGAAAATAGATCCAGGAGAGAGAATTTAAAAATTATTGGACTACCTGAAAGCCATGACCAAACAAAGAGCCGAGATATCATCTTTCAAGAAATTATCAAGGAGAACTGCCCTGATATTCTAGAGCCACAGGGCAAAATAGAAATTGAAAGAATCCACCAATCGCCTCCTCAAATAGATCCCAAAAAGAAATCTCCTAGGAATACTGTCGCCAAGTTCCAGAGCTCCCTGGTCAAGGAGAAAATACTGCAAGCAGCCAGAAAGAAACAATTTGAGTATTGTGGAAACACAATCAGAATAACCCAAGATCTAGCAGCTTCTACATTAAGAGATCAAAGGGCTTGGATATTCCGGAGGTCAAT
>CM053626.1:286771296-286809650 GCA_028646595.1 Phalanger gymnotis | reverse complement strand
CAGATGGGGGTGGAGGTAATCAAAAACAAACATTTTAGAAAAGGGACAGGGTCAAGGGACAAAATTCAGTAAAGGGGGATAGGTTAGGAAGGAGCAATATATAGTTAGTCTTTCACAACATGAGTATTGTGGAAGGGTTATACATAAATCATTATGTATAATTATGCATGTGGCCTATGTTGAATTGCTTGACTTCTTAGGGAGGGTGGGTGGGAAGGGAAGAGAGCAGAGAATTTGGAACTCAAACTTTTAAAAACAGATGTTCAAAACAACAAAAAAAAAGTTTTTGCATGCAACTAGAAAATAAGATACACAAGCAATGGGGCGTAGAAATTTATCTTGCCCTACAAGAAAGGAAGGGAAAAGGGGATGGGAGGGGAGTGGGGTGACAGAAGGGAAGGCTGACTGGGGAACAGGACATCCAGAATATATGCCATCTTGGAAGGGGGGGGAGGGTAGAAATGGGGAGAAAATCTGTAATTCAAACTCTTGTGAAAATCAATGCTGAAAACTAAATATATTAAATTAAAAAAAAAACAACAAAACAAAACCTCCTCATTTGAAAATCACTGCAAGAGTCGGTGCCTAATGTGTGCTGATCTTTTCTCCTGGCAGGAGATGAGAAACATAAGCCTCAGCAAAGAATCTGAAAATAAAAATAAATGAATCTGTCAAAAAAATTTTAAAAAAAGAAAGAAAATACCATAGAAAATCAATGAAAAAAGAAACTGGGGCAATTGATAGTTATCACAAGAATTCAGGATACAAAAAGGTAACAAAATTCACCAGCTTTTCTAAATAGTACTAATTTCAAGATTAAGGATATACAAAAATCAAATTACCAAGGGGATATTCATTGCACAGACAAAATCATAAAATTCATTTGGAAGAACCAAGGTCTAGAATACCCAGGGATTTTTTTTTAAGTATGAAGAGAGTATAAGCATTACTAGAATTCAAGCTACAGTTTAACACAGTAGTCATCAAAAATATTTAGTATGCATTAAAAAATAGAAAACAGATCAGTAGATTAAGACTAGATAAGTAATAAACAGAAGCAAAAAGAGTACTCCAGTGTTTGTAAAATCTAAAAATGTAACTGTTACATGGGGAAGGACTTCATTTCTTGACAAAAAAAAAAATGCTAGGAAAGCCAAAAAGCAATTTGGTGAAAATTAGGTTTAGCTCAGCATTCTACACCAGGGACCACGATAAGTTCAAAATGGATGTGCAACATGAATATAAAAGTATTTTTTAAAATTACAAGAACTTGGGGTTAAGTACCTCTAGAGGAATAATCCTAAACTGAATATGGTATACAGAATGCAGTAATCAGAATGAACAGAAAAAATTTTAACAGCATTATAAAAAACAACTTTGAAAGCCTTAAGAACTCTGATCAAGAGACTAACTATGATTTCAGTAGACTAATGCTGAAGAAAGGTACTCAATTCCTGACAAAGTGATCAAAGCAGAAAATTAGGCTATATTTTTGGACATGGCAAATGTATAAATTTGTTTTGAGTTACAAGGAATGACAAATATATTTTTCTTGTTTTATTGTGAAGTGGTTTGGGGGAAAAGAGAACTAGTGATAGGGTTGTTCCCCTTAAAAAAAAGGAAGCTACTGACAATTTTTTTTTAAATGCACAGAAGAGAATAGAATGAAAGTTCCAAAGGGAACAGTTAACATTTTGAATTTTTTTAAAGAAATCTGTACATAAAAGATTCTTATTTTCATACATATCCCTCTTCTGCTTTGCATATGGAAATGCTATTTTGGGGAGCCATTTGTTAATTTTAGAATAAAAATAGAATTTAAAAAAAAGAAAAGTGGAAATTAAAACAACTTTGAGGTCTAACCTCACTCCGTGCAAATTGTCAAAGGTGAAAAAAATCAGAACAGTAAAAGACAGGGGCAGCGAGGAGACAAACACATAAGCACTGCTGGTGCAGCCGTGAAGTAGTTCAAAACTTCTGGATTTAAATTTAGAATTATGCAAGAAAGGTGACTAAAATAAACTCTGTGATCTCACTACTGGACATATATGAAACATCTGTATTAGATGTTTTTGTTTAATTTATTTTCTTTTTCACAAGATAGATATTCAATACTGGGGTACGAGGGAGGAATAAATGTAATGAAAGATAGAGATATCAAAAAAATGTTGTTGATGTTCAGCCATTTCAGTCATGTCTAGCTCTTTGTTGACTCCATTTGGGGTTTTCTTGGCAAAGATACTGTAATGGTTTGCCACTTCTTTCTCCAGACCATTTTACAGATGAGGAACTGAGGTAAACAAAGTTAAAAGGGACTTGCCCAGGATCACAAAGCTAGGAAGTTGTCTGAGGCCAAATTTGAACTGAAGTCTTCTTGACTCCAGGCCCAGTGCCCTATCCACTGCACCACCTAACTATCCTAGCAATAAAATACTGTATACTAAAAAGGAAAAAAAAACTTAAGATAGTAATTTTCCTCATAATCAGTTTTGCTTCTTTGTTTCCATCTGCATTCAGGTCCTAGGAAGACAAAGCCCAGGATTTAGTCACTATACCACAAACATATACAACTTCTTTTTTAAAGTTAAAATATAACCAAATACTTAACTCAAATTTTACAATAACGTATTATAAATACCCCACAAAAGAAAATGTTCAGAATACTTACCTTGCACAAAGGGAGGCACAAAATTTTTTATACAGATTTTCCAGATTTGCAAGCGTACTGCAACCCTAACCCCTGCAAATGTGGAAAAGATAACTGTACTTCATCACTCAATAATCTCTCTTCCTTTAATATTCACTCAATACTTCTCTACTATCCAATCAAAATTCTGTCCTCTTATCTACCAACCTCTAGGAGACTCCTTTTCATTCCTCAAAGAGTTCAGTAACCAGATCTCACGGTCTCTCTCTTCCCCAACTCCTGCCCTCATACTAGGGGACTTCAACACAGAAAGCTATTCTCTTTGGTTCTCAGTTCCTCAACATGTTCATTTCCCATGACCTACTCCTTCACTCTACCTCAGCTATGCAATGAGAGCATCGTATTCTTGATATTGCCATCACCCATAAATACATTACTCTCACGCCTACAAATGCTTAAATTTCCTTTTCTGATCAAAACCTGTTGTCATTCCGCCCTCTGCCTTGCAACCCCCAGTACTGTTCTTTGTCCTCGTTCTGACCTCCAATCCCTCCCAGGCCATCATCCCTACACTGTCTACACTCTGCTTCCTTCTTCATCTTGATCCCTTAGTGGACTAGCTCAATTCTGCACTATCTTCCTCTCTTGAATCCCTTTCCACCTGCTCCTGTCTTTGACCCTGTCCCAACAAGCCTCAGGCCTGGATTATTCGCATCTTTTGCCTTCATTCCTACTTGCATGCTGCTAAATGATGCTAGACAAAATCATGAAAACATGCTGATTGGATCCCCTACAAATTTATGTTATGTAATCTTACCTGGGCCCTCAATGCTGCAAAGCAATTCTTTCATACTTCCCTGCACTAATCTACTCACTGGTGACTTTTAAAACCTTTTCATATGCACATACCCCCCCCACCCCCCCACCCCCCGGCCAAAAGCCTTCTATAGGTCCTTCTTCCTCTACTCTCTCAGCCAAGAACTTTGCTTCCTATTTCACTGGAAAAATTGAGGCCATTAACTTAGACCTCCCCCATCTCTCCTCCTACTTAATTTGCATCTTCCAAATGCCTTCTGCCACTATCTACCCCTTCACTGGTCTCACATACTGAGGTGCCTTTTTGCAAAGGCAAATCTCTCTACATGCACAAGTGATCCCATTCCATCCTGTATTCTCCCTCTATCATCCATGCTCCTTCACTTATTTTTAATCTCTCCTTATCTACCAGCTTCTTTTCTGCCAACAAACATGCCCATGTCTTCTCCATCCCTATGAGCTATAGTCCCACTTCTCTCTTCCCTTTTTTGTGGCTAAACTCCTTAATAAGGATGTCTACAATAGATGCCTCAACATTCTCTCTTCTCACCTCCTCTTAACTCTCTACAGCCTGGCTTCTGCAACCTCATCGATTCAACTGAAATTAGTCTCTCCAAAGTCACTAATGATCTCTTAACTGCCAAATCTAACAGATTTACTCAATCTTCATCCTTCTTAACCTCTCTGCAGCCTTTGACACTGTGTTCTTGATATTTCTCTGTAGGTTTTCATGATCCGACTCTCTCTTGCTTTGCCTATTTATCTGAATACTTCTTGGTTTTCTTTGCTGGATCTTCAGCTGGGTCGCACCCACAGCTCTGTTCCCGAGCCCTCTTCTCTTCTTCCATTGTGCTAATTCACTTGGTAACCTCATCAGCTCCCATGAATTGAAATATCACCTCCATCTTTATTATTTTCAAATCTACTTATCCAGCCCTACCTCTCTGCTGACCTCTAGCCTTGCATCTCTACCTGCCTTTCAGACATCTCAGATGGATATTCTACAGACAACTTAAACTTAGTATACCCAAAACTTAACTCATTATCTTTCTCCCCAAACCCTTCCCTCTTCTTAACTTCCCTATCACTGTCAGGTATACCACCATCCTCCCAGTCGTCCAGGCTCACAACATAGCCTTGACTCCTCAACTCAAGTGCTTAATAAGTATTTATTGGCTGAATAATCTGTATATACATTTTCAAGATGCCCAGACAACTCTGTATATTTGTATGTGTGTATACCCACATATATAATGTATTTATGCACACACACATATGTATATACGTACATATACATACAGTCTGTGGGTTTTCGAATGTATTTTTCCCCAATACAAAGCTCAAAACTCACAAACTGAATAATGACCTTGGTTTTATTAACACCATAATTCTAATGAACCAGAAAAAGAAAAAAAAAAGAAAAAAGAATTAAGCAGAAATAAAACTATAAGAAACAAATAAAGTGTTTAATAAATGCTCGTTGACATATTTCTTTGTCCTCCCCCACCCTCCTACCATACTTACTTCTCCCCTTCCTGGTTCCTCCCTCCAAGGCCAAGGCTAAGCATGTGAAAGGTGGTAATAAATATTTGTTGAACAGAATTTTATTGTTAATAGTTTGGCTATTATGTATAATTCCATATCCATACTGTAGAACTAGCAATTCAAATGGGATAAACAACCTATAATTTCTAAAGTAATACAGGTGATGCATTTTACACCCCCACATCTAAGGCTCAAGAAAAGACTGGCTCAATTAAGAACAAAACATATGGTAGGTTACCTAGTCACTAAAAAGAGCTTACCAGGAAACTTCCTCATTTAAAGTAGTACTTCTGGAAAAGTATTTTCTAAGTAATTTTACAGTAAGAAAATGGTCTCTAGCTTAAATGTTTTAAACTCATTTTAAAATAAGGGCATTATTTTATAACAGAGTAGTCATGTTGGAGGAAGGAGCATTATGCATGTTTATATAATGTTATTAAACATTATTTCTTAGTCTACGAATTTCAATCACATGTCCCTTCAGCATTCTCATTTTAAACCAGCCATATCCTTTAAGGGCAGAGAATCCTGGATAGATGGAGTTTACTAAATCTGAAGGTATATTGAAAAGGGTTCTAACTATTTCTTGCCCTTAATCCTTCCACAAATTTATGAAATATCAATAACGAGACATGCTCCATCTCTCTGGAGGGTCATGCTACATCAAAAATAACTGTCCTTTCCTATAATGTAATTACTTACAAGTAATTTGAAGTTCATCTACTACATTATTTACTTTGAAGATATTGCATAGTATTTCTTTCAAATACTGCCACATTCAACTCTTAAAAGATTCATGGGAGAGAAGAATTAGTTGAATTGAAGGAGAGATGATTGTGTGTTATTGTTTACTACATCTGGAAATTTTTTAAAATTGTGAACCTGTATCTTAGTAAATACTTTCATGAAAGGGATGTAAGTCATAGCATCAACTTCATTATTATATATGAAGGTAGGAATAGAGGAAAAATAGCTGGGAAAATGGAAAACATTGCTATTTTTTGGTCCAAGAGTAGTGTCTATTATATCTCAGGTCTGCTAATTAAGTGGAAGCCACGGGAATCCTGGAAAGAGAAACTTGGTAAGTTATCTTCCAGAGAGTACATATATGAAGAGGGAAGTGAAAAATCAAACTGTTAGAAAATGTACTAGGAGCAATGTGGTTTGCAGAAAGAACAGGTCCTAAATGCAGTCTAAGGAAACAAGTAGAGAATCCAAAAGGTCACTATAAAGGGCTGAGCAAACCATTAATCAAACTAGTGAAATCTGCTTTAAGCAAACCTTCCAAGCCTGCTTTAAGAAAAGATAAGAGTAAGAATATTTATAGGATCCAGAACCACTTAGTGGTATGACGGATTTGAAGTTAGGACAGACCTAAGTTCAAATACTGCCTCTAACCTTACAAACTGTGTGACCATAAGTACGTCATTTAATTCTTCTGAATTTCAGTTGCCTTGTCTATAAAATGGAAAGACTATTTGTTAAGTATCTACTTTACCAGACTACTGTAAGGATTAAATGTGTACAAAGCATTTAAAGCACTATGTTAATGTCAGCTACTATCATTTCAAGGAGGCAACTGAAGTGTAAAAAAGCCCAGATGAGAAATATTTGGTGGTTTGATAGGGAAGGCTTCTCCTCCCCCACCGCCCAATTGGAGGCTTCTGCTGGTCCACAGCCAACAAAACTTCAGGGGAGCGAGGCAACTGTAAGCTTCCTGCAGGTCTAAAATTCAAAGGAAGTGTAAATGGAGGAACTAGAAAGAGAAATATCTGCCACTGATCTGGAGAATCCAAAAACTGAAGCTATGTTGAGAAGATCATAGGTCATTTACATAGAGCTGAATGAGATTCCGGAAGCCATCTACCACAATCTCTTTATTTTATAGATGAGCAAATGGAAAGGTCAGATAACTTCATATAAAAGTTTACAGAGATAGCAAACAACAAAGTTGAAACTTGAACCCACATCACTAGAATCCCTGTTTACCTCCTCTGGACCTATTCGCATACAAGTGAACTGAGCTGGAGTAAACCATTCAACTCATGATAAAAATTAAAGTTACCTAATCTTAACTAGGCCCTCAATGCAGCAAAGCAATACTTCTTATATTCCTTTCACACAGGTCCTTTCCATAATGTCTACAAATATGTATGTATCTCTCTCAATCTTAAAAAACTTTACTATTACCAATTATCATCTTAAAGCTCTCTTCCCTTCCTCAGCCAAATTCCTAGAAAAATGGAATTCACTGCTTCCACTTTCTCAAGTCTTTCCTCACTCAAATTCATCCTCTGCTAAAAGCTGTCAAGTTGATTTTTCTAAAGTTTAGGTCTGACCATATCACCCACCAATGAGTTCCAGTGGCTCCCAGAAAGCAATCTGAAACTATGCTCCAAAAGCTACTTAAACTGCATACCTTCTGATCCATTTCTAGGCTTATGCCATCCAAAAACAGTAGAAAAGAAAAGGACTCATACACAAAAATATTTGTAGCAGATATATTTGAGGCAGCAAATACCTGCAAATTAGAGTTGCCTACTAAGTGGGTAAATGGATGAAAAAGTTACAGTATATGAATGTAATGGAATACTATTGTGCTCTAAGATACAAAAAGATGAAAGGTTTCAAATTTCTTTGGTAAATTTCCCTCTAGGAGAAATGTGAAAGTGATAGACTTCACTCTAAAAGCCTCTACTGACCTGGCAAGAAGAAATCTCCTGAGCCATCAAAGTGAAACTGACAGACTCCAATGTGAAAATAAGAAACAAACAAACATAATCTAGGTATGAAGAAGAAAAAGCTTCACAAGCTGATAGTTGATTAAAAAATGCTTTGAAAGAAAAAGACCTCTTTTCTTCCCTGTGAAGAATGAGGCCTCACCCACCAGAGGAAGACACCCTCAGATTAACTGATTAAAGTAAAGACCTCTTATTCCTCTCTCTCATTATCCACAGGAAAGGACTTAAACTAAAGCAGGTCACAAGAAAAGGAGAACTTTGGTTTATGTAGTGAAGGAAAAGGTCTAAGTAAAGACAACCATGGCATGTGAAATGTTCTCAACTTGATTTGATTCTGAGAGTAAGGGATACCTAGAACTCAACTCTTAAGGATTCAACAACAACGTGAGAAAAAATAACCAGCAAGCTAGCTGAATGAATGAACAAATGAATGAAAAAACAGGGACATTTCCAATGCCAGGGATGCACGAGGCAAAAACTCCTAAGAAAAGAATAATTCAAAAATACCTGTAATCAAAACTTTAAAGAAAAAATAATAGCTTATCCATAAGAACAATCAGGATTCCTCAAAGAAATGAAATAAGATTTTTAAAAAAGATATAAAAGAAATGAGAACTATGCAATAGAGAAATGGGTTGGTTGGTTGGTTGTTGTCCTTCATTCTTGAAACAATCAAAATGACATCATTATGCTAAAATTAAGTTACAGTGTGCCTAACTGTGGCTGATCAGAATACAAGCTTGGAATGCTCTTCCACAGGTTGGGCACAAATAGTCCATGTGAACATTTGGGGTGGATTCTCCAAATTTGTGCATCTTCTCTTTCTTCTGAGCTACTTCAATTCTGTTTTGCTCATACAGCACAGCACCTACTCTGATGAGGGTACACCATGCTGGGTGGTCCTGGGCCAGTGTCTCCCATGTCACACAATCAATTCCAAAGTTCTTAAGAGAGACCTTAAGAATGTCTTTGTATCATTTCTTCTGACCACGATAGAAAAAAAAGATAAACAGCTTAATAGCTTTTAAGTAAACTTTACTGGTGTAACTAACTTCCTAAAAATCAAAATGGACCAAACAGAAATTAGTGGCTCTAGGAGACAACAAGAATTCTTAAAACAAGGTCAACAGAGTGAGAAAGTACAATCGATTATAAGATATTTCATAAAAGAACGTGACCTGGAAACTAGATTAAGAAGAGAGAACTTAAGAAGCACCAGATTACTTGAAATCCATGACTAAAAAAAGAACCTGAAAATAATATTTCAAGAAACCATTAAAGAAATTTCTGAGACATATTAAAACAAGAAGGCAATATAAAAATAAAAAGCATTGAATTACAAAGAAAAATGCATAACAAAACTAGAATGACTGGGGTGGGGCTCAATTTACCCATATCAACTCTAGATAAAGCTAACCACAAAAAAAAATTAGTAAAGGACCTGAATAAAATTTTAGAAAAATTAAGATATGATAGGCCTCTGGTAATTACTGAATAGAAATACAAAACACTATACACATTTCCCAACTCTGCTTAATGTCTTCACAACAAAGGACATGAAACCTCACAAATACATAATTTACACATCTGATTGAATGATTATAAACAGAAGTCTGGCCAACATGCATTCACATGAATTAGGCTGAAGGTTTCTATCCTTATCTATATACCATCAACTGAGGTTATTTGACCTGAATAAGAGAAAGCTTTGGAGGGACAATATAGTTTTTTTCACATATTTGAAAGGCTGAAAGATAGCCTGAAATAGTGGGTAGAAAACTGGCCTGGGAAGCAGAAAGATCCTGCTTGTAAACATATGATTCTATATGATTCTGGACAACTTATGTAACCTTTCAGAGCCCTAAGTAACTTTTTAAGAGTGAACAAACTACAGAGAAGGTGGCAATCTGAATTGGTAGAATAAGCTGCTCAACAGCTTATGAAATCACAATCTAGTCCAAACTAACTGAAACCAAAGACTTGTCATGTGGAGATTCAGATTAGACAGGTACAACTTGGCCCCAGATGATACAACTAGGAGTAACTGGCCAGATTTCTGCTAAATACAAGGGAAAACTTCCTAATAATCAGAGCTATCTAAAATTTAGTGGAATGGGCTGCCTAAGAACATAATGGGTTCCCCACAACTAGGCCTTCAAGCAGAAGTTAAATGATGACTTTTCCCTATGGTCCCTATGATTTCTTTGGGAATCTGTGATTCTCTAAGACCATGGCAGAACTAGAAATATAAGATAGGTTTCATGAATTCCTATTCAAGTATTCACTGGATAATAATTCCTCAAATGTTTCATGTAAGGACCATAAACAGAGCAGCGTTTCCTTCAGGAAAATGTTCATTTTAATACATAATTTGTTCTATCTAAAAATATGAATTAATGAAATGCTTCTGTCTGGGAATGTAAATATTAAAAGAGGCTCTGGAAATGAACTATTGAGTGTTTCACAGCAAAATGAACTTATCCATATCTCACTTGTTCTATGTTCAAAGGTATCGCATTTAATAGCCTAACTAATAATTGAAAGTACCACATACAGACCATGACCTACTTAATGATAGAATAATTTTCACTTCTGGAATTTTGTGTTTAAATTTACACCAGTTTTACTTTCTTAAATTTTACTTTTAAGAAAAATTTAGAGAGTTCAGAACAGAAAGAGAATGGCTATATTGCTACGGGGAAATTACAAAGCTGTTTTACTGATTCTAAGCTCCCCTTGAAAGCAAAAGCCCATCTTTTCAATACTAACACTCTACTCTTGTTATATGGCAATAAGATGTGAAATATCACAGCCCCTGAAGAACTAAAGATAAGATATTCACATTCAGCCATAAATGACTCACAGGTCTATGATATTAAAGTGGTGTGTTGACAATAATACTTGAAGCTACAGGTTGCCACATTAAATATGTGGAGTCAAGGAACATGCCAGTTTCATTACCTTGAGTTGCCTAAAAGATTTATGGATCTCCTGTCATTGTACCTTATATATTGGGTGCTTAACAAATGGATGCTGAATTGAATGGACCCCTTATAAGCAAATAAAAAGAATCTTGATTTAGAAGATAGAACTCATGGCCCTGTCTCTAGCTTTGCCACAAATCTGTATGGCTTTGAACAAATTCTTCAATGTATCTATGTCTTAGCTCTAATGGTGATTAAGAACTTCAATTCTAAGAGGAAAGTTTTTTAGGTTAAAACTTACAGAGTATCAACAACATCATTCCATAGACTTCTATAATCTGAGGCTAAGTATAGCAACAGGTTTGGTCTCTAAAATCCCATAACTTAATTCTAAAGTCATATACTGCATGGTGAAATCAAGTCTTGAAACAATCATATTGTTAAAATATAAACACTTAAACTACTCTTTACTGAATGCCTAGCATTTATGCAGTACTAGGAGTTACATTATTCATTTTAACGAATATGATAAAAATGATGAAATATATATGCATATATACCTATCCATGTATGTATATCATATTCTTACAGTCAACTACCTCAAAATAACCTCATTTCAATTACAATATCTTAATTTTAGTGGCATAAAAACCTTTGGTCTAAAAGAAAATTGTAAGCAATTTATGAGCAAGGGGTTAACCTAAGTCTTTGTTAAAACTCCAATGGTCATTACTGCACAGTTATGTCTATCCTTCCTTATATTACGCATGAATTTTTGTGGATATTGTTGCTGTTCAGTCAATTCAGCCATGTCTGGCTCTTTGCAACACCATGGATCATATGTTCACAGGGTTTACTTCGCAAAGATACTGGAGTGGTCTGCCATTTCATTCTCCAGTGAATTAAGGCAAACAGAAGTTAAGTAAATTTGCCCAGGGTTGCACAGCTAGTAAGTGTCTGAGACCACATTTTAACTTAGGTGCTTCTGACTCCAGGCCCAATGCTCTATCCACTAAGCCACCTAGCTGCCTCCTTTTGTGGATGCTATCACAAGATAAGTCACCTTCTAGACTGTTAATAGCTATTTTTAAAAATCTAGTAAAATAAATGCAATGAAATTACAACTATAAAGTCAAAGCAAGTGGTTTTATTCAACATTATAGCTCTCCAAATACAGAAAATAAATGGTGAGTCAATTACCTTCCCTTTTTTGGATCTTAATCTAAAAAAGTAGGCATTAACAGTAATCAGTTTTAGTCTCTACATATTCTGAAACACTTCTCACTCTCCTAGCTCTCCAAAAGCAGAGCAAATGCAATTAACTGACAACACCTGTGAGCCAATTTATATGACATGTTACATACACCAACACCACACACCAAAGAACTGTCACCTTCACAAAACGCCAGCTTTTCACACATTCTAAGATGTTCAGAAATTCTTCAATTATCTCATGTGATTTCTATGAAACTGTTAAAGAAGCAGCTAATATTCATATTTGAAAGATGAGAAAAACTAAAAGAACTAGCATAGATGATTTCTAAGGTACTTTCTATTCTAGCTCTAGTTTGTCTCATATACATTAGAGAATTCACTGATTCAGACATTAGAGAACATTACAAATCTGTGGGGTGTTTGGGGGGAGGGAGTTGGGGTGTGACACAAAATCAAGATGACAGATAATCAGGTGGAGACAGAAATGGACAAAGGCAGGAACATCCCTGGACCAGGGAAGGCACTTCACAAAATGAGATGTACCAGACACAATGTATTAACTCCACTCCTTCCCCTCCTCCACTACCCTAACTCCAAGTTGAAGCGGATGCAGAGGAAAGGACTCCTTTCTTCATTTAAATGAGGTAACATTTCAATTTAAGCAGCCACTGGGAGTCCTTTTACCCCTTCCAGGAATAGGGGCCAAAGAAAGTGGCCTGCTGGGCAGGGCCGGGCAGTGCAGGGGTGGACAGGGAAGCGGTGGGATGGACAAGGTAGGAGACGGGGGTAGCCAGGGCAGGGGCTGAGCCCGGCAGGGGTGGCCAGGGAAGGGCGGCGCGAGCGCAGGCCCGGGTGTCCCCCACCCCATCTCCCCTTGCCCCACTCCTCCCCTCCCCCACGCCTCCCTCCGGCCCCGCCCGTCAGGCCCGGCCTGTCAGGAGCATCCCGTCGGGGGCGGGGCCTCGTCACCTCTTGAGGTATCGGGCATCTTCGCCCTGCATGGCGGCGGCGGCGGGGCCTGGGGCGGGTCTCGGCGGGAGGCCGGCGCGGTATTTCCGGGGGCAGCTGCGGGGAAGAACGCTCCCCACACCCCCAGAAGGTGATGACAGTCCCGAGGCCGGCAGGGAGGGGCGGCGGAGGCGGCTGCGACGCTGCGGTTACCACGGTGAAAGCGCCGGCTCCTCCCCCAGCTGCGGAGCCCCAAACACCAGCAGGACCTGGGCGCGCCCGGAGTCAGAGAGGCTGGCTCCTCCCCTCCCCGCGCCTGCGCTCCTCCTTTTCCCAGCAGCCCGCGCAGGCTCAGTGCTCCGAGCTGACTCTCGAGGCTTATGTGATCGCCTCTCGTAAGAGGCCGAGTCAGTTTTTGGTGCTCACTGGGACAGACTTGAGTGGGGCGGCGGGATCCCTGGGGACACTACCACCTAGAGGATGGAAAAGGAACTGGTGGCACCAGTCTTCCGATGGGGCAAATGAACGCTTCGTTATTTGGCGTTGGGGAAAGCAGGCAGATAGGTCTAGATTGCACTTTGTGGGGTTCACGAGGGGTGCAGAATTGGAGAGAATCCAAGTATGCCAAGCCTTGTTAGGGCATTTGCCCAATAACCTGCGGGGTAACCTTTAAGAGAGGGTAACCCAAATTTTGTCTTAATGAAGTTTAAGCATTTATATAAAAGACTTACGGCATTAAATGCCCTAAGAATTGCAGAACACCCCATACTTGCACTTTGGGAACGGTATGAGGAAAGTAGCAACGCTGCCCTGAGAAATCCTAGCCTGGGCCTGACGGCACAGGAATCTGCCCAGTTTAAATTTTGAGAAGTGGTGTAACTTTCATGCAAATCTGTTATAAGCAAGGAAAGGGCAACGGCTTTGGGGTGGCTTCCAATGCTTGACTAAGAGTGGTATAAAACAACAGCTTAGGTGGTGCAGTGCTCTGTGTTTCAATCTGGCCTCAGACACTTAGTAGCTGTTTATCCTGGGCAAGTCATTTAACCCCATTCTGTCTGGCTTCCCTTCCTTGTACAACTGGGATTAATAACACTTAGCTGGTTTGTTGTGAGGATTAAATGAGAAAATGCATGAAAACTACATTATAAACCTTAAGTTGATACATAAATGCTAGCTCTTATAACTTTGGAAAAATCAATTCTACCTCTTTAAAAATCTGCCACGATGGCACTCATCACCCCTCACCTGGTCTACTGTAATAGCCTGCTAATTGATCTCCCTACTTCTAGTCCATTCCCTCTTCAATTCACCCTTTACAGACATGGCTTCCAAAATATAACCTTCCTTCAGAGCCTGACCCTACAAGTAAGGAATTCACCTCATCTAGGCTCATCATGTTTGAAACAAGGGAAATTCATCTGATATTAGGTAGTGTAGCACAGTCATAAAATAAAAAAGTCAAAAAAAAGCACTGTTTGAAATCCTACCCCTGGCCAATTAAGACCTTTGTGACCTGGGGGGCAAGAAATTTAACTTCTCTAGGATTTAGTATCATCTGTGAAGTTTATTCATTGAAACCGGGACCTCAAAATTGGTAGCACTGAGAATAAAAAGGAGGCAGAAGACAGTTAAATAGCAAAGCAGGATTCAAACTTGGTCTTCTGGACTCTAAAGCCGGAACTCCTCTCCACCACACTAAGCTAGCACTATTTGTTTTTCATCTGTGTTGGTTTTTCTGTCTCAACTAGATTATAAACTCCGTGAGTGTGAGAGATGGGTAAAAGTTAGGGAAAGTTAGGTTTCCACAGAAAAGTTAATTAAGTTCCACAGAATAATTAATAAAGTGTCAGCTTGAACAAAGAAGGGGTAAAAACTAACCAGGATGAGAGCCCTCAACCAATCTGAATCAACCCTGTGGTTTTGGTAGATGCCTTGAACCCAGGATGTAGAACTGGTCTAAACTGGCCAGATAACAATCAGGGTTGAAGAGAGAACTGGGTCAAATGGCTACCACACATGCTTAATTGGCTAATTGAATATTACCCTACACACCCACAGGGAGGAGTTTTCTGCCATTTTTGAACATGAGATGTATGCTGAGAATGAGGCAACATGTCAAGGAGTTGCGTGTTGGGGGCGTATAGGGAAGATTGTAACCCAGAAGGGAGCAGACCAATCTGCTCTCTGAGGGGCGGTACTGAGCTGTTGGTGCTTCAATATATAATCAGTCTAACAGAATAATGTTGCCCTCACTCCTGTACTACCCACTCCCCCTTCCTAAAGAAGGGTGGAGTCCACTCATGGCCAGGAATGTTCACCAATTCCTTGGAATTCCTCAATAATAATAATAAATTGTCCTTGATATCTGAATTTCAGTGTCAAGTGTGTTTCTAACACTAAGGGAAGATAGTTCTCTAGTATTTCCTATAACATCTGGCCCAATGCCACATAGCAGACAATCAGTAAATACTAGATTGAATGAATAAAAACCTCACAAACTAGTATTAGCTGGGTGGGTGAGTGGATCCTCCTGTTTCCCTTCCTCTTTCTCAAGACATACCTTCTAAAGTTTTCTACCATTGCCAGTTGTGCAATGGTAGAAATGGTAACTACAACCCCAGCCTCTTGAGAGCTCAAGCCTTCCTCTTATTGCCATCACATAATCAAACATTGCATCATTGTGATGAGGTTCCTTTTTGTGATCTTTGGACTAAATGACACCTTAGATCCCTTCTAATTCTGACAGGGGTCCACTGGCAGGGCTCAGTGAGTATTCAGTTAATAATGACTTACTGGAAATTTTACAAATTTGTTATATGCATCCGGACAGAAGTGTAGGGTCAAGCAGCAGAACAGGAGGGGTAGGAAAGAGTTCAACCAATAAACATTTATTAAGGACCTACTAAGTGTCAGGCACTGTGCTAAGCCCTAGGAATACAAAAGGAAACTAAAAACAGTCCCAGCCTTCAAGGAGCTCACAGTTTAATGGATTAATGGACATCTAATAGGAGTTCACAATGCATCAAACAGTCTAAAATCTCCTTAATAAGTTGAAACAAGATGCCACAATAAAATTACATGGTCTTCAACAAAAGACCCATCCCTTTGCTAATTTCATCCATCAATTAGTCATCACCATTAATTGAATAATCCCTGGAACTGGGACTCTATAGTAGGCACAGTTGGGAATCAGAAAAAGAGAAAACCACTTTCCTGCCCTCGAGGGCATTATATTTATTGTGAGAGACAGGGCAAACACAAAGACATAACATCACAGATGACTGCAATAGCGCAACACAGACACACCCAAATACTCAGAGGAATTGGTAGCCCGATTTGAAATTATATGGGAAAGGAAAAACAATAAGGAGGCTTTTATAATACTCCAGACCATAGGTGATAAGGGCCAGAGCTAGGCAGCTTTGTGAATAGAAAGAAGGCGGCAGATGTGAGAGATGTTGTAGAGGTAAAATGGACAGGCAATAGCAACTGATTAAATATGAAGGATGAGATATGAGTGGGAATTGAGAATGCCTCTGAAGTTTCAAATGTTGGTGATTGGTAGGATGGTGGTACCCTTAATAGAAACAAGAAAGTTCGGAAGAGAGTCTGGTGGGAGAGAGAAGCTCTATTTTGAATAGAAGTTTGAATTGAAGTTGAGGTGCCTATAGGATGTTCACTTGAAAAATACAACATTGAGTTGGTAATGCTGGACTGGCATTCAGGAGGGCTGGATATATACAATCAAACAACCAATCAACAAATATTTATTAAGTGCCTACTATATGCTGCCAGGCACTGGATATAAAAATACAAAGATTAAAACAATCTCTACTTGAGGACCTTACATTCTTACACCGGGGGGTCCTCTTCACAGAGATGATAGTTGTACCATGGCAGTTGATGGGATAGATCATCGAGAGGACAAAAAGGAGAAGGCCAAGGACAGAGTCTTGTAGTACCCCCATAATTAGGGGGTACTACATTTTGTGTGATGAGCCAAGCGAGGAAGACTGAGAAAGGAGGGTCAGGCAGGTATGAGAATAGTTAGAGCATTATCGACTATGTCTGGCTTTCGTTATTGTGGGAGGAGAAAGAGAAAGGCTTGAGTTAAATAAGAAGGAAATACTGTAGATTTCTAAACTCAGACAAGTTAAAGAAAGTGAGGTCAGAATTTGAATTAGGGGAGGAAAAATTTGGGAGAATTTGAGGGAAATTTGAAGGAGAAAATTTTTGCTGCCCCAGACACAGGTCCAGATTTGACTACCTACCTGAAAGAGGAGTGAGATGGAGGGAAAAGATGGAGGACAATTGAGAAGGATAATAAAAGGATTAAGGAGGGTCAAGGAAGATGAGCAAAGAGAAAATGAAGAGAAAGACAAGAGAGAAAGGAAGGCATTGGTAGGACTGGGAAGGATAAGTAATAAAAGATTAAGTAGAACAATTAGAAGATAAAATGAAGTGATAGAGTGGATTGGTGGGTGGGACCAAATGATAAAAAAGGAGATTGGTGCAAGGCTGATATGGCTATGGACTTATTGGTGAGACTAGAAAGGAAGTTCAGTGATGTTATTAAGTTACTAAGAAGTCATCATTGGCTGTAAAAGTTTTAACCAGATAAAGACAAATGCAAACACTCATAGACACCTAAAAATAAATCAATAAATAACCAGAAAAGTCAACCAGCATGAAGAGGAGGAATTGTATAGCAACTTTTCCTGAGAGCACAATGTTTATATTTCTACCATAGGCCAAATGTCTGTTATCTATGGTTCAAGTGTAGGCAGATCCTCTTCACCCCTATGCCTACCCCTGCCCACCAAAGAAAAGATAAAGGGACTCAAAGAACGCCTCTGCAGGGACGGTATTTTTTTCCTATTTGTATCCCCAATCTTAGTACAATGCCTGGCATGTAATAAAGGTGTTTACTAAATGTTGATTTACTTGACTGAGAGTGGCAAAGGGAAATAATGTCCAAGAGGAATTAAGAGATGAAGCAAGAGTTTAAAAAGTGTTAAACACATTTTTAATTAATGAAATGAGAGTGCTAGAGGAAAAATTTGGAAAAAATACAAGAATTATGGAAGAAAGAAAGAGAATGAGAATTAACAGATCGGTATGAGGAACAAAACATTGCCTGAACAACAACTCCCCCAAAATGAGAATGAACCAAATAGAAGATAATGACTCCATGAGACAAGAATATTAAAACAAAGTCAAAACACTAAAAAGATAGAAGAATATGTTGGGTATCTCATAGCAAAAACAATTAACCTGGAAAATGGATTGAGGAGAAAATATAGAAGAATCATTGGAATACCTGGAAATTCATGACCAAAAGAAAGAATCTAATCATATTTCCTTAAAAGATATCACATACCTTAAAAGAAGACTGCCCAGATCTCTTAGAACCAGAAGACAAAGGGGAAATAGAAATAATCCACTGGTAACTGATGGGAAAGAAGTTTTTTCAAGATGAAAATTCCAAGGAACATTGTAGTCAAAATCCAGAGCTTCTAGTTAAAAGAAAGACCATTGCAAGTAGCCAGAAATAAAGAATTTAAGTCAGGATCATAGATGATTTAGCACCTAAGTGGCACAGAAGATAGACTGCTGAGCCTGGAGTCAGGAAGACTCATCTTCCTGAGTTCAAATCTGTTTTCAGATACTAACTAGCTCTGGGACCCTCAGCAAGTCATTGAACCCTGTTTATCTCAGTTTCCTCATCTATAAGATGAACTGAAGAAGGAAATTGTAAACCACTCCAGTATCTTTGCCAAGAAAACCCCAAATGTGGTCACAAAGAGTTGGACACTACTGAAAAATGACCAAACTTTTTAAAAAGATGAATTGAGACCCTTTGACCCAGCAATACTGCTTCTAGGGCTATATCCCAAAGAGATCATAAAAATGAGAAAAGGACCCACATGTACAAAAAAATGTTTATAGCTGCTCTCTTTGTGGTGGCCAAGAATTGGAAATTGAGGGGATGCCCTTCAATTGGGGAATGGATGAACAAGTTGCAGTATATGAATGTAATGGTATACTATTTTGCTTTAAGAAATGGTGAATAGGCATACTTCAGAAAAACCTGGAAATTGTATGCAGATCATTAAGGAAATGATCGTTTCATGTTTAGCTTTCTAGGAAGGAAGCAGTGATAACAAAGAGCTAACTAGGGCTACATCAATAAATGTCATGCCAGAATAACCTCATTTCATTTTTAGACATCATTCCTCAATTAAATCAGTAGATGAGGGAAATACTGAGGATGTAGTTTAGGTTTTAGCAAAACTTTTGTTAAAGTCATCTCATGTGATTTCCAGTGGAGAAGACGGAGAGATGTGGACTAGACAGCAATATAATTAGATGAATTCAGAATGGGCTGGATGGCTGTGCTCCAAAAATAGCTGTTAATGGCTCAATATCATTGTCTCCAATAGACTATTCCAGGGATTTTTGCTTGACCCATGCAACTTAACCTTTTTATCAATAACTTAAAGACACATGTTATATTTATCAAATTTGTAGATGACCTTGAAAAGCTAGGAGTGTCTCTAGGACAGTGGATAGTAGAGTCAAAATACAAAAAGAGTTTGACAGACTAGAGCTCTGGATTGAATCTAATAAGATGAAATTCAACAGGGATAAATATAAAGTTTTACATTTCGGTACAGCCATCAATTTCAAAAGTGTAAGATGAGTAAAGTATTGTGAGACAACAATTAATATGAAAACAAATATCAGGGGTTCTAGTGGGCAACAAGCTCAATTTGAATCAGCTGTGTGTTGTGGTAGACTTAAAAAAAAGCTAATGTGATCTCAGGCTATAGGAGCGATCAGGAATAAAAAGATGATAAACCCAGTGTACTCTACTCTTATCAGACTTCATCTGGAGTATTATTGTGCTCCATTTTGGGCATCACAGTTTAAGAAGAATTTAAAGGCATATTTGGGCAATGACATCCATTTTTCTTTGGGGAATGAGTAAAACTAGCTGAGGTGAGGGAGGGAAGGAGAGAAAGAGAGACAGAGACAGTGAGGGGTGGGGAGCAGAAAGGGGCAGAAAGAGAGAGAGAGATAGAGACAGAGACAGAGACAGAGAGAGACAGAGACAGAGAGAGAGACAGAGAGAGAGAGGAGGGTGGAAGGGAGAGGGAGAGGGGGAGAGAGAGTATATGTGTCTAGATTGATAACAGGGAGGGAAGAATGGCATCTCTGAAATAGAACTGTCAAAGACAGTCAATATTTTTCTTCTTTTTATGGAGTATTTTTATGTTTTCATAGTCAAGGAGTTTTTGTTTTTTGGTAAATACCCATATGAATGTTGGACACAAACCCCAAGTAAATTAAAACAGGCATAGTTCCTGTCCTTAAGTATTTTACAATGAAATTAAGCTATAATTAATCTGTAGCCTTAGTACTGAGCTCCTTTAACTTCCCCATTCTTTTGATCTCAACAACTCAGTTGAGCCAGTCAGTAAAAATATTCGCGGGGTGCAGGGTACTAGTAGCCTTAGGTGCTTTGGGATATATAACAAAAATTAGACACAGCCCCTACTCTCCAGGAAGCTTACATGACAAGCATGCAATCAGCCTAAATGTATATAAATACACTAATTGCAAAAACATCCCAGGGGAGAGTTAAGAATTGTACTGATGACTGAAGACTGCTTGGTGTTACTTTTGGAAAACTCTTGCTGTGATTTAAAGGACAGGAGCGAACTCCTTCTTTATAGAGGATGAAAGACCCTATTTTGGACCCTTTGGGCAATCTCGCTCAAACTCAAGAGGTGGAAAGGGAAGACTAAAAGTATAAAGGGCAGCAAGAAAGTTGATGTGGTTGGAAAAATGTGGGAGAGAGGTAGGAAAAGAGATGGGGAAGGGTTGAATATCAGAACATACAAAAAGGATGGGGTTATTTGGTGAAAGAAACTTGAAAGCCAGGTCCAGATGGTCTCCCAGGGATCAGAAATTGACACATGATCCATTTAGAGATGTTAATTATTGTTGTTGTCAGTTGTCTTGCTTGTGTCTGACCCATTTGGGGTTTTCTTGGAAAAGGTACTGGAGCGTTTTGCCATTTCCTTCTCCAGCTCATTTTACAGATGATGACACTGAAGCCAATGGGGTTAAATGACTTGTCCAGAGTCACACAGCTACAAAGTATCTGAAGCCAGCTTTGATCTCAGGAAGAAGTCTTCTTGACTCCAGCCTGGCTCTTGGTGCACAACAGCACCACCTAGCTGCCCTAGAGGTGTTATATACTATGAGAAAATCAAAGTGAAGTTCACAGAAGACAGAGAAGATGCAAAGGACAAGAAAGAACAATTTACTGGCATGTCTAGTGAGTTGAAATTAATTTCTTTTGGTATAGACATAGACTCTGTGTTTGTGTTATAAGTAACTCATAATAAAAAGACTCATTATAAAAAGTTGTTTCTTTTTTCAATTCATGTCAATTATTTCCTCATGGGATTGATAACTTGAGATTAAAGAGAAATTTGCTTCAATTCAACAAGTATTCATTGAGCACCTGCCATATGTCACCCAACTGCTCAGTGCTTGAACAAGAAGACAAAAATGCCTCAAAGAGTTGACATTCAGTTGGGTGAAAACAACACATGCCTGGGAAGCGCCTGAGGCTTAAGATAACTGAAGAACCAATCCTTCAAACACTCTCAGGACCTTTCAATATCAACAGCCTCTGCTTTCTCATGAGCCTTCCTTACCTGGTTACAGCCTTTGGGATGTCATCAAAGGGCCACTGGGGCCCAAAGAGCCCGCTTCCACTGCCTATTAATGCAGTCATCTTCCCACCTTTCAAGTTAACCTGAGCTCACATTGCACATCTTACTACAAAGGAGACTTCACGTGAAAAGGCATTTCAAAGAAATCTCCTCCCTGATGACCTCCTCCCCCCCTCCCCTGTTTACAGCTGGCATGACAGAGAGGCCAACAACTATGACATCACCATAATCCCATTAAGCTCAGGATGAAGAGGGAGACGAAGTCCCACTAGGACAACGGGCATTCGATCTCTCTCCCTTTCTCATTTCTCAGTCTTTTTTGGGCCCAAATAATGCTTTAAGAGTCCAGTGAGATATGGCAGCATGATGTAGCTCACTCAAATATTATAATGATGTAATTGTTATTCAAATATATGTTTCATTTCAGTTAGACAGATATTTATTGATTAAGTTTCTACTATGTGAAAGTCACTTCCCAAGGAGTCAAGGAGGACACAAAGACCCATAACATATAAGTCTTCCTTCAAGGAATTTATATTCTAACTGTAGGCTGTATAGAAGAAATGTACACAAAAAATTAATAAAAGGAGTACAAAACAAAGACAGACTATGAAAGTTCACAGGAGAGATGGATTACCTCTAGCTGGTTGAGCCCAAGGAAGACTACATAGACAGGATAATATTTGAGCTGGATCTCGAAGGACAAACAGAATTTCAACTGGCAGACTTGAGAGACAGAGGGCATTTCCATCATGAGAAATACTTTGAACAAAAGTCATGAGTGCTAGATTGTGCAGGCTATATTCAAGGGACTATGACCATCCCCAGTTAGTTGAAGTAGAGGACATTTGAATGAGAGGAGTAGCAAGATAAGAATGAAAAGGTAGGTTGGAGCAAGGTTATGGAGGGCCATGAATTCTAGAATAAGCAGTTTGAAATTTATTTGGTAAGCTGTGGGAGACTATAGAAGGCTTTTGTGAAAGATAAATGTGATTAGGCCTATTCATTAGGAAGATTAATTTGGTAGTGGTATATAAGGTAGATAAGGCAAATAACGTGGAAGTGAGGAGATTAGAATCATAGAATAAAAAAATTTAGAGTTTAAAGGAACCTCCGTGGACATCCATTCTAAACAGTACCTGGATAAGACTCTCCTCTAAAATAACCCAAAGTAGTCATGCAGCCTTTGTTTGAAGACTTCCACCAAAGGAGACCTACCACTTCCTAAGATAGCCATTCAACTTTTGGATAGATCTAATTCTTAGGAAATTTTTCCTTACATCAAGCTATAAATTTCATCTACTCATTCCCATCTGGAATGATCTCTCCTTTAAAAATGGCACCCAGACCAAACATAATATTTCAGATGTGGTGTAACCAGAGTAGAATACAATGAAACTTTCACCTCCTTTATTCTGAATAGTATCTTTAATAATGAAACCCAAGATGTTAGCTTCGTCACTAACTATATCATTGTTTTGTTAATTTTTTCCAGCAATATTCATCAATCCAACATGTGGTTTTATATATACATATATATGTATATATATATATACACACACATATATACGTAAGTACACATGTATATGTGTCTTGTATCTATGTGTGTATGTACTTGTGTGTTTGTTTCCTGGCTATGATACTTTCGGCTATGCTTACTTTCTATCATGTTCTTATGTGTAAACTCTCATCTCTATCAATTTGTCAGAAAATTTCATTTTGGAATTTGAAATACTCAGTGAATTTGGAGCTAGAGGGAGCACACTGATTGCCAAAGTCCTCCATTTTAGAACAGGACTGACTGAATATGGACAGTGGCTTTATAGCAGCAAGTTACAGAATCATAGAATTTTAAAGCTGGAAGAGACTTAATGACAGTTGACACTGACCATGGCTGTTGACATAGACGTCCACCGGAAGCAGGTACTATGTTATTTGGTCATTGAGGAGCACATGCTTCTTTTATCATGGGTTACAGAGCTAGAAAGACATTGGAGATCATTTTAGTCCAAGCTCTTCTTTTTACAATGAGAATATTGGGCTCCAGAGAGAGGAAGGTAATATCCTATGATCATATGACTAATAAATGTCTGGGGTGGGAATTAAAACCCAAGTGTTCTGACTCTAAATCTAGTTTGTATTCCACTCTATTCCACTGCCTCTCTTCATTTCTGCAAATAGAGATTGTCCTGCTGGAATGCTTGAAATAGTCACAACTTTCCTTACAACAACCTTGTGGAAGAATACTCTAACAAAAAAGAAAGAAGGAAGAAAGGAAGGAAGCAAAGAAAGAAAGAGAAAAATAGTATGCTTTAGTCTTTATTTAGATGCCATCAGTTCTTTTTTTTGGAAGCATATAGCATTTTCATCATGAGTCCTTTGGGATTATCTTGGATCATTGCATTGATGAAAATAGCTAAGTCATTCATAGTTGTTTATCATATATATAATATTGCTGTTACTGTGTACAATGTTCTCCTGTTCTGCTCACTTCACTCTGCATCAGTTCATATAAGTCTTTCTAAGTTTTTCTAAAATGATCCTGACCATCATTCTTATAGCACAATACTATTCCATTACAATCATAAACAACAATTTGTTCATCCATTCCCCAGTTGATGGTCATCCCCAAGGTGTCATTTTTGACCTCATAAATATCACCAAGAGTTGGTGGAATGAAATATATAACGGGAATAAAGCTATGAAGAAGCATGATAGGTAAAAGCGGGGCAGGGAGAAGGCTAAAGAAACACTGGATATTAATTTATCAGGTAGAGGGTACATTTGCTCACAAATATCATTGTCCAATCTATCCTGGCTCTAGGGACTTTCAACCACTAAAAGCAACCACTTCATGAGCTACAACTAATGGGATACATTTTGATCAAAGCAAAAGTATTTAATAAAATAACATGATAAGAAAAGGAGGTATGCAACAATCCTCCAATACAATTGGAGCACATTCTTCCTCAAATATGCTCACCATCAATTGGAAAAATGGACATTCATAGATCTCACACGTGGGGGAGCATACTTGTAAAGGAAAGTATGTGGCCAAGATTTATATGTGTTCAGTTCAACTCACACTTCTGACAATACAAGACTACTGCTGTCCTTTGGTCATGTCATTGTACTGCTCTCCCTTCTTTCTTTTGGGCACCACTTTGCTGATATCATGATTGCCACTTGGCTTATAGTTTCTTCTGGGCATTTATATGTGGGTCTTATGGTCCCTGCTGGGTATATCTTCTAGGTGTGTAGTCAAAGAGTTTATCTCTACTACAAGTTTTTGGTTTTCATTTTTTTCAATCTTATCTATTGGCAATCTCACCTCTGCTAAGGTCCAATGACTAAAAGCCTCTTGCTGATAATGACAGGCTACCTGCCCTTTTAGTCCATAGCCAAGGCTAGGAGCTACCACATGTAGTAAAGGACCTTGAAAAAAAGCCAGACAGAGCTGGCCCCAAACAACATTATTTTTCTTTTAATTTCCTGTTGTCTAGGGCTGAATCTCAATCCATTGTACAAGGTAGGATTCCATAACCTTTTTTTGTGTCCAAGACCTTTTTGACATTCCAGTGAAGTCTATAAATTCCTTCTCAGGATATTTTTTTTTAAACGCATAAAATAAAATACATAGGATTACAAAGGAAACCAATTAAATGGAAATATAGTTATAAAAATATTTTTAAAAAATAAGTTCATAGATCTCAGATCAAGAACCCTTGGTCCAAGAATCTTCTTTAGGGTTAAAATTATGGGGATCCTGTGACCCCAGAATTTATTTCAGAGGATCTACAGCCTAGAATGGTTTCCCTCTACATCTCTACCTCCTGGCTTCTTTCAAGCACCAACAAAAGTCCCATCATCTCCAGGAAGGCTTTCCTATTTATTCCCTCCTTAATTCTAGTCTCTCTCTTCTGTTAATTACCTCCAATTTATTCTGTATGGCTCTGAGGTTGGCCACAGGCTGTAGCTGGGATGATCCCTAATTCTTCTAATGTCATGGTTCATAAGTTAAGGGTTAAAATGTTAGAGAAAAATACTTATTTTGGGTTTAGATTTATGATTTAACCAATGCAGCAATGTCCCTGGTGTTCAAACTACTCCTACCAATGTGATTCAGCAAATCATTTGTAACTCACCAACTCTGAGACTTACCTGGGGCAGTGAAGAGGGGAAGTGGCATAATACAGCTAGAATAAGAAAGCAATACTTATACCCAGATCGTCCTGACTCCCAGGCCAGCCATCTATCCACTATGGGAAATATTATTTTTAAATAATGAAAAGAGTCTTTAAAAGAGTGTTTTGCTGATTGTCCTTATTTCCCACCCACCCTCACCCTCATGCACATTTATTTTTTTCTATCCTGAGGTTTTTACTTGTCAGAGAATTATTTGTTCTGTTTTGATTTATGAGAAAGGTTGTTGTCAAGTTGAACCATATGAAGCCACTGGAGCTTTGAATTCAGTAAAACCAGCTTTCCAAAATTATAGTTTTACCAAATCCTAAGCCCTTATTGTTCCAAGTACTCTTTCTCCCACAAATGTTTAATGTAATGTACTTTTAAAATGGAACTCACAAATGTCAGATTCCTTGACACCTACCTCATCAAAATATTGTTTGTTATTAGCAAATTGATGCCCATGGTTTAATGAATCTATTTATAGGCATTTTATATAATCCTTTAAAAGCCTTTTAAAATCGTTGTTTCAGGAAACCACATTTCATGAAGAGTAAATGAAATTTGAACCTCAAAATCTTGAGTTCACATCCAAATTGAAAATCAACAAAGTCTAAGGAGGTTTTAAATTTGGAAAAATGTAACTCTTCCTCCTGAGAAAAATCTTACAAACTAGTAATTTGCTTAGTCAGGCATGTAGTTCTGAGATTTTAGTTCATAAGGACCCAGGATCTGTCACCTGAGAAAACTGGACTGAGTTGTCAAAGAGGAGAGACTAGATTCATCTATGTTTTCTCTTCCATTGAGATTTTGAACATGGTAGACTGGGCACTCTGCAATGCGAAGCCTCCAATGGGCTAATAAGCCATTAGCTGCAGGTATGAAGTCATTGAATAGGTCCTAGAGGGAACAGAGCTGTGTTTCACACCAGTCCCTTTATAAAATTCTCCTATGGTTTTTGGCTCCCTCATGAATTTCCCAGGATGGTGCTATACCACACAGAAAATACCATTTTCCGTCTTCCTTGAAGTTATGGCGCTTACTGTGCAGTCTTAGTTCTTGCTATTTGAATTCACTTATTGTGGTTTACATAAAATTACCCTTCACTCATCTGCATGAAGTAGATAGTGATTATTTGCCTATAAATCTAACAGGCACTATGATTTGTTTACCCTTTTGCTCTAGGGGCACTCAGGAACAAATAGGCAGCTGTTCTTGAATGATTTTCCAGCCCATTTGGAGGTCTGTTTCTCCTTGTTGCTTTCCTTGCGTTTTTTAGCAGCTTGGGGTTCCTTCTTTCATGGTGTTTACTCTGGACATGGTGTGAACAGAGGCTCTTGGAAAGGTTGGAGTGTTAATATCCTGGAGTGTGTCCTGCTACATGTTAGAGATTGCTTCTCTAGGCGGCTGTCAACTGCAGGAGAAGCAGCCCTTTCACACACACACAAACACACACACACACACTCACACACACATACATTCACACTCACACACACCTACATATGCCCTCTCGTGCACTCCAATTTTAGCACATGTAGCAACAGACCAGGAAACCTGACCCAGTGCTGATTGGAACGTCATTTCACATTCATTTCCAGAAAGGTTGGAGCCCTACATGTGTTTCTCATTAGCCTCAGTGTTTGATTGTTTCTAGTAATTAAAATTTAAAAAAATAAACCAGTATCACAAAAATGTCATTTTGCTTTAAAGAAGTACAATTAGTTTTCCTGGACAAAGAACAGGAAAGGGAAAGAAAATAGATGAAATACTGCTGCTTCTTTACAGATCTCATTAATGGTGAAAGGTGTTAAGACTTTGTAAAAGTAATTATATTTTGAATTCAATTGGCTCAAAAGCTATAAGGAAAACTGATGAACTTCAAATATATTGCTGAGTGGTACTTTAAAACACAGCCCGTTAATACAACATGACTTTAAATTATGTCTCTTTTAAGGATGTATTTCTAGGCCAAAAACTGAAAATTGAGTGTATATGTGCGTGTATATGTATATGTATAAAAACATATATTAACATTATTTATGTTCTATTGTATTTTTATTTATTTTTTAAGTATTTCCCAGTTACATTTTGATTTGTTTCTGGCCACTGCACCTGGGAGTGTTGCTGGCTACAAAGTGGGCTGCATGTAAGGTGTATGATACCTTTACTGTAGAGCATTGAGAGTCTAGAAGATGTCAACTAGGATAATGAAGAGGATTGAGTTCATGCCATTTGAGCATTGAATGAAGGAACCAGGGTTTGTTTAACACAAAGAAGAGAAGGCTGGGGAAGGGAGTGGTGGGAAGAAGGATGGTACACCTGATGACTTATCTTCAAGTATTTGAAAGACTATGATATGGAAGGGAGATTAGATTTCTTTTCTTCGTTTCCTGGAGGTCAGAACTTGGAACAATGTATATAAGTTACAAAGAAGTAAAACTAGAGTGGATGTAGATAGAGCTGTAATATACATAAAACCAAAACAACCAATAGCAAACTGAAAATTTTATTTGTTCCATTAATTTGATGTAATATAGTTAAAATGTTTTTCTAAAAATTCGTATATGTGTATAAATATGTACATATATCATCAATCAAGTGTTTAAGTATACACATGTTTATACATATATATCCACATGGGATTTATAAATCATTTAAGTGTATAAATATATGTAAGTATATGTATGGGTGTGCACTTAACCATTCTATGAAAATAAGATGAGGAACAGACTATGTTACTTTTATTCTCTCCTAATCCCTTTCCAGGAATTTATCAAATCACAAGTGGCTTTCTCAACAAGTTGGATTCACAGAGGAAAAATTGACTCTTTAAGCTTCTGATCCCAGATGGGAGCATAGACTTCCTCACCGCTCCTTTAATGATGTAAGACAGACCAAACTAAGGACAAACAGAATCTCTAAAACTGAAGTGTGAGATCTTGAAAGTCTATCCTATGCACTCATTAACAGCTGAAGCTAGATTTGAGTTTGAATAGAGAGGAATCATTCTTTCAGGCTAGGCAAAATTCTCATCCCTAGTTATTCAAATCGGTAACAACAAAATGTGTAGTGCATTAGCAGGAAATGAATGATTTTAAAAATTACCAAAACAAAACACGAGAGAAAAGCTCAAGAGGAGTGTATTGGCAATTATGGATTCTCTGATCATTGTTCTGTGGCCATCTCATAACGGGCCTATGTCCAGTTACCCACCAGTAAAGTTCATTTATGTCCCACCTTTCCCAACTCCAGGTTGAATCTGTGTTTGCAATAACCACAATTTCTCCAATTTATCTGTAATCTTCTTGTTACCTTACACCCGTCAAAGACAATGCTATATCTTGCCTATTAATTTTGGAAATCCAAAAGAACAATGAAACCAAACTGGAAAAGTCTAAGTTGGAAGAAGGAACTCCAAAATGGCTTCACTCCCTTTTCAGTCTGGTTCAAAGCATCAGCTCAAAGCAGAGACGACCTCCTTTTAAAATTGCCAGTTCACGCTTATTCTAAGACAAAGAATCAATTAATCATTTTGATTTAGAAAGACTTCCCTTCCGAGAATATCCAGAAAAGACCCAGTTCATGTCAGCAAAGCATTTAATTAGGCAACTAAAAAGTTGAGACCAAAATTTGCTAGAGAGAATCCCCAGCTGACTTAAAGTAGGCAATGAATCATAACGAGGAGAGCAAATTAACTTTCAAGTCAAGTGTCTGAAGAATGTGCAGGGAGTTCTGCCCACATGCCAGGAAGCTGTCAGGACAGTAGGGAATAAAGATCACAAAGGGCATGGTGTCAGACTACTCAAAGGCTGTGGGACTGAGAGGAATTCAGTTACAGATATTGCCCCTTTGGAGATTTCCTCTTTACTTCTGAATATTAGAGAACAACTGATTGTAACTTTATGGGCATTTAGGGGGTATTAGGTAGGGGCCAGTATATGTGGCTTCTGAGGAAGCTAGAGGTCAGTCTGCATGTTGTGCATGGGAAGAGGAACAGAACTTGGTTAAGGGTGCATCAATATGCTTTTTCACATGAGAATAGAGAGTGTGAGCCTAAGTTTGAAGCTTGGTTGAACCAGCTTGTACTTTGTGGTGAGAAAACATGAATTGAGAATTAGTAGAGTTTATTAGTGGAGAATTAGTGGAGAGTAGGAGACAGGTGAAGGCTAGAAGGAAATCATCACTGTTAGGTCCTGGGCCTCCTTATGTCATCAATGTAGCAAGGGGTGAGTGGAGGTGTGTGTGGCTATTACTGGTGTCTCTGTCCATCTGGGGCCAACAGGGACCACATGCGGTATACAGCAGGATTGTAGAAGTGAGCAGTGACAAAAGCTATGGTCAGTTGCAACCCAGAGCCTAGCTGAATGGCAAGATAGTGTGGTATGGTGAATCAATGTGGTGCAGTCTAAAGAGTGCTAGCACTAGGGTAAGACCTGGGTGCCAATCCTGCCTTTGACAGTTACTAGCTATGTGACAAGTTTAAAAGATGTTACCTCTTTAGGCCTCAGTTTCCTCATTTGTATAAAGGTAATAATATCTGTAGTACCTACCACATGAAGTACTTTGCAAACTTTAAAGCGCAGCACAAATATCAGACTTTTGTTTTTAAAACATGGTCACAGCAGAGATAGCTTCTCCTCTTTAAACCTGCCTGATCATGCTTATTCTAAGACAAAGAATCAATCATTCATTCAATTTTCCATTCATTCAAAAAGCATTTATTAAGCACATATTGTGTGTTAGGCACTGGCTCATTATGCAAAGACCAAAAGGAAAAGGCTCCTTCTCTCTTTCTACTGGAAAAAAAATATATTATGAAAGACAGAGAAATATATGAAAGTTTCAGAGAAAACTAGGCTCACCTCTTTGAATTGAACAGAGCTAGAACAGTCTACATGGTAGATATAGTCTACAATGGTAAGATATAGAGAAAAACAACTTTGAAAGACTTTAGATGTCTGATCTACACAATGATAAAACTCGAATGCAAAAGAATGAAAGTAAAGCATGCTACTTGCTTCCTGACATAGAGGTGATAAACATAAAATGTAGGAGACATGGATTTTTGGACATGGAAAATGTGGGAAATATATTCACAGATAAGTTATTAAAAATTATATACAAAGTAATTTCAGGGAGGGCACTAAAATTTGGGTGGATCAGGAGAGGATTGTTGTAGCTCACTTAAACTGAGCCTTGAAGCAAGGTAGGGATTCCATGAGTTGAAGGTAAGAGGAGGAGAACATTCTAGGCATGGAGGACAGCTTGCATTGGGAGGAGAGAGAAAAGATGTCATGTAGGGAGAACAGAGAGTAGACTTTCATTGATGATATGGAGTACGTGATATGGAATCATGTGAAAGAAATTTAGAAAAGACTGAGAAGGACATTAAATGACAGAATACGCTATCTTATGCTATCTTAGAGGTAATAGAGAATCATTGAACCTTTTCCCAAAAATGTTTGTATTTTTTATTTTTTTAATTAATGACCTTTAAAAAATATTAATCTGCTGCTGCCATTCTGTTTTCCCCCTTGTTGAGCAATAAAAAAAATAGAGCCCCCAATCCACAGCTGCATATTCAGGCAAAACAAATTCCCACATTGGCTATGTCTGAATATGTATGTCTTCTGTATTTTAAGTTCATCACCTTTATGTCAGGAGGTGAGGAGCATGTTTCATTTTCACTCTTTTGGAGTTCTTTTTTTTGGAGGGAGGAAGGCAGGGCAATTCGGGTTAATGGGGTTAAGTGACTTGCCCAAGGTCACACAGCTAGTAAGTGTGTCAAGTGTCTGAGGCTGGATTTGAACTCAGGTGCTCCTGACTCCAGGGTCTGTGCTCTACTCCCTGTGTCACCTAGCTGCCCCCCCATTCTTTTGGAGTTCTAATGTTTTCCAAAGTTGTTTTTCTCTATATCTTACCATTATGTGGATTGTTCTAGTTCTGCTCAATTCAAAGAGATGTGCCTAGTTTTCTCTGAAATTGGCATTCGTAATTTCTTATGACACTGTAATATCCATTACGTTCATGTACTGTGTCTTGTTTAGCCCTTCCCTAATAGGAGATCAGCCCCTTTAAGTTTCCATTCTTTTGGCTACCATGAAAAGAACTACTATTAATATTTTTCCACATAGATCTCTTTCCTCTTTGTTCTCCCAGCTAAAATCCCACCATCTATAAGAAGTCTTTCCTTTCCTCCCTTAATTTCAGTGCCTTCTCCCTGTTGTTTATATCTAATTCATACTGTGTATGTCTTGTTTTTACATATTTTCGTATTTTCTCCCCCTCCCCCAATTAGATTTAGATCAGGGACTGTCTTTTGCCTTTCTTTGTATCCCTAGTGCTTAGCACAGTGCCTGGCACACTTTCTATTCTTCTTACATCTTACTCTCTGCCATATGTTCTTCAGTCCAACGACACTGGTTTCCTTGCTTGTCCCTTCAACAACACATTCCACCTCTTGACTCTGGACATTTTCTCTGATGTCCACTATGCCTAGAATATGCTCTCCTCATCTCCATCTACTGGCTTCCTTGACTTCCATGATGTCCTAGCTAAAATCCCATCTTTTACAGGAAGGCTTTCTCAATTGCTCTTACTTTTTAGTTCTGCCCCTCTTTTAATTATCCCCTATTTATCCGGTATAAAGCTTGTCTGCATGTATTTGTTTGCTTATGAGATTGTGAGCTCTTTGAGAACAGGGACTATGTTTTGCCTCTTTTTATACCCAAAGCTTAGCACAGTGCCTGGTACATAGGAGGAACTTAATAAATGTTTATCCACTAGCTAGTAGGTATTTAATAAATGCTTATTGATTGACTAGTAGTATACCTGTACTTGTTATTTTTTTTAAGGTCCATAAAAATGGTTTGGAGATTTTGATTGGTATAGCATTGAATGGGTAGTATTGTCATTTCAATTATATTGGCATGACCTACCTGTGGGCAATTAGTATTTTTCCAATTATTTAGGTCTGCAAAGAATGTTTTATAGTTAGAGTCATATGGTCCCTGGGTGACTCTCTGAAGATATTCTTTCAAGTATTTTTAGCTTTTGTAGTTATTTTGAATTAATATTCTTTGTCTTGCTCTGCTTGCTACATTTTGTTGATTACATATGGAAATACTGATGATTTATGTGACTATCTTATATCTTGCAACTTTACTAAAGTTATTAATTATTTTAAATTGTTTTACTTTATCTATAGGGTTTAGAAGTACACTACCACATCATCTGCAAAAAGCAATAATTTTGTTTTCTCTTTACCTATGCTTATCCCCTCAATTTCTTTTTCATGTCTTACTATTATATCTAGCATTTTCAGCACTATGTTAAATATTAGCGATGATAAGGGGCATGTTTGCTTACTCTTGATCTGATTGGAAAGGCCTCTCTAATTTTCCTCAATGACATAAAATGTTTGTTCTTGGATTTTGATAAATACTCTTTATCATATTAAGAAAAGGTGTACTTTTCATTTCTAGAATTTTAAATAGAAATGAATGTTTGATATTATAAAAAACCTTTTTTGCATCTAGTTATAATGTTTTTGTTATTTTTATTATCATAGTGATATATCATCAGAAATCTTCCTTACATTGAACCCTGCATTCTTGGTATAAACCTAACCTGATCATGGTATATGATCTTTCTAATATGTTGCAGCCTCCTTGCTAATATTTAATTTATTTTGCATCATTGGTTATTAGGGACATTGGTGAATAGTTTTCTTTTTTTGCTTTGTCTCTTTCTGTTTTAGGTATCAAGACCATATTTATATCATAGAAAGATATCGGAAGGATACGCTCTTTTTTCATTAATTTACTTATTCACTGCTGCACCAAACTCCCCAAAGTATATTTTATAGACCTAAAAAACAAATACATAGGAAGAACAAAAAGTCTAAGTTATCAGCTTTGTTAGCATGTAATTGGACAAAAGAATTTCTGGTGAATTCCATTATTTTTTCAATTGTTCAAATGTTTCAATTCTTTCAAAAAAGAATCAAAAGTTCTTTTTTGGATACAAATAGTTTTTTAAAAATAAGGTCAGATGGTAGAGCCAAAATGGTAAAGTTAAGGCAGGGACTCTCCTGAGCTCTCCCAAATTCCCCTCCAAACAGTTTTAAAATAATGCCTCAAAATGAATTCTGGAATGGCAGAACCAACAAAAGGACGAGGTGAAACAATTTTCCAGCTCAAGACAACTTAGAAGGTCAGCAGGAAAAGTGTCTCACTGGGATGAGAGTGTAGTATAGTCCAGTAGAGGCCATGCCCTCATAAGCCAGTAGCAATCCTAGGGGGCAATTGCATCAGCAGGGGCTTCAGAGCTCTCAGACTAGAACTGTAGAGTGGGGTAGGATAATCGGTCAGACAGAGATTACAAGGGATCCTTTGCTGGCACTGGTGCAGGACTCTGTTGCATTGCCCACAAATGGTTCCTGGTCAAAGTTCCAGGGTGAGAAAGAGCACTAGCACTCTAGAGAAGGGGGGCTGCAGGGAACAAGAATTCTGGTCACAGTTCCAGAGCAGAAAAGAATGGTTGTGGTCACTCACAAATGAGCATAGGCCAGGAGAGCAGTGACCACACTTCTCCTTAGATCATAATATTTTGTAAGAACTAAAAATTCACAGATCCCAGAACTAGCTCTGAAAAGAGCAGCACAAAAAACCTGAAGCTTGGGACAGGACCCTCTCCACCCTGGGAGCAGGGCCCAGCTTTAAAATAATGTTAAAGTCAAGAAATAGGCTGGAAAAATGAACAAACAGCAACAAAAAGAACCTACAAAATACAAATTAAGAAGACTATTGTCCTATAAGAAATGATAGCAGGATGTTTTCAGAAAAACCTGTAAAGATGTACATGAACTGATAGAAAATGAAGTGAGCAGAACCAGAAGAATAGTATACATAGTAACACCAATATCGTATAGTGCTAAACTGTGAATGATAGCTATTCTCGGCAATACAATGATCTAAGAAAATTCTAAAGCACTTATGATGAAAAATGCTACCCACTTCCAGGGAAAGAACTAATAAAGTCTGAATGCAGATCAAAGCATACTTTCTTTTACTTTATTTTTCTTGTTGGGTTTTTTGGGGGGGGTCTATGTTTTCTTTCACAATATGACTAATATGGAAATATGTTTTTCATGACTGCACATGTATAATCTAAATCAAATTGTTTGCCTTTTCAATGAGTGAACAGGAGGGGGAGGGAGAAAATTTGGAACTCAAAATTTTAACAAAGGATCACTAAAAATTTTTTTCAATGTAATTGGAAAAAATAAAATATTAAACAAAATATTTATCTATCTAAATATGTCTAAAAATGGAAGTATCTATTTTACAAGGTTTTTTTTTTAAAAAAATAGTTCCTAGTTTTAAAGCAGTGTGAATAATAAATCCTATTAAGTCACTGCCTAATTTGAATTATCAATGCACATTTCCATTGGGCTAGAGTTAGCCGCCATATTTTCCATGATTGCAACTTTGAATAGTGCAAATTTGAATACATGTAACCATTTTACGGTTTTTACTGTTCATTATTCTCATTAATCAAGATCTAACTGCAATTATTTTTAGTTTTCAAAATTTTGAGTTCTAAATTTTCTCCCCTTCCTCCATTCCCCAGCATGGAATCTGATATAGGCTATACATGTTTGATCATACTAAAAATATTTCCATATTAGTCATGTTGTGAAGGAAGAATCAGAACAAAAGGGAAAAACCATGAGAAAGAAAACACAAAAAACAACAAAAAAGAGAAAATAGTATGTTTCTATCTGCATTCAGACTTCATAGTTCTTTTTCTGGATGTGGGTAGCATTTTCCATCATGAGTCTTTTGGAATTGTCTTATTGCATTGCTCAGAAGAGCTAAGTCTAACAAAGTCAGTCATTGTTTAATGCTGCTGTTACTGTGCACAGTGTTATCCTAGTTCTGCTTACTTCACTCAATATCAGTTCATGCAAGTCTTTCCAGGTTTTTCTGGTCTGCCTGCTCACCTTTTCTTATGGAACAATAGTATCCCATTACATTCGTATACCACAACTTGTTCAGCCATTCCCCAATTGATGGGCATCCCCCCAATGTCCAATTCTTTGCCACCATAAAAAGAACTGCTAAAAAGATTTTTGTACATGTTGGGTCCTTTTCCCTTTTTATGATCTTTTTGGGATACAGACCTAGTAGTGGTATTGCTGGATCAAAGAGTATGTGCAGTTTTATAGCCCTTTGGGCACAGTTCCAAAATGCTCTGCAGAATGGTTGGATCAGTTCACAACTCCATCAACATTGCATTAGTGTTCCAATTTTCCCACATCTTCTCCAACATTTATCATTTTCCTGTTTTGTCAATGTTAGCCAATCTGATAGGTGTGATGGGGTACCTCAGAGTTGTCGTTTTAATTTACATTTCTCTAATCAATAGTGATTTAGAGCAGTTTTTCATATGAGACCTGGCTGTATTTATCCAGGTCTATTTGCTTTCAACTTTATTAATCTCTTCTTTCATTTTCACTATTTCTACTCTGTTATTTAGCTGGGTGTTTTCAATTTCTTATTGTTCAGTTTTAAAGAACTGCATTCCCAATTCATTAATGTTTTCCTCCCTTTTCTTAATGAAAGCATTTATAAATATAAAATTTTGCTTCAGAACTGCTTTAGCTGCATCCCATATTTTTTTGGTATGTTGTCTCACTATAGTCAAAGATGACATTCTTTGATGAAATTTCTGATGTTTACATAATTTATTCTTTGACCCACAAAGTCTTTAGATTCTGCTAGTTTCTGATTACCTTTTCTTTCTTTCCTTCAAGGGCCCTTTACAGAAGATCATTTTATTACATTGTGGCCAGTAAATGATATGTCTAGTATTTCTGTTTTTCTACATTTTTGATGAGTTTTCTTGCTCTTTGGCAATTTCAGCCTTCTTCCCTTATATTCCCTCATTGCTTACTTTCTGATTTTTTCCTTTTGATTGTGCTTTCCCTAGAAGTCTGTATCTTAAAACTACTACTTTTTTTTTTTATCATTACCCTTGGTATTCCAGATCTTTTTTTTCCTTTCAAATGATTTTTTTATTATTTTATCTAGGTTTGTCCTTGAGACTTGATTGGTATAGCATTAAATATGTAAGTTAATTTTGATACTTTTGTAATTTTTATTATGTTGGCACTGACCTACTCATCAATACTAGAGAGCTAGGTGGCACGGAAGATAGAGTGCTGGGTTTGGAATTAGGAAGAACTAATTTCAAATCTGGGCTAAGACATTTACTGGCTATATGACCCTGGGCATGTCACTTAACACTGTTTGCTTCAGTTTCCTCATCTGTAAAATGAGCTGGAGAAGGAAATGGCAAACCACTTCAGTATCTTTGCCAAGAAAACCCAAATGAAGTCACAAAAAGTCAAATACAATTGAAATCATTGAACAATTCATAATACTGAAAATTTCTCTATTTGGGCTATTTTTAATTTTCTTTAAAGAACAATTTGTAATGAAACTTACAAAAGTATTGAATGTATTAGATTGACTCTAAAACATTTTATGCATTTTGTGGTTATTTTCAGTGAGATTTCTTTTTCTATTATCACTTCTTAGTTTTCTGTTATTTACATAGAAGTGCTATAGATTTTTATAAGTTTATTTTTTAGCCTACATCTTTGCTAACAGTATTGATTGTATTAATTAGGTTCTTTGTTTATGTCCTAGGATTGTTTTTAGGCAACCATCATGTCATCAGTGAACAGGGGTAATTTTATATCTTTTTTGTTTACCTTTATGACTGATTTTTTTCTCATCTTATTGCTAATGCCATACTTTTTAGGAGTCTTAGCATAAATGTGTTTTGCAAAGGCTATTTTCTGCAATATATCCATAATGTTTTTAGGTTCAACTTCAACAAACGTTTGTTATGTATCGATGTTGTGCAGGTCACTATTAGTCACTGGGGGAAATAACAAAAATAAATGAGATTCTGTTCATCATTTCAGTTGTGTCCAACTTTTCCTGACGTCATATGGCATTTTCTGGGTGAAGATATTAGAATGATTTGCCATGGGGGTGGAGCCAAGATGGCAGCTGGGAAGCAGTGACTGGCCTGAGCTCCCCACCAAGTCCCTCCAAAAACTTATAAAACAATGGCTCTGAACCAATTCTAGAGCTGCAGAACCCACAAAGTGGCAGAGGGAAGCAGGGCCCCCGCCCAGGACAGCCTGGATGGTCTCTGGGTAAGGTCTGTCCCACACGGAGCTCCCAGCCCCCAGCCGAGGGGAGCGGAGCTGAGCCCAGCGCGCACGGCACGTGGCGCAGACCGACCAGACCAGCAGCCGAGTGGAGAGTGCCCTACAGTCCTGAATTACTGAGCTGTGGCATCTACCAGACCTCTCAACCCACAAAAAGCAAAGACAACAGAGAAGGTTAGTGGGAAAAGCTTTGGGGACGGAGTTTGCGGTTCAGCCACCGCCCCTGGGGCAGCGGAGGTGGGGCAGCTTTAGAACTACAGCTGCAGTTGCTTCTGGCCCCAGGCCCACCTGGTGGGAGGAATTAAGTGGCTGATCAGAGCAGGAGTGAAGAGC
>CM053626.1:286730402-286770796 GCA_028646595.1 Phalanger gymnotis | reverse complement strand
AAAGGGGAATGGGAGGGGAATGGGGTGATGGAGGGGAGGGCAGACTGGGGAACAGGGCACCAGAGTGTACGCCATCTTGGAGTGAGGGGGGAGGAAATGGGGAGAAAATTTGTAATTCAAACGCCTGTGAAAATCAATGCTGAAAACCAAACATTAAAAAAAAAATAAAAATAAATAAAAATAAAAATAAAAAATAAAAAAAATTAAATTAAATTAAAAAAAAAGAATGATTTGCCATTTCCTTCTCCAGCTCATTTTACAGATGAAGAACTGAGGCAAATATGGTTAAGTGACTTACCCAGGGTATAAACTAGTAAATGTCCGAGGCCAGATTTGAACTCAGGAGAATGACCTCAGGCCCAGTACCCTATCCAATATGCCACCTAGCTGCCCAAATAAGATATTAGACATACCTATTAAATCAATTCACAGGAAATTAATGAATGATAACCCAAAGCAAAGCACTTAGACACTGTAGCATCTAGGCACTTATCAACTCAAATGAGAATTTATTTAAGACATTTTCCAAACTTTAAAATGGTAGATAAATGTCATTTGTTACTGTTTTTGTTAATAGTAATAATAGTTTAAAAAACAAACAAACAAAAGGAAAGTGCTTCCAAATGCTCCATCCAACCACATCAACTACCAGCTATTATATTTTGCTTTTGAGGATAGTGCTACTTCTGCTCAGAATATGTTTTGAAATTTTACAGATCTGGTACCTGAGTCTTTTGGATTTGATTTCTGTTTTGAGAAACATTGGCTTAAACTGACTCAAAGTTCCATTTAATTTAGTTAACTAAAAAAATTCAACAAAGCTAGTAGGAAGCAAGAATCTGGCAGTCTGACTCCTTTGCTATGAGAAAAAAATAATTCTTTTAACTTTTTTACTATTTTACTCTTTACTCTTTTTACTTTTTTACTCTTTAGGTTACTTTTCTTTTTAACTCTTTTTGATTTTTTTAAAAAAAATTACTTTTTGTTTACTTTTTACACTTTAGGTGACCTGTGAATCACAACTCAAATTTCTTCCCAAGAATAGTATTAGGATTTTCAAATTCTAGGTACTTTTTCTTAGCTATAACAAGAAAATGAATTAGAGAAAAAAACAGCCGACTTTTTTTATTCTACCTCTAATTCCTCCTTGAAAACAGAAAAAACAAATCCAGTTGGTCAACATATTGCAAAGTAGAATAAATTGCAAAGTCATTTTTTTCTTTCTGAAATCTTACCTTGAATTGACCTTGTTATATCATTAATGTCAGTGATATCAATCAGATAAAGCTCACCAGTCTGCAGACTGGGGTAGTATTGATTACCTGCTAATGATGCACAGGAAATACTTGCATAAGACTTGCAGATGTTTATAGGCACGAAGAGTACTGACCAGGGTGCTGAAAGGTCAAATAGATGAACACATATACAACATGAAATGGTCGTATCCATGTTCTGTGATGGGAGAGGCATTAGATCATGAGCCAGAGGATATGGATTTGAATTCTAACTAAGGGGGCTGGAATTAATGATTTCTTAAGAACTTTTTAATGATTTCATACAGCTTTAAATCTATGGTCTTACAATATCAGTGCTAGTCAAACACAAGTATAATCTTAAATTTTGCAGTTAGCTCATGTCACTCAAGCATGTCCTCTTTGGCACCTAGTAGCTTATCTCCAAAAACCATCCTTGAGTAATATTTCATACCATGGAACAGATCAAAGCAGAACCTTTATGCATAACCTAATTTTCCTATTGGGGATTATCTTTGACTGGAAGCAAATGGTGATGTTGATTAAAAACTTTAGTCTACTTTAGAAAAAATAAAGCATTTCCATCAAAGTACAGAATCAAATGGACATAAGTCATTGGCCTTAGCTGTGCAGGGAGTGGAAACAGAGTTTGTAGATTTGTTATGCTGCCATAGTCTCAGTTTTAATGATTGGAGAAGTTTCTCCCACCAGATCCTGTTTAAGTATTTGTACTAAGACAAGGTGAAAAGCACTAAGGCAAACATGAGATAGAAAGAGATCTAGGTTAAATAAAATTCATTTTGTTAATCTCAAGCAATAGATAGATCACATAACTGAGTATCTTTTAGGCGATGGCAATTCTTAACGTGAAAGATGATTTACCTGGCTTGATACCAGTGTATGACCCAGATAACATTGGAAGCAATGGTATTTTACTACACAAATCCTTCTCAGGAGCCAACTTAGGGTAGTCATTGGATAATATTCTGCAGTGTTCTTGTCTACTTCTCAAATCTCTAAAGTCTTCCAAAATATTCCTAAAAGCTATTCTTCTGAATAATTTTTCATCATTATCACATTTATTTATCTAGCATAGGACAAAATTTCAAGCCACTCTTTACTCTTCTCCTTTATCCCACTCTTATTGTATGTTTTCCAGATTTCCTTTTTTCCCTAACTTTTTTCCCACATATTGATATCTGTAGCTATCACTGAATAACTTTCATTTTAGTCCATTTTTAAGCACCTTATTCTGTTTTCATCCATTTGCTTGAGGTAAATTTCAAATGTACCTCAGAGAAACTCAGATTTGATAGGAATTTCATAAATTCAGTACTATCTGTGTGACCTTGGGCACGTCACTTTATGTTTGTTAATCATATATAAAATGAGAGGGTTGTATTAGATGCTCTAAGTCTCCTTCTTGTTCTAAATCCTATTAACTCATATATAATGGGCCCTATCCTTGACAGGTGGCTTTCTAGTCCTTTGTTTGAATAATTCCTATAATGTGGAATCTACTACCTCATAGGACAACATGTTGAATTTTTGGGCTAGTTTTAATTATTAGGACCTTTTTTCTTATGTTGAGCTAAAATCTACCTTTACAGTTTCTGCCCATTGCTCCCATTTCCATTTTTTAGGACAAAACAATGTAAGTCTAATCCCATTTCCATATGCTATCTTTTCAAAAACAATTAGGTCATCCCACCAAGTCTCTTACATTTTTTGGGGGCAGATCTCCAGGCTCTTTGTCTGGGTAAGAAAGGAAGAAAGCAAATTCCCCACGAATCTTCTACAGGGAAATGAGATGAAGGGGGCTGTTAAATAGTACCTAATACCCTAGGAGTCCTAAGGTTCATATTCTCTGACTGAATAAGATAACTGACATTTATTCTAAAGCACTTTCTATACATTATCTCATTTGATTCTCATAATGAGCCTGTGAGCGTAGGTGCTTTTATCATCTCTATTTTACAAATGAGGAAAATGAGACAGAGAAGATGTGACTTGCCCAGAGCTATACACGTGTGAAATATCTAAGGCAGGATTTAAACCCAGGTCTTCCTGATTCTAAATGCAGCACTCCATCTACTATTATAGACTGTTCCAGTCTAGTCTGGATTACAAAGTCAAATATGTATGGTGAAGTATTGGCATCCTCATCTATTTTTGATCATTGATTAACTTTAGCAAAGGCTAATCTGAATTCTAGAGATTTCTCTGGCATTTCGTGGGACTTCCTCTCCTCTCCCATCCTCAAAAGGAATTAATTATAGAACTCTAGAATTGGATTAGAAGTTCTGTAGTCCAACCCTGACTGGAAGCTTAAATTCCCTCTTTCGACTTTCACTTTGATCCCTATCTTGCCATTATCCCACAATTTTGTCAGGTCTTTCCATTTACCAGGAGACCCTTCTAAGCGTAGACGGTTCGTCATGCACTGTGTTTGGATGCCTCAGGATTTTCTTCCCCTGGGAATCCATATGTAATATAATTGTTTCAGTTTTTATTTAACCCTGGCCTGTGTTAACTCCTCTGGGTGGACAATGGGCAAAATGGAACAAAATGGATACAGTAAAGGTTCCCCAGAGCCAAAACATGAGAGCTGATATTAACTTATTGGAATTCAGTAAGGAAAGTATTGCTCCATTTGCTCTGAGGTGATATTGACATATGAGAATGTGAATCATCCAGAGGGCCAAACCTCCCTACCTTCTGTTCTCTTTATGTTAGATTAGGGTCTTACAGATGTCTTTGGGGGACACAGAAAATTATGCAAATCCTGGTATTAAACTAAGAAGATTCTTAAGCAGTCTGGGATCTTCCTATACCTCCTCTTATAATACTTTTGTCACCTTCTACCCCAAAAGCTGGCACTGGGGAGAAGAGAGTCTCAGGAGCAATATTACAGGAGTGATAGGAATACTTAGTAGTGGTAATGATGGCAATTAATTACTAACATTTGTACAGTGTTTTAAAGTTTTACAAAATGCTTTACCTACAATGGGGAAGGGAAAGGAATAAGCATTTATGTAGTACCTGCTATATGCCAGGCACTGTGCTAAGAGCTTTAAATATCATCTTATTTGATCCTCAGAACAATTCTGGGAGACAAGCGCTGTTATCATCCCCACTTTACAGTTAAGTAAACATTTAGGAAAGTGCCTGCTCAAAATTATATGGTAGACACTACATAAATATTAGTTATTGTTATTATTATTACTTATTAAATACGTGAGTTTATTCCATAAACATTTGTTATACCCTCTCTGTGGGCAAAGTATAGTCTATTACAATTGTATCTTTGCTTATACTACATACATGTTGGTTATGCACACTCTTATACAGCTAGGTGGAGCAGTAGATAGAACACTGGACCTGAAGTCAGGAAAATCTAAGTTTAAATCCCATCTCAGGCACATACTAGCTCTACGACCCTGGGCAAGTCGCTTAATCACTGCCTACCTCAGTTTTATCACCTGTAAAATGGGAATGATATTATAGCACCTATTTCCAAAGGGTTGTTGTAATGAGAAAACACGACGTTTGTAAAGCTCTTTGTGAACCTTAAAGTGTTATATTATTATAATAGTATTATGTTATTATACAGAATATATTGCATATTATAAAATAAAATAATACTTATTTGATGTAATACATTCTAGATAGATAACCAATAATGCTTATATGTAAGTATTATATGTAATTATTATTTCTGTCCACATACAAGCATATTGTCCATTCACAGCAATATAAAAATACATTTACATATGAATGTCTTATAAGACAATTTGGCAGCATGATCTGGAGAGTAATGCTGTTGACACTTAACCTTGAACATGACTGGATGTTTGTTCCAAGTGCCCTTTGTCACTGAGATAGAAGGAGATTTCCCCTGTGGTCTTGATAGAAAAACAGGTGAAAATTAAAGATAACTTACCAACCTCACTTAATAATTGCCTGGGCTTTTTTTTTCTCCCCCTATCTTCATTGAAACTTGTTAGGAAAACAAGGCAGTTATTCATCTTGTCCATTATAAAAAGAAGCAAAGTGGGCTTATTTCCTAGAGGGTTATGATATCATAGATTTAGAGCTGGGGGCAACCTTAGAAGTCATTTAGTCCAAACTCCCCATTCTACAGATGAGAAGCTGAAGCCCGGAGACTCACCAAAGTCACTCAGGGGGTAGAGCTGGAATTTGGACCTTGTTCTGATTCTGTATCCAGCACTTTATCTTCAGAAACCAGGAGTGTACTAGAGTTAGCTCGAATCAACATGGGAGAGCCAATTGTTAAATTTTCAGTGGGGACATTTGCACCTTGGAAAGAGGCAAATGTTACAAACCAGGGCTTGTCATTATTTTTATTGATTGTAAGAAATTGATGGAGAAAAAGTTAATTCAGATTAAACTTGTAAATTTGTCATGTTTACGATTTTTTGAGAGGTAGTTGTTAAATATTTACTAGCATACCATTGGCTGATATCTTTCTGTTTTCATTATATATGTATATGAAATTATATATAATATACATATATACAAAACCTCAAAGTCCACATTTGCACACATGCTTAAGTAAAATTTAATTGCTAGTATCACTAAAATTAAAAGAAGTTTTCTTTTTTTAAAAGTATTCTTTAAGAAGTTAAAAATTAAAATAAAAAAGACTAAGACAAATGTAATTCAGCATTAGTAAAAAAAAGTACCTTTAAAATGAAAAAAAAAATGAACAAGTTTTAGCTCAACAATTTTGATAAAAGGAATATTATCTCAGATTTCTAAATCAGTCACTTAGCTTAGCACTATTTCCTTGTGCATTATCATTTTATAATAGGAAAAGTTCTGCAGCTTAAGTCATGCTTCTTGCAAATGCTACTTCCAAGCTTCAGTGCTAATCCAGAGGAAATATTATCCCAGTGGTCCCCAAGGCCCAATGTCTAGGTGTTGGATACATGATAAACTTACATGGAGCTTTCTTAGTGAGATATAGTCCTCCAGAGGATTGAATTTTTCAAGGTTTAGTACAGTCTAACTCTTTAAAATAAGATTTAAGCTTCCCTTGTCAGGTTTCTTTAAGAGCTCAAATTTTTTTTTAAAAAATTTGCTTCTTTGACTATATTCCTAATCCCCTGTCTCTAGAGGAAAACCCCCTAACTATCTGAGCCACTTCATGTCTTAATTCCCAATACTAAAGGACAGTTTTTGCATACCGATAGATCGTATGTATACATGCATGTTTGTAGGCATATATGTATCTTTGTGTGTGTCTTACTGAAGAGAGTAAAGGGAATTTATTCCTTTGTGACACAGGCAATCTTTTCATTACTTAAAAAAAGTCCTCTTCTTAATTTCTCCTCTATTATTGAAATGCCAATATATTATGACACTTTTCCTACTTCCTAGGCAGCTCTCTTACACACACTTTACAATATAGAATTAATAAATCAATTAATTAGGAATTAGGAATTCTCTATCTGTGACTCCATTCTCATCTTTAACATGGAGATAACAATATCACTTACCTCTCAGGGTTGTTGAGAGTTTCAAGAAAAATAATGTATGTCAGGTACTTTGAAAATCTTAAAGCAATATACAAATGTGAGCCATTCTAGTTATTTGTTCTCATCTTTTTGGTTGATTTTCAGATGGAAATGGTCTTATGTCAGGTAAGTATCCTGTTGTTATTATTTCGTATTTAATATCCTTCAGAGTAGGCAGGTAAAAAAATGACTGCTTTTTGTAATTGGATAAAACTATTAGGACAAAAGCTCTTCTATTACTATGGTTATTTTTGGAGCAGAGAACTCTCCATGTAAAAACTCCCTCCACTGATGCAGACTGACAACTGGACCTGGTGTCAGGAAGACTTGAGTTCAAATCTGACCTCTGACACTTAGTAGCTATGTGACCTTGGGTAAGTCACTTGACCTCTGTCTGACTTAATTTCCTGATCTGTAACATATGGATAATAATAGCACATACCCCACAGGATTGTTTCGAGGATAAAATCATATTTGTAAAGTAATTTGCATCCTTAAAGTACTATGTAAATGTTAGAAATTACATAGTGTTCGATAGCATTTTCTGGGGCACTGAGAGATTAGGTACCCTTATCCATGGTCACACAGCCAGCATATGTCAGAGGCTGGATTTGAACTTAGATTTTTTTTTAAATTCAAGGCTGACCTTCTATCTCTTATGCTATGCTACCTCAATATTTAATGATTAGATATTAGGGCATTATTCTAGAACAGATAGGTTAATGGGAGATATAGGGTGGCAGTCTTTGCTAAGAATAGATAAAGGACTTCCCAAAGGTTCCAGGAGGTCTAATAATGACCAGAGTTTAATCAAGAGATGTTTAGCCTCTCATTCTACAAGTAATGGGTATTATTCTTCCAAATTCAGATTTTGAGTAGCATGATGATGTAGTAAAGAACTGGCCTTGAAGTTGTGAAGGCTTGAATTGAAATCGTGCCTGTAATATATACTAACCATGTGATTGTGGGAATGGTCCTTAATGTCTCAGTGTACTGAGTCAGTTCTCTAGTTCTATGAATTACAGATTAGTTGGCAATTAGCATCAATGGAGGAAAATTCCATACTAGATAGTGCCTACATCACTGGACTGGACCTCCTCCTCCTCCTCCTTTCCCTCTTCCTCTAACAAGAATAACTCCCTTCTCTCCCTCCTCCACCTCCATTAACAATAAACACAGCAAATAAGGCTTCGATAATTTATTATAATTCAATAAACATCTATTAAACATATCCTCAGTGTAGGACATTATACTGCACCATGATACAATTGATGCTTGTCAGTGTTAACACGGATATAGAAAAAAGGGAAGTTCAGGATGCTTCTCTAACAAGTGATTGAGGAATTGTGCCTTGGGCATAATGACTTAAAAGCAAGGTCAGTGGTCTAGATGAGCTGTGCAATTCTTGACAAGTCATTTCACTTTTCCGAGTCTTAGTTTCCTCATTTGTAAAATAGGGATAAGTATATTTGCATTACTTATATCTTAGAGTGTCTTGCATTACTTATATTTCTTCTGTGAAGAATGTATTTTGTAGATTTCATTCTTTGATAATTTGGTCTTTCGAAATCTAGAGGAAGGTGACAAGGAGGACGAGTACAATTGTTGCTATTCTGGACTCTATTCTCACCATAAAGGAGGGACTGGAATAGAAATGATGGGAAACTTGGGAGAAAATGAGTGCTCCATCTCAAAGTTTGTGATAAAGAAGGACTGGAAGGCAAGGCTTAGTCTGCAATGTAGTCTAGATTTTGGGAGAAGAGATTTCAAAGAATTCAGCAATATGATAGGTAGAATAACATGACCATTATAATAGTCCAATATTTCCAGAAGGAAATGGCAAACCACTCTAGTGTCTTTGCTAAGAAAACTCTAAATGGAGTCACGAAGAGTCAGATGTAATGGGAACAATTGAACAACAATGATACATAAATATGTGCATATATATGTATGTACACATACATACATATGTGTGTGTACACACACACACACACACATACACATATCCAGTAAAAGTGTAAGTTCAAAAGCAAGACAATCCTACAAGATTAATTCCAGGAGATAGATTATGTGAAATTGAAAAACTTCTACACAAATTAAATCAATGAAGCTGAGATAAGTAGGGAAGCTGTTGATTAGAGAAGAGGGGAATCTTAGCATCATAATAAGGGTCGAATATCCAAGGAATAGTGGGAATTGTACATATATATATATGTATGTATGTATGTATATGTATATATGACTGAAAAACCCCGCACTCAGAAAGACCCTGATAAATGGTCAAAAGATATGAACACATTGTTTTCAATAGAAGAATTGCAAACTGTTAACAACCATAAAAGATTTTTTCAAATCATTAATATGAAGAGAAATGAAAATTAAAATAACTCTGAGATTGCCCCTCAAACACAGAAATGACAAACGATAGGGAAAAAACCATTTCAGAGAGGCTGTGTAAATATAGAACACTAATACACTATTTATAGAGCTGTGAATTGGTCCAAGCATTCTGAAAAACAATCTGAAATTATGCTAAAAAGTAATTTACATAGATGTATCTTTTGACCTAGAAATCTCACTACTAAGCATGTAACTCAAGAACGTCATAGATAAAAATAAAGGCTCCATAGATATCAAAATAAAATACTTCTTATAGCAAAGAACTTGAAACAAAGTAGGTGCCTATTGATTGGGGAATTGATAAATAAATTGTGCTGTATACATATAGTAAAATATTGCCATGTCCAAACAAATTATGAAGAATTCTGAGAAGTATAGGAAGACATAGGAACCAATAAAAGGTGAAGTTAAAAAAGTACCAGGATGATTACATTAATGTAAATGGAAAAAATAAAAAAATGAAACTGAATGCTATTTAATTTTAATGCCCAAGGTTGGCTTGAGAAAATAGATCTCCTTCCCTTCTTTGCATGGATGGGGGACTATAGATATGGAATGTTCTGCATATTGAGAGGCATGATTGAGGTGTGGTTAGTTTTGCTGAAATTTTCTCTTTCTCTCAAAAAACTTTGTTACACAGGATGGCTTGTTGGGAAGGGGATAGGAGAAGGATATATTTAGAAATGAAGGGGAAGAAAATAGTAATGAGGAAAAACTTTGAAATTAAATAGAAGCTAAATCAATGACCTATGTGTTAGTTTATATTTACTTGGATTTTGCCAACACCTTACATATGGTATTTCATTTGAACCTTATATCCTCTCTGTGAATTATCTACTACAGAGATTATTATCCATTTTATTGATTATGAAACTGAGTTTGAGAGTAATTTAAATGACCTGCTCTTAGTCACTTAAGTAGTTAAACATCAGAGATGAGATTCAAACTTACGTCTTCCTAATTCCAAGTCTCACACTCTATGTATGATACCATGCTGTCTGTCATTTACTGGGGACATGTATACAGACTTGTACTTGGCTGGGGGATTCTGGTGAGCTTGTAGCTACTATGAAGAAGGTAGCAATGTCACTGTATGGGTCTATAATCCTCGCAACCATGTATCTTCTTGATAGTCCCCCATCCTAGCATTTCTGACAAATACCAACAAAGAGTAAATACTGGATTGTGATACAAAGTGCATGACAAAAAGGAGAGAGCATAGCGTTCTGGAGAGAACATTGACTATGGATTCAGGAGGTCAGGGATCAGGAGCTCTGACTCTTTTACTTATTGCCAATCTCTTAATCTCCATGAGGTTCTGTTTCATGGTCTCTAAAATGAGCATGTTGGATTAGGACCTTTTCAACTCCAAATCATTGTGATCCAGCTAAGTAATGTTGCTTTTACCATATTGAATCCAGTGCCCTTAATTCTTTAGGGAAGGTAAGAAAATGTGATATAATTTTACCTCCCTTTCTACCCCAGTAACCCACCTGCTTTTACTAACCCTCATCTATCATCATCTTTCAATGAGATGAGAAATGTAAACCAAACCAAGATGACTGGATTATGGCTCATTTGCTTCCTGATATCAATTCCACTTTCTAGAAGAGATTCTGCTTGAAGCCATTTAAATAGAATCATGTTCTGGATGCTAGGTATGTATCACAACATAGCAGAGGTGGAATCCTGATCTGGAACTGAAATTTTTTTAATTTTTTTCAATCAAAGTTCAACTTATGGAGGTGGGGAAAGCTCCTCCCCAGGTTCTACAAAAACCAGATGTTGTAGGCAGGAATATTTATCTTATCAAAAATGCCACTGCGTTTTCATCTCAGATGCTTTGAGAATTAAAATGCCTAATCCTATACAAGCTACGTATCTGAACTCTTCTCTTTAGGAAAGCAAGGAATCCAACATAGGTCCTGGCCTCTTTCTTTCTCTTTATCTGTTAAATTAAATGAATGAACAAGAAAATTAGGAGTTAAATTATTTCTTCAGCTGTGAAAGGTTATTTGCCACAATTCCTTTCATGTTTAATGATCACCATTAAGTTGAAACTGAGCTGCTGACCTCCAATCTGACTGGTCCGACTAGCCGGAGGAAAGCTGTTCTCTATTTCATGAAGCACTATCCTGGCTGAAAGGGGTCAGGCTTTGAAAGTATATACCTAAAGTAAATGATGTGCCTAATGTCCCGAGCTCAGAAAGGGGTAATTCGCCTCTGTTAACAGGCTTGTAGGTTATATACACTAAGGGTGTAACTAAATAAGAAGCCTAGCTCTTGGAAAAGTATCCCATTCATTGATCCTCTAAATCAGAAATCTGAATTGAGATCCTTCTCCTGACCTCAAAAAGTCTATTCAGGAGATAGGATAAAGACACCAACGAGTATAGTGATAGATTGTGATGGAGACCTAGGAAAGATTCAGACAAAGTACCCTATGGAAATTTGAGGAAGGAAATGTAAATTTCACTTGGATAAAGAAGAGAAGGCTTCAGAAAGTAGGTGGGGCTTGAAAGAAGAGAATTTCAATAGGAAGAGATGGGCAGATTATAGCGAAGGGTAGCAAATAAAAATGATTGCAACAAGAACTCACTCCATTTTAAAAAGCACAGTCATCCTTTTAAAATTTTTGCTGTGTTGTTTTTTTTTTAATACAAGAGATTTGAAATACATACCAGTAGTATTAATACAAAGTGAATCCTGCTTTTCTGTTGATGTTTACTACAAAGGCAGACAAACTTCCTTTGGTGGTAAATTAATTAAGTCTAAGTGAGGAGCAGAATGCTATCTTTTTCCATGTTTATGAGGGTTGGGGAATGGTGCTATATTTAGAGGGAAGTTTGGGATTTACTGTGTAGTATTCATTTTCCACAGCAACCTGAACTTTGAAAAAAAGAACTATCATTAATGAAGCAACCACTACCTTTTCAACTTCGCTTTGGGTTTTCTTCCTTCTTCTAAAGAGATTTATTTTTGGTTTGGAAATGGCAAGACAAAACATAGCTAATAGGAAGATGATATCCAAGATAAGTAGGCAGATAGTCAAGTCAATAAGTATTTATTGTGCTCCTACTATAAACCAAACCCTTTGCTGTGGGCTAGGAATCCAAACAGCAAAAAGAGTCCCTAGCCTCAAGAAGCTTATAATCTAATGGGATAACTGGGAAAAATATGCAAACAGCTATACACAAACAAGATACGTAGAGGATAAATTAGAGATATTCTCAGACAGATTAAAGAAGACTGGGAAAGGTTTCTAGCAGGAGGTGGAATTTTAGCTAAGACTTGAAAGAAGCCAGAGAAGCCAGGTGGCAGAGATGAGGATGGAAAGAATTCCAGGGATGGAGACAGCCAGATGAAAATGCAGAGTTGGGGGAAGGAGTATCTTGTTCAAGAAAGAGCAAAGAAGACAATGTCATTGGATCATAGTGATCATATTATATTGGGGGTGGGAAGTAAGGTGTAAGACTGGAAAGGTAATATGGGGCTAGTTGTGAAATCAATCAATAAGCATTCCTTAAGCACCCACTATGTGTGCCCTGCGGTAATCATTAAGACTATAAAATATGCAGAAGACAGCTCTTGTCCTCAAGGACCTCACAATCTAATGAGGGAGTCAAGAAGCAAAAGAATATGTTTCTTTGCTGTTCCTTGAACAAGATACTCCATCTTCCAACTCTGCATTTTCACTGGATGACCCCATGCCTGAAATTTTCTTCCTCATTTTTGCATCTTGGCTTCTCTGGCTCTCTTTTAAAATGCTTTGTACTGGATAAATAGAAAATAATCAATTCAGTGAAAGCACTAGAATTAAGAGAGGTTGGGAAAAGCTTCCTCTATAGAAGGTAAGATTTTAATTGGGAATTGGAGGAAGCCAGGGAGGCTACTAGGCAAAGATGAGGAGGGAGAGCATTCCAGATGTGGGGAATAGTCAGAGAAAATGACCACAGATAAGAGATGGAGCATCTCATACATGAAACAGCAAGGAGGCCAATGTTTCTGGCTCAGAGAGTCCATGGAAGGGAGTAAGGTGTAAGGAAACTAGAAAAGGTAAGGGCTTTAAAAGTGAAAGAGAGGATTTTATATTGATCCCAGAGGCAATAGGGATTTTCTGGAGTTTACCGAGTAGGGGAATTAACATGGTCAAATGTGCACTTTAGGAAGATCACTTTGATGAATGGGTAGAGGATAAAATAGAGTAGGGAGAGACTTGATGCAGGAAGGCCAAATGGAAGGCTATTCCAATAGTCCATTGACAGACAGATTAGATTAATTGGTTTTCTTCCTTTTCTTTTTTCTTTTCCTTCCTTCCTTCCTTCCTTCCTTCCTTCCTTCCTTCCTTCCTTCCTTCCTTCCTTCCTTCTTTCTTTCATTATTTCTTTCTCTCTTTCCTTCTTGTACAGGGTATTGACAATTATACTTTCCAGCAGCCCACTAGGCAATAAAAGGCTACTTTCGTTAATGCCATCTTTGACTAACTACATTGAGAGGATAGTATCCAGATATCCAGGTCTAGGGAGGACCCGAGAAGAGGACCTGGGAAGAACCTAAATAGTCCTAACTACCTCCCAAGGTAGCCCATTCCATTTTTGGATAGCTCTAATTGTTAGGAAGTGTTTCCTTTCCTTGGTGCCTAAATCAACCTCTGCATTTTGAGGCATTATTCCTAACTCTGCCTTTTGGAACCGTTCAGAATAAATGTTTATTCCTCCTTCCACATGAGAGGCCTTTGATACTTGAAAACAGCAATCATTCCTGTTTTTGTTCCTCACACCAAGCATTCTCTTCTCTAATCTAAACATGAGATCCTTGAGCCAACGCCCATGGGGCCTCGATTTGATTGCCTTGGCACCCAGCATCTAGAAGTGGGAAATGTTCATTTTTAGTGGTATCACATAGTGATCATAATGATTATAGTCCTGTGTTTGAAGACATCCAGTATATTCTTTTGAGTAGCATAAATACAAATGAAATGTAAGGGTCATTTTTAAATTAGTGGAAAAAATACGAGGGTCATTAGTTCACTGTTATTTTTGTAACTAGACCCAAGAACATACTTTGTCTTTGCCCAAGCTTGACAAAAATGAAGCAAATTTATTTTCTGCCTGAAAAAGAAGAAAAGATTAAATTTTATCCAGAGGTAGAATATGATTTAAAAAAAAACTGGGCCCATTACTTGGCCTAGGTCAATGGAGAATTTGCCAAGATCCCAGTCTTTTGTTGATGGAGATAACTTGCCAAATGCAAGGAACAAGACAATTTTCTCCATATTTAAAGGCAAACATTCAGAATTAGGAAATAAACCAATCAATTCTTTTTTAAGCAAAAATACCTTGAACTTAAATTGAAACAGTTATTTTTAAAAGTTAAAATAGTTGAAAGAAAATCATGTTTTCAAATTGTGATTAACTAGTCAATTTCCATTTAATAAGCTTTTCTTAGGTTCCTATGTTCTGTGAAAGGCACTCTCCTAGTTGCTCAGAAATCCAACAGTGACTAAAATACTATTTAAATAGCTATAGTCATTGTTTTCATATGTTCACTGCTAGCTTGAGCCTACATTCTGAACTTTTAATTTCATGTCAGGGAACCTATGTTTAAAACCACCACTGATATGAACTATCTGTGTGATCTTAAGCAAGCCAGTTACTCACTGTATATATCTTGCATGTAGAGTTATTTGCATGTTGTATCTCCCAGTGGAATGTGAGGCAGAAACCATGTTTTTGCCTTTCTCTGTATTCCTAGCACTTAGCACAATGACTGTAATAAATGCTTGTTGACTAACAACCTCTCCAGCCTCAATTTTCTGATCTATGAAATGGGGATAATAACACCTGTAGTATATACCTCAGGATTATTATGAGGCCCAACTGCGATAGTATAAAATGCCTTGTGAACCTTAAAGTACATTAAAATGTCAGTTCTTATCATTATCTCTCTATCATGTTCCCAAGAGTAATAGCTCATGTTTTGCTAAAATCTAGCAAAAGAAAAAGTGAGTTCAATTCCTGACTCTGACACATATTGACGGTGTGACTCTGGGCAAGCCAGCAATCTCCCATTTACCCAGTCCCCTTTGTAAGACTATAAATTTGCTGCTGATTTGCATTGTTGGAGAGGCCTTCCACACTGATGAAACCATAGGTCTGGTCTTCTCTGCTTCCTCAATACCCTCCTCCCAATTATCTTCCATATATAGAATACATTCATCCATACATAGAAGTGACAGGTTTAAAATCTGAAGATTTCAGCAGGCTTAACAAGTCTCTGATGAAATAATAGTAGTAAGAGTTATTGTAATCCAAGCCCCAAGGCTTGCAGGTATGAGACTCTGTCCTCATTGGTGGAGATCAATGCCCTGTACCTGCATCAGGGCCAAAGTTGGAGAGAATGGGAGAGAAGAGAGGTGTGAGCTCTTCAGTCTCTTTGGATACTTCTGGCTTCCACCTTTAAGAGAGAAGATGGACAATGCCAACTCCACTTCAAGTTGCTGGAGGGAGGAAAAGACTCTAGGAAGAAGCTGATGTGATGGGAGCTGATAGTCTCCATCATGTCCTTAGTCTCAGCTTGCTACACTAGAGACTTCGTGTAATTTCCTTTTTTGGGTGAGATTTGTGATGTCCTCTCTTGGTAGAGCTGAGTTATCTTACTCCCATTGGAGAACTTCTTAAATCTGCATTGTCTTGTATGTAGTCTCATATGTATACTTTCTTTGATTTCTGCTTTTCTGTCCACTTGGATAAATGGATTTTTTCTTTTGCTATTGGCTATGTGCGTTCTTTGTGGAATTGGTATTTAGTGGGAAGGGAATCAAGTCTTGTATACAGAGTTTCAGGTCCTCCTTCTCCCATTAAGAAATAGTGATTAGAGAAGGCAGTAGGTAGAACAACAGCCCTGGAGTCAGGACATACTGAGTTCAAATCTGGCCTTAGTCACATACTAGTTGTGTTACCCTGGGCAAGTCACTTAACTCCAATTGCCTCAAAAAATAGAAAACGTGATTAAGAGTTTAGCTTAAACCTAAAATTATATCGCCTAGACCAGAGGTGTCATACACTGGGAGCCCACATTGGTCCATTACACTGCTGAGAGCAGTTCAAGACAGATTAAAATACAATTGGGAAATAGTTAACAAAATAAATTAAAATATAATACAATACATAAAAAATACATTTTAAAACTAAGTCATTATGCAGCCCTCAGGGATCCTTAGCATGCATTAGTGGTCTACATTTCTATTTGAGTTTGATGCCACTAGTCTAGACTAATAATATTTAATGGAGAAAGATATAACCCTATCCCAGTACCCATCTCTCTGAGGAGAACAGAGCAGCCGGCCTTTGGTCCCGACCTTTAGCTTCTCCTCTTGGCAAGAATCAAAGTATCCTTTGGAGAATAATGGAGGAAGGAGATGCTAGAGCTATATCTATTCCTGTTTCCTTGCTAGCCAGGATCAATTGTCCAAACCTCTTTATAAGACTCTAAATTATAGACAAACAGCTGCTGATTTGGATTGGTCGAGAGACCTTCCTCATTGATGAAACCATAGATTTGATCTTTTCCTCTTTGATGCTGCCCCCTGTGCCCCAATTATTTTACATTTACACGTAGAAGCAATGGCTCTAAAATCTGATCATTCCAGCAGGCTTACGAAGACTTCTTTAAATCTAAGGAGAAAGTGAAGATAGTAATAGTAACAGGTTGCAACTATGTAGCACTTTAAGGGTTACAAAACCTCTTACCTACATTATCTCCTTTGAGCCTCACACAACCTCTCTGCGGTGGGTGCTATTATTATATCTCTGTTTCATAGATGAAAAAACTGAGGCTGAAAGGGCTTAAGACTCACCCCACTAATAAGTCTCTGAAGAGGGGTTTGAACTCAAGTCTTCTTGTCTCTTATGGCCACCGCCACCATTCTATATATGATGCCATACTGTCCCTGAGATAGGAAAGAAGCAGGTATAGGTTAGGCTGCTGTAAGAGCTTCAGCACATCTTCAGCTTTCTCTTTTTTTTAAAAAAAATTAATTTATCTAAACTTAAACGATAAGAAAAGAAAAAAAACATTATAAACTTAAATGTTAAAACAAATATAAAATAAGAAAAGGAAAAAAAAGCATTGTCATGTGCACAGCAGAATGTAAAAGAGGATTCAAAATATACAGCAATAAATTTCCTTTTAAGAAAGCCTATATAATAAATACTACTCATTGTATTCAGAGCTGCCCATCTTTACTTCCTTTCATCAGTTTTCTCATGAAGACCATGAGTCCTCTTTAGAGGTAAATTAGAGATAAGATAAAGCATTTATTGAAGTATGAACTTTATCGCAATATTGTATCAGGAGTGTAGGGGGACAGGAAGGTATTATTATGGTTTTCTCATATATTTAAAAAGTTGATGCACAGAAAGGTAGCCTAAGGCATCACAGAAGTTAAACCAGGGAATTCAAAGATCAGAGTAGGGAGTCTCTGATTCCTTTTCCTTTCCCAGCAAGCCTCCTATGAGACCATGATAACCTCATGAAGGAACTGAAAACAGAGATACTAAGTTAAATCTCATAGCTTAAAAAAGGGCCATTGTGGTAGTTTCTTTATTTTGGTTCTAAGACATATGAATTTCTTGTTCATTTTCCTACTGGAAACATCTGGACATCTGAGTGCATGTCCTGTAGAGAAAAGTCTTATACCCTAAAAAAAAGGGCAGAAGAAAAAAGTTTAAATAACATTTGAAGATACACAGAACTTCTTATAGAAAGAGCTCCCTGACAGAGAGGAATGTTTAAGAATGAGATGAGTTGCCAAGGAATTTTCTCTCCTGGAAATTCTTCGGCCAGTGAGAAATCTATTGCTCTATCTGGAAGATTGAGGCCAATCTTGCCTTGTAGAAGGAGAGTGGACCAGGTGCCCAATGGAAGGCGCTTTCATCACTGGAATTCAATGTCCCAGGATGTATAGGACAAATCATGGAAAAAGTTTGCAAAGACTTTTTTTTTCTTTTAAATATCAATCAATCAGCAAGCGTTTACCTAGTCCCAGGCACATATCCTTGGCTTTTTGATATGGAAATGAAACAAGTCCAAGATTAGGATCAAATGAAAGCAAATCCTCCGGGTGTGTGTGTGTGTGTGTGTGTGAAGCATCTCAGCCTGTGTTTTCATCTTTGCTCAGCACTTGCTGGCCTGGAAGGGGTGACACCCAAGAGACTGGGGAAAATGCCAAAAGTCTGACCTCTCCGTGCCTCCCTTCGCTTGCCCCTACCCCCCTTCTCCAACATCTCCACCCACCCCATGACACTCAGCCATGATATAGAATGACAGAGGACTGAGAGATGATTTAAAATGACAGCCCCGAGCTCCTGCAGACTCACTCTACAAACTTGGTCAGGCAGGAGTCTTCCTTTCCATGTAGAAAGAATCATTCTCCCTCTTCCCCTCATCATGGCCTATCTGGGAGCCCATTTTGCCTTTAGATCCCGTTGGCAAAAGACAGATGACGAGCTGTGTCGGCATAGCATGTCCTTCATCCTTCACAGGGCAATTCGCAATGACTTCTTTCAGAGTTATCTCTATCTCCTGGAAAAACTTTCTCTGGGTGAGTACGTGAAACCTACAGGATCACAGCGGGGAGATGCCTGGGGTGGCTGGTTTGTTTCGGGCATGTGTGTGTGTGTGTGTATGTGGGTGGGGTGGGGGCATGGGGGGGTGAAGAAATAGAAAAGGAACATTTTACATTTTCTTTTACTGCTACAAACCACCCCAGAGGGCAACTTTCAGCAGACACCTGGCTGAGGAGTCATTTTATGGGAGAATAGAGAGCAAAGACTCTTTGGGAAACTGTACCTTAAACTGTGAGTTAGAACTGCAGGTTTCTAGTCTGAGATTCACAGCAGTCAAGGCATTCCCATCCGAGGCCTAGAATTAGAAGCACTTGTTCTCCCTGAAAGAGATGCCCTATGGTACAATGGAAAGTGTACTCAATGGTGCTAAAGTCAGAGGTCTGTTGTTCAGTCATTTCAGGTGTGTCTTGACTCTCCTGACCCCATTTGGGGTTTTCTTGGCAAAGACACTGTAGTGGTTTGCCGTTTCCTTCTCCAGCTCATTTTTCAGATGACCTCAGTTCAGATTCTCCCTCTGAGGCTTACCAAATGTGGGACCTTAGTCAAGTCCCTTAACCTTCCTAGGTCTCAGTTTCCTTATCTGAAAAATGAGGAGGTTGGAATGGGTGCCCTCTAAAGTAGCTCGTAGCTCTATATCTGTGATCCTATGGGCATGATTACTATTTTGTGAATACTTAGGGCTCTTAAAGTTGAATAAGTTTGAACTGCAGCTTATTAAGGATCTAGGAGAGGTGCAGACTCATTAAACAACAGTAGGAAAAAGGTGCACTGGTTCGGTTTCAGCTTGGGTCTTTGATAAGTCTCTTATATTGGACTTAATTTGCTTTTGAAATATGCCCAAAGTGATATATTTCCCAAATTTTTGAAGTTTAAAGTATCTTTTTTTTTTGACCTTTATGAGCCACAGTAGTAAGCAGAGAAAATGAAAAAGGCAGCTTTTGATTCTTTTTATTTGGTTGAGGTGGGAGCGGTAGAAAGGGGACTTGGTATGAGAAACTGGGATAACAGCCCTCTTGTGTCCTCCAGTTTTAAAGGAATTGAACAATAGAGTAATAAAAAGCTTATCGGGCCTGTCTACCCTCATTTCTATTGAACTGGTCACTTCAGAGTATCATTTATAGACAATCTGTAGGAAATAAAGTCATGACTAAGGAATAACTTAGTTTTATATAGTCTGAGTTTTTCCAGGAACAACAAGGGAATTACACAAGTATGGTTCCCAGACAATTTTTCTGAGGTTGCCTGAAAGCCCATTTGGGTCTTAGGTGAAGTAGGGCAGTTTTTAGAGTCTGGAAACAGACAACTAGTTTAATTCAATTCAACACACATTTAAGGGCCTACTATGTGCCAGGCATCATCTTTTTTGATGAGAATATAAAGGCAAAACAGTCCCTCCCCTAGAGAAGTTTGCAGGAGAATACAACACATACACAGATAAGTAAGCATAAAGTATATACAAAAGAATACAAAGTATTTTCAGAAAGGGGGTGAGCATTAACAACAAGGGGAAGGAAGAAAGGCTCCATTTAGAAGGCAGCACCTAAAGAATGTTTTGAAGGAAATTGTACTACTTGAGGGAAATTTGGATGAAGAACAATCTGAATCAAGGCATTTATGCCTAAAACTATTTCTCAAGGGGGGCTTTTGTTCATGGAAAAATTTTAATAACTCACTCTTGTTGAGTTGTTTTGAAGTTGGGTCAACTATATTTTGAATGAATGAACATAAAGGCATTTATTAAGTGCTTACTGTGTGCTAGGTATTGTGCTAAGGATACAGATACAAAAAGGAAGACAGTCTCTGTCCTCATGGAATTTATCTATCCTAATAGAGAAAGAAAACACATATAGGAGAGTGGTGGTCACGGAAGTTTGTCTTGGTCTGGTAGGTCAATGGGATTGCTAGATCAGCTTAGGTCTGGCTAGATATCAAAAACTCTCGCCCATCAGGAGCCCAGCGATGGCCAAGGGTGGGAGCCAGAGTCCCTAGTTGGGTCCTGCAGCGTAGTCTAGTCCCTGAGCTGATCCTTACAATGCTCCTGTGTGGTAAGTAGGTCTTATCCTAACTTTACATATAGGGAAATTGAAGCTCAGAGGAGTGTTGTGATTTACGTGAGATCTCATAGACAGTGGTAGAACCCAGGTCTAGAACCCAAATCTGGAACCTTAGGTAGTAGTAGGTAGCATAGTGTGTAGATTCTTGGGCCAGGTTTAAAACTGAGTTTGAATTCTGCCTCAGATGCTTACTAGCTGTATGACCTTGGGCAGCTCACTTACACGCTAGGCCTGTTTCCTCATCTCTAAAACTGAGATAATAATGACACCTCACAGGGTTACTGTGAGGATCAAATGAAATAAACTATGCAAAATGCTTCGCAAACCTTAGAGCACTTTATCAGTGTTACCCATTATTATCTAGTTGGTTGAAATCCCTGACTCTATGCAAGAGACAAAAATATTTTCTATACTGCTTGGTGCTGAAAAATCTCTCAAAGTTGATTCTAGCTTATTTCAATTGTGACTGGTTTTGTTTAATTTAGGTAAGAGTATACCACGACTGAATAGTATTTATTCTGACCATTAAAAAGCACGCAAGGTACAAGTTGCCCCATTTATAGCAATTGGCCTCATTCAGGGACCTCTCCGACTCTCCCAACAATGCTTTTTAAGATGGCACCTGAGAGCCAGGTGCTGCTTCCTAGAGAATGATTATTTTTCCTGTCTTCTCTCTTCAATTAGTTTTGGGTAGTATAACGGAACTGTATAATTTATATTAGTACTCAGTGTTCCCTCATCCTTTTGCTATTGTTTCTTTGTCTATACAAGATGAACTTAACTCTCTGTAGACCTCACAAAGTCCTTTGCTTTCTTCCAGGCTTAACTTAGGTGGCTGTTCTTTGGAGAAACCTTTCTTCCTCATTTTATTGTTGGCAAAATGGTTTCTAGCTTCTTTCAAGGTCCCATCTGGGTGCTGAAAGCTTTTCTTATCCCCCTAGTTTTCATCTTAAATGATCTTGTGTTTACTTATTGGTATAACCATCATGCACTCCCCCTCCCCCAATAAAATATACACTCCTTGAGGTCGGGGACTGCATTCTTTTCTTTGTACTCCCAGAGGACAGTGTAGACACACTGGAAGGAACTGAATTTAAGGATACCTTGAAGCTGTGTCAATTGATGCAGCACATTTTTTAAACTACAGGGCAAAGAAAATAGAGATAGAATGAAAAACTATTTCAAAGTAAAATCTCAATAAATGTTTTCACATCAATTGATATGCCTTGTCCTTCTACTATTAATAAATGCTTGTTAAATAAATTGTATTGAAGACCTTGTTATGGTCTGTTCAAATGAGTCTTCACCTTTTTTAGGGAAGTGTCCTACTCAGTTACTTGTTTTTATTCTCCCCTAGCAATTGCATTCACTCCCATGACTTTAATTACTGCTATAATGATGATGATGGTGATAACTAGCATTTATGTAATTCTTTAAGATTTTCAAAGCACTTTACAAATATCTCTTATCTTTACACCAACCCTAGGAGGAAAGTTTTATTATTATCATCCCTATTTTGCTAATGAGGAAACTGAGGCAATGGTTGAGCTTTTAAGAGTCTGAGGCTGGACTTGAATCTCCCTGACTCCAGGCCCAGCGCTCTAGCCACTGAGCCACTTAGTTGCCTGAAGTAACACCCAAAACCAATTGAACAGTGTTAACATCTCTTCTTATGTCCAGACCGGAATATCCAACTGCTTATAGGATAATTTTTCTTGGATGATCCACCAGTCCCTCAAATTTAAAATATCCTAAATTGAGCTATTACCTTTCCTTCCAAAGCAAATCAATGCTATAGAGAAAGCAATGACTTTCTTGCAAGGATTAGAAGGTCAAGGAGACAGGAAGGGACTGAGTCGTTAGAGAGCAAGGGCGCTGAAAAACCCTGGTTAAGTGAAAAAGTCCCTTTCAATCCAATGCCTTGATCTCTGGAGGACTTGTTCAAGTCTTTACCAGGAAAAAGTCTGAGTGTTTTGACTCCTGGCCAAAATGATGAAGGTCTAGGAGGTGTAGACAAGTTCTAGAAGTGCCTAAATCCCAAAATAGTTTGGACTGTTAGAAAGTTGTGTTATACTCAAGCCTGGAGGAAATCAACATTTAGCCCAAGTAGTAATTGAGAACATTTGAAGGCACCTAGTTGTTCCTCAGCACTTTTATTTCTTTAAAGATCACTCTATTTTTATTTCATTAAAATATATCATGTTAATATCGGTTAATATTTATGCTTGGTTGCTTTAATAAAGGACTGTTTTATTTTTAAAAGTGTGGAAAAGTAATTTATATATTTTTTAACTTGTTCTTTCAACTATAGCAGGATGCTTATAACCTAAACTTCTTATTTCCAAATTACCCAGAAAATAACCCTAGTTCTCTGTGCTGCTTTGGCTCAGGATACCAGGGGGATTGAGACCTATGACTATGGCTGCCTTAAGACTAATTTTGGGCTTAAAAGCAGCTGGCATTCATTACCCAGTAGTGACACACCATGACTTGCCCAAGGAGATATATACAGAATACCCCTGTGAAATCTGGGGGGTCCATCTTGATTACATTTATTCAGAGATTTTATGACCAGCAGTTGGTCATATCAAGGCTTTATTGGGATGAAAAGCAATTCCTCTTTATAAAAGTAAGCCCTTCTCTCTGAGAGCCTATAGGGAGAAATCTTGGTATTGAGGATTATTACAGGAGAGGCTTTCTGTTCAGCCTCTTTGTAAAGAGAAAGATAGAGAGGCAATCAATCTTCACACCCAAAACATTTTGTAGTGATGTTCTGTAATGAAGTATTTTGCTGAAATGATTTCCCTGGGCTGCAGAGATTAATGATTGAACAAGCACCTGTTCAGTTAAAATTCCCCATTTGTATTATGAGAAGTGCTACTCACTACCACTAAGCTCTAAAAAATGAGAGCAATGCCTGGTAGCTATCTTCCCAAATGGAACTGATGCCAATGTATGCTGTGCCACCTTTTTTGATTAGGAGGTAATGGGGGGAAAATCCATTCAAAACACAGATTCTATGCTGGGATGTTCAAAAAGGAAGGCACTTTTTGGAGGTAACAAATATATTCATTTACTCATTTATTCCAGTTCTAATGCTATTAATCCATAGTTTTCTTGAAATAAAGAGACTCCTGGTTGTCTTTTGGGAGAATCAAATATAGGCCTAGAAATCAGTGTCCAATTAAAAATAATAGCTAACACTTACATGGCATTTTAAATTTTAAATTACTCTTTCATAATTCTCATAACAACTCCATACTCTTTTCCCCAGTGATTTCATCAGCCCCCATGGGTTCAATTATCATCTCTCTCTCATCCCCAATTCATACTTCAAACAACTGCCAAATCGATATTCTGAAATCCTAATCCTGACTATATTTCTACCTTACTCAAAAATATTCAGTCTCCCGATTGGCCCTAGGATAAAATACAAAATCCTCAGCCTGGCATTCAATCCCTGCCTACCAAACCTCAGTCTTGGATATATCCCATCATTTGCTTTCTTTGCTCTATTCAGGTGCTGTTGGAGAGAGTTATAGAACAGTCATGACGCCATGCCGACTAGGTCCACTACTAATTTATGTTACTTGATTGGAACAGAGCAATCACAGCAACAACTCAACCATTCTACTGGTCTCTAATGGATTCACTTATCCATTCTCTGCAGCAGCTGTTCCAAACTTCCTTGTCTCTTCTCCAGGCTGCCATTGCAACCCTTCCCCTAAAACCAATCGCTTTTTGAACAACTCAGACTTTAATGTCCTATAGACATCTCAAATTCAACATGTCCAAAGTAAACCAAACAAACCCAAACCAAATAATTAAAAAAAATAATAAAATTATCTTTTCCCTTCTTCCAAACTTGGCATTCTAAATCAGAACTCCTGGGTATAAATGATCTTTCTCTCTTGAAATTACTCTGTATGACTTCATGCATATTTCTTGTTTATTTATCTGTGTACCTGTTTTATCCCCTTATTCCTATAAGGAATATTATATTATGCATATAATATATTATATCTCATTATATTCTTATAATGCCTTGAAAGTAAGGACTATTTTATTTTGTCTTGAATTTCCAGTGCCTTGCACAGTGCTTTGCACATAGTAGGCATTTCATAAATATGTATTGAATTGAATTAGGTAACACAAGTATAATTATTCCCATTCTATATATGAGGAAACTTAGAGTCAGAGAGACTATGGTCATACAGCAAATAAGTGTCATGTCAAAGCTAGAGTTAAAACTCTAGTTTCTTGATTCCAAGTTCTGTACTTTTTTTTTTTTACTATGCCATGCTGCTCTTTCCAAGATCCACCATATTTAAAGAGGGTCCACTGGGTCTAGTTCTATTGGCTGCTAAATTTGCCACACAGAACTTCAAGGACTTCTAAAATGACATCATTATATACCCCAGAAGGCAAAGCTGTTTCCCTTCTCCAGGTAAAGGAAAAGGCCTGTGAGTTGTTTCCAACGTGGGACACATTTAAAGCTATGAGGAGGGGAGAGGCTGGAGGCTGCTGTGACAACTCATATATCTTATTTAGTTAAATGCTTCTGTCAAGTAAGTGAAAAGAAGTAGTTGAGCTGACAAACCAGAAAAGGCCGCCTCCTGCGCCAGGCTCCCACAGAGCTGTGTATTCCCCTTGTGGTAGAAATGTTGCTGGCACCATGGGAAGATAGGAACGTCCCTATTCATGCATTAATGTTTTAATAAGCTCTACCAAGCAATTGACTTAAACAGATGATGATGACTACGGCTAGTTTTACTGCTTTTGTTGGATCGAGGAGGGCCTTGGCTTGTTTTCTTGCAGTCTTGGAATAATGTTCACAATCAGGCAATCACAGCTGATATTTATGTAGCTCTTTACCATTATACAAAGCTAGGTAGATATAATCCTATTTTATCCTCACAACAAACCTGCTAAGTAGTCATTGCAAGTTTTATTATCCTCATTTTATAGATAAAGAAATAGAGAGTCTAAAGGGTTAAGCTATCACCCAGCACTAGACAGCTGTGGAGAAATGGAGCCAAGACTCCAACAGAGTCTTCTCTTTTTTGGGGACCCAGGTCTAGTGTGCTTCCTTCTTTTAATTCAAGTTATATTTATGCCTTCCATCCTTCCTACCACAGTCATTTCCCGGTAATTCCTCCCCACCTCCCATTGAAACTTCCTTTGAAATGAAGAAAAAGCGGTCTAACAAAACTGATTAATAAAATGGCCGCACATGGGGCATGGATTATTAGGATATTCAAATACTAAGGTGTGTCATCTACCTTAGATGAGGGTGGGATTAGCACTAATTAATGATGAAGCTCCTGAGATAATTTCTAGGTTTGGACATACCAGAGTGATGGTGGCCACCTTCCTGCCAATACCCATAACTGCCCTAGAGAACTCTAAATTCAGTATGCCATTACCCAGATGTGAGTAGCTCTTTTCATTCAGCCCACAGAAGCCTAGTGCCTGCATAGTCTGTGGAAGTATAAGAGGTAAATGTCTGACATAAAATGTCATAAATTAGAACACAGTTGTCTAATACAGCGTGACATTTCTACATCTTCAGTCCTCTTACTGATATCCTAAGAGCCCACACAGAAAGAATACAGGGAAGGTTGATGGGTCAGAGATAAAATTATTTAGAATTTGGGGTATCCCTCATCCCTAAATCTGTCTCCAGATTAGAGTAAGGTTACTGTTTTACTAAACTAATTTTTCAGGGTAGTTATCTGGTCACATCAGAGGTTGCCAATTCTAAACCTAAAAAATTCACAAGTGCTTTGACAGGGTAAAAGGAAGGTGTGGCTTGGAGTGAGTTGGATGAAAAGGAGGACTCCTCTGAAAGTTCCATGAGCCAGTTTGGTCTAATGAATAGAACTTCATTCTAGGTGTTGTCAGGAGGCCTGGCCTGAATTACCACTCCCCGCTATATAAAGTGTAAGTGGCTGTTTTTGGCCTCACACCCCAACTCGCAGGGATGTGGGAAGGATTAGTGAGATCAGATCCCCACTGAGCTTGGAACTATTTGGGGGAAAGGAGCCATGTACAGTAAATAATATTATTATTCAGATAACTTACAAAGGGTCTCTCCGGGGTTTGCCTTTCTGCCATGACTAGTTTCTGAGATGTCAGCTTTATTTGATTAGATCTCAGGAATCTGTCACTGGCAGTACTCTATAGTAAAGGTCAAACCAATACTGAACTCCAAGGGGGAGGCAGTGTGTGTTTATTGTGGAAAGAACATTGGATGGGATTAAGGAGACCACAGATACAGTTCTAACCCAGTCACTAACTAGCCATGTGACCTTAGACGTTTCCCCTCTCTGGGCCTCTGTCAGGAAATAAAGGCCCAGAGATTTGATAAAAATTTCTTGCAATATGAAGGCAGTATGGCATAGTAGATGGAGAGCTGTCTTTGGAATTAGGAAGAATTTGATTCAAGTCCCACAAACTGGCTGTGTAACAATGGGCAAGTCATTTCTCAGTTGCTTTAGGCTACAAATAAATTGCAAAGCAGTTGCCAATTCTGTTGGTTGAAGAAGTTTTCTTTCTGGGGAGGTGGTACTCCTCATCATGGCGTGATGGTATGGCTTCACTCCGAGAGGATTGTAGCATGAACACAAAAGATGTGTAATCAATCGACAAAAGAGTGGAAAAATGAGTTCCTATCAACTTTAGGACCATCTTCAATAATGTACTCCTTTCTTCCATTAAGATCTATGTGTCTTCTTGAAATACCTTTTTTTGGCTAGGACAGTCATTGAGATGAAAGTGCAATATTCCCCCACTCTACCACTTTCAATTGGGGTAGTAATAATCTAAGTACTACTTAGGTGACACAGGCAAAATTCTTTTCCTTCTTCCCTCAGTGTCCCCAACCCTGCCAATCAGATTTTCCATGGCTATCACAAGTGCCTTCAGCTTCTCCTAGTCTTGCCCCCTAAGCCCCCATACATTTTCCATTCTTTGGTGGGAAGGAGTGAGTAGCGTAGAATGTGCAAGTGTGGAAGAGATACAATCTGCATTGCAGATCTCATTATATCATTTCTTCTCCAATATACCACTTTCCATAGGGTGTCTATTTCCTTCAAGGGTACCACCGCCTTTCCCCGGATTATCAGCCTTTTTTTTACCCTTGTCTCCTCACCCAAAACAAACTGTTCTCTCCAAAGCTACTAATGATTTATTTGTCAAATCTGATGGCCTTTTCTCTGTCGTTCTTGACCTCTAGCATATGAAATTGCTGATCACCTTTTCTTGATAGATACTTTCTCCATTCTGAATTGGCAAAAACAATGAAAAGATGTTGTGTAAAAACTGTTATGCCATGTCCACACACTTTAAAAACTTGGCAACTGTTTTCTAGTCTATTTTTAAAATCTTCCAAATGAAGAATTTCAATGGTTTTAAAACTTTTTTTTAAAAGCAAGAACTATAATGGCACCTTGTGATTATTTGCAAGAACAACTGATTGGAATCATTCAAGGGAAGTTGGGAATTTGTTAGTCAAATTTCCATTTAAAAACTCTGCCTAATTGGTGGATGAGATTGAAAAATGAGCATCATGATTCAATGTAGCCAATGATGCTCTGGACATAGATGTCTGTGAATTATCCTTTTCAGGCAACCATTAAAACCAAGTATTGAAATAAAGTTAATTTAGGTGGCTAAATGGATAATACTCTGAATATCGAGTCATGAAGACCAGAATCCAAATCCTACCTTAGATGCTTACTAGCTGTGTGACCCTGTGCAAGTCACTTGCCTTTGGTAGCCTGCATTTCCCTTATTTGTAAAATGGGGAAAATAAAGCACCCACTTCCCAGGGTTTTTGTGAGAATAAAATGGGAAGATATTTGTAAAGCCCTTTGCAAACTTTAAAGTGCTATGTAAATGCTACCTGTTGTTGTTATTTCATTAATGCCAAGTATTGAAACTGAACTTAGAATCAGATCTTAGAATTATGGTATCATAAATTGTTAAACCAAAAATTTCCAAAATAATGTAGGATATTAAGTTGCATTGCTCTTACTAAATTATCATTAGCGATCGTATTTAAGTGAAAGCAAAAATGAATTTTGTATTATTAATAAATAAAATAAAAAATGTATTTATTTCATATTTATCTCATTCATTTTCATTTATTTATATGTACTTTTATATTATAATATTTTAAAATAAATTTTATAAACCTAATAGCCCATGATAGGCTAACATTATATATATATTGCCTATAATATTATACACTGTTATTAGGTAATAATACCTATTATTATTTCTTATTAGGGACTACTAATACCTTATGATAGTATGATTAATATCACTTAAACTTACTTATTTATAGTTTATAATTTAATAATTTATAATTATAATTATTAATACATGTACATTATTAATATATACATATCAATATATTTTAAAAATATAAGTAAACATATGGGGATGTATACTCAATTTTTTTTTTAACCAATAGGAGTATCTGATCAAAAAAAGTTTGGAGGCTACTTCTTTACTGGTGAAATCATAGGTCTGAAGAAAAGAAAAGGAAATAAAGGCATTCTGTTACATGATCTTCGAGGTTTCTTCCTGTTCTAGGGTCCTGTTCTTTAACTCAGAGAGAGACATTTACATAGCCAATAAGAGCGAATCAACTCAAACCTAGAATAAATAGTATGATAAGTGGTAACCATTTGTTATTCTTGCATCACTGATGTTATTGACCAGAACATAGTCGTAGGAACTCTAAGCAGAAGGAACATAATCTCTGCTTCAGTCAAAGGTTAACATGAGGAAATGTCACCCGATGTCACCGTTGTCTTACTGAAATAGAAGAAAAATAAGCATGGAAAATCAGATTTGAGACAATGAGATCCAATATCTGGCCTTGGGGAGAACTTAAGTGAAAGTCTCAACCCCTTATTAGTCAGGAGAGCTCACTTGAAAGACCTCTGTAAGGTCTAGGAAGAGCCACTGTTTTTGCATTTGCTATCCATCCTATTGTGAGTATTTTTGTTATTTCTGCTTTTTTTGTTTTCACATAGAGTTTTATTTTCTCAGATAAGCCTACGTGACCTGGAAATGTGCCATATTCTCTTTAACTCATTAGTTACACCTTAGGGAAGCCTGGTTATTAGGACCATGAGGCCTTAGGTTTAAGCACTCTCATCTACCAAGCAGATTTCCAAAGGAAAGTAAGAAATGCCCCTGTGGTGGTAACTCAAGTCTATAAAGTGTTGTCCAACGTCATAAATAAACTGCCTTGTTAGTTAACTTTTTGTATCTCTGGCACTGAGAACAATACCTAGCACACAGGAAGTGCTTAATAAATGCTTTTTGATTGTATTCGAGTAGCTTGCCTTAGCTTCCAAATTTGACTGTAAGCTTTCTAAAAGCAGGGACTATTTTTAGTTTTCTAAAAGTCTCCAAAGTGCTTTATACCTACAAAGTACTCAACAAATCCCCATTAATTGGTTGATTAAGATAAAAATTGTAAGGATGTATAGTATACAAGGTCAGCATGGTATGTCAGAGAGTAGGTTTTGAGTCAGAAGACTTGGGCTTAACTATTAGCTCTGTCACTTAAGACTTGTCTGAATTCAGACAAACCCTTTCACCTAAGTTTTTTTTTTTTCTCATCTGGAAAATAAGAAGGTTGGACTATATAATATCTACAACCCTCTTCTATCTCTAAATTCTATGAGTTTATGATTTACTATGCCTTGGGCTTTATAGACTTTCCAAATGTCAACAATAATGCCTGATATTCCAAGTAGGTGATCTGATCTCTAGATTTCTTTGACTTGGAAAGAGTGTTATTGTGAAAAAACGCTGCCGAGCCTATGTAAATAGTTGGTTTGATGGATTGGGCTGGTCCTGCACCCCTCTTTATTTAAATTGCCAAATTATTATATTGAGTCTCTGTCTTCATCATCCAAATAAAACAATCTATTTAGAAGCCACCTTTATATATTTTTTTGCTTTAAAATATAATAAAAATATAGTAGGAAATTATAGCAGTTATAATTTCAGCCTCTGAAAATGAAATCGAGATCAAAAATTGCACTTCCATTGTGATTGCAAAGTTGGTGTAGTATCTGTTTCCTTTTTCTTGTTCTCTGGGACATTTTGTCACTCTCTACTGATCGTCCTTTGTCATAGTTACTGCATAGCCACATCTTGGGGCTTCTTAAGGAACTACAGACACCAATAGAGAACTGACTCAAGTTGTGGCCCATATCACATGATCATTTGTGATGTTCCATTTGCAGTGAAACTCTATGCTTTAACAAGTCAAGTCATCAACGGCGAGATGCAGTTCTATGCCAGAGCAAAGCTTTTCTACAGTGAAGTTCCGGCGACAGAAGAGGGGATGATGGGAGATTTCATTGAACTGTCTAACGCAGATATCCAGGCCTCCCAGGAATTTCTTAGGAAGTTTGTCGGGGTGAGTTATCCAAGGCAAGCTTTGGTGAGGAGGAGAAGAATGCAGAAGCAATAGCCGGGATCCTGTTTTCAATCTTAGTGTATAAGACAGAGGAAGCTCATGGGGCTTCATCAGCTGGACTGCTGCAGCCTCAAAACAGACTGCTGTTTTGAGGATAGATTTCTCTATCCTCCATTGGATCACCAATGAGGTTGGGCTTCATTGAGCCTCTGGCTGATGCAGTGTGGCATTTAGTATTCATAGCACTGACTAATTCCATGTGCTTCAGAAAATGACAGGTAGGTGGTATAGTAGATAGAGTGCTGGGCCTGGAGTCAGGGATACCTGAGTTCAAATCCAGCCTCAGATACTTGCTAGCTGCATGGCCCTGGGCAAGTCACTTGCCTCAGTTTCCTCACCTATAAAATGGGGATAATAATAACACCACCAACCTCCCAGGGCAGTTATGAGGATCAAATGAGATAATTGTAAAGCAAATAGCATAGTACCTGGCTAATATAGCCAGGTACTATGCTATTTGCTTTACTGTTGTTATTTTCTTCCAGCAACAGTTCTGATGCCACCAGCTGATGCCACAAGGCAGGGGTGGGGAACCTGCACTCTTGAGGCCACATGTGGCCTTCTAGGTCCTTGGGTGCAGCCTTTTGCCTGACTCCAAGTTTTACACAACAAATCCTTTTATTAAGGAGATTTGTTCTGTGAAGTTTGGATTCAGTCAAAGAGCCACATTTGAGGACCTAGAGGGCCACATGTGCCCTCGAGGACACAGGTTCCCCACCTCTGCCGTAAGGGGACATCAAAGATCCAAAGATATGTTTTCTTCTGAACCTCATAGACAGGCAACTGAGATCCTAATGAATGAAGATTTATATAATTGCAAATCATAGATGTGATTGGGTATTTTTCTAATTCTCTTCAGCTGAAACTATGTATATATGTTGTTGTTGCATTAATAGAAAAAGTAAATAATTGACATGATGGGGTTTTTTTATCCCCTACAAGCATGTTAGTGCTTCAGGCATCTATGATTTTACTAGTATGAGCCCTCTTTTCTCTGATACAGTTTGCAACCCTTTATAACTTAGTAGATGAGAATTTGTATAGCCAAAAAAATCATTATCCTGACTCTGGTGTGGGTGAAAGCCTCTCTTCACTTAGCTTTGCTGGTCCTTAGTATTTCTAGTAGTCATGGATATAACCAAGTTACTCCCTTAAAAAAGGCCAGTAGAAGTATGAGTATAATAAATATCTGTTCAGTGAGTGAATGAACAGATTTTACCCTCGAAATTTACTAGCTTTTGCAAATGACTTAGCTGTCCTGGGCCTCAATTCTTTTAACCACAAAATGAGTGATTTGGACCAAATAGCCTTTGAGATTCCTTTTGGATGTAGATCTATGGTCCTAACTCCTTCATTAACACCTGTTTCACAAGAAAGACTAATGTCCTATCTCAATCAATTGATTAATACACATTTCTTATAGTATCTGCCACATACCAGACAATGTGCTAGGTGCTGAAGTTACAAAGAGAAAAGTAAAAGACTATTTGTCCTGAAGGAGCTTATTCTATGAACAGACAACAAACGTACATAATTGATATATACCAAGTAGATTCAAGGTAATTTGCTTTTGGTGGGAGGAGTACACAGGTAAGGTATTATGAGCTAGTAGGAATCAAGGAAGGCATCATGTGGTCTTCAAACTACAGTAGACTCTTAATCTTTGCACTTAATTCTACAGATAACATTTTGGACTATCCTAATCCTTGTGATAAACCTTTCATGAGGACATTCTATAGTGTGTACACAGGAAATTCATAGCTCATTAATGATAATATTCCTAAAGTTCATTTGTCAATTGATTGTCAGGTACTTGTAACGAATTTTCTCACAGAAATAGTTGTAGACTTTTGAGGTTAGCTTAAGAACCTATGGACCTATTTGATCTATAATGTAGTTGAATTGTAGCAATAATATATAATAGTTGAAGCCCCCAAGCCCTGAATCTCTCTGAATCTTGAATTTCTTTCCCACTTTCCTAAACATATCTGAACCTTGAGACCAGCGGTGGGGGTTGCGGTAGATGGTAGCTGGAGAGTAGCATCTCCATTTGCTCAGCTCTCCAGTCAGCTGCAGAATCAAGGGTTGTGGTGATAGCTGTCATTTGCAGTTATGTTTGTCTGGGTTAGGGGCAAGTGTTTGTAAGTCAAATTTCATAATTTCATCAATTTTTGGTGAAATAGTAAAAACCTATGCCCTCCTTTTAGTTGAGTATGAAACACATCTCTCTTCCAACTTTCCTCAGTCAAGGTTAGAGGGTTCCAACAGTCAATTAACATTTCTAGGTCCCAGGCCAAGCCCTACTTGGTCATTGTTTTGGCTCTGATTGGCTCAGAATGAATGTAAGTAGCAATTATTTCTGTTTTGTCCAGAAACCCTGAAGGTCTTTCTCTCTCAGGTTGATTTTTTTTAATTTAAATTTTTATTTTTTATTGTTCTTTTTGACTAAGAGGCCCTTCTCTGCCTCATTTCTTAATTTTTTCTAAACCTTAATCACTAAATGGGTGTTGCGTCAGTCAAACTGAGACCTGTTAAAGATCTTAACTTGAAAAGGCCAAGATTCCCCACTGCATCTTGGGCCATCTCTAGTTGTCCTGATCTATGTATCTGGATGCTGGTCCCAGATGACTCTGGAGGAGAAAGTGAGGCTGGTGACTTTGCACAGCCCTCCCTCACTTAAATCCAATTCACTTGCATGTCATGGCATTACCACTCAGCTGTCATGGTTCTCTTGGAGAACAAAGGAAAAACAACAATATTTATTAAATAACTACTATGTACCAGGCACTGTCACTATCATAAGGATACAAAAAAGGCAAAAGACAGTTCCTACTCTCAAGGATCTTATTGTCTAATGGGGAAACAACATGCAAACAATTATGTGTAAATAAGATATGCAGGGTATCATCCCAAAAGTTTTTACTGAAGTTTTAAGCTATTAAAGCTAAATGCTTTTAAAGCTTTAATAGCTTAAAATTTCACTAAGAGTTTTGGGATACCAAATGAGAAATAAGCAACAGAGAGAAGGCACTAATATCAAGACTTGCCTTGTACAACAAGGAAGATAGAAAATGGTCATCCTGTGCTTAGAGCATATTTGGAGTATTATGTTCTATGAGTCACATTTTAGTAACGATATTGACATCCTGGAGAAATAAACTTGGATGGTGAAGGGCCTCAATAATATGTCAAGTAAGGAAGTAGAGAGATCTCCAAATGGAATGAGCTACCTCTGGAAGTAGTGAGTTCAGGTAAAGGCTGGGAATTGTAGAAAAGATTCCTGAATATATCCCTCTAAGATCCCTTCCGGTTCTGAGATTCTGGTCCCATAACACTTTATGAATTTAGGCACTCATCTTGGCATTCTGTCTCTTTGAACAGGATGACACAGTCTGACCATCAGGACCTATGGATGGGTTACATTGACTTTTCTCCTTTCCCCTTCTCACTTTGCAGGGGCTCAAGGTCATATATTGAAGGTAGCTTCCAATTTCCTTGGGGTAAGAAATCTTTATCCCTTTCCCCTAATGTAGAAGGCAGAAAGATTTGGAACAGAAGAAGTTGGGCAAGGAAAGGGAAATTCAACGAGGAAATAGAATAGAGAGATTTTTGTATTTGTATTGTAACAGAAATAGATAGACCATGTGCCGACGTCAAAAGAGTACTTCAAATTCTACCTGACATCTGCTATCCCTATGACCTTAACATACCTGAGTCTCAGTTTCTTCATCTACAAAGAAAGGTGGACTCATTGGCATCTGAGGTCCTCTCTAGCTCAACATCTGTGACCTTTGTCTTTGGTGAATGACTTGGGACTTATAAAGGCTCTCTGTCTGAGCTATCAATGCTCGTTGTATAGTGTCCTATAATTGGATACAAACAGCGTATTTTTAGAGTTAATATTACTACTATTACACCAAGGTGACCTTAATGATCTGCTAAATTAGTAGCCAGAGCAAGATCCAAGAAGTGAGGGAATACTTGTCTCTGACAAGATTTATTTTTGTGTCAGCTGGGAAAAGGCAGACCATTTGAATACTTTTATTGCTTTCACTTCAGCAGCAGTTACAAGGGCGAAAGAGAGTATTTATATTTGATGCAAAGATGTTTCTTGAGCAGATAAATAAACAGAACTAGGATGCTGCTAATAGCTCCATTGACATCTTGCCATTTTTCCAACTTCTTGAAATAGTGAATTTGCTCTTTCTTCAAAACAGCTAGTATTTCATAGTTTTTCTGTTTCCCAGAAATACGATTTTAGTCTAAGCTTCAGGTTGTCTTTCCTTTAATCTACCTTTTCAAAATTAAATTTTACTCCCCTCCCATTTTCAAGAATTTGTTTTTTATCTCTCTCTATCCAATGGACCCCACTCACCTGCCTCCCCCAGTTCCCACCTTAGAAGAAAAAGGAAAAACTGAACTGTTGTAACAAATGGGCATAGAAAAGCAAAACAAATTCCCATATTGGCCATATCCCAAAGAAACTGCTCTTCTTCAATTTTGAGTCTTAGAGAGTTACCTTGGGTACTTAGGGGTGAGGTGACTTGCTCAGGGTCACACAGTCAGCATTCATCATAAGCAAGACTTGAACTCAGTTTTTTTCTGAATCCAAGACTGGCCCTTGATGGAGGAGAGAGGGCAGAGGGGAGAGGGAGACTATCTTCTAGGGCAGTAGTTCTCAAAGTGTGGTCTGATCACTCCTAGGGATCAAGACTGACCCTTTTAGGGAGTCTGCAAGGTCAAAACTATTTTCAGAATAATACTAATATTGTATTTGCCTATTAAAATATATTTCCCTTTTCCAACTAAATATCAGTATGAGATTAGATTTTCTCCGTGTATTTCAACCACAACAACATATCTCAATAGATCGAATGCAGAAGCAGACATGAGAATCCAACTCTCTTCTATTAAGCTAGACATTAAAAAGATTTGCAAACATATGTAAAAATTCCAACCTTCTCACTAAATTTTTTTTGGGAAAATATAGTTACTTTTAATAAAATATTTAAATAATATCATTATATTATATTATATTATATTATATTATATTATATTATATTATATTATATTATATTATATTATATTATATCTCATCTCATCTTATATTTAATAACATATATTTAATAAAATATTTTACATTAATATGTATGTTAACATAATATATTACATGTTAACATACTTCTGAATCAATATATTTTAAAATTTTATTAGTTTTAATTTCTAATATAGTATATATTGATAGATATACTCACATAAACAAAAGCTTTTAGGGGTCCTCAATAATTTTTAAGATTATAAGGTATTCTGAGAACAAAAAGTTTGAGAAATAGTACCCTAGGAAACTGTATTATAATACCCTTTCTAGAATGACTGTAGATAACTGGACCTTGTCCAGTTAAACATATGTATGTATGTTTGTGTATATACACACATGTGTAATGTATACATATGTATCTTTATCCAAGTTAATTTTATTAAATTACTTAAATGGAGAGAAATCAACACATTAATATATTTATGCCTTTTGCATTCCCCACAGGCTAGGCACAGCCAAATAAACCTTTGTCTATCCTGTTCCACTTCACGATTTTTGTGAAACAATTTCATCTGCATGTTAAACATGGCAGGGAAGGAGCATTCTTTGAAATCTGAGAGTGGACCTATGTCTAGTCATGATGAAGTAGTGTAGCCAGAGTGAGAGTGCTTATGCTCTCTGTGTGTAGCACTGGAACTTCCTCCATGAGTTCAGGCTTCCCATCTCTTTCTCAGAGAACTTTGAATGAGAGGTGGAAGTAAGGGAAGAAATTCTTTAATTCCTAATAGAAGGGAAATGGCTGTGAAAATGAGGAAGGTGCAATGGGGCAAAGAGATGTGAGGATATACAAGAGACTAGAAGAATGATTGGATTTGAGTAGCTCTTTTTACATACATACATACACACACCCATATATATCATCAATTCAAGCCAATTAGTAAAACATCATAATCATATATTTTGTTTTAATAAATTTAATGGCAATGAGGGTAGGGGTTTGATCAACTAGGGACACTCAAGGGACACTGACTCAAGACCTCCTTGGCTCCTGCCACGTACACCTGAAAGCACCTGACAACCATAGGAGAGTGGATATCTTCCTCTTCTCAAAACCACAAACAGATTTTCACAAAAGTTTTCTCATGCAAGCTTTTTCATGGTTTTATTTCTGCCATCTTTAGTTCAATTTAATTCTCCAGTTTATAATCTGTACTAAATTGTTGTTTCTTCTTTTCCACCTAATCCCCCAATTAAGATATTCATCTCTTGTTATAAATATCCTGGAAAAAATAATGAAGAAAGAACCACTCATGACTACACCACTTCCCTACTGCTCAGAGTCCTACACCAGTCCCCAACTTCTTTACCTCATTGGACCTCAGTGCTACTGAGGTTTCTGCACCTTGGGCTCTGCACCTATTTTCCAGCCCTTTGTGGCAGTGATTACATGTCGGACTCCCAGCTTGTGTGCCTACTTTTCTAAAGGAACTCTAAAATAGTCTTTGATTTTTGAATTTAAGAAAAGCATTGGGAGGTGGAGCCAAGATAGTGGCTGGAAAGCAGGGACTTGCCTAAAGCTCTCCCCCACCCTCGGTCCGTCCAAACACCTATAAAAATGGCTCTGAACAATTCTAGAACTGCAGAACCCATGAAATAGCAGAGGGAAGCAAGGCTCCAGCCTAGGAAAGCCTGGATGGTCGCTGGGTAAGGTCTACTGCATGGAGCTGGGAGCGGAGTGGAGCAGAGCCCAGTGTGGGCCCAACCAGGACCAACCAGACTGGAAGCTGGGTGGAACAGGCCCTAGAGCACTGAATCAGTGAGCTGTGGCAGTTACCAGACTTCTCAACCCACAAACACCAAAGACGACAGAGATGGTTAGTGGGAAAAGCTTCTGGGACAGAGTGAAATGAGTTTGTGGTTGGCCTCTGCCTCAGGGGTTGTGGAGGTGGTGCAGCTCTGAGGCTGCTTCCAGAGCTACAGCTGCAGTTGCCTCCAGCCCCAGGTCCACCTGGTGGGAGGAATTAAGCAGAGGATCAGAGCAGGAGTGCAGAGCATGCTTGAATCTAAGTCACGGTCCTCGTTGGCAATTCTTGGGGAAGGAGGAGCGCTGGTGTGTCAGAGTCTGCTGTGTAGAAATAGCTCTGAAAATAGCAGCGCAACCCCTCAAGGTTGGGACAAAGTACTTTGTACACTACAAGCAGTGATACCTTTACAAAAAGCTCAAGGGTCAAGTAGTTGGCTGGGAACATGAACAGGTAGCAAAAACAGACTCAGATTCAGACTCAGACTTTGGAATCTTTTTTTTGGTAACAAAGAAGACCAAAACATACAGCCAGAAGAAGTCAACAAAGTCAAAGGGCCTACATCAAAAGCCTCCAAGAAAAATATGAATTGGTCTCAGGCCATGGAAGAGCTCAAAAAGGATTTGGAAAACAAGTAAGAGAAGTAGAGGAAAAACTGGGAAGAAAAATGAGTCATGTGAGAAAACCATGGAAGGCATGTCAATGACTTGCTAAAGGAGACCCAAAAAATACTGAAGAAAATAACACCTTGAAAATAGACTAACTCAAATGGTGAAAGAGCTCCAAGAAACCAACGAGGAAAAGAATGCCTTGAAGGACAGAATTGGCCAAATGGAAAAGGAGGTCCAAAAGACCACTGAAGAAAATACTACCTTGGAAATTGGATTAGAGCAAGTGGAAGCTAGTGACTTGATGAGAAATCAAGATATTATCAAACAGAACCAAAAGAATGAAAAAATGGAAGACAATGTGAAATATCTCATTGGAAAAACCACTGACCTGGAGAATAGATCCAGGAGAGACAATTTAAAAATTGTTGGACTACCTGAAAGCCATGATCAAAAAAAGAGCCTAAATATCATCTTTCAAGAAATTATCAAGGAGAACTGCCCTGATATTCTAGAATCAGAGAGTAAAATTGAAAGAATCCACCAATTGCCTCCTGAAAAAGATCCCAAAAAGAAAACTCCTAGGAATATCGTCGCAAAATTCAAGAGCTCCAAGATCAAGGAAAAAATAATGTAAGCAGCCAGAAAGAAACAATTTGAGTATTGTGGAAACGCAATCAGGATAACACAAGATCTAGCAGCTTCTACATTAATGGATCGAAAGGCTTGGAATATGATATTCTGGAGGTCAATGGAGCTAGGATTAAAACCAAGAATCACCTACCCAGCAAGACTGATTATAATGCTCCAAGGCAAAATATGGATTTTCAATAAAATAGAGGACTTTCAAACTTTCTCAATGAAAAGACCAGAGCTGAATAGAAAATTTGACTCTCAAACACAAGAATCAAGAGAAGCATGAAAAGGAAAACAAGAAAGAGAAATCATAAGGGACTTACTAAAGTTGAACTGCTATGTTTACATTCCTACATGGAATGATGATGTGTGTAATTCATTAGATCTTTCTCAGTATTAGGGTAGCTGAAGGGAATATATATACATACATACATACATAAATACATACGTATATATACATATACATAGACATAGGGCACAGGGTGAGTTGAATATGAAGGGATGATGTCTAAAAAAATAAAATCAAATTAAGGGATGAGAGAGGGAGAAAGGGAGAGATAGAATGGGGTAAATTATCTCACATAAAAGTGGCAATAAAAAGCAGTTCAGTGGAAGGGAAGAGGGGTCAAGCGAGGGGGAATGAGTGAATCTTGCTCTCATCGGCTTTGGCTTGAGAAGGGAATAACATACACATTCAATTGGGTATCTTACCCTACAGGAAAGAAGGAGGAAGGGGATAAAAAAGGGGGGATGATAGAAGTTAGGGCAGATAGGGGGAGAAGGTAATCAAAAGTAAACACTTTAAAAAAGGGACAGGGTCAAGGGAGAAAATTGAATAAAATGGGGACCAGATAGGAAGGAGCAAAACATAGTCTTTCACAACATGAGTATTGTGGAAGGGTTTTATATAATGATACATGTGTG
>CM053626.1:286689870-286729902 GCA_028646595.1 Phalanger gymnotis | reverse complement strand
GAGGCTTGTGATCACGATGTCAGAATTGGGAGGCTGGTTCACCAATTTGTTGCTCTGGGGCCTGAATAAATGTCTCGATGTCTTCTTCTTAGAGAATTCTATATACCTTGAGATTTCGAACCATTCAGATATATATATATATATATATATGATCCTTTTTGAGATCATAAATTCGGCCTTCCTACTACACTGGCTCAAGGCTCTTCTCACTCCAATCCATCTTCCATTCAACCACCACAGTAATTTTTATGAAGTGTAGGTCTGACCATATTACTTCCTTTTGTAAGGAATGAGCTCCAATGGCTTCCTATTACCTCCTCTAGGATCAAATATAAAATCTTGTTTGGCATTTAAAGCTCTTCATAACATAGCTACTTCCTACTTTCCAATATTCTTTTCTTTACCCCACTTCATGCACTTTGTAATCCAGCTATGATGGCTTCCTTGCAGTTGGTCCAATATAGCACTCCAACTCCTGTCTCTATTCAATATGTCCAGGTTGAATCCAGATTCATCTCCTCCAGTCCTATTCACTTGTTGCTGAACTGAACTAGAGAGAGCCACATCTAATCTCAACTGGGTCCTTACTGTATCGAGGCAATCCTTCTTGTTCAGGTTCAGTCATGTTCTACACTTTGTGACCCCATTTGGAGTTTTCTTGGCAAAGATACTGCAATGGTTTGCCATTTCCTTCTCCAGCTCATTTTACAGATAAAGAAACTAAGGCGAATAGGGTTATGTAACCTACCCAAGGTCACATAGCTAGTAAGTGTCCAAAGTCAGATTTGAAGATGAGTCTCCCAGACTCTTGGCCCAATACTCTGTCCACTATGGCACCACCTAGCTGCCCAGTCTTTCTCTTCCCTAATAGATTTTCCTATCCAACTCACCATCGCAGCTGGTTCAAACTTCTTCCTTCTTTTGTCTCATAGTTCCCCTCCCAAACCTACTCCCTTAGCCAAAGACTTTGCCTCATGCTCTGCTGAGAAAATCCAAGCTATTTTCTGTGAATTCCTTCTCCCCTTCTTTTCTTACAACCACTTGACACCATCTCACATGTTTTATTTCAATCTCTGATGAAGAGATGGACCTTCTCCTGTTCAAGGCCAAAACTTCTGCGTGTACCCTTTATCCCATTCTCTCTGGATTTTTCCCTCAGCAGACTAACCCCATGAACAACCCCCCCCTCCATACATATTTTCAGTCGTCTTCTATATTCTGATTCCTTCTCTAATGCCTACAAATATAATGCTGGTCTCTACCAACTTAAAAATCTTTTACTATTAGCTATTATAATTTTCCTCCCTTTCTCAGTCAAACTCCCAGAAAAAAGCTATCTTCACTAATTGACTCCACTTCACTAATTCTTTCTCCACTCAGTCCATTCTTCATTTAGCTACCAAAGTGGTATTTATCTTTCCACTATGGAGGCTGATGATGTAAGTAAGCTTACAAATTTTGAACTGCAGAGGGTTAAGGTCAATTGGGTGTCCATACTAAATCTAGTACTAATATGGCGAGCCCTCAGGAATAGGGGTGACCAGACCACCTAAAGATAGGCCCATCGGCCCAGGTCAGAAAGGGAACAGGTCAAAGTCTTCTTGCTGAGCTGTGGCGAGATCAGGCTCACAAGTGGCTGCTATACTTCCAGACTGGGTGACATGGGGAGATCTAGCTAAAAAAATTTTTTTGTTAAAGAAGAATAAGGTTAGACTGGATGATGTCTTAGTTGCCTGCCAACTCTAAGAGATTACGCTTTAAGGTAATTGGTTAACAAATAGGAAGTTTAAAACTCACTGCTTCAAACACTTTCAAAGTCAAAGCTTGACTTTTACATGTTCTTTTTGCTGCCTACAGGGTCCTGGGAAAGCAGGTACTGACTGTGCCTTGGACTGTGGCTCTGGGATAGGAAGAGTCAGCAAACATGTCTTGCTGCCAGTTTTCAACAGTGTGGAACTGGTGGACATGATGGAAGCCTTCTTGGCTGAAGCCCAGAATTACCTACAAGCCAAAGGTGACAAAGTAGAAACGTATTACTGCTACAGCCTTCAAGAATTCACGCCTGCATTCAGAAAATATGATGTCATTTGGATTCAGTGGGTTTCTGGTTAGTCTTGTGTTGCTCTACCATTTCCATTTTCCTTGTTCAAGCTAGAAAAGAAATAGAAAGCCCAGATTCAGAACAAAAATTACAGCAGGCACCATACCAATAGAGGCTGCACATCCCTTGATTTGATTGAGGCTTGTGATTATACTCTCAGAGAAATAATGAAAAATAATGACAAAAGCAATAATAAACATTATGAAAATGTTTTTGTTTGAATTTAGAGAAATGCAAAAAAATTCATGCGAAATATCTATGTTAAGTGAAGTATGTTTTATAATTTTTACCACTTACATTTTAGTGTATTTTTTCCCATTTCATAGTGAATTCGCTTCAAAGGATGTGACTTATATTCTGGAGTGAGATATATTTAATGTGCATTAGGGCTGGCAGGAGAATAAAGAAGGAGTCACCAGAATTTATGTCTTGATAACTGATGGGATATGTTTTTATCAGGGGTTGTAGAATGGATCCTTTTTTCTTCATTGTCCTCCTTAAAAACACGAGAAAATCCAGAAAGATGGATTTTTTACACACACACACACACACACACGCACACACTCACACACGCACACACGCACACATGCACACACACTCTGCCTTGAGAAGGATTGAATTAAGAGAGTGAGTCAACTATTAATATCTTTTAGATATAAAAGGATGCAATGGATGAACCACAATTCATTTGTCTGACAAAACTTCCCTGAGCACTTCAAATCCTCATTCCATTTTATTCTGACAAAATCCCGTGAGGCTCATAGGGTAGACCCAGCCTTATTTTCCAGAGTTTAATGACTGATCTAAGAGTAGCTGAACTGGAGCCAGAACTCGGAGTGATGCTCCTTAATGACACACTGACCCACTGTTACAACCATATCCTCCTGTCTACAGGAAACCTGACTGATAAAGACCTCCTGGAGTTTCTCTCGCGCTGCTGTGAAGGCCTGAGAGAGAATGGCATCATCGTCTTAAAGGACAACGTGGCCCGCCAGGGTTGTATCTTTGACTCATCCGACAGCAGTGTCATCCGGGACATGGACATCCTCCGGAGCCTCATTCACAAGAGTGGGCTGGTGGTTCTGCGGGAGGAGAAGCAAGAGGGCTTTCCAGAGCAATGTGTTCCAGTGTGGATGTTTGCTCTGTGTAGGAGGGTAATTCATAGGATCATGTATTGAAAGTTGTTAAGGATACTCAGAGGTCATCTGGTCCAACTGCCTTTCCCCCTCCCTCCTCCCATTTTACATTGGAAGAAACCAAGTCCCAGAGAAATTAAGTGACTTGCTCAAAGTCATAAAGGTAGTAAATAGCAGGATGGAAATTCAAATTTGAGTCCCGTGATTCCAAGTTCAGTGCTCATCCCTCTGCACTGCCTATCTAATCAGCAAAGTGAGAGACTGCTGGCCTATATAGTATTTAGGAGTGGAGGTGTAGAAAGTGAGTTCTTCAAAGTCTCTGTTAGAATGCAATTCACCTCAGCATACTATTTTTCACTTTCTGTATTTTTGTGTGTTTTTTTCCCCTTTGGGTCTATGTCTTCTTTCACAATATTACTAATATGGTAATATGTTTGCATAATTGAACATGTATGACCTATATCAAATTGCTTACTGTCTCAGGGAGGGGGGAGGTGAGGGTGAGAGAGAGAAAATTTGGAACTCAAAAAATTTTTCAAATGAATATTAAAAATTGTCTTTACCTGTAACTGAGGAAAAATAAAATGTTATTTTAGAAAAACTTTTCAGTTCAACTCAGTAGATACTTCTTAAACATCTATTTTATATGCAAGGTACTAAATGAGAAGAAAATTTATACTTGGGCTTCCAATCTAATGAGATTCTATTTTGAATTCTAATGAGGCACAAGGATAAAGAGACTAGTATTTGCATGAATGATGGATGATGATGCATGCCCACATGATTTATTGTTTCCTTCTCTTTCATCTGGGTTTATGACTTCAGAAGCTCAGAGTTGGAAGGCACCTCAGAGGCTAAACCACATCTAAATAAGAATTCCTTCTATATCATCCCCGATAAGTACATCTATGGCCAAAAACCTTTAGGCAGGCAGTCAGTTATGTCTCAAGAAAGCCCATTCCACATTTTAAAAATCATTAAGTAAATGGGTTTTTTTGGAAGGGGAGAGGCAGGACAGGTGGGGTTAAGTGACTTGCCCAAGGTCACACAGCTAGTAAATGTGTCAAGTGTCTGAGGCTGGATTTGAACTCAGGTCCTCCTGACTCCAGGGCTGGTGCTCTACTCACTGTGCCACCTAGCTGCGCCTAAGTAAATGTTTGTTCATGCTAGCCATTCCACTTTTGGATAGATTGAATTTTTACTAAGTTCTTTTCCTAAATGGAGCTTAATCCGCCTCTCTGCAAACTTTTGTCCCTCTTTCTGTCTTTTCCAACCAAGTGACTAAGTCAAAACCTTCTTCATACAACTGTCCTTCTGACACTTGAAGACAGCTAAATTTTACTCCATTAATCTTTTATTCTCCAGGCTGAAGATCCCCACTTCAGTCAAGTGATTCTTATATGTCATAATGGTGAGACCCTTTGCTATGGAGTTGGCCGCTCTTCTCTGAATGCTCTCGTTTGTCAATGTTCTTTCTAAAAAAGAGAGTCCAGGACAAAAGCTACATGTGGTCTGATTTGGATATCTGCTGTGGAACAATCACTTCCCTAGTCTTAGACACTATGGCTCTCTTAATGGAACCTAAGGATGCGTTAGTTGTTTTTTTTTATTATTGTTGTAGCACACTTGACTCATCTCAAGCTTGCAGTCAATTAAAAAACTATATTTCTTTCGGATGAATTACTATGTAGCCATAATAATACCATACTTGGCTTGACCATACGTGGCCGCCACTCCCTCATCTTTTTATTTTGTTCACAAGAATAGCTTGAGAAGCACTGTAAAATGCCTTGCTAAATCTAAATAAACCATATGCAGTAGCAAATAAAGTACTAGGCTTGGAGCGATAGAAGACTTGAATTCAAATTCTGCCTCAAATACTTTCTAGCGATGGGATGCTGGGCAAGTTCCTTGACGTCTCTCAGACTCGTTTTGACATCTGTAAAATTGGTGTAATAATAGCACCCATCTCACAGGGTTGTTGTGAGAATGAAATGGGATAACATGTAAACACTTTGCAAACCTTAAAATACCATATAGATTATTATTATTACATCTGTGGAGTTCCCTTTATCTATAAGTCTAGTAACCCTGTCAAAACAGAAAAGGAGGTAAGCCTGGAATAACCTATTCATGATGAGTCATGCTGGCCCTTTGTGACCACTACTCCCTTTTCTATATGTTAACCCACCATTCCTTTAATAATGCATTTTTGATTTTTTTTTCAGGAATCAAAGTCCATCCCACTGGCCCATGGTTTACAGATTGCCTTCACTTCCTTTTTCAAAAATCAAGGCAGCTCTTTAGGCCTGTGACCTCTCTTCCTTTTTCCAGCATCTTTTAAAGATTGCCAATAGTAGCTCGACAAATACATCCATGGTTCTTTCACTCCCAAGGGATGTAGTTTATCCAGTCTTAGTGATTTGAAATCATCAAGAGCAGTTAAGTGCTCTTTTATTATCTCCCTGGTTATTTTTGGCTTCAACTCCCTCATTAGCCATTATTTTTTTGTTTCATCTTTTCTAGTCCAAAAATCATTCTCTTTTGGCAGAAAAAAAGAAAAAACAAAACAAAACCCAGAAGCAAAACAAGAACAGAGCAGGTCTACGTTCTCTCTGTTATCTATTATTATCACCTCATCCATTCTGAGTAGTGGCCCTCTTTGATCCTCTTCCTTAATACAGAATTTAAAACACACACACACACACACACACACACACACACACACACACACACACACACACACACACACAACCTGTTAGCTGTTCTTGGCATTCATAGCTAACCTCAACTGATTCGGAGCTTTAGCCTTCCTAATTCTCTTACAGAACTTTGCCTTCACTTTTGTATTCATTCAGCAAATATTGTTAATACCATTTTTGTACAAAGTATATGTGCCCATACACTTGGAGAGCTACAGTGATAAATAAGACAATGCAGTTGTCTTAAAAGAGCTTATACTCTGAGATAAGGGGTGTGTGAAAGATCAGGGACTTTCTAGTAGTTTTTTTGTTCAATTGTTTCAGTGTGTTGGATTCTTTGTGATTCCATCTGGGGTTTTCTTGGCAAAGATAGTGGAGTGGTTTGCCAATTTCCTTCTCCAGCTCACTTTACAGATGAAGAAACCAAGGCAAATACGGTTAAGCGATCTGCCCAGGATCACACAGCTAATAAGTGTCTGAGGCTGGACTTGAACTCAGGAAAATGAGTCTTCCTGACTCTAAACCCAGCTCTCTCTACCCACTGTACCACCAATGGTCCTTAGAAGGCTGCTATCCTTTATTCACAAAATGTTTGTGGAACATCTTTTGTGTGCTGGATTAAGTGCTGAGTACTTCACCGTATTAACAGATAAACAAAAGAGAATAGCATTGGGCTTTTAAGGCAACTTCTAAAAGACCCTATCTTTTGAATCCATGTTTCACAGATGTGATCCAGGATAAATTGATGGGAATCCTAAATCCCAATTCAGCTATATTAGGTTTGCTTCTTTGCTTTTTGATGTTTGGGGGCTGGGGAGACTGTTTCTTTGCGTAGAAAATAGCCATTCCTTGATTATGGGAGAACTTGTTAAGATTACGTTATGAAATAATTTTCATTATTTTTCTGTCTTTTGTGCTTAACTTGGAAGAAAAGTTATACAGTCTGGTTTTCTATTTGGGGTCAGTTTTGCTTCCCTACAGTATAATAAGGCTACAATCTGACCATAACAAACCATACTAGGAGCCCTCTGACATGATTGTATTTCAGTGATGAGGACACATGTCCTTTTAAAGAACAAGTTGTTGATTGTTCAGGCTTCTGGATAATCAGCCTTCAGTGGATAAATGAAAGTCACAGATAAACCTAATTTTATTTAAGCGTTGGCTTTCCCCTCTTACAATAGTTATTAGTATCATAGAAGGATAAATTTAGGAGAGGAAGAGAAATAAGAGATCATCCAATCCTCATTTTACAGAGGAAGAAACTAAAGACAAGAGAAAGAAAATGACTTGTAGTCATACAGAAAGTAGCAGAACTGATGTCCTCTTGGACTGACTTCTGTATCTGAAGTTAACAGGCAGCATAATAAGCAGAGGGGATTGAAGAGGTAGAAAAAGAAAAAAGGATCGGTGATGTGCAAACTTGAAAATTGAATTGTTTGGATTCAATTTAGAGTTTTGGTTTAATATAAAAGATAATTTTGATTAAACTATTAAAATTGAATGTTATAGAATGTTATATGCATATCATTGCTTGTATGAATGTGATGTTTAAATAAAACTGTTCGTGTTTTTAATGCTCTCATTTCTCACATAGCAGGGACCTTTCAAAGGAGGGTCATCTAATTCACTGGTTTTTGAGCATCATATCTTAGGGGGAAAAACCTTGAAAAGGTGGAGAATGTATAGAGGAAGTCTTCCAGAATAACAAAGGGCCTCAAGTCCATAGCATATTAAGCTCAGTTATGTGAACTAGGTATGTTTAGGCTGGAGAAGGTTAGAGGTGGGGCAAATAGGGTCTGTCTTTAAAGAACTTGAAAGGCAGTTGGGTAGAAGAAGATAAAACTTGTTCTGTTTGGACTGAGAAGGCAGATGTAAGAGCAAGGGGTAGAAATTACAAAGGAGCAAATTTAGGTTTAATATAAAGAAAAAGGAGAGCTGTTCCAAATTGGGGTTATCTCAGGAACTAATGGGCTTCACCCAATAGGAAGTATTTAAAGAATCACTAGATGGACAAAAGTGATGTTTAGGCACAGAATCTTTTCTGAGTCTGGATTATACTATCTGGCTGATGAGGTTCCTTCCAACTCTGAAATTCTGTGACTCATGCATAAAGATGTATGTGTGTGTGTGTGTGTGTGTACATGCATGCATATATGTGTGAGATCTTTTTCATACTACACAGCCATTCCTTATAAAAAAGAATTTTAGAAAAGAAGAGAAAAACATTAGCAAAACTGGTATATATATACATATATATGTGTATATATACATATATGCATACACACACATATATGTATATATATGAAAACATATGCCATGTACTACCCCTGTAGACCTCCCACCTCTGCAAAAGGGTTGGGAGATGGACCTTCTTATATCTCTTCTTTGGGGTCAGCCTTGTTCTTTGTAATTTTGTAATTTAAAATTTGTAATTTTGTAATTTTAATTTGTAATTTAAAATTAATTTTTATTGTATTGTAGTCATGATAGATAGATAGATAGATAGATAGATAGATAGATAGATAGATAGATAGATAGATAGAATTTTCTGGCTCTGCTTATTTCATTTTGTGTCAGTTCATGTAAGTTTTTCTATGCTTCTCTCTATTCATCATATTTCTTAGAACAGTGTAATATTCCATTACATTCCTGTTCTAAAACTTGTTTAGGCATTTCCCAACTGATGGATTTCCTTGTCTTTTAATCCTCAGCAAATATATCTTGGTGAATTACAAGAAACTTGTCATTTGACCAGTCCTGTGACTTCCAGTCCAATCTCCTGGAACCCTAAGCCTTCAGTCCATCAATGCATTTATTAAACATTTATTAAGTGTTTACTGGGTGCCAGGCATGGTTGGAAGCTCTGGGGATACAAAAAGAGCCCAAAGACTGTCCTGCCCTCAAGGAGCTTACAATCTAATGAGGGAGACAACATGCAAACAGATAGACACAAAGAAAGTTCTATATAGGATATATAGGAAATAGCTACCAGAAGGAAGGAACTGGAATTAAGAGGGGTTGGGGAAGGTTTTTTTGTAGGAGGTGGGATTTTATTTGAGACTTAAAGGAAGCCAGGGAACAAAGGTTATTACAGTATCTCTAGATCTTTATAATTTTTGACAGTTTAGCACTTCTAAACAATCTTCCAGGTGAAGGCTGGTTAGTGAGGCAGAAGGCACTGGTATTGTGGACATGGTAAGAGTCAAGGACCTGGAATCACATACTGACTTTTCTACTTGTTGCTGTTGGAATCCAGAACACTCGAGCACTCTTATCCTTAGTTTTCTCACTTATAAAATAAACAGGTTGGGTCGAATGATATCTTAAAGCTGCTACAAGTACAAGGCTATTGAAGAAAACATGTATATATTAGTGCTGGAAGTGACGAGCAATTATAAGTTACAAGAGAACTGCTGGTATGTATCAGCAAAAGGGGTGAGTTCTCCATACTGGGAATGGTGGCAAGATCATATATGTGGATATACACATGCATATGTATATTGTCTACTACATATAAGATTTATGTGATAAAAATGTGGACATGCAGTTAAATCTAAAACTAAATCTTCAATGATTGTCATGAAGAAAGCACTTTATAAGCCTTGAAGTACTGTATAAATGTGGGCCATTTTTACTAGAAGGTTGGACACCATCCCCACCACCCATCTCCTCGTCTTGGAGTAGGCCTGCTTATAGCCATAGAAATCATGTCTAATTCTAAAAACAAGTCCCTGATTTTCTTTTTTTGGGGGGCAGTAAGGGGTTGAGGGAAGGATTTGAGGTAGGAAAAGACAATTGACATTTTGAGTAGGGACTCTCTCATTCTTCTAGCTAATCTAACTTACTGACCACATTACTATACTTAGAGCAAATGATTTCATCTTTACCTCTTGAAAGTCTTTGCTTTCTTCAAGGCCTAGATCATGTGTTACCTCCTTCATGAGGCCTATGCTAATAACCATTGGCACTCATAGAACTAATATACAAAGACACAATCAATGTAAAGGAGTTGTAAAACAGTTCTTTAAACTATTTTCACCTTTCTGAACACTCCATACTTGTTTTTTAGGAATTTTTAGAAAAGTTCTCAGACAAGTAACTTAATTTCTCTGGTTCTTAGTTCCTTCATCTGAAAAACGAGGGAGGTTAGGTTAAATCAACTCCAAAGTTCCTTCTGGTTATGCTATTCTACGATCTAAGAACCAAATCCTGGGGTTCTCAATGTCTGAGAGGCAAACCAGTAAAGTATTTTCAGACATACTATGGATATATAGAGTGTAGGATAAACCCAGATCAATTTTGTTCATATATACACACATATGTATATATGTGTTACATACATACACATGCATACACACACACACACACACACACACACACATATATATATATATATATACACATACATATACATATATAAATCCAGGACATATGCAGTCAGCTCTTCATTCAGAATTCTTCATCATTTTATAGATGAAGAAACTGAGGCTCAGAAGAATTAAGTGACTTGCTCAAACACTTAAAAAATTCAAAAAGAAATAGAACATGAGATGTTCTGTTATGCATTACAGGGACATTTTAGCCCCATCTTTTGTTTTGTTTTCTTTTTATTTCCTGCAACTGGTCTTCTCTGAATGATGTCAAGGAGGGGGTCTGTATCAGATACATCCAGCTGTCTGTCACGAATAATTAGAACCAGTTGTGTTATTGCTTTCTTTGGTTCTGGTTTATTCAGTGATGCTTTGGTGTTCTTGCCAAAAAAAACTACCTTCCACAATCACTAGTGGCCAGTACTTATCAAAGGTCATCTTAACCTAATTAGGCAAATATGTGAAAAATAAATGTAAAGCAATCCCAGGTTATTAGTTATACATTGGGTGGGAAGTAGAATCGAGGGAAGCATTAGACGGTAGCTAGAATGTAGGAACTAGTAAACTATTTTTAGAGATGCTATGGATATAGAGGTTGTAGGACAAACCTAGATCAATTTGCTTCTTTTCCAAGAAATCTCTTAACTTCATTGCACCCTTATCACATCTTCACTTTGCATTTTGCTAACACCTGATGTAGAGTTTGCAATATATTATTATACATTTGCTTTTGTTCTCTAAGGATTTCATATACAGTTTATATGTTGCCTCACTGGCTAAATTGTAAGCTCTCTGAGGGAAATTGGTTTTTTTTTTTGGTCTTCATTGGCCATGGTACCTAGCACAGTAAAATGATTTTATGAATGGATATTCCTAGGATCATAAGTTGGAAGGGACATTCAGAATCGTGCCACACTCTTATCAGTGGCATTTAGGGAAAATAAACCTTTCACATGGGAAAACTCGATCATGAAACAATTTTTTCGATCCAACAGGTTAGGGGAAATTGTATTGGAGATGATGTAACCAATATGGCTTTTGTCCTCTTGTCTTTATAAAAGAAAACAGGACATATGCACTAAGTTCTTCATTTTCTCTTCCTTAGCCATCTTTCTAAGAATATCTGTGGGCTATGTCAGAGCCATCAGACCACTAAGATGAGAGGACATCATACCAAGGATATTGAGAGTTGTTGCCATATAAGATTATGGGCTCAGTCAAAGTACCATACTTGCCCCTGGACCAGACAGAAGCTAGATTTGCCTCTCTCCTCCACTATTTTTCTGGCACTATGGACAATTTTGATTTCAACCATATTTCAGTTGACCGTCAAATAAATTCTCACCTGAACTAAACTATTTCTTTCAATTCTGATAACGTAACATTGTCTGACTTCCTTCAATTGGGCTATTGAACATGAATTTTTCTAGGAGAGAAACTTTTCTCTGAAGGAGTGATTCCTATGAGTCTGTGATGAAATAGAAGTAGGTATGCACTCCCCAGAAATGAGGCAAAGGACAATTTCCTAAAAGCAGAATTCTAGAAGGCTCCTCCATTTAAAAAAATTGGTCTTGGGGACCAAATTGGAATCTGCCACCTTTCTTAGCTTCTACCTCCAAGACTCTGGTCAGATCACATCTAGAGTATGGTGTTCAATTCTGCATGCTAAACTTTAAGAAGGACATTGAAAAATTGGTATGTATCTGAAGGGCAGCTAGGTGGTGCAGTGGATAGACAGGAGGACCTGGGGTCGGACTCATCCTTCTGAGTTTAAATCCAGCCTTAGACTCTTAGTAACTGTGTGATCCTGGGCAAGTCACTTAACCCTATTTGCCTCAGTTTCCTCATCTATAAAATGAACTGAAGAAGGAAATAGCAAACCACTCCAGTATCTTTGCCAAGAAAACCCAAATGGGGTCACAGAGAATGAGACACAACTGAAAAACAACTATCTAAAAGAAGTTGATTGGAATGGTAAGGAGACTAGACATGATTGAGAAAAATAGGTTGAAGGAACTTAAGATGTTTATCATGAGGAAGATTCAGTGGTCCAGGATGGCTGTCTTCAAATATCTGAAGGAACTTCATGTGGAAGACTGAGGACAGAATTAGAGAGAATGAGTAGAAGTTGCCAAGAAGGAGATGTAGGCTTGACATAAGGAAAACATTGCTAACAATTAGATCTATTCCAAAATGGAGGCACCTCTCATGAAGGTCTTTAGAGTCTGGTTTGTTGCTTTGGGCTCATCTATTTTCTCCTAGACAACAGGGATGAGGTGGAATGGAATTCTTTTTCAGACATGGGTCAGTCTGGATGATCTCTAAGGTTCCATCTCTAAAGTTCTATTATCCTGTGATTTCTTGAGGTTCTTCTAGAAGCTATGGGATCTGGATGCCTGGGGAAAATGTAGAATATCCTTTATGGGAAACAGGAGAAGCTGAGCTACCTCTACTTCACTAAGGGGATTCAATGGAATATGTACCTTATGTAGGTATATACATACATATATGTATATATATAAAGACATGTAAAAGACAATATATAAAGACAATACATAAAAGGAAGCTGAAAAGCTGGGAGTGGGGTGGGGAAGGAAGATGACAAAGGTGTCTGGCCTGGGAACATGGTAGGAGGGGAATGAGGATTATTATTATTGTTATATAACAACATGTAATTATTGTAACTATTAATAATAATTACATTTTTATTGCATCTTACGATTTACAAAGCTCTTTCCTTACAACAGCGCTGTAAGGCAAGTAGTAACAATTTTATTATCCTACTTTCACAGATAGAGAAAATGAGGCTGAGACTGATCAATCAGCAAGCATTTAAGCACCTACTATGTTCCATGTATTGTACTAGACTCTGGGAATACCAATACAAAGAATAAAACAATCCCTTCTTGTGAGGAGATTATATTCTAATATAACTTGTTCATATTCTTACAATTACTAAATGTCTGGGCTAGACTTACACTGTAGGTCTCCTGATTTTAGTGCCGTTTCCACCAGAGTCCATAGCCTCTCTAGCAGTAGACCCTTGAGACGACCCTTAGCAAAGAGTTTCTTAGGGGAAACATCAAGCCCTAAGGACCTGAGATCTTGGCCAGAGCAAGAGGACTGCCATTTTCCTGGGCCAGACATTACTGTGGGCAGAATGTCTGCATAAAAGCAGTTTCGCTGGTTTTAAGAAGAGGGAACAAAAGAAAAGTGTATAAGGCTCTCATTCTCACTCCCACTAGGAATATTTGGTGAGGAGGAGAGAGAAAAAAGAATGTGGCAGCCAGGCCCTCAGCATCCACCAGATGTTCTCTGACAATGCACATTGTTAAAGTTGAAATGTAAATTGTGAGAGAGTTGGGTCCATCAAACAATGAAATAACTGATGGCATTTCAAGCCCTAATTTATTATAGTCTGCTGGTGTGTTGCTTTGGGTTCATCTACTCTTTCCTGGAATGCAGGGTTCACCCCTGAAATAATTACACAGGTCTTTTGGCCTCTTTCCAGGCTCAGAATGTGTGTGGAGAGGCATTTTTCTTTAGCTCCCTCCCTGCTCCTCATCCCTTCAATATTTCCTCTAAGGTTTCATGCTCTCACATTCACATGGAATAAGAATATGCTTAGACACATCTCAGGGGGTTTGGGTGGAGGTGATCTAGAAGGAAAGCAGGTTTCATCAGAAGAGCATGAAAAAATTAAATCTATACTCTATAATCAATTAGATAATTGTTTTCACAGACAAGATTCCCTTGTGATTTTTGCTTTGTTGATACAAAAATGGCAAGGAAACACAAGCAATTCCATCTCATCTACTCTACCACCATCGCCTCCTCCTATCCCCTTTAGATTTATTGCTTAGTTTGTCTCTGAGTATTCCTGGGGAAGTTTGCCACCCTTTCTTATTCCTCCTCCATTTCTAGTTTAAGTTCAAGACTTAATCTTGAATTTAGTCAACTTCTAGATGACAGAAGATGAAGAAAACTCCGTAAGTCAATCACAGAATCTAAGGGAACTTCCAAATCCAACCTCACTCCTAAGGCTTTTAGAACCAATAGCTCGGACTTATCCTACCCCGAGGGAAAAGGGTTCTGGGCATTTGAACAAAGAGAAACTCTGTCTTCCCATCACAGATCACTAGAGGATAGATTCAGATTTGGAGAGGTGGTCTTGTCAAGTATAATTATAAGCACCAAGGTTCAGTAATCCTGTGAACTACTCCTGATCATCCACAGAGAAAGGTCTACTTGGGAATTCTTTCATTGGGGGCAAAAACAGTTGGGAAGAGACATGCAAAGAAGGGGGCATACCAGTTGTAGTGCCAAGGAAAGTCCAACTGGAGATGCGACCATAGGAGAAACCTGTCCTCAAGAGAGTCTGACCCTTACTTTTTTTGGAGGGGGAGAGGTTAGGGGTAGGGTAAAAGGCAGGTCCTAGATGAGAGGTGTCATGGCAAAGAGAACCTGGCAATGGTGGTATGGAGGATTAGAGATTAGAGAATTGCAAGTCACCATCCATGTATGGGTGGTGGTCACTTAGTGAGGAAGGATGCTTCCTGCTTGTATGCCTCTTGACAGACTCATACAATGCATATAACTCATGTTATATAGTGATATCACTTATATCTATCAATCTATATCTATCTGTAGTTATAGATATAGCTATTGTTATAGTGATATATCTCTATCCATAGGACCATTTCTTTAAATAAAATCTCACGTCCAAAAATATAAAATAGGAAGGGAGAAATATGGGGAGTGATGGCTTCTATCTAGAAAATTTCCTCCCATTTTTCTTCTTAATAAGTGAATTCTGAAATTCTTTCATTACAGAAGACAAACCTCACATAATCAAGACTATAACCATACTTAATAAATTAATCATAGAATCTAAAGGAACTTCGAAGTTCAACTTCACCCCTGAGGTTTTAGGGGTATTTTAGGGTCACTGCTCTTTTTAAGGATACCCTGGTCCCAGCTGGATATTCTTCCTTTCTAGTTAATTCATTTTTAGATTCCCTATGGCTAGGTCTGGAGCACCATTCATAGGGATTCTTGTTTGAGACACCAGCAACCTGCTTCTGAGATAGAAGATCTGGCATTTCTCATGTGGACGTCTCCATTTTCATTGATTTGGGAATGTGTCAAACCCCTGTTACACATAGGTTTGGAGTTGGAAGGGAACACATAATTCAAACATTTTTACAGTTGAGGAGACTGAAGCCTAGAGAGATTAACTGATTTCTTCAAGGTCATACAGGTTGAATGTGGCTGAATGAGGATTCTAACTTAGGACGTCTCTTTCCAGAGGCCACTCTCTTTTCTCTCTACCATACTGTCCCTTTCCTCTGTATCTGAGGAGACCATTGTTATACATTCCCTGAATATGGGTGAAAAGACCAAGGTATAAGCTTTGGAACTTCTTCTTGAACCTAGTATAAATGGGGCAGCTGTTTGATGGTAAAGGCCTCTGCAGCAGCTCTCCTGAGACATACACATCATTCTGGGTCTGAGAGAGGTGAAAAGCCAGCGACAAGGAGTCTGGGTGCGACACTCATTCAGTTCAAGGCAGCAGTTTGTTAGCTAAGCCTCTTTTGGCCAGGCTTTCCCCACCCCACCATTGGACTGGGGAGGAGGGAGTGGTTTCTATTACAGCAGTTGCTAATCTGAGGAGAGAGACCCAGACAGAGATTGATGAGAAACCTTAGCCCTCTAGTGCATGAGGGCAGAGTCTCATGCCAGAAGGCCTGGCTCCAGCAGAAACCTTCTGGGAAGCCAAAATTTTCTGCAAGGGGATATGAGGCCCGGCCCATGGAAAGATAAAATGGAAGCCAGTGTGGATACTCACAACACTACTTCTCTGTTCAGGGGTTCAGTCTGCTTTCCAAGATCCTCTCAAGCCACCACCTTGTCCTTGGTGGGGGTAGGAGGTGGGGTGAGATGTGCCTTGCAATTTGGCACCTCTTAGTTTTTGGACTGCCCCAGGTAATTGGGTTAGGTTATTGTCAGCCTGGAGCTAACCCTCCCCAGGCCTTCAGTAGAGAAGGTTGGGGATGACTCTAACTTTGTGGAGCTGCTGAATGAGACAGTCTTGGGAAGCCATGGCCATTGGCAGGATTCATACGATGGAACAAGGGAGGCTAAGGACCTAGGAGGAGTTTCGTATTTGGAAGAGGTGCTGTTTCCATCCTAATTGCCCATTCTGCAGCACCATATACTACTTACACTAATGTATGAATTACATCCATCTCAATTTACTGGGCTTCCCTGGCTTTGTTAACTTAAATCAACTCAACAAGCATTTATTAAGTACTTAACTATATGCAAACCTCTGTGTCAGGTATTAGGGTCACAAAGACCAAAAAAATTAGTTCTTGTTCTCATGGAGATTATGGGGCGGGGGGGGGGAGGGCAGGGAGTAACAAAACATAACTTGTACACAGATAAATTTGATAGAGATAGATTGGCCTATGGGGATATTCTCTGCCTGGTTGTAGCCCAAATTACAAGACCCTGTTGCAGACTATGTTTTATGTGATGAAGAAAACAACAATAAACTACTAATTGGCTATATAGCTGGAAGAACTAATAACTGGGCAGATACTAGAAACAACAAAGCTTATCATAGGTTATTGCTTGCTCAATATTTACGGAGGACTTCTCTTCATGCTTATAGAGTCCTTTCTTAACCCAACAGCAACAGAGAGAAAAAAAGCCAAAGAAAATCAAGATTGTTCACAGAGAGAATGCTCTATTCCTACAGAGCTTCTAGAACATAAATTGGGGATATCCTAAAAGGGATTGAGAACCTGAGGTCAACTGGAAGTGGCACCTCTTCCCACACTTCTCTGGCTTTCTCTAGCGATCAGATATAAGTATCGTCCCTTCTAGAAGCCATAAAGGAAAATTGTATGATGAAGGAGGCCACCTCTTTTGTATACTCACTCAGCCTGGGATCAGTAACTGAAAGCAACACTTCTGGATCTGCAGCTAGTTAGAAAATATTTTTTTTTTAATCATCATATGGTACAAGCTCCCATATATGGCCAGAAACTAACTTCCCCCCAAGGTTCTGCATGGTCCCTTGGAGTGCATACAGGCAAGAAATATATGCATACGGTTCAAGGACTTTTCTCCTCTGCTCTGCCATCCCCAATCCATTCCAATAACATAAGCAAATAAAAATAAATGCAAAGAAAGTTCATATGAGGGGAAGGTGATGACTGGGCAAATTAGGAAAGGCTTCTTGCAGGAAGTAGCACTTTAGCTGGTGGAAGCTATGGATTCCAAAGAATAGAGGTGAGAAGAGAGAGCATTTCGGGTATGGGGACAGCCAGCTAGTACAAAAGCAAAGACATGTGAGATAGAATGCCATAAACGTAAAAGAGGACGCAAACCGACTTAATCGGAACATAGAGTGAGAAAGGAGGAGTGATGTGTAATCATCCTGGACGCTCATAGTGTGGATCTAGGTTGGATCTATACTTTAAACGCCCAAACAGGAGTGTTAGCATATTAAACAAGGGTAGTAGGTAGCCACTGAGGTTTCCTGAGCAGGGGAGGCAAAGAATATAAGGAAAGTGCAGGTCTTCAGCAGACTTGTTATGTGGGTGACAGATTAGACAGAGTCGGGGTTGGAGGCAAGAAGATGCCAATTAACCAGTTCAAGTCAACAAGTATTTATTAAGTGCCAGGAAGAAGTAGTATTGGGATAGAGAATAAAAAGAGTGACAAAACAAAATTCCAGCCCAAAAGGAGCTTACGTTCCAATGGGAAAGACAGCATATAAACAACTAGGCATGTGTAAGATATAAACGGAAAAACTAGAAAACATTTTGAGAAGAAAGGCATTAGCAGATGGAAATTCTGGGAAAGGCCTCTTGGAGTGGGTGGATTTGTGCACTTTTAAAAAATAATAGAATTTTATTTTTTCCAATTAGATGTGAAGATGGTTTTCAACATTCATTTTTTATAAGATTTGAGTTCCAAATTTTTTTCCTTCCCTCCCCACCACTTTCCCCAAGATGGCAAGCAATCTGATATAGGTTATCCATGTACAATCATGTTAAACATATTTCCACATTAGTCGCATTGTGAAAGAAGAAACTGAACAAAAAGGAAAAACCACAAAAAAAAAAACAACAAAAAAGTGAAAACAGTATGCTTCGGTCTGCACTCAGACTTGATGGTTCTTTCTCTGAATGTGTATAGCATTTTCCATCATGAGTCTTTAGGAATTGTCTTGGGTCATTGTGCTGAGAAGAGCTAAGTCTTTCATAGTTGACTGTCTGTGTTAAGTCTTAAAAAAGTCAGAAACAGTAACAGGTGGAGGTGAGGGATTGGGATGTACCGCGAGCCGAGGAACACAGTGCAAAGATACAAAAATGAGAGATGGAAGGTTGAGTTTGAGGACTGTGAATTAAGAGGCTATTGCAATAGTTCAGGTGAGAGATGATGAAGACTTGAAATTTTAGAGCTAAAGCAGATCTGGATTGGATATGTATCCAAACTCATAATTCCCTAACAAACGATGGGAACTTCAGAGCAAATTAATCATCATTAGATGATAATGAGGTGGCAGGGAGATGCTCCAGACACAAGCAGAGGGCCATCGGCTGGACTGGCCACTAGTACCTACGCAGCCTATGTCTACAGCATAGGCACTGAGCCTAGGATGACATCTCAGGGTGATTTATCCTCCTTCAATGTTCAGTTTGAAAATAGGAGGAAACCCTCCCAATTCAGTGGAGTGGGAGAAGAGCTGGGGGAGGGATGATTGCTGAAAGTGAGGAGAGCCAAGAGCTCTAAAAGGAGAAGGTTGGAGAGAAATTCATTTTCCCACCTCCTCCCCTAGCAATAAACCCTTAGGGAAATAGGATCCTCAGTTTATTTTAGGTCTAACTCTGAATAAATTTATTGATGTGACAATACTCCTGAACCAGAGCCAATAGGACAAGTGTGGAGGCTGAAAAAGAATGGAAAGTGTGGAAGAGGCTACAGCTTGGCAGAGGGCAGCCGCAGCACCTGGGGCCTGGTTTCAACTCTACCCCCACCTCTTTTGGGTCAGATTCAGCCAGCAAAGGCCTTTTTGTTCCTTCTCAATTGACTAAGTAGTCAACTGTGGTGAAGACTTGGCCACCTAAGTTATTTACCATCTCTGTGCGTCACTTTCTACATTAACTAAACAGAAATAACCCTAACTCCCCTATCTTGTACTTCCCTCCTTTCCTCCCCCAGTGTTTCACTAGTGAGATGATGATGGCAGTTGAGGGTGGGGTAAATGCTCTTGGGAACAAAGGTGCTCACTATAAATACAAATTATAGCCAAGAACACATTTTATATCAAGTCGTTGTATTTTCTGTTCTACTTACCAAACTGCCAAGTGGATCCTTTCCTTCTCACAGTATGAAAACTCAATGCATTTTCCTATATTTATACAGACACTCCCTACATGTTCCCCCTGGCCCTCCACATTGCTTTTTTTTTAACAATGCCATGAGGGGTTGACATAATAATAATACATCTGGTGACCCATTTAAAATGGGCCACATTTAAAGCTACGCTGTATTAAAGGGGACTGTTTTAAATGGACCACCCCGTATGTTGCATTAGATTGTGCCTTCCTGCCAATGAACTCAGAAGGATTTTATAAATAAAAGATGATGTTAGGGAAAAGCCCCTTTTCTTTAAAAAAAAAAAAGAAAAGAAAAAAGGGGGAAAATCACGCTGCAAACTCTATGAAATTTAAACATCCAAAAATGGCAAGGTGATTCCAGCACAGGGAGATCACCTTTATAGAGTGTGGGGCTACCCTGTCTCCCTCTACCTATTGCGATTTGGAGACCTAGCAAGGTATAGCTTTCGTGATGGGTGAGAATTGTCCAGCCTGGATCCCTGAGGGAGAACCCTTCCAGGCCAGAGCCTGTGAGCTTCCTTTGGTTCATGAAAGAAGCTCTGAAGAGTCCATGAAAGGACCTCCAGTTCAAATGAGAGCAAAGGATGGCTTGGAGTTTATAGTAGGTACTGCTTTGCTGCTGCTAGATGCTTCCTGACAGGGGGTTCTACTGTACTTTGGTGGAATGAATAAACAAGCAGAGTTTAAGCTCCAAAGGAATTTTAGCAAGAAGAAATAAAGACCTTAGTGTGACCTTCAACCACATCTGAAGCCCGCTCTCAGTTCCAGATCTTTTTAGATGTCCAGGGCTCTTCTGATTGCTTTCTGTGGGAAAATAAGTTTCCTTTTGTGAACAAGCTCTAGGGTTTCTTGGTGACTAGTGGGGCTGGCGCCTGTCAGGATGGCAGGAATCTGGGTAGTTTGGGCCCAAGCACAGGCCCCAGAAGGATTAGGCATCTTATTTCACAACATTCTTGGCCTGGTTTCTCTAGACAAAGAAGACTGGATGGTTGGGATAAACTTTACAGTTGTTCCCCTGAATTTGAGTTCCTTAACCCTGTCCTGAAATGACCTACAGAGACTGTACTGGGTAAAAACACCAATACCATTTTTTTCCTGTCAGAAGAGCCATAAGCAAAAATGTCCTGGAGCCAGATCTAATTAGTTTGTGTTAGCCGATATTTAATATTTCAATTCGGGCATGAACACCTCAGAAATCAGCAAACTTACAGATTAGGGCTTGATTTACTGTTTTATTGATTGTCTAAGACAATAATAATAATGTTATTATTAACAATGCAGTTTAAATTTAAAAGTGTATGGTACATGCATGCTTTTTTTTTCTTTCTCCCAGAGAACCTGTTTATACAGTCATGTTTATGAACATAATAATTTACGTGGTTTCCTCAGTTAGACTGTGAACTACTTGAGAGCAAGGACCTTTTTTTTTTGTTTTTGGATTTCCATAGTTTAACATGTATTCATTCAATTAACATTTATTAAGTGGCTACTATGTGCTAGGCATTATGCTAAGTGCTTGGCATATAGTAGGTGCTTGATAAATGCTTGCTTTTTTTGACTTGTCTTACTGTTTGTAATATGCACTTGGTTTTTAATTATAAACTCGTTTGCTACCTCTCCGGTATGATCCTCTTGTTTTGCTAATATAACAGGAAACTGGCAGCCTCAGGCCTTATGAACATATGTAGAATGCTAGGCTAAAATGCAATTCCCACGTGGACTTTGGAGGACACAAAGATAACTTTTTTCGGTCTGCATACTATGTGAAGAAGAAAGAGCTTTTCAATCAGCTGCTGAGGCAGAACTAAGAATGCTTATAATAAGGCACTAACTTGATGACTTCGATGCTCTTTCTGGTCTGGCTGTGCTTCAGGGATGACGCAAGGACAGCTGCGAGTCTCCCGGTGGGGAGAGCCAGAGCCAGAGCCAATGGTCTACTCTCTGCACCAAGATCAGCATGAAACCAAGAGCATTTTCTTTGATGTTGCTTCTGTGTTTATTGTGTCTGTTCTTTCCTGACTTAGGTGAAGGAGTCTTGGTGGAAGCAAGGAAGGAAACAAGCATTTTAAGCACTTACTATGGGCCAGAAACTGTGCTAAGTTGCTAGAGAAAGAAATGCAAGCAGAAAAGAAGACAGCCTTGGCCCTAAAAGTGCTTACACTCTAATTCTAATAGGGGAAGGCAGTATATAAAAGAGAGCAGAAAAGGCAGATGGGTGGGGGAAAGGGGCATAATTTTAAAGTCTAGAGGAAATCAGGAACAGAACCAAGAAGAGAATGAAGAAGGTGGGTCAAACTGGGCCCCTCCAGAAGGAATTCACCAATGGGAGAAAGGGACCGTGTCTTAAAGGAAGGATGATCCATGGTGAGTGGGAAACCCTGAGAGACAGAACACAATAGTCTAGGATGCTGTGAACTTCAAAAGCCTCCTCTTGTTCATGTGGTAAGCAGACTGGAAAAAATGTCTGTGCATTTTCCAAAGTCCAAACTCCCTAAAAATATAAGATATAGAGAAGGCATTAGCCTGCCTTGGGGGAAGGGAAGGTAACAAGCATTTATTAAGCACTTACTACATGCGGGCACTATGCTAAGTGCTTCACAAATGGTATCTCATTTAATCCTTATAACAATGTGGGGAGGTGAGTACTATTCTTTCACCCGTTTTACAGATGTAGAAACTGGGGCAGATAGATGTTAAGTGATTTGGTTAGTGTCACATAGCTAGCAAATGTCTGAGGCTGGCTTTGAACTCAGGTCTTCCTGACTCTGGGCCCAGCACTCTATCCACTGTGCCAGCTAGCTGCCATTGGTAGAGGAATTTTTCTCATTTAGGAGTGACCTCTATATCAATTAAATCAAGGTTCTAGTGCAGGGGTAGGGAACCTGTGGCCTCGAGGCCACATGTGGCCCTCTAGGTCCTCAAGTAGCTATACTTGAGGACCTAGAGGACCACATGCCTAGAGGGCCACATGTGGCCCCGAGGCCACAGGTTCCACACTCCTGGTCTAATGCCTAACCCTACTCACTTGAAAGAAATGCGGGATGAAGGAAAATAAAGACACCTACATGATAGCAAGTCCTTGGTCAGTTTCGAGTAGAATGTGCAGAAGTTGGTTTCCTGTTGATTTCACTATTAAGGATTCCTTCTGAAGTGCCAATGACTTAGGGAAGGAAGATGAATATAATATAAGCTCTTTGAGGTCAGGAACTTTTTCATTCCTGTCTTTGGATACCCAATATCTGGCACAGTGACTGCCATATAGTAGGTACTTAATTAATGCTTATTGGAAAGGAGGTGTTTATCCATGGAATTTATAGGCAGCAGTGTGGGGTGAGAGAGGAAGGATTGGGAGGATCTATCTCCCCATTGCAACTTTCCTTTTTTTTTTAAGAGTACTGAGATCAAGACATGAGGCAAAGAGCCCTGGACAGAGAGCCAGGAGATGTGGATTCTAATCCTGGCTCTTTGATCTTGGACAAATCACTTAATCTTCAGGACAGTATTTAGTTTCCATATCTCTGAAAGAGGGCTGGACGAGATCCCCTCCAAGGGTCTTTTTAAGCATGAATAATTGTTGGTCTATAATGTTTGATAGTTTAATGTGCAGCTAGAAATTCTTGAGTAAAGCTTGGGAAACTTTTTAATGGAGACTTTTTTTTTCCTGAAAGAGAGGAGGAGTTGTCATAAGAAGTCCTTGTTAGTCTTCAAATTTACTTTTTCTATTCAGGATTTCTGTTGATAAGACCCCAGCTATGAGAAGCTCTATTGTATGGCTCACGAAAGCTCAGTACATCTGCTACTGTGTCAGGCATGCAGTCAGTGATCACTCGGTGTCTAATAAGGAAAAAGAAATCAGTTCTTACATACTCATTTAATCCAATAAACATTTCTTTTTTTTCCTCTAAAATGTTTGACGTCTCCTTTTTATATCATTCACATTTTCCAACATATTTCTTTCTTCCTTTCCCTCCTAGAATGCCATCCCAAATGAATGAGAAAGGAGTTTTTAAAAAAGGAAAAAAAAATCTCAGCAAAATCTACCAATACATCAACTCCATCTGGCATTATAGGTAGTGTTCTACACCTTCTACCTCTGAAAAGAAGGAAGATATGTTCTCAAATCTCTCCTTTGGAGTCAACCTTGGTCGTTATGATTTAACAGCATTCATGTTCAATTCTTTTGTTCTTACTGTTCTATCTGTGTTGTTTTAGTTATTATGTATATTGTTTTCCTGATAGTTCACCTTGAATTAGTTAATATCATTCTTCCCAACCTTCACTGTATTACTTATACTCATCGTTTGTTATTGCGTAGTAATATTCTGTTCCATTCTTGTACCATAACTTTTTTTTAGCCATAGCCCAATGGACAAACATTTATTTTCCAATAAGCATCTATTAATCACCTACTGTATGCCGGTCACTGTGCAAGGTGCTTGGAATACAAAGACAAAATTGAAACAGCTCTTGCTGTCAAAGAACTTATGTTCTATTTACTATCCTTCCCTAAGTCATTGGCATTTCAGAAGGAATCCTTAATAGTGAATCAAGGTTCATGTATGGTCTTCTAATAACTAACTAGCATATGGAGAGCATTTGATGGAGTGAAAGAAACATTTTTTTTCAGGAAACATCTCAGGTTCTTAAGCATTCAGAAAGAATAGGGGTGAAGAATGCTTTTAAAAATTAGGAGAAATTGGGAAAATTTCCAGTGGTTTATTCTTCAGCTTTTGTTATGGAGAGCTTTGTGATGTCTTACTCATAGGGCTTAGACTTTTGACAAACTCCTTCCATAATGAGTTAAGATGCATTCCTCTACAATGCAAACTGGAGATAATGGAGCTCCTTGCCCTTTAATCCATGACCACTGTGGATCGAGTTACCTCTTCGAAAGAGCTCTTTTCTGGCTAACTAAATGAATTGAAATTGATGGTCTTAATTGTTTTCTAAATTGCAATTTTTCTCCCACAGCTGTTTTTTATCAGTGTCGAGTCCAATGGGCTCTGTCAGTCACACAGGGGGATGAAGTCATGTGGTAATAAAAGAGTAGGAGTAGGGGGAGGAAGGGAAATGCCATACAGTATATTGTCTAATTGAAAAATGTGCCACGTGAATGCTGTACTTGAAATATCTCCCTCCCTGGGGGCTACTCACAACAAACAATGCACACATCTTCTGCGCTGGAAAGATTAGAGTGTTCTCCCTTACTCCATTAGAAATAGGCCCTTGCAATAGTTTCCTTCCTTTGCCTTTTGTGCATGAACTCACTTAAATGGAATAATGATGAAAGATAATAATCTTCCTGAGTAAAATCCTGAGCACTGAGAGTAAAGGCACTGGATTCATGGAGACAGAGGTGGTGATAGGGAGAGTTACATAGCACTCCAGAGTTAAAGAGAGAGAGGAGATGCCTGAGAGCTGGGAGATGCATCCTGTAATATTGACAGGGCAATCTTAGTGCTAATATAGTCTTAAAAGGAAGCTTGAGCTGGTGGGCATATGGTAGTTAGAAGAATAAAGCAAACCCTTAAAGAGAGGGAATTTGGAAAAAGTGCTACTCTAAGGAGAGAGAGAGAGAGAGAGAGAGAGAGAGAGAGAGAGAGAGAGAGAGAGAGAGAGGGAAAGGGAGAATGCTGAATAAAGATGGAAACTCCAATAGGGCCCAAATGAGACTTGAAGATGTAGAGAGCCAGCTCTTAGAAATAGATTTAAATAAGTAAAAAAGAAATCTCATTTGCACAAGGCAAAGTATATGAAAATTATATTTCATAGAAATATAGGACCAACTCTGGAAATAATGAAATTTTATGGAAATGAGGTACTCTTAGATATCACTTGGTGTAGTGGTATTAAACAGAAATGGGGTCTACTGAACTTTAAGGATCACTGTGGGCTGCAGATTGACTTAGAAAACTACACATTGACATTATCGTTGTTTAATGTATTTTTATTTATTTATTTATTTAGTTAAATGTTTCCCAAATACACTTTAATCCAGTTTTGGGCACACTCAGGGGAGCTGTGGGCTGTGTGCAGTTGGTGGGCCATGTCACATGTTTAATACCCCTGATCTAGTCCATTCTTAATCTTTAGATTCCAGACTGAATAGAGTGTGTCCAATTAGTAAAACCCTCCAGTGGCATAGTGGATAAAACACTAGCTTGACATCAGGAAGGTTTGGGTTTGAATCTTGCCTCAAATGCTGTGTGAACTTGGGCCTCAGTTTCCTCATTTGTAAAATGAAGTATTTGGATTTCATAGCCTCTAAGATCCCTATCAGCTCAAAACTATGATTCTATGAATTGATTATTGGCTTTTCCTGAGTATCTAAGGAAATAGTCTCACCTTTTGTGCTATAGTTTAAGCATGCAATCTCTTATCTTTTATTCAATGAAGGTGGGAAATAGTGGGTCACCACAACATACACTCATGACTTATAGGGCAACTTCCACTATGCCAAGTGGTACAAGAACTATAATAAAAATGTCTTATGTTTATATAGCATATTAAGGTTTTCAAAGCATTTTGCAAACAACACTTTGAGGTAGTGTATTATTTTACCATTTTATAGATAATGAGATTGAGGCCCAGTGAAGTCAAATCACTTATTCATACTCACGTATAGCACATAGCTAGTCAGGTAGTCAAGACCACTTCTTCTGACTCCAAATCCAATGCTCTTTGAAGGGTGCTAATCTCTACCTCAGAGAATCATTCTCTGTAAAGGACTGATAGACTCTCCATGTGCCCTTAGGTCGAGTCACATAATCTTTCTTTTTCAACCTTAATCAAATTTGATTTCAGCATTCTCTAAGGGAGAGCCAATCCAAAATCTTTTGTTGTATTAAATGTTGCTTGAAATAAATGGGCCATCTTCTGGGGTAAATGTTTTCACTATGATAGTGTTTGTAGTACTAGTATATGAACTATGCCATGATAGAGAGAAGCATGTAAAGTGGTGGAGTAACAGTAATGACAACTGACATATATTACTTTACAGGGTAACAAAGCTCTGTTTTCCAAGTCTGTAATGTTCTTGCTGCTCATCTCTGCTTCATGGATTTCCTTGGCTTCCTTTAACACTCAGCTAAAATTCTGCCTTCTACAGTGTCTTTCCCAATCACCCTTAAAGGTGATCACCTGATCACCTTTCCCTTCTTTCTGTTGATCATCTTCAACTACACACACACACACACACACACACACACACATACACACACACATTTTGTTTTCATTTCATATAAGCATGAAGATAAAAGTATCTGCTGTACCTATTTCAAGAGTTTGACCTCTGTCACTGGGGTTCTTCAAGTCAAGACTGGATGGCCTCTTATCGTGAATGTTGTAGAAAGGTCTTTTGTTCAAGTATAGGTTGGATCAGATCACCCTTAATGCTAGTCCCTTCTCTCTGCTGATTGTTTTCAATTTATTCTGTATATACTTGATTGTACATGGTTGTATACATGCTGTTCCCTCCATTAGAATGGGAGTACCTTAAGAGCAGGGACTATCTCTTGCCTTTCTTTGTATTTCTTGCACTTGGCACCATGTCTGGCTGTGTTGGTAAGCAAAATGGGCGCTTAGCACTTAGTTGGCCTTTGTTTCCTTTGAGTAATTCAGTGTATTTCATTAAACCTTACTAGGTGCTAAGCCCCAGGCCCAAACCCCTATTAGGTGTAAAACCTATGTGGGCATGTATTGGTGACTGGGGTGGGGCCCAAGGTGGGGCTGGCTAAGGGGAGGTGCTAACTCCAGAGCCATACCTGTCTTGAGTCTTACTAAGTGCTAAGCCCCAGGCTCTAACCCCTATTAGGTGTTAACCTAACCTATGTGGATGTGAACCTCCCAGGGTCGTAAGGGGAGGGGCTAACTCAAGAGCCAATCATAGCAGCCTAAGTTCTGGTCATTCAGATGACATTCGATGAGGTCTGAAACCCTATAAGAAGAGAAGACAGAGCCATTTTCTCAGGGCTCTCACTCGTGGTGGTGCTGAGGCGGAGACTCCAGGCAGCTGCAGCTAGGAGCCCTCCAGCTTGTAACCTAGATGCTGAGACTTTGTTAAACTCTGGTAAATATGTATTGGGATTTGAATCAGACAAGGTCTGTCTGTTGATGTTTGTACTTTGTATTTTGCTCTGAAGTTCGGGGTGCTGGTCTTTCCCCCTGAACTAAGTGAATGATATTTGTATGCTGAATTAAAGTAAGCTTGTCAACCCCTTAACCTTGCTTTCCTTAGTTAAGCAGATCAAAAGAACCTGTGCTTTTGCAGCGTGCTGACAGCTTTCTGGGTGCTGGCTATTGGTGGATTTTACACCCCCATAGAAGCTGCTAGCTGGATTGTTGAAACACTGGCACACGGTAAACACTTAATTAATGTTTATTGATTACCTGACTTTTACATATTTTATCTCATTTAATCTTCACAAATACTTTTGCCTTTTGGTCACCATTTTACAGATGAGGAAACTGAGGTTCAGAGAAGTTAAAAGATTTAACCATGGCCGTAGAGTGTCAGGAGGTATTTGAGTCCAGGTCTCTCCTGACTCCAAGCGCAAGGACTTGCCACCACATTGTTACCTTTCTGCGTAATAGAAAGAAGTCTGGGTCAAGGCAGGACCCAGAGTCTAGTCCTGACAGTGTGGCTAATTTACAGGCTCTCCTTGGACAAGTCTTTTACCCCTACCTCAGGTATTTTTTTAAAAAAATTCTTATAAGCATGAAGATAAACATATCTGCTGTACCTATTTCAAAGGTTTGACTTTTTTCACTGCTTCAAGTAAAGGATGGATGGCTCCTTGTTGTGAATGTCGTAGAAAGGATTCTCGTTCAAGTACAGGCTGGACCAGATGGTCTCTGGGGTCCCTTCCAATTCTGAGGTTCAACAATTCAAAAGATCAAACAAAAGGAAGAAAATGAAAATTCAAATGGAACAGTATTTTTGAGAAATTGATTTGTATTTGAGTGTGGAATTTCTTTTTTTGGCTTGGTAGTAGGAGAAGAATTGTAAATATTTCATGACACATTAATCTTTCAAGGCTCAGCTGAAATTCCAATCATCCCCCTTCTCCCAGGCCCCCAGCCAAGCCTTTGGTTACTCTCAAAGTCAACTCTCCCTTCTCCGATCACCTCCACTTTCTATCTCTCTCATTGCTCCTTTACATTCTGTTTTGTATTATATTTATTTGTGTACAAGTCTTGTGTGTCTCCTATTAGACTGTAAGCTCCACGAAGCCAGAGATCACATATTATTCTTTATTATATATCCTAAACGACCTAGAAAAATGGAAGACTACAATTGTTCGTTTGTTTAGTAAATGTTTGTTGAGTGCCTATTAGCGTAGAATTATGTAAGCTTAGAAGGAGGAAACTTGAGAGGACATTTAGTATAATCCCTTTCTTTTGTGATGAGAAACTGAAGACCAGGTAACTTATATAAATAACATGAGGTCACATAATTTTTGTAATAATAATGAAAAAATCCATGAGAATCAAATGAGTGGATGTTTATTCTGAAAAGGGCTAAGTGATATGAAAATGTAATGATAATTGAATGATTATCATACTTTTATAATGGCAAGTAACTCACTGTATATTGGCAGGCTAGATGGTTAAATCACCTTAAAATGTTGAGGATTTCCATAAAAATGGTCACCCGGTAAGCTTGATGGGGAAACCCAATTACAAAAAGTAAAGGTCATTCTGTCTTTGTGTCTATCTATTCTCATCTGGGAGGCAGCTATGAATATGATATTTTCTCTTGAGGATGCAAAGAGGATTAAGAAGATTCTATCATACTGCAAATCACCATTGGATTATTCCTTTCTTTCAATCTCTCAAAGAGTCAGCTTATGTTTTCATTTAAACACTGGGGGAATCTTAGTCTGGAGAGGCTAGCGGAGTAGTATAAAATTAAGGGGCAGAGAGGAATTTTTGAGGTGGGAAATGAATAAATAAAGAATTGGTAAGTAAGGAAATAAACATTTGCCACTGGAGATCAATGAATCTTTCAACGTAGCACACTCTATATGGAAAATGGGATAATTATAGGCAACAGAAGAATCTTATAGGGGCAAGGTAGTTGGGAATTCTCAGTGGGACTAAAAGGCTCATTAAGAACATCACTGTTCTTTCTTTTCTTTTAACACAGAACCATGTTCTGGTTCTTAAGTATAGTACAATATTAAGAGAGTGAGGGAAGAGGAAAGGAGAGAGGGAGAGAGAGACAGACAGAGAGAGACAGAGACAGAGAGAGAGACAGAGAGAAGAAGAAGAAGAAATAATAATAATAATAATAATAATAATAATAATAATAATAATAATAATCTGCTTATGTGAGGAAGGGGGAAGGATAGATAGGAAGGAAAATAAGGGAGAGAACCAATTTAAGTTTTTCTATGGAGTTGTGGCAGAAAGGCCACACCTGGAAATGATAAATCAGGATGTGTGGAGAGAAAAATGGGGGACAGTCATACTGTGAATTAAAACATGGTGGAAGAAGGGAAATTTGTGCTGAGACTTTGTGGAGAAATGGTCAGAAATTGTAAGGTTGGCTGACAACCACAAGTCTATTCAATTGTCCACATAAGGGTGGGATGGGATTGGGTAAGAGGTGACTGTTCCTAGAGTCAGCCTTGCCTTCCTCCCACCCCTTTGCCACTCCCAACTCAAACACTTTTGATGAGTGCTTCACCAATTCAAAGATAGGATCTGTGTTTCTTATGGGTGGAGCATCCAGGGAGCCAAGATGACAGCTATCTGCTTAGGCAAAGTACATCTTACATTTCCCCACAGAGAGACAGAATCTAATACTAAAGAATGTAGTTCTACCTGTGTGGAGATTAGGGATGGGGCTTCATTTTAATGGTCTACATTGAGCAATTTGGAATGTGACATTCAGAAACACACCACCCCTTCGCCAGGTTTGGAGAAGTATTGCTTTTCTCTTGAATACCCTTGCCACCTAGGATGACACATATTGTAGACAGAAGGCAAGCACTGGGAACCTGAGGGAAGATCCTTTCCAAGGAAAACAGCAGCAATCCGAATCATGATCTGAGAAAAAGTAGCAGGAGGCGATGACAGGTCAAACCAAAGTTCACCTATTAGTAAGACCAAATTCAATAGGTGAGTTAAGAAGTAGGAAGCAGAGTTTGAATTAGACACCTAAAGGCTGGCATGGAATCAAGGAGCACATATTGCAAAGAGGAGTGATAGAAGTCCAGAGAATGGAGGTTTGTCTGACACAAATTCTCTCTCTTTTTTTTTAAAGCAGTGGTGTGCTCACCATGTTGTTTTTGGGTTGGCATAGCTGTGGCTTACTCAATATTCCTCGTCTTAGGGACTTCAGAGGTCCAGGTAGTCTAACCCTTCATTTTGATGAGATGAAGAAACTGAGGCAAAGGGATATAAATGACTTGCCCAGGGTCATATAGGTAATGGGCATCAAATGACAGATTTTAACATAGGTCAATCCCAGAGCCAGTGCTTTTTGCAACTTAGTAGAGATGGAAAAGAATTCAGAGGATGTAGTTTGGGTTTAAAGTGAACCCACTGTTAAAAGGACTAGTAGAACACAGGTAGAATGTATGAGGAGAGGAATGTTACCTATTGAGGTGAGAGGGAAAACTAGAGAGCCAGAATATTTCATCAGAAAATGGGAGCTCCAACACAGGAGAAGAACTGAGCTAGATTGGTCAGAGAACCTACTACCACCAAAGTGGCATAGCACTCCTGGAATTAAGGTGGATTGGTGAAAACCATGTACAGCTGCCATCCTACAAGGATGGCATAGAGGAGTTAGAAGGAATTGTAAGAAGCTTGTCAGCTGTTGCCAAAGAAGGCACACACCTCTCAAGACTGTCCATATGATGAGAAATTATGTTTTATGCACTGCCACTGAAAGTCTTGGGGCACCATTGTGAATAGATTCCTGTGTCCTACTACTAGCCTCTCATGGTGGGAGTAGAACACTACCAACCAGACTCTTCTTGGAGGAACATTCAGGCATGAACTGAAATTAACATTAGAGACTGATCCACCTCAAGGTATGATATTGTGCCAATTTAGAGGGTGGATATCAGGTTCTGAGTATAGATACACTTTTAACCTGCTGATGGTGGTTTAGAACTAGTAGATCTGCTCAAGTTTGAGTGGGTAAAACGTTTATAGTCTTTAGGAGGGCTTGTTAGGGTGACCGATATTGTACAAACAGGAACGATGGCCAAATTTTCCAGGTTTCAGTGTAGCTCCAGGATATTCCTTAAGCCCAGATCCATGTTTAGCAGTGCCTTCTGAAGTTAACATAATGGTATAGAGTCAAGGGGACTTAGGAGACAAGTTCTAATCTATACTCTATCCCTACCTGGCCAAGCCATCTTGAGTAAGTCACTTAATCTCTTTAGGGTTAGCATCTCAGTTCATTCTTCTGTAAAATGTAGTAGATGATCTCTAATCTTCAAGCAGCCCACAAGTCTAATAAGCTTGCCATTTGGCAGGCAGAATGCACTTCTGGAGTCTTATTTCTTCAGGCCAGCCAGATTTCCTTCTGTCTTATTCAGAGGCAACAGGATTGCGTTCTTGGTACAATGCCACATTGGTCAGTAATTACCAACAGGTGAGAAGCTGCTGTCCAGAGAGGATTTTCACAATACATCTGAATGGAAACCTGAGAGATCCATGGAAATTTATGACTGGGTGGTCCTAATATGACAGTCTCCAGCAGAATGTTTACAGTAGCCTACGGTACCCTAGTAAGCTATAAATTCTCACCCTACTCAACAGCATCCTCAACAGATTAGGAATACTTTTCTTTCCTCTTCTTTGGACTAAAGCAATATAGGATGAAAGCTGTAGAAATGTTGACTCAAGTAACTGTCCAAAAGGGAAATTAGTTGCCTTGGAAGGTCTTTATGCAGAGAATGGTTGGTCACTTGGTATTCTTGTTTAAGGATTCCAGTTCAAGCAGAGATTGACTTGGATGGATGAATTTCAAGGTCTCTTCTGTTTCTGAGAGCCCATGTTGGATAGGGTGAGCAAACCCAAAGTACGGTTTACTGAATATTAAATTAAAGTAGATTCTTTTCCATTGATTAAATGTCTAATTGGTCATAACCTTCTTATCCATAAGTAAAGAATGACTTCTAAAAATATTCAAGGAACTGGAAGAGACCATTTATGAAATAACCTCTCTTCACTCCTCAAAGAGTTTGTTACCATCATATGGGGAGTGAGAGTTAACTGGTACATTGCCTGAGACTGAGATCTTAATTTGAACTTGAACTCTTCCACAGAATCATGGAATTTAGAGTTGGAAGAGGCCTCAGTGACCATCTAATCTAGCTCATACCAAAACCAAAGATATTACAATATGCTCAATAATTGGCCATCCAGCACTGAGCATAATGCCTGCCACGTAGTAAGTGCTTAATAAATATTTATTGGTTGATTGAAAGTTTTCTTGAAGCTCTGCATTGAAAGGAAACCCATCAATTCCACTTCTGGATAGCTCTAATTATTGGGAGGATTTTCTTGTCATGGACTCTTTGCAATTTCTCCTCACTCTTCCCTGCTAGCTTCTGAATTTAGAAGTTTGATCTCTGGGTTTCAGAAAAACCTGAGATGACTTATATGAACTCATGCAAAGTGAACAGAACCAGAACAGTATTACAAGGATGATCAACTGTGAAAGACTTAGCTACTCTGATTAAAACAATGATTCAAGACAATTCCAAAGGACCCATGATGAAAAATGGTATCCACCTCCAGAGGGAAAACTGATAAACTCTGAATGCAGACTGAAGCACACATTTAAAAAAATCTTTGTTTTTCTTGTTTGATTTTTTGTTTGTGTTTTCTTTTGCAACATGGTTTATATAGAAATATGTTTTTCATGACTTCATGTGTATAATCAATATCAAATTGTTTGCCTTCTCAAGGAGGGGCAAGGGTGAGAGGGAGAGACATAATTCAGAACTCAAAATTTTAAAAAAGTGATTGTTAAAATTTTATATGTAATTGGGAAATATTTAATGAAATAAAGAAATATTTTTTAAAAAAGAAAATATAAAAAAGAAAAATTGTGCCACAGTAATAGAGTAGTTGCATGTAAAAGACAATGCTGGGAAACCTTGTTGATCAGTGAGCACCATATAACAAATGACTAAAGGTTTCAGCAAAAGAGAATAGAATGACTTCTATGACAATTATAACAAGGTATTGAAATGTCTTTCTCCTTAATAAAATTAGTGTGAGTTTCTATAGGAAAATAAAAGTTCGACTCTTTCTAAAGCTGGGTTCATTTTTATTTTTCTGCTTCTTTCTGGTCCATGCCATATTCCAGAAACTTACAGAAGGGGAAACTCGAGGGGATGCTTAGGCTAACCACAAAGTCCCACGTAAAGGAATCAGAGGATAACAGATTGCTTTAGGGATTTTATTCTATCATGAGAATTTCCTGTACTCTAGTCTTGGAGCCTGAACACCCAAGAATTCCCATTCCTTGGCTGGTGAGTACTTGTCCCTGGTGTAGAGGCGAGCCTCATTTGGAGTCAGAATCAGCAAAAGTCCTCTTTGTTCATCATCTCTGTTTTGTGAAGGTCTATCAGGTGCTTCCTCTGAGCTCTCTCCAAGTAGAAACTAGATTTCCTGGCAGGCCTGCCAAGCTAGTCAAGCAGAATACCTATTGCTTTGCTGCTTCAAACAGTGAGGGAGTTAAAACTCCAGGCCAAGGGAAATACTACTTTAGTGTTAGAACAGGGCTTCTTGGAGACTGAGATGGAGATAGTCACCGATTATAGGGAACGGTTCTTTTATTGCCTACTCCTTCTGACCTAGAACTTCACCCTGCTCCTAGCCCTCTCTCCACCCCCTGCACACTTTTAGTAAATGAAAGTATGGGGAAGATGGAAATATAGACAAGAACTCTGGGAATTCCTAATGGAAATGGGAGCCTGTGACCTTGATGAGAGGTTCTTTGATTCCTGACATTTCTGGTGTACACACACGTGGCACATGAAGGTTGATCTGGCTTTAGCATCTCTGTAGCAACCACGTCAGGAATGGGAGCCTTCTTTGTTACTGGGGGGTGGAGGGAGGAATGGCTAGGAAGCCAGCAAAGGAATGAGACACATCCTTGGTCTCAGCACATAGACTTGGGCGGCTCTTATACAAATAATCACTGGGAAACCCCAATTCCCTGTTCATTGTGAAAAGAGACAGTACTGGAGGGAGAGCTGAATGAAATTGTTTCTTTTTCATGAAAGCTTAAGTGTAAAAACCTTTCTATCCAGACCCTTGTGGTTGGAATAGCTTGACACCTCATAAATTACCACAAAGGCAAAAGAGCTTTAAAAAAAAGTCCGAAGCTACACACTACAGTCAGCATTTCTCCTTGTCTCCCCCCTCCCGTCTTTTTCATTTTGTAGGTTCTAGTTGTCTAAAAGAAGCAATAGGAAGGGAATGTTCCAAGGAATGTCATTTCCAGGGTCCATACTTTTTTGGTGACTGGAGATTGTACAGCCATTATGATGGCTTTCAGGAAGCATGATGTAGATGGCAAGAGAAGCTGAGACTCTCCTAAATTTGACTGTGCCTTTCATCTCACTAGGTTGAAAAGAAAAGAAGATGGAAGAAAAGACATGTAGAATCATAGATTTGGAGATGGAAGGTACCTTTGAAGTTCTGTAGTGTGATTCCTTCATTTTTTTAGGTAAAGAAACAGAGGCCTAGAAGGGTTGAATCTTTCCCACAGTCATTTAGAGAGCAAGTGGGATTCAAACCCAATTTGTCTGACTTCATATTTGGTATTTTTTTAAAAAGGAGCCATGCTGCTTCTCCCAGTAAGAAGAAAAAGGAAGAGAAAGAAAGGTAAAGGAGGCAGGGATGGGAGGAAAAATAGGTTAAGTAGCCAAGGAGACAGAAAAACTGCTTTATTCTGATTTTTTCCAACATCACTGGTTTAATGAGACAAAAGCTCAAAGGCCCCTCCCATATTCAATGAATTCTAGCCTTTTCTGCTGTTGTCTCTTTCCTCCTGGGAATGATCCCTATGTTTCTGGCACATAGTAGGCACTTGTTGCAAATGTATCCTAAATTAATCAACTGGGGATTAATCCTTGGAGAGGTATGTCGATTTATTTTGTGAAACCCAAGGAAGAGCATTTGGAAGGAGTAGTATTCCTAAAGATCAAATTGTCATAATGTTTAATGAATCTGGATTTTTGTGGGTGTAGTTGGGGGTATTGTGTGTGGCAGTGTGGGTGGGTGGTCTGGATGGGTGGGGGTGTCCTTGGTGAATATAAAGTCTTCTATAACTGCTGTAAAAATAAAAGCAGTGAGCAGTGTGCCCAAACCACCAGCTATCCAGTGACCAAAACTGACCTTGGCAGAAATGCATACCAGGGAAATGGAGTCGATATTATTAGCCAATGTTTTCAGTTCCTTGTGGGATATTTCAAGGCCTGCTGGGTGGGTTTTTGGCTAGGTTATCCAGACTGCTGCAGCCTATAGTATTCCAGAAGCTTGCCTGTCTTCTTCTGACCCTTCCATTGGGGTGCAGTTTATTTTTTTGTCCTCATTTCTGTAAATGGGGTGTCTCTCTTGGTTCTCCATTCCACTATAATGTGATTTAATTTCACTTGCCCTACAGCTGAAATTGAAACTACACACCTATAATGAGTCCTCATATTTTGCGTCTAAAGTCTCATTCAGTCAGGAGCTCATGGGAACTAAAAAAAAGTCACCTGGATTCACCACTCCTACTTCTCCCACTTCTTAATCCTTTCCAGTTTGGTTACAGACCCTATCATTTGACCAGAACTTATATCTTTGAGATTACCAATGATCTTTTAATGACTAAAATGGATAGTGTTTTCCTCATTTCTCAGCCTTTTTGATTTCTCTGGAGTTTTTGACATTATGGATCATACTCTGCTCCCAAACACTCCCTTCTGATACTGCTCACTCCTTCCTGGTTTTCCTCCCACATGTCCAATTTCACCTTCTCAGTTTCTTTTGTGGGCTCATCATCCATTAGGAAGATATCCCTCAAGGAAGTCCTGGCCATTCTCTTCCTGCTATATACCTTCCCTTTCATTGATCTCATCAGTTTTTATGAATATGATGATCATGTCAGTGAAAGTGACTTCCAAATCCGTATAGTCAGCCCCAGTCTTTCTCCAGAGCGCTAGTACCGCATGAACAATCGCTAGCTGGAAATCCCTACTATGCGATCCCATTGGCATTACAAACTTAACTTGTCCAAAATAGAATTCATTATCTTTCTGTCTGATCCTGTCTATGTCTCAGACCTCCCTCTTTCTGTTGTAGGAACTCTTATTGTTCCAGGCACTGAGGTTTACAACCTTCATTCTTCCATCTTCCTCATCCAAAATATCCAATAAGTCTTCCTCCACATCTCACACATCTGTATTTCTCTTTTACTAACACAGTCCTATTTTCTCATTACCTCCACCTAGACAATTTCAGTAGCCTTTTAAGTTGATACCCAGAACTCAGCATTCAATCTATAAGCAACCCTTCTCCTGCCAAAACAATCTTTACAAAACACTATTTTGCTTAAGAAACTTGTCTTGCCCTTTTGCTTCTGGGATAAAACATAAACTCCATTTGGCATTTAAAATTCTTTACTACCAGGCCTTACTTTGAATTTCTTTTTAAATTTTTTTTAATTTTCTACTTAGACACTAGCAAGAAGAATATTTCCATATTCACAGCAGAACACACAAAACAGGATTTCATATGAAACTAGGAGTTGTCTCATAATATTTGCTTTTTAAAAGCACATGATAAATTAGGCTGCTTTTGTAACATATATGTTCTGGCTATACTCTCCCAGGGTTAAACAGACTGGGACATCTCTCTTCAGGGTTCTAGGATGCCCTAAAAGTTTGGGGGGAGGGGGAACTCTCTTCTCTAAAGCCATTTAGCTTGATCTCTCACTATTATCCCAATTGTTAGGGACCTGTGGCTAGCAAGCCAGTTCCATACAACTACTTAAGATTGAGCAGCATTCACAAAGGGATACTTGTTTCAAAGATATAGCAAAAACAAAAGTATATTCCCTAATACTTCTGGGGTATACTCTTCCCTATATCACTTTAGACTATGGAGGAGTAGGCTCAAACAAATACACAAGTATATTCCGCAATACTTCTGGGGTCTACTCTTCCCTATATCACCTTAGACTATGGAGGAGTAGGCTCAAAACTTAGCTCAGCTTCTACATAGCATTCTTCCCAGCACATTCCCATTCAAAGTTGGCATTGCCACCAGATGAGTCCTATTTTCAGCTTTCGGTGGCATGGGTTCAGAACATTGCTCCCAAAGATCATTCTTTGGCCATTATTAGGTCATTGATGCTGGGTTGGCTACAACAGCTGTCCTGAATTCTGCCTCTCAGCATCCTCTGGCTTGCTCTCTCAACCAAGACTAGAAACTAATTCCTGTACCTAGACAGAAAGGAATGCATGGAGGCTAAGAAGGATGGAGACCTGTTTGTGAAGGTCAGGTGGCCTCAAAGAAGAAAAGCCTAGGGTTCTTCCTCTTACTGTACAGTATTTCATGAGACACTGAAAGAGTCACTGAGCTCCCTTTGACTTAACTGCCTGAAGCTTTCTCAGGCCTTTTATGAAGATAGACTACACAATCCATTGAAAAAGGCTCCTCCTAACCATATGTTTAGCCAAGCAGAACCAGTCATGGAACATCCGTGCGTGCCCTACAGCCTCTCCAAGGCATTGCCATTATATGTGATCATGTTTCTACTGGAAGCAACTCCCTAGCTTCTTTGACATGGAACTTACATCAGCTATGTGTACAGATGGGGTCTGTTCATATGCCAGACCCCACTATGCTTTCAAAAACTGTTCTACTTGTCTGTGTTTCCTTCAGAACTTCTTTTCTTTTCTGTGTATTTAGAAATTATTTCAATGGCCTTTTCTATTTTTTCATTATTATTGCTGTTCTTTGCTTTTGTTTTTTCTTTTAATGAACTTTTCATGATCAGGAAGTGTGTGTGTATAAAAATAAGTCTATCTATCTATCTATCTATCTATCTATCTATCTATCTATCTATCTATCTATCTTTGTATGTATCTAGCTAGTTATCATTTATGTGTTGGCAATTATAATATTCCATCCCCATATTATCCCTCCTCTTAATCTCCTTTCTCCATATTCTTACTTGTTTCCTTGTTGAATTTTATTTATTTTTAAACTGAAATATGTGCGTGCATATGTTTGCTTAACCCTCCTTTATCCATTTAAGATAAGAGTGAAGTTCATCTAAAGGCTGCTTCCCTCACTCCTTCCTCCATGTTTGTATATGCTTCTTACATATTTCGGTTAGGAGAAACAGTGCTCCATTCTTTCTCCTTTCTATACTAATGCATTTATTTTACCCTCCTTTTCTTTCCCCTCTTAAAACCCTCAGAATAGAACAAGTCCACCTTCCAGGTTTTCTGTTTTTCTTATTTAACTTCCTCAGTACCCTCTGAAAACGTCAAGGTTCTAAAGAGACACTTGTTTCTTCTCCCATTAATGGAATGTCATCATTGTATCATCAAGTAGCCTGTACCAATTGCTCAAATACATTTACCTTTTTAGGTAAATTATCTCTCCTGGACCTTTTCTTTATCAAGTCAATTGATTTTTATGTTAGGTATGTTGACTCTTAATTATGCATTTCAAAACTCCTATTAAGCTGTTTTTTTTTAAGAATCTGATTAGAAATGCTTAAAAGTCCCCTATGCTGTTAAATATTCATTTTCTCCATTGTGGCTCTTCTCCATATGTGGCTTTTAAATAAGTTATTCTTGGTTGGAAGATTGTATCTTTTGTCTTTTGGAAAACTGTATTCTAAGCTATCCTCTTGTTTATAGTAGGTCACCATATCTTGTGTCATCCAGAGTGTCGTTCTTTGCTTCTTGTGCTCCTTTCTAGATAGTTGAAGTACTCTTCTTTAACACAGAAGCTCTAGAGATTCTGGCTATGACATTTTGGGAGTGTTTCTTTTTTTATTTCTTTTGGGAGGTCATCAGTGGATTATTTTTATGTTCACTTTGACCTTTGGTTCTAATCATCACATTTCATTTTACTATTTCTTGAAATATAGTATCCAAGTTAAAAAAAATCATGATTTTCATGGAATGTAGTGATATTTAAATCTTGGTCCTGCTGTCCAGGTAATTTTTAAATGTCAACTGTCTTCCATTTCTTCCATTTTATAGTTGTCTTCTAATATATCTTTCTTTCTCATGGAATTATTGATTATTATTTGGTCTTTCT
>CM053626.1:286650774-286689370 GCA_028646595.1 Phalanger gymnotis | reverse complement strand
GGAAATAGAAAGGTTAAAAAAAGGAAGGCCCAGTGGCCCTAGTGCTATATAGGTCGCTCAACTATTCTGGGCATTTAACAGTATATGAAGTTAAATTTAAGTCAATATATATTTCATAGGATCATAGGATTAGAGGCAGAAGAGACCTTAGATGTTATTGAGTTCCACTCCTTTATTTTAGGACTGGGAAACCAAGGTTGGCTATCACGTTGTTACAAGTGGACGAGGTAGGATTGAACCTTAGTCTTTGTGATTCTAAGTCCAGGGCTTTGTCTTATACACCAACCTGCCCCTGCTTTTTATTGAGCACCTACTATGAGCAAGACATTCTGCTACGTACTGAGTAGGATGGCTTTGGATCATAGCTTTGAAACTTAAATGGATTTGTAAAAGTCCTTTAATCAAACTTCTCATTTGATAGATGAGGACGCTGAGGCCCAGACCAGTGAAGGTAGGGGGTGGCTCAGCAGATGGAGGACAGGACTCCCGGAGTCAGGAAGGCCTGAGTTTTTACCCAGCTTTGGACACTTAGCCACTTATTAGCTGTGTGAGCCTGAGCTAGTTGCTTAACCTCCCGGTACCTCAGTTTCCCAGCTGTTAGATGGGGATAATAATGATATCTACCTCACAGCGTTTTTGGAAAAATGAAATTAATTAACAAGTCAGTTAAGCACATTGCAAGTCTTACATATAAATACTATTTTTATTAATAAATACTATTTTAAATAAATTAATATTTAATTAATATTAATTTTAATCAATATTTAATTACTATTAATTTTAATTAATATTGATATTTTAAATAAATTACTACTTTTATTAATAAATACTATTATTTTTATGTAACCAGATTTTATATGACATAGGTAGCAAGTGTTAAGAGGCAGATTTTGAATCCCAGGTATTCATCTCCAAAGCCACTACTCTTTCTATTGTATTTTTTTTTTACCATCTGCAAATGCATTCCTGTCACCAAAGACAGGTCCAGCTATGATGAATATAGATCTTGTCCTTCCTCCTGATGACCCACTAGGAGAAGTGATGGTTTGCCCCACCCCCCACATCCCTGCCTACTTCCTACTTTTTTCAAGATTTGACCAAAAAGTTCCAATGAGTCTCTTTGACATAACTAGGCACAATGATTCAAATCACAATTATCTATTACCAGCAGTGGTGTACTGGGGTCAACTTGGACTGGATTATTAGGGCTAACTGTTTAATTTTCAGTGTGAGCATTTATACTTCAGAAACCAGCAACTGGCGTGATCTGTTGTTTTGTCGATTGTCTAAATTTAAGAAAGTGATGGAAAAATGTTAATAATGCAGATTAAATGTAAAAATATGTCCTGCATACATTTTTCCTCCAGAACCAGCTGTTAAATATTTACCAGCACACCCCTGGTTGGCAGTCATATTTAAAGCACAGGAGGTTGGGTGGGGGAAGCTGGATACTTCCCTCCCTAAACAACACCCATTTCCAAATATATGGGAGAGGCAAGTCCCAGTATGTGTGTGTGTGTGTGTGTGTGTACATATCTATGTGTGAGATACACACACACACTTACACACACACACATACACGTACACATACATATGGAGTGAAGGACATGGAGTAAGAAAGAGATTTGGGAGTGGTAGGTGAAATTACTAATCATTCAGTTGTTTGGGAAGCAAGATAGTCCAGGTTCTCAAGCAGCTCCCTACCTCTCTCGAGAGAGGTAGGAAAGAGGGCAAGACCATTTCCCTTACACAATAGATCAGCAATTGTTTTGTAACTTAAAATCTTAGATAGTTAATGAAAAGTCAATGAGGAAAATATCAAAAATTTAACTTGCATGACTGACAACTATAATCTATAAGTAATAAAATGTCACATCTACATAGTATTTCACATGCATAATTTCATTAGAGATTTATAAAAACTCTATGAAGTATGGATAATAAATATTAGTGGTCCCAATACAGATGAAGAAACTGAGACTTGGAGAAATTAAGTGAATTGCCCATAGTCATATAGCTAATAATGGGTCAGAGGGAAGATTTGAACCCAAGCCTTTGTGTCTCTAAGCCCATATACACTGTGTCATGCTATTATACAAGCTTAGCATAATAAAAGTTGCCTATATCTATTCTAGAGAAAAGGCTAGAAGCATTGAGCAGTAACCCATTTCCCCATCATTTTTTTGGCTCCTGAGTCTAGGTTAGAATCTGTATCTTATAAAAATCTTTCAATGCCATCATGGTATTCTGGGTCATCATTCTACAGTTTGGATTAGGTTTCATAGGGATACCTGAGACTTATTAGACTGGGACGTAAAAGAGCTGGCACATATTTTTACCAGAATTAAATTTGGCTGGCATTAAAAGAATCGAATTCATTTTTTTCTTTCAATAATATGGATATTTAAAAAATTTACTAACGACTGTGGCTGCATTGAACATATGTTTCCTACCCACCTAGGATATCCTCATTATTGGCCTTCACTGCTCAAAAAGAAGCCTATAAAGAAATGTGAGATCAGGATTTCCTGCTTGAAACCTTTTTGGCCTTCATCATCTACTTTGGTTTTTTCGTTGATCAAATCAACTGGAGGACTGCCAGACGGAGCTCTACTTCACTTGGTGTTATATGGACAAAAACCACACTTATCTGAATTCTACTTAGTGAAGAATTCAAGCCATTCACATAAAGTCTGCCCTCATGTTATTTATCTCTTCTCATTTTTAATTTAAGATGTTGGCCTTGAGCCACTTTATTGACAGGTGAGATTTACCCTTGAAGATTACTCTGCAGCCTGAGCTTCAGAGGTGGGGGTAATGAGGAAACACGGCCTAATTGGAACAAGTAAAAGTCAACTTTCTGAATTTCACTACCCAGAACATCATCACCATTTACCAATACCCCCATTTCATCATGATTGCCATTCCAGAAGAAGTTATACTCCAAATGTAGAAAATTCACAATGGATGCTTCCAAAAGCTACATGTGTTTTTCTTTAGTTACTCTGCTCATAATTCTAATTAGGAACTCACTGATTAACCCCAGAGCAATGCTACTGAGAAAATCTGACTTCTACTAGCCTACGTCACTATAGAAAGAGAAAGGAGAGAAGCCTACATCATTGGAGCAGCTTAATCAAAATGTCACCTCTCAGGATGTGTCTACACAAATCTATTGGACTAAACAATTTCACTGAAATGGCTCTGGGCAACTCAAATATGTTGGTGATTACTGAGGGCAATCACTGAGCTCGATGCAAAGTCTTCTCCTAGAGAGAGTAAAATCTGAGCCAGGTCAGGAACCAGAGGCCCTTGGGGTTATCAAATCTGAGGGCCTGAGGCAGTAGCAAGAAATCAGGAGATGGAGCAGGATTTTGAGTTGGGAGTTGTTTTATTCAACAAATAGTTCATGCTTATTCTATAAAAAGTTTTAATAAATAATAACCATCATTTGCATGGAGTGGCCAATATGTCTTCGGAATAAATGAGAAATTATCCCTAGCCCCGAAGTAAGTTCCATTCCAGAACTACAATCTCAAATTTCCTAGTTGCAACTTAGTGCAGACTGAGATTTCTGTGTTTCTGTGAATTTCCTATATTAGGATAGTTCTCATAATAAATGCTTGTCGAATGAGTGAATGAATAAAATATTAAAGATGGAAGGGATTCAAGCAATATCCAAGTGTAAAGCCTTTACTTTCAAATGAAGGGTTGGAGCTGACATTCACCACCAATAGAGGGCACCTAATATGATGGTTATTTCTCTTAGATTATCTCTCTGTTTTTTATGTCTATTGTTTGGATCATAGAAACCTCTTCCGGTTTTGCTCTCTTTTTACTTTTTTTTTGTTCTACCAGTTCATGTTGCATGGTTCCAATGTTTAGTTATCTGTTCTCCATTTTTACTATCTTCTTTTTCTAGGTGTCTACTGAATCATTTGGGTTTTTCAGATTCTCTTGTAAAGCATTGTTCCTTTCAAGTTTTGCATTAGGAGATCTAATTTTGCTCTTAAACTCTTCTTTCATTTCTTGCATTAGGCTTTCCAACCACTCTCAGGATTCATGTGGTCATTCCATTCTCTTGTCCTGGTTTAGCTGTAGTGAATGAAATTATTTTCTTATGGAGTCCTCTCCTACTATTCTTTTACTTCATAGCATCTCTCCTTTGTGTTAAGAAATTTTCATTGCTTGCTTGTTTCCTTGGCCTCTCTCCTGGTTTTTTACATGGAGAGATACTTGGCATAATTTCCTTTATTTCACTGCTTTTAGTTGCTGTTCTATACTTTACTTGGCCTGTTTCTAGTTGCTTTGTGGTGATGAGAGGGGACTGGGCATAAATGAAACGTCTAACTATCTTGCTGGAAGTCTGGAAATCTTTCTTTTGTGAAGATACAGCCAAAATTGTAATCAGATTATAATTGTCTGTTAATCTTTTGAAAAAAGTTCCTTTTAGAAAAAGAGGCCTATATTTCAGTAGTATATTTATGTATTGGAACATAACCCATCACACTGATTAAAATATACATCCTGTAACTCATTTCTGTTACTCCCCAGAGGAAGGATTTCTTTCAGATTTATAGATGTCCTTAATAATCAATCAAACAATATCCTAGCATTTATTAAGCCACTCCTATGTGCTAGGCACTGTGTGATGTGCTTTAGATACCAAGAGAGGCCTGCTTTCAGGGAACTCACACAAATCTGTTTTGACCAAAGACTCCATCACCTACTGGACAACTTCTCAGTCATGAGCATTTCTGTACCATCTAGGTGGAACTCAAGCAAAAGCTGTGATCTATTACTGGACTGTACTAAAAGTCTTTCTCACTTGGAAGAACCTGCCAGATCCTATGCTCCAATGATGCTGCCTTTAAGAACCCTGCATAACCTCTATGCCACAATGGGGCACCAGAGTAAGCCAATAGTCCCATTGTTAACTTAGCTAAAAACCAAAAATTTTTAATTATCATCCCAAACTAAATACAGGGTCCAATCTTGTGACTAAATAATCAGCTGTCTTTCAAGAGTGTTTCCTAATTAACGCATTAGTTAAATCAACTTTTTATTCAGTGTTTATTTGATTAAAGGGAACTTAACTCTTTCTTCTCTTCCCTCCTTGGTCCAACTTTTTAGGTCTTTTCTGTTGGACTTGTTTCTATTTGCATGTCTTATTTGGGGCCAAATCCTTGTGTTCCTATTTTCTGATTGTCCCTGTAATATGAGCAAAACAGGGTCAGCTTTATTGCCTCTAGAATATGGGAAAGATAGTCTCAGAAAAGCTAGGGGAACCTGTCCCAAAATTTGGGGATGGAACAAGACATTCTAATTTTGAATCTGTTTATATCATGCTTTAGCTTCAACCATAAGGAGGAAGAGAAAGAAAGAAGAAGTGAAGTATAATTGAATGAAAGGAAACAGGTTAGAAGATCAATTCAACTAGCATTTTTAAAGTATCTGTTCAGGGAACTATGCTGGGCACTAAGTATGGAAAGAAAACAACAACACAGAACCTGTCCTTAAGGAGCTTCTAATCTAGATAGCAAATAAAAGCTGTACATAAATAATAATAATAATGCAAACTACAAAATGATTTAAGGTACACAGGGGAGGTATTATAGGGTAGCCTGGGACATTCAAGGAGAAAGGAATAAGAAAGATTTAAGAATTAGAAGAGACTTTAGAAGCCATATGTTTTACCTCCTCACTTTATAGAAAAGGAACCAAGTCTTAGAGAGGATAAGTGACTTGCCCAAGGTCACAAAGATCTATAGGGCAGTCTTTTGACTCCAAAGCCAGCACTTTCTCTCATTTTAACATATAGGTTTCTCTTCTTGTTGTCTGACTCTTTTTGACTCCATTTGGGGTTTTTTTTGCAAGAGATACTAGACCGATTTGCCATGTCCTTCTCCAGCTCATTTTATAGATGAGGAAACTGAGGCAAACAGGGTTAAGTGACTTGCCCAGGGTCACACAGCTAGTAAGTATCTGAGGCTGGATTTGAACTCGAGAAGATGAGCCCTCTTGACTCCTAGCTGTCTTTCCTTTCATTAGCTGTAGTCAGATATTTGAAGGGCTGTCATGTGTGGATGAAATTTGGTCCCATTGGGCAGAACTCTATAAAAAATAGAAATTTCAGAAAGACAGATTTAGCCTGCCGTGAAGAACACATTTCCTAGCAATGAGAATTGTTCAAAAGTAGAATGAACTATCCCAGGAGAGACAGAGGAGGTATGAGGAAGATAAGGTAAATTTTAAAGTAAACTCTGGGCCCTTTTCTCTCTGAGTGGAAGGAGTACATTATATGTAGGGTGTTGAGGAAGGGATGTTCTCAATCAATGCATCTCCCCCTTTCCTACTTTCTTTGCAACTCTAACTTGAACAAAGACATGGCTCCCTGCCTAGATGCTCCCTAGGCATCAAGGAAATAAACAATTAGGTCTGGCCCTACCCACATCCTTTGTCTCCTGGCATTTATAACATTTTTCTGTTCTCCAAATCTTTGATTTTATACTTCATTATCATCTTTTATTTTCTTCTTGAGATGCCATACAACTGCATATGTTATACTCAAAAGAAAGAGTTGGGTGCTCTCCATGAAGCAGTCACCCAAGACGGGACTATACCCAGGAAGTGGTTTCTTCACTGTTGGGAAACCACATGAAAGTTTCTAAAATGACAATCTGAGAGTTCTCCCCACAATTCCTTTCTTCCTCTCTCCCTTTACTACTCCCTTTTTTTTCTTTTAGTTCTGTGGTATGGACTTTAACTTATAGGAAGAAGAGATTATAGCAGTTGCCATTCTGATTAACTCAAGTTTCTTTCTCCTGGAAGGAAGAAGCATGGTAATCTTCAATATTTTTTTTTTGTTGTGAGGATGTAGTTTCTTCCTATCCACCTTGATCTAGATGGTCTTTAGAAACCAAAGTCATTGTTGTCCAGGGAGCTCAGAGTAAGTTTGGAGTTCTAGCAAGGTGTGGGAGAACCAGTTCTAACTGGCTTTGAAAAAGTCCATTGTTAAATTTTCAGAGTGAGCATTTGCACCTCAGAAATTGGCAGTTGCTACCAATCAGGGCTTAATTCATTGCTTTGTTAATTTCTAGACTTGAAAAAGTATTAGCAATGCAGATTAAACTTAAAAGTGTATTGCATATTTTTATTTCAGATAGCCAGTTATTAAACATCTACAAGCACACCCTTGTATTGCTCTATAAACATTGTTTGATTTCAGTAGGAGTGCCATAGAAGGCTCAGGAAACAAAGTCATTATTGGACTGGAGGCCTGGTGATTGTGGGATGACAATGACGTTGCCAATGATGATGATGATAATTGGCATTTACATAGCACTTTAAGGTGTTCAAAATGTTTTATATCCATTATATATCATTTGAGCCTCGCAGCATCCCAGGAAAAAGGAAAGAACATTGGCTTTGTTGCTGAATTGTGCAATGTCTCTGCCCACTCCAATCTATTCTCCACTGAGCTGCTATTGTGATTTTTCCTAAAGTGGAAGTCTAACCAGGTCATTTCCCCTACTCTATAAAGTCCAGTAGCTCCCAAATACCTTTAGGATTAAATAAAAAAGTCCTCTCTTTGGCATTTAAAGCTTTTCATGACCTGACCACTTCCTACCTTTCTAGTCTTTTTACTATCCTCCCTTCCATACCCTCTATGATCCAGTTACATTGGAGTATTTGCTATTCATTTCGCTTATGACGCTCATGACACTCCAGTTCCTGTCTTTTGCACTGGCTTTTCACTCTACCTGGAACATCCTCCCCTCCTCCCCTCTCCCTCTGAATTTTTCTGTTTTTTTTTTGAGTGTGAGGTCTTTCCTCATCCCATCTTCCTCTCTCCAGCTATTAGTGCTTTCCCCTCTGGAATTACATTCCATTTACTTGGCATCTATTTTGCACGTACCTAGTTACTTACATGTTTGTCTTCCTCTTTTAGAATGTGAACTCCTTGAGATCGGGGATGTTTTTGTTTTCTGTGTACCTCCAGCTCTTAGCACATGCCTACCTAGCACATAATAAGACTAATGGGCAGAGGGTAGGATTCAAATCTTGCCTTTGACACTCATTGTGTGACCTGTGACCATTTCCTGGTAAACCATTTTGGCGGATGGGCTAAATCAGGTTGAGGGTAGCTGATAAGCTGATAATCTACCCATTGGTGAGTTAGGGGAATGCCTACCCCAAGCATGTGAATGCATCCTAGCAGAATGTGTGGACAAGAACAATTTGTCCCAAATAGCTATGAAGGTGGATGAAGCAAGAATTGTGGAGTATTTAGAGTTTGGTAAGACATTGACGATATCAAGGTCATCCATTGCATCCCATGTTGTCACTTCACTCTGCCTTACTTAAATCCAACTCATGCAAAAGTCAAGACTTCACTCCAGTGATGGCATTGGTCTTCTTCTAAAACAAAGGATGAACAGTATTGTGTGACCATGGGCAAGTCATTTAAGGTCTCTGATCCCAGTTTTCTCATCTTCGAAATGGAGACAATGATATCTTTAGTACTTACCTCATATGGTTTTATAAAGGGCTTTGCAAATCTAAAGGTTTTATATTAGTATGATGATGAGATTCATCCAGAGATGTAAGAATTTAGTAGCTATTGTTTCTTTGTTCTTGGTAATGGCATTCTCCTTAATGCCAAACTTCCCAGTTGCACAGCTGGTGAAATAGCTATTGTGGGCAAAATCAGTGATAATGGCATTATCTGGGCAGTATGCCCAAATTATAATCCCACAGGAAGGCAGAACTGGAGGCTGAGTATATGGAGAGGTTCCCCCTCCTTAAGCTTGTTTTCTCTACTACCCCCTTGTGGCATTCTGAGAAATCCATCACTGGTCTTCTCTCTGTGACCCTGGCCCCCAGGTCAGACATCCACCTAGAGACCACAGCAGCTTGCAGAACCACAGGTAACAGTTTGATGTGGGTGGCCCCTCTATGAACAAGCATCTACCCTCCAGTGTGTCCTGCTGGAGACGTGAAAGAGGCCTGCAGAGGCACAGAGAAGGGTGTGGTCTATCCAATAAAGATGAGCTAGGGATTTTGAGCACAGGGATGTCTTTAATCGAAATGTTGCCTACTGGAAAGGCATAGCTGAGCAAGTGTGTGGGTATATCTGTGGCATTTGCATGTGGGTCTTTGTATGTGTGTGGGTGTGAGAATGGGAGCACATGTGTCATCTGTAAGGGAAGGCGTCAAGGACGAGAGCTGGTCTGGTTTCAAGAGAGAGTTTTTTCCTTGTCTGTGCTCTCATTTGTAAAAACATGGTACACATGTGGCTTCTCTGTGGGTGTGCCAGTTGTGTTTGGGCCTTAGTTTCTACATGTGCATGTGGGAGTGCTGGAGAAGAATTAACTTCTTACTAGCCTTTTCAGGGTTTCATTAAGGGTCCAAGGCTCAAACTGAAAGTGATGTCTGGAGCAGACATGAAACTATTATTGACATCCCACCAAGAAGTATGGAAAATATAGACAAGGACATGGAACACATGTAGCCCACACACACTGCCTCTCCACTCACCCAACCCCCTACATTTAGTTGGTTGGTTTTTTTTCATGGTTATGGTTCTGTAGGTTTGAGCCCTCTGCTAGAGCATAACCAAGTTGGAAAATTCCTTCCTACTTTCTGTCCCCTAACATGATAATGTAAAGACCCACATGGCTTGTAGTGGACTCAGTGTGAAATAAAAGTTTGGGAATTCTCATACCTAGAGATAGTGACACCTAGAGACAGATCATATCTTTGACCTTTATACTGCTATGGTCTTTGAGTGACTAGCTGATATAGAGATCACTAAGAGGGTGACATAGCAAGACCAAGAATCGCTGATTGATATATAAGCTGTTTAGAATTTTTTCAATAATTTTCAGTTTTCAAATTGATTAGTAAGCCTATCTGCCGATCTACACTGGTGGAGGTAGTTTCATCACCAGGAGTTCCATACCCCAGTGAAATTACAGGTTTAAACTCAAAAATAAAAATAAAAAGTAAGTATTATAGAGCAATATAGTATATACAGTTCAGATTACATATTTGTTTTTCAGGATTCAGAGGGACAAAAAGGTGTGGATACATACATGAAACAAACACACACATGAAACATTTGGTTTCATGTGAAAAAACTGGAAGCATTTCTCAGAAGCTTCAAACAGAATGTTTAACGCCTACAGAGAGTTGATTTAGTTGGCACTGGATTATTTCAGTCAAATGGGTTGATTGGGAAAATTCCGATGATGGATTCCATTGGATGGAACTTTCAAAGGTAAGATTTTCAAAGCTTGGTGAGGTCCTTTATGACATCACTATGGAGCTTGCTCTTCCTGCTCCTCTCTGTAGAAAGTACAAACCAACTCAAAGGCAAAAAAGGCATCGATGTCTTTGAGGATATAATGATCGCCTGGGACCAACATCATATTTGGTTCAGGCCAGCTAGTGTCACTTTCTATGTTCTAGTGTGTGGAGATCCAGTAGAGAGTATGGGAGGCAAGGTGGTACAGTGGAAGAGTCCTGGAATCAGAGGACTTGAGTGTAAATCCTGTTTTAGATATTTAGTAGCTGTATGATTCTGGATAATCATGTAATTCATGTAAACTCCCTGGGTCTAAGTTTCCTGAACTATAAAATGAGGGGGTTGAGCTATAAAGCTTCTCATATCCGTTCCAACTCTCCGCTGTGGATCGTTGAAAACCTTATTCTGATTATTTCTTTATTATCCTAGTATATTATTTTGGATAATATCCCTATGCATTGTTCCACACCCTATTATTAAACATATCTTTGAAAAAAAGCAGAAACTTTGTGTAAACTCCTTGAGAGCTGAACAAATTCATAGCTTCAGCAACAGTGCACTAATATTCCTATTTTTATTCAACTCCTCTGAAATGTGTCATTTCCCTCTTTTGTCATCTTTTTCCATCTGGTAGGTGTGAAGTAGAATGTCATTACATTTCTCTATGAGTAATTTAGACTATTTTTCCATATGACTGTTGATAGCCTGAATTTCTTCCTTAAAAATTACTTATTCATATCTTTGATCATTTATCTTTTGGAAGTTGTTCTTAGTCTTATTAATTTGAATAAGTCTTTTATATATCATGGATAGGAGACTTTTATCAGAGAAACTTTTTGAAATGATTTTTTCTCAATGACCTGTTTTTCTCATTTTTGCTGCATTAGATTTGTTTGTGCAAAAAACTTTAGAATTTTATATAATCAAGTTTTCATTTTAGCTTCTGTTTTCCCTTCTATCACTTGTGAAGTTGTGAATTTTTACCTGTCTATAGATGTAAAAGGCAATTTCTTGCTCTTCTAATTTGTTTATTATGTGACATTTATATCCGGTTGGAGTTTATTTTGGTATATGATATGAGATGTTGGTCTAAATCTAATTTCTGCCAGAATTCTGTCCAGTTTTCCTAGCATTTTTAATCAAATAATGAGACCTCCAATTTAATGGAGTTTTTAGGTCTTTAGATCTTTGTGATACTATTTGTCTGCTTCTATATTTTAAGTACCTGATCTGTTCCAATGATCAACTTCTCTATTTTTAAACCTGTATTAAATTGTTGTAATGATTACTAATTTGTAGTACAGTTTGAAATCTGATATGGATAACCCCCTTCTTCCCATTCCCTCCCATTATTACTTTAAGCATTGTTTTGAAGAAAGCACTTTATAGACTTTAAAGCACAGGTTAAAAGGACTAGTTAACAACTAGTCAAAAACAAGTTATTATCATTATTATTAATATATGAAATTTGTTTAAGGATGGATACACCTGCATCCAGTTGACCAGTTAGGTGGTATAGAAAACATACCAACAGAAAACGTAAGGGGAAATTCATGGCAATTTTCTCCCTGCTTCTGTACCAATTAAATGTGACTCTAGTACTTGTATGTTCTGAACAAAGCTCTTAAAATCCCCTGCCTTTGGCATTAGTGTTTTGAAAAAAAAATAAGCTCAGTTTCCTCACCTATAAATGAGGTAATGATTAGATAGATAAAGCCTTTGTTAAGTACTTACCATGTGCCAGCCTTTGTGATAAGCACTGGGAATACAAGTACAGATAAATAAGATAGTTCTTGCTCACAAATCTGATTTGCTCTTTAAAGTTTGGATTCAGTCAAAGGGCCACACTTGAGGAAATAGAGGGCCACATGTGGCCTTGAGGCTGCATGTTCCCTACCCCTGGGACACTCTCCAAAGTCTCTTTCAGCTCTAAAGCTATTAGCTATTGTCCAACCATTACATCTCTCCACTTCAATGATCTTCAGACTCTTAACAGTCTGAGTCCGTTCATCTTGCTAAAAGTTCCTAAAGGAACAAAGCTCTTTGCTAAAATGATCTGGACCGGTAGAGGAAAACATGGGACAAGAAACTGAAGAAAGAAATGAGGAGAATTAACAGCCTGAAACCTCACTCAAGAAAATAATTCTGTGAAAATTAAAACTGAATAAATAGAAGCTAATGACTCCATGAGACATTAAGAAATATTAAAACACAGTCACAAGATTGAAAAAATAGAAAAAATGTAAGATGTCTCATAGGAAAAAACAACTAACCTAGAAATTGAAAAAAGCCTAAAATAAAAACTCTTAGGAATATTACTGACAAAATCCAGAGTTCCCATATCAAAATGACAAAGAAATCCAAAAGTAACCAGAAAAGAAAGAATTAAACTACTTAGAAGCCACAGTGAGTATCACACAAGATTTAGCAGCCACCACTTTAAAGTACTGTAAAGCTTGACAAATGATCTTTTGGAAGACAAAAGATCTAGGCTTACAACCAAGAATAACTTTACACAAGCATACTGAGAATAATCTTATCAGTAAAAAAAAATGGATTTTAGTAAAATAGAGGATTTCTAAGCATTCTTGATGAAAAGAGTAGGACTGGATAGAAAATTTTACATATGAACACAGGAGTTGAGAAAAGCATAAAGGTAAATATGAGCAAGCAATCATAAAGGATTAAACATGGTTAAATTGTTTACATTCTTATATGGGGAGATTATACATCTATCCCTTAATAACTTGATCATCATCAGGGGTCACAGAGGGGATTTAGACAGAGGGCCTGTGAGTGATTTTATTATGTTTTGATGTTTTTAAAAGAAGAATAGAAATGGAGGAGAAGAGGAACACATTGAGATGAGAGGAAGGGAGAGAAAGAATGAGAAATAACTCACATAAATGGGGTATACAGGTAGAAGACTTCTATAAAACAAGAAGGAAGGAGTAACAGGAAACATTTGAATCTTCCTTTCATCCGGACTGGTCAAAGGAGAGAAAAATACACCCATACACAGTCTTGTACAGAAATATATCTTACCCAACAGAAAAAGGGAGGAAAAGGGGTTAAGGGAAAAGGGTGGGAAATAAGAGGGAGGATAGATTAAGGAAAGAATTAGAAGCAAAATAAATGTTAAAGAGAGGCAGGAAACAAAATGAAGGAACATATAAGAAAATGGGATGGGTAATGCACAATTAACAATCATAACTGTGAATGTGAATGGTATAAACACACCCACAAAACAGAAGATACTATAATACCTTAGAAACCAGAATCCAACAGTATGTTGTTTTATAAGAAACACATTTGAAACAGAAATATATATGCAGAGTTAAAATAAGGGGCTTGAGCAAAATCTATTATGCTTCAGCCAAAATAAAAAAAAGTAGGGGTAGAAATCATGACTTAAGACAAAGCAACCACAAAATAGACCAAATTAAAAGAGATAATCAGAGGAACTACAATTTGCAGAAAGATAGCATAGATAATAAATTAATATCAATAGCAAATATATGCACCAAATAGCATAGCATCTAAATTCCTAAAGGAAAAATTGAATTAGTAAGGAGAAATGGACAGAAAAAATGGACAGACCACAGTACTGGAGGCAACAGTTTATTTCCCTTAGACCCCAGATAAAACTAACCAAAAAAAGAAACAAAAAAGAAAAGAACAGGAATAGAATTATAGCAAAGTTAGATATGAAAAACCTCTGGAGAATATTAATTGGGAAAGAAAAGAATATGCCTATTTCTAAGCTGTGCATGGTACCTTTTCAAGAGTTGACCAAGGAATAAAAAAATTACAAATAAATGCAGAAAATTGGAAATATTAAGTATATCTTTTATTGATCAAAATGTAGTAAAATTGTATTGAATAAATTATCTTTGAAGCAAAGATTAAAATTAATTAGAAACTAAATAACTTAATCTTAAAAATAGGTGGGCCCAAGAACATATCACAGAAATAATCAATAATTTCATTAAAGGTAATGACAATACTGAGACAATATAACAACATTTCTGGATGCAACAAAAGCATTATTTAGGGGAAATTTTATATCTTTAAATAATTTTATCAGTAAAAGATAGAAAGAGTAGATCAATGAATTGGGTATGCAACTAAAACAACTAAAAAGCTAGCAAATTAAATATAATCACTCAAACACCAAAATAGAAACCCTGAAAATCAAAGGAAAGAGTTACGAAATAGAAAGAAAAAAATACACATTGAATTAATAAATAATACATGAAGTTGGTTTAAAAATATCAGTAAATAATGATAAGCCATTAGCTAACTTGATTTAAAAAAAAGAAAAACAAATTACTGGTTTCAGCCATGCATAGTGAATTCTCAATTAATGAAAACAAAAGAAATAAAAATATGAACGATTTTTGCCAATTATATTCCAATAAAACCGACAATCTAAATTAAATGGATGAATATTTACAGAAGCATAAATTTCTTAGATTAACGGAACAGGAAATAGAGAACTGAAATAATCCTATTTTAGGAGAAAAGAAATTGAAGCAGGAGTAAATTGACTGCCAAAGGTAGATAAAACCCCCAGGACCAGATGCATTTACAAGTGAATTCTATCGGTAATATTAAACATATGAAAGAATGCTCTGAACCACTAATGACAAGAGAAATGCAAATAATGACAACTTTGAAGATTCACCTCATAAACAAATTGTCAAAGATGACAAAAATGGGAATGTTCAGTGTGGGAGTGATTGTAGAAAGAGGTGCGCTAACAATATCCTCATGGTGGAGCTAAGAATCAGTCTAAATATTATGAGAATCAAATTGAAATAATGCAAAGAGAGAGACCAAAGCATCCATAGCTTTTGAGTCAAAGACTCCACTACTAGGCATGGAAGGCAATTACCAAAAGAAAAAGTTCATATACACCAAAATATTTATAGCAACACCTTTTATAGTAGTAAAGAACTAGTAGAAAAAGTAGGTATTCCTCAGTTGGAGAATGGTTAAACAAATTTTGGTGCATGAGTGCAATGGCATATTACTGTGCAGTGACAAATGATGAATAGATTAATGCAGAGAACCATATGACGATGTTTGAACTAGTGCAAAGTGAAGCAAACAGAACCTGGAAAATGTACCCAAAGATTACAGCAATGTAAATAAAATGAACACAGGAAACAGTAACATGATTAAAATAGAAAGATGAATTGTGAGTAAGCTTGGATCCAAAGGCGAGAGATAAGTGTAGAAAATAGTATATAATCTCAGAATTTTTTGATTTGTTCCTTTTCTCTTATTCTTCCTTTTATTTTGATATTTTATTATGAAGGATGCTTCTCAGGAAGCAAATAAGGTGAAAGATATGGAGGGAAATATTGGTGACATAAAAACAAAAGATACCAATAAAAATTATAAAAAATAAACAAAACCAAAAAAATAGAATGAATCTTCTCCTGTTGTCCTAACTGAAAGGTAGATTAGATGCTTTTTACATGGCATCTGATGAATAATTCCATAATGTATCTTCAATAAGAAATCACATAGAAAGAATGCTGGATTTAGGGACAGAAGATCTGGGGTCAAACCATATTTCTGTCCTTTACTTTCTGTGTAACCTCAGGCAAAATCTTTCTTTCCTAGGTCTTAGTTTCCTCAACCGTAAAATAAGGGAGTTGCAGGAAGTGATTTCTTAGGTCCCTTATGACCCTATGATCCCGTGAACTTATTTCTACTTAGTCACACCGATCTTTTTTCTTTTGAAGTCCTCATTGCCCAAGTCCAGGAAAGAATTGTCTTTTAATCTGTGCTCATCTGAGCTTTGTCTAGGACAAGTAAAACAGTATGAAGAACATCTTCTCAGGAGCAGATGTAAGAAATTCTGCCTTTCCCTTTAGACAAGAATGTGGTTACCGTGGGTCACCGCATGTGGATCCAGAGGACACTATGCCTCCTAAGGAAAACCAGATGCTCTGGAAGAGGAAGCAGTGGTTAAATATGAATTATTTTCAGCTGAATGGCCTCCTATTCATTGCTCACTTGTTCATTTGGGTAATATTGATTGAATACCTACTATGTGCAAGGCAAGATAGTCCACTCTTAGACAGGCACACAAAAAAAGAATCTGACAAGATCCTTGACCTCAGAGAGGTTAATGCTGTGCTAGCTCATCCCTTTGAAAAGGTACCAAGACCAGTAAAGGACAAAGTTAATCCTATATAAAATGACTTATGGGCAATATGCAAAAGGGTCATCTGCAACCTGTCTTTTTTCCCCCCAAGAGGAAGAAATAAGGGTTTTCAAAGTACAGGAAATGTGGTCAAGTGAGTAGAGCCCTGGGCTGGGAGCCAGGGGACCTGGGTTCCATTTCTTATTCTGCTACTGACTCACTGTGACATGTTGGACCAATTCAATATACCTTTGTTAAGTACCCAGTCATTTAACCTCTCTGTGCAGACAACTTCCTCTTCAGGAACATTGGAAGGATGAGGAGAAATAACAAAGGCTTTTTTCCTCCATCGTGGCCATGTCTTTAATCCCAGGCTTGTTCTTTGTAGCCAAGGGAGACAGGATGAAGTGTGAGATAAACATCTTAAAGTCACCCTGCGTCGAATCATCATTTTCCTTCCTGGCACTCCTTGCTGGAACTTGGCCTTGAGTTCATTTTCCTTCTGTCAAATAACTGATTCTTACTGAATGACTTGGGATTAGTAACTTTCTGGCTTCCTACAAATAGTTATGTAAAGACTTAATGGAAGATAATACGCGAGAATAATTGACCAAGGGCAAATAGCCATATAGGTCCAGTCCTCTATTTGGAGTGCTCTTAGAGTTTTCTCCATCTTTATCTCCATTTCAGGCTTAATCCTTGCTTTTAGAACCTTCTACTCAGTATTAGATGAGATTTCTCTAAAGTGATGACACATTCTTTCCATTTCTCCTCCAGGAATTTTTGGCTTCACCTTCACACTAAACCGAGTACCTTGAAATAGTAGTGGGAAGTTGTAAAGTCAAGATCCCAAATAATGAATTTCTCATATGCAGAAGCTGCACATTTGCCTATGCATGAAAAAAATCCTACACTTTTACAAAGTCATTTTGTTTGCAAAATACTCTATATCTATGTAGTGCTTTATATTTTTCAATTAAACAATGAAAAAGTATGCATTAAGTGCTTGATATGTATACACTCTATGCTAAATGCTAGGAATACAAAGATAAAAAAAAGAATAGTTACTGTCTTCAGGGAGCTTAAAATGGGCAATTCAACATGTACAGATAGAAGTATATATAGAATATGTATCAGATGGCTCTGGAGGAGAAAGTGAGGCTGGTGACTTTGCACAGCCCTCCCTCACTTAAATCCAATTCACTTACATGTCATGTCATTGTCTCCCTGATGTCATGGACTGCTTTGAAAACAAAGTACAAACCACAACAATCAAGTGAATGTAAGGTAATTTTGGAAAGGAGTTACCCTGGCAGCTGTGGCGAGTAGGAGAGATTTCATGTAGAAGTTGGGATTTGAGTTGAATTCTTGATGTAAAGTAGTCATTTTACAAGGTAGGAGTGAGGAGGGAGAACATTATGGACCTGGGGGAAGACAGTCATTGAAAAGATCTAGAGTCAAGAAGGAGTTTCCTGGTGATGAAGAAGAACACAAAGACCAATGTAGCTGGATAATTGAGGTCATCAGATGATGCAGTGGATAAAGTGCTGGTTCTAGAGTCAAGAAAAAATGAATTGAAATCCAATCTCCTGGCCTCTGTGATCAGTTATTTAATCTTTGTCTGCCTCAGTTTCCTCATCTATTAAGTAGGGAATAATAGCATTTACAAGACTGTTGTGAGGATAACATAAGACAATATTTGGAAAGGGCATTGCCAACATCCAAGTGCTATGTAATGTGATGGTGATGATGATGATGATGATGATGATAATGATGATGATGATGATGATGATGATGATGATGAAGATGATGATAGGCATGGTAATGATGGTGATGATGGGAATTATGATGATGGGGATGATGATGATGGGGGTGAATGATCGTGATCTTGATACACATACAAGGCAGGGAGTAAAATATAAGAAGACTGGAGAGTTAGAAAAGGGATAAATTGTGAAAAGGTTTAAATGTCAAATAGAGAGTTTATATTTGATCTTAGAGTGAAGAGAGACCCATTGGAATTTATTGAACAAGGTGGTGAAATGGTCAGACCTTTTATAAAACCCAATATCCAACTACTGATACATAAGGAAAATAGTGAACTTCTCTGTTTTCTTTCGGTAGTAATAGTAACAGAAATTGTAGCATGATTCACTCAGATTCACTGTATTGGTGTTGTTTTTGATAAAACTTTAAGGCTGTCTATCTTTTAAAGACATCTTTCTGAAGGAAGGATTGGATCCATAAGATCCTTTGTCTTTCCAACTTTTACATACACACAGAGAGTATAGTAATGATGTAACATTCATTCCCTTTGGTAGAACCATGCCTCTGAGTTGTTTCCATGAACTACCATTACCATGTGGCAGTTATCTGCTATTAATTCTGAAAAATATGACTTAGGAAAATTCTATTAATAGACTAGTATTTATTAAAAGTCAACCATGTGCAAATCAATACGAGGGATACAAAAGAAGTATAATATATGATGCCTGCCCTAAAGGTATCTGCACTAGCTGAGGAGAGAGAACACAGACTCACAAAAAAAATCTAATAAGATAATGGCCTCAGAATAAGGCCAAACATCCAATAAATGGCACAGAAAAAAAGCGTTCATAAGGTCATGGATCTAGAAGCAGAAGGAACCTCAGAGGCCAACTAGTTCAACTTCTGCATTTTATAGTTAAGAAAACTGAGGCCCAAGGAATTTTAAGGACTTGCCCCCAGTCACACAAGTTGTAAATGTCAGAGCTGGGATTTGAACTCAGGTAATCTGATTCCAAACTCAATGCTTTTTCCATTATGTTATGAACATAGAATAGAGAGAAATCCCTGTGGACAGGAGCAGTTCATGGAGGTGGCTTATAATAATATCTTATATTTATACATATATACATATAAAATGTCAGGTATATAAATGTGAGGTGTTATGTATACATATATAAATGTAAGGCATTATTATAAACTACCTCCAGTTGTATTATATATAGTCACAGTTTAAAAAAACTTTTCCTACATGTTACCTCATTCGATTCTCACAATAATTATGTGATATAGTCCAGGAGATATTAACTTTTTTGAACCTCAATTTCCTTATCTATAAATTAGAGGAGGAGGAGATGGATGGTGTTAAACTATTTAGCTACAGTCACATGACCGGTGAATTTTAGAATTGGGGCTAAAATCTACATCTAATTCCTAATTTAGCACTATTTTCATTACACTCTTCTACCTTTCAATGTCACAAAACCAAGACACTACCTGCCCTCAAGGAAATAATATATAGGCAACTAGTGGCCAGGGAGAGATGTTTGGTGTTGGAAAGATACAGGGATAATGATTGGAACCATAAAGGATTTGATTGCTATGCCCTTTCCAGGAGCAATGGTAGTATTGATTTGATTTTGGTTCTAGAGCTAAAAAGGGATTTTCAGGGAGGAGGTACCAAGGTTGATGGCGAGGTCCAGAAATCTAGAACGTGCAGTGAGAGGCAAGGTAGAAAGAAATGAGCAAAACAGAGTATGAGGTATGGTTAGATATAATGACATATTATTAAGAATGATCTGTCCGATTTTCCTATAATTGTTGCATAGGGAAAATATACATGCAGAGTTCACTTAAGAGAAAGAGCTCACATCTTATGAGAAGAGCTCACATATTAAAGAAAGCGAGGTATATCAATGAGGAATTAAATAACATTTATTAAGTTGTTATTATGTTCCAAGAACTTTGCTAGATGCTGGGGATAAATGTTTTAAAAATTGAATCAATCTCTGCCCTCAAAGAACTGACTTTCTTTTGGGAGTATAGAGCAAATTTAGAGATGAGTGAATACCCAATCTATACAAAATAAATGAACCAAAGACTGGGGGAATTAGGACAGGTCTTTTCAAAGAGGTGATAATGTTTAAATCAAGTGAGTCAATAGTTCCAAAAGGTAGAGATGGGAGGGGAGATCATTCCATGCAAGGTGGGACAGCCTCTGCAAAGTCAGAAAGCCAAGAAATGGAATTTTACCAATGGAAGACAGAAAGCAGGGCATTTTGGCAGGAACAGAGAATGTGAGAGAAGGAATAATGTGCATTCAGCCCAGAAAAAAACAGGCTGTGAAGAAAAACAGATCGTGAAGAACTTGCCGCTGAAGCTTTTAGAAAGAGAGGTATTTCATGGCTTTACCATGTGTAATGGAAACAAAGAATATTGGTCAGGGGGTTAAGGGACATGAACTAGTCACACTCTAGAGGCTGTAAATAGCTGGATGAACTTCAGCAGTTTGAGTTCCATTGTGGGAATTGGTTCTAGGTTCAGGAGTGTTTTGTGGAGATAAACCCCTTCATCAATGGTCAGCAAGTGTGGAAGAGGACTCTTCTCCTCCCCCTGTCTGCATGGACCATGTCTTTGGAGATACTGGATAAGTAGGAGACAATGCATTTTGCTGGGAGCAGATACACAGACTTAAAGACAGATAGCATGCAGAGAAACACTTGCTGAAGGAAGAAGAAGCTTCAGAGAAAAATGACTCCTTGCGAAGAGAGAAATGCTGGCTACGGACTCAAGAAAGGAGCTAGCCCTGATTGTTGAGCTGAGTGGCCTATCCAGTGGAGATGCAGCATCCGGTGCTTAATATAGTGCCTAGCTTGTAAGAAGTGCTTAATAAACATTCATTACTGATTGATCTAAGCAGAATTCTGTGAGAACTTTACAAAGAGAAAAGACTTGTGTTACCCTTTGATACAACTGTATCTAACACATGTGCCTTAGTACTAACATACTTTAAGTTTGAGGTCACTCTCAAAATTTGAGAGGATGATGTGTGTGTTTATAGGATACTATGTTGCAGGTTTTAGAGGAGAAAGTTTGGCACCAACTGTTCTTACTACACCGGCTTAGCAAGTGCTTTTGCTAAGTGTTAATTAACCTATCAGCTGATTATTAATAAGAAGCATGCTTGTGGGGGCTCCTGAGCTACAATGCTAGGAATAGCTACATAGGCTTCCCCATGGGACCCAAGGATAGTTGGTCAACTCTTATAAATATGCGATTAAGTAGGGGGAATATCCCAGAACAAGTGCTACACTTATATGTGTCCATGTTGTTTCTGGTGATAAACTCCTTAAGGGCATTTAGAATTCACTTTTGTCTTGGTGTTCCCAGAATCTAACACAGTGTCTGGCACATGAGGCAGATGATAGATGCTTGATTGGTTAATTGCTACAGAGATCGGACTGGCATCATATTCTCTCTTGCTTTCTGGAGAACTTTCAGAAATGTTTGAAAAACGCTTCTATAAAATGTAAAACGACTCTCTCTGACATTAAAAAAGGGTCATATTCTCCTAACCAGTGGAGTTACTGCAGCTGCTAGAGGGAGCTGGATTTGATTGCTTTTTCCTATGTTATAAACTTCCATCTAGGTTCAGCACCTGGATATTTACTATAGGCAATTATAGAAGAAGTAAGAAGATCCCAGTTTGATTCTTCAGCTTAAAGGCTGAGTATTGAGAAAGGCAGTTGGGTGGGTGGGAGGGGAATAGAAAGAAAAAAAAACCCACACACATATTGACATGTTCTGAGCCAGTGTATTTTGGAACTGTTACCACCAAGAAAGAAAATGTCTGGAATCCTGCATCGTCATTTTTCTGCAGCCTGTAGTCCCTGACTTGAGATACATTACCATGGGGAGACAACAAAACTGTAAGCTTGGGAGTGGGGGGCCCCAGTGAAGCCGTCAGTATTTGCAGAACAGTCGAGGAGAGACCACCCCATGCAGAAAATGAGTTCCCATTAGTGACATGGATCTGAATGTGTGCCCTTGACATTTGCATTTCCAAATTTGGAGTCATGAGCATGAGCTGGGTAATTATGACTCTGCAATGGTGTTTAGCAACCCTCACAGCCTGGACCACCAATTCTGGTTTGGGTTTCTTTTTTTTATTAGCACCATCTGAGAATGTCTGTGGTGGAGACTTCAGTGGATTTCCTCTGTCCTGTGGCCAGAAGAATGAGAGTAAGAACAACTTAGTTTGCTAATATGGAAGAGTTCAGCATCAAGAAAAAGAAAAAGCAAAAAACCAAACCAAACCCTGACACACGTCTGATGGGGAATTGACTAAGGTTTTTGCAAACAAAGCATGTAGGAATGTTGACTCCCTCAAAGCACACACATGTATGCGCACAGAATTGAAGTAATTGCACAGATGAACTGGGAATCTATATTGCAAATAAACCACTCTGGTTGATTTTTCTGCCTCTGACAGACCTGGATGTCCCTGGCAAGTAAATGCTGCTTTCCTGGAAACGGTCAAAATAATTGCTCAAGAGCATTCTTTAAGAAGGGGGGTGGGGGTGGGAAGTCAGTCCCTTAAATTTATTCTCACTTCTCATTTTAATTTTCTGGCTTTTGTGCATTTAGTTTTTATTCAAAGCCCAGCCCAGTATCTTGGTTTAGTTCTTAATTTTGGAATCATCAAAGATTGCTCACTGGTGGACTTCATCTTCCTGAAATCAAGCCCTCTGATTGCTGTATGTTTTTCCTCCAACTTTCTTCAGTGATTTTCCTCTTGCTACCTTTTAGTCTTCTATTGATTTTCCCCTACATTCCCAATTTGTCTTGCGCATCTTCCTTTCTTTTGCAGTCTCACATTCCTTGACTTTCCTCTTTCAAATATGACCTCTTCCATGCCCCTAAGAAGAGGAAGACTTTGTGGAATGAGAGAGTTACAATTTCTTAAATCATTTCCTTCTCTCCAAGCATCTCAAAGCTTCTTCTCTTTACTTTGTACAAATCACTTAAAAAACCTGAATAATGTCCAGGGAGTCTTTTTTGAAACTGTTATAGTTTTTAAAAAAGTGAAATGATAATAAAATATGACCTTAAAAACACAGACAGAAGCAATACACCCAATTTTTTTTAGCGTGTAGCTGCTTTGCTTCAAAAGTCCTAAGCATTTTTGCAAACCCTAAACTTACAAGTCATTTCACTGAGAGGGAAAGGGTAGTATTAGTCCTGATATAGAAAGAGTGTTAGAACTTGGAGGGCATTGCCATCCCTGTTTATTGCTTAGCAACATTTGAGCTCTTCTGGAGACTGGGTAAGTTGGATGACTTTGGAACTCTATTCAACGTATTGAACAATGATGACATCAAAGCACTTGATGGTGAATCTGCTTCTTATCTCTTGGCAGAGAGGTTGTAGACAGTAAGTGAGGAATACATGAGGTATAGATATACATATACACATACAGTGATTTATACATATACATGAAGTAAACACTTCCTGACAAGGTTAATGTGTTCCTTGTGTTTTGTTTGAATATGCTCATTTCTTGCAAAAGAAGGTTCTATGGGGGGTGGGTGGAGTGAAGAGTCATTGAGATAAAAAATGGAAAGAGAGTATCAGTAAAATTTATTATTATTTTAGCACAATGAATAGAACACTGGGCCTGGAGTCAGAAAGAATTGAGTTCAAATCTGACCTCAGACACTTACTAGTTGTGTGACTGACCCTGGGCTGGTCACTTAATCATGTTTGCTTTAGTTTTCTTATCTGTAAAATGGGCATAATTATAGCACCTACCTCCCAGGATTGTTGTGAGGATTAAATGAGATAAAACTCATAAAGTATTTACATAGTAAGTGCCATATGAATGCTAGCTATGATTATGATTATTATTCCTTTCTTATAATTGTTATTGCCTTCTTGCTTAGGCTGTACTACTTATAGGCTTGATCCTCCTACTGGTTGGTTTTGACCCATTTCATTTTTGACTTGGGCAATTTCGTCCACTTAAGTATATTGATGCTGAACATAGGGCAGCATCCAATTAGCATAGACCATAGCATAGCTCAGAACTCCTAAACTCCTAAACCCCAGAAATCCACAGCCTTCAGAAGCTTACTTCCCAGTAGGTAGTGTCACAAGTGTGTGCCACCCCATCAGGTAGCAAGATTTTTTTTATAGAAAAGAAAAAGAAGATCCTATAAGGAAGAATTTAGAATAGAGAATGGAACCGAAACACAGGACTTCAAACTGTACTTCCCCCACTCTCCTGGAATCTATTAAGACTTTTCAGCTCAATTGTAGCAGAGAATAACAGTATCCAGGGTGGGCCTTTCATATAATAGAAATTAAATTTTTTTTAATAAATGGATCACTGGCTGAGTAGGTAAATGGATGGACAGATACATTCATGAAGAGGATGGCTAGCAATGAAGCTTTTTTTTAGTAAAGACCAGGAATGGAAGAAGCACTCTCTCTCTCTCTCTCTCTCTCTCTCTCTCTCTCTCTGTCTCTCTCTCTCTCTCTGTATATATATATATATATATATATGTATATATATATATATATATATAAATACATATATATGTATATACATGTATATATACATATATATGTAGAAGGACTCTCTCTCTCTCTCTCTCTCTCTCTCTCTATATATATATATATATACATATATATATACACACATATACTGAAAACAAAACCCTGCCTGACTGGCAGGGTAATGTAGAACTAAGATTTCAATTTTGACTAGCTTTCAAATTTGAAGTCCTGGGCTCAAATCTCACCTCCAATATTTACTACCTTTGTGCTCTAGGGAAAGTCTCTCCAACCTGGGTCCCCAGTTCCCTTATCTGTGAAACAAAAAGGTTGGATCATATGGCTTTCGGATCTCTTACAATTCTGAATCCATGATCCTATGAATTAGCCATTAGAGTTACGGATTGTTGGGCTCAGATTTAACTTTGCCTTCAAATACTTTCTCTCCCTCATCTCCTTGGTCCTCTAAAGACTGATGCCAGATCATTTGTCAGTGACTCAGAAATCCATATGTGATTTTCCTTTCCAGTATTCTGATTGCACACATCTTATTTGCGTGACTCATCTGCATCCTTCAGCCTCTACCAATTCTTTTTTCCTAAGTATTCCTACACAAGAAATTAGGAATCTTCTACATTGGAATGTTTCCTGGCTTCTCCTATATGTGTTTGTTTTGGGGGATATTACCTCCCCAGACATGGAAAAATTTGCCTATTCCACATCTGCTCTTCTTAGTGGAGAGAAGAGAGAGAATGGACAAAAGAGATATTTTGTTTACATCCTCATTCAGAAGCATTTTTTTCTCATGTCATGGGTAGCTCCATTACTTGGGATAGTTCATCTTTCATTTTCTTCTGGGTTTTCTTCTTTGTTCATGTAGATGTAACAGATTGTTTCCGGGGGAGAAGTGGGAGGCTATGGCTTCTTGGTGCTTGTGGGGCTTGGGATTCAGGGGGTAGGTGGAAGAATCATCACTAAATACAATTAACTAGACGTTCATCAAAAATACTGGCACGTGTAAATGTCTCCTTACTCCCAACAGATTTGTCTTCTGCTTTGCTAACCTCAGGATACCGGCCAGCCAGATGGAAAGACTGCCAAGCACATTAAAATCCTCCAGCCAGTAAGCTGCTCCACTTGACTGTCTGGAAATCATTCTTTTGCTCACTTGGGAGGTTCCCAGGGCCTCTTTATTTCCTCAGAAAGAAGGCCCACCCAAATGATTTTGAGAGAGCATTGCAACTCTGACTCCAGGGGCAGTCAGAATGTGAAAGTTAGACGCCCAAAGCTCCTCTTTTCCCACTCAGTGAAGTTTGTGCTGCCTCCAGTCACATAGCTTTGTGAACATCCAAGACCTATCTCATTGAATGCACCAGAACTGAGGGTCAAATAAAGACAAGTTAGTTGTAAAGCCTATGTCCACCAAGAATGTGTTTCCAAGTAAGGGATAGAAATTTTTAATCCACTGTTTTTAACTCCAGAAAGCATGGATAGCAGAGCAATTTCTAGCTGGCTATTTGGGATGCCAGAGAGGAGAAGGGGGGTATTGAACAGTGATTTTCCTATTTGATGGTCTGTGCTCTAGCCCCTTGCTATCTATGGCAGAGTGAAGGGCAGGAAAAACTCTTATCTATTTGTTCCTCTATCTGGTTGGGTGATGTGACTAATTTCAGAGAGAGCATAAATATCTTCAGAGCTAACTGGCAAGGGTAACCAAATTCCTGCTCTACAGTAAGCCAAGGGATAGCCACCCAGGTCTTTCACAGAAAGATCTGAAAAACACCCAAGAATATTTTTATGCCCCCAACAGGAAAAATAGATTTCATCTTTGTCACCATGTCATCCAAGCATGCCACCTCACTCCTAATCCAGTCATATTTACAAAGCAAATGCAGTGACATGGAAAAACATAGTCACCAAATTAGAAATTTAGTAAACTTGAAATGATGTTTAGTTGAAAGCATTGACTGTCTTTTGCCTTTGTTTGTATCCATAACACTTAGCATAGTGCCTGGCAGATGGTAGGCGCTTAATAAGTGATAGATCACTGATTGCCTGTTATACTTCCCCTGCCCCCACTTCTCTTTCCAGCTTTTTTACCCTTGCTGTTTCTTTTAAGAACTTTGGAATTGATTGCATGACAGGGGAGACAGTGGCATGGGTCTACCTAGCATGATGTGCCCTCATCAGAGAATGTGCTGTGCTCTATGAACAAAGTAGCATTGAAGTGGCTGAAAAGAGATGTGAAATGTGCAGATTTAGAGATTCTACCCCAAATGTTCACATGGACTATTTGTGCCCAACCTGTGGTAGAACTGAGCTCATATTGGTCTGATCAGCCACAGTTGAATACATTGTGACTTGACTCTACCATAGTCATGGCATTTTGGTCCCCTTTGAGAACAAAGGACAATAACCAACCAACCCTTGCTATAAATGAATAATAAATAAATAAATATTCCCTGTCCTCTCCTCTAATTCTTTTCTTTGCTCTTCATCTCGGTTTTTATTGAAGCTTTTCCTCCTTTGTATATTTTGACTCTATACAAGCCTTTAGTTTTTCTAGGCATGAATTTTCTCATTAATAAATTTAGGATAATAACTGCCTTTAACACAGAAATGGCTGTGGGATTTAGGGGCTCATGTTTCTCAAAAGTTCGGTATACCTCAATTTTCCCTTCTGGTTTTCTTGCCCAGTTGGTTACTCAGCTGCAAACTTCCATTGGTTTTTCTTTCCTAATGTTTTCTCCTCTCCTTATCTTCTTCTGGTGAAAGGAACAATGGATTAAGAGCCAGAATTAGCACCCAGTTCCTCTGACTCCACAGCTTACTGGCCATGTGATTTAAGGCAAATCATGTCCACTCTGAGTCCAGTGTTCTCTGGTAGGCACCTAACATGTGGTTTTTTTGTGGGGGAGTGAGGAAATAAATTAGATAATACATGAGAAAGCACTTTGAAAATCCCAATGCATATGAGTCTTTCTGAGAGAGTGGAATCTTCACATAGTAAATATACATATTTATCAAAAATAATATTAACCTATATCGAATTGCTTAATGTCTCAAGAAGAGGGGAAGTGAGGGAGGGAGAGGGAAAATTTGGAATTCAAAACCTTTTTCTAAATGAATGTTAAAAATTGCCTTTACATGTAACTGGGGAAAAATTACATATATACATACATATCTATAGATGTATTTTAAAAAGTGTTCCTCACTGTGCCCTCCATATGGTACCATACTCAACTGCCTACTATGCTTATCCCTAATCCAAGTTCTGCTGGCAAGTTACTTGACATTTCAGGAAAAACTTAAGCAAAGGTGCCTGCTCAAGTGAGATAATGTGCAAGTCTATCTTGGCATGGTTCTTTTCAGGTAGGACCATGGATTTAACACTGGGAGGGGCATTAGAAATCATCTAGTTTAGCTTTTTAATGTCATAGATGAGGAAACTGAGTTTCCCTGAGGGAGATGAAATGACTTGTCCAAAGTCAAGTAAGTATTAGGCACTGAATTCAAACCTAAATTTTCTGACTTTAATTCAAAGCTTTTTTCTTTTTTTCTTTTCAATTAGCAAGTATTTGTTTTCTTCTCTCTTCCTTCCCCACCATTGAGAAAGAGAAAAAGATATTTATAACAAATATACATCATAAGACAAAATACTGGCTATGTTAAAAAAGTGTATGTCTCATCCTTCATATTGAATTTATCAATCATTAATTCTTTCCAATTATACTAATCTGCCCTTTAAGTCTAGGATGATGTCAAGTAGCACCATCTAGTCTTCCAGACCTCACAATCATTTTTCTCTTATCAGGTAGATAATAGAATTTGGCATGAAAGATGAAACAAATCTATAGCAGAAGAGAGGATGACTAACAAATAGAAGGACAAATTATAGCTACTGGACAAATTGCATGTTTCAACATGTTCTTCTTAAAAGGCCAACTGTATTACACGGAGAAGAAGGAGAGAGGCTCATGGAGGAGGTTGTCATCAGTAATTTTGATTTAGATCTCATTAGTTGATTTCAAAGTACTCAAAAGGCTGCAGAACATTAAAAAATCTGCTAAATAACTTCAGCTGAGGGTAGACTTCTTGCTTATAATAGTTATAGCCTGCTGTAGAATTTTCTCAAGTTAATTAATAGGATCTATAAATATACTGCTTGGTAATCCACTCGCCAGTCACTGTGAGATCCTGTGGCAAAATTGCAAGAGAGTCTTAGCTCTACAGGTATATGGGAAAACTCCATAGAAGAGGCTGTGAGTTGAGTCAACTAAACTTTTCCAACTTGGCCTTGTTTCCATTGCTGTTTTTCTTATTAGGTAAATTGTACAGTCCCGTCCATGCAAGGAACTCAGAACGCTATGCTCATATTTATTCCTTGGCTCTTTTGCTACGTACAGCAAATGTTATTTAATAAATATTGTTATTTAGGAAACAAAAGAGTGGATGGGATAAGTTATTTGTTAAATGTCATGCTGGCAAAGGTTCCGTGAGTCTGGTTCTATGCTTTCTGGATTGAACACATAGACTTCTGGGCTGTTTGGGTTCTGTTGGGAAAGAAGCTCTGTGCCCTTTGGGCAAAGCATGACAAGAGGACTAATAAAAGATCTTGCTGTTGATCACCTGACCGATGAGGACAGCATTCAGGACACAAAGGGTTAAGATAGAAGAAAACACCAACCACGTTAGCAACACCCGCCAAATCTGGCGTGTTCACTCTGCAAAGGCTCTAAAAGGCAGGGATTGCCAAATGCAAAAGAAATCAGGGCAAAATTTTCAAGTTTGTGTCACAAAAAAACACAGTTGAAAAGATCCGCACTTCTTCAGCAACCATCCTGTTCTTGAAGAATTTGTGGCTAGTACTTTTGGGCAAAGTATGCTATTTTTATTCCCTGGATGCTAGAAAGGCTCAAATACTTTGGGTTTTCTTCTCAAATAAGGAGATAATTCAAAACCGATAGGGGTATCAGTGCTGTAATTCTAAAGTAAGGGGGATGTGGAAAATGTAGTAAATCTTAATAGTAAGCCTATGTGCAACAAAATCCTCTTGGCAGGGAAAACACAATAGGATGTAGTTATAGGAAGGCTTATTACACTGTTTTAGATAGATTCTGAACTATATGTATAGAGAAGGCAGTGACTTAATTGCTGGTAGGTCAAAGTTTGCAAGTCCCACCCAGTTGCTTTTCAATCTTGGACTACAATGGAAAAGTCTAATGTAAAGATTAGACTGAATTCAAGGAGCAGGAATCTACTGTACTAAGAAGCAGTTGAAGACTTAATCCTGACTCATCTAAACCTGTGATTTCTATAGGATTTTGCTGTGTGCTGTAGATCTGAATGACAAAAAGATATGAGATAAAACCTGCAGCCACAGTTGGAAGAGATACTCCCCCCCCCACTTTATTGAGAAGCCACATAATAGCTACAATGCAGTAGAAGATCAGCAGATGGCAACAGAGAGCAGCAGAGGACCTCAGCAGTGGTCCTATAGTAGACATAAAACAGTAAATAAAGTTGCTTAAAGTTGCTTATAACTTGATCACATTTCTCATGTGTTCCCCTTTTATCAGAGGTGTCAGAAGCCATAAGAAAATATACCCTTATATAAATGGAGGCAGTGGGGTGGATTGGGATGGGGCTTTTCCTTGTCATATCTGGTGCTATGATGTTTAATGAAATGTCTCTTGCTTTGACCTAGTGTGTTGCTTGGTTGGACTGGTAAAAGAAACAGCATCGGTAGGGGCTCCTGGGTGTGTTTTTTGAGTGAATACTAATGTAAAGCGTTCCTTGAACCAGGGGCACCTTTTAGGGGAGCCCATGATAGAGGAGGTGATTTGTGCTACATATATCTGGTAAAAGACGGAGAAACTTCTTTCGTACAAATTAAACTTGTATTTTTATGACTAGATAGCTCCACTTAGGTGTTCTACCATTACTTCAAATGCTCTATGCCATAAACGGAACACATGATTCTCCCCCCTCCCATCCCAAATAATCACTTTCCTTTGACTTTTTTCTTCTTAATAGCACTATTTTCCCAATCTCCCAATTTTGAAACCCTAGAGTCACCTTGACTTCTTCCTCATCCTTCCTCACTGTATCTGCTGCACATTTGCCACATTCTATAATGCAATGGTGAAGGTGTGATCATAGAGTCTGAAAAGATTTGAATTTGGGGACAAGTCTTTACCTTGCCTCGAGCCTTTGGCCTATAAGATATGGTTCAGGGATGCTGGTCTGACTTATAGCCATTTATCTTCTAAAGCTGTTGTTGAGACGTAGTGGGTTGTTTAAGGGGAATGCTTACAGCACTTTGAGACTTAGGGACTTTCACATTCTTATCATTAGGAATCCTCTTCTTCCTGTCCATCTGAGTCACTTTTGCTCCCAAGGAATATGCCCATTAAGGTCTGGCTCCTGGAAACAGTGTTTTATCATTGGGTTTCTTGGAAGAGGAAAGATCTTGAGCCAAGACCCTGTTTCTCCATGTCTTATTCTGGGCAGGCAGAAGGATTGAAAGAACTCTTTCAATCAAATTAGTTGAGGAAGGCACTGGCCATAAGAATTGGTCACATATTACACTGATTTTACTTTTGTCTGAGGATACAGCTTTGAGGCAACATGTATCTCTACCCTACCACTTTACTATCCAGGGACAAAATTAGTAACCTAATATGATCAGCAATTAAGCATTGCCCAGTTTTCCTTATACTATCTCTTGTATCTTGCCTTATTTTCAACTTCCTTTGTCATCTGAGTTTAGATCTTCATTTCCTCTCATCAGGATTTTTTTGGTAGATTTCTAATTGGTCTTCCTGCTTCTGACCCATCTTTGCTAACAGATACACAAGTTTATTCAGATCATTTCCCAGTCCAAAAACATTCACTGACTCTCTGATGCCTACAGGATAAAGTCCAAACTCCTTAGACTGACATTCAAAGTCCTCTACAATTAAGCACCCATTTACTTTTCTAGATTTATTCCATACTATCCTTTGAGTACCCTGTGCTCTAGGCATACTGTTGTTCCTTGAACATATGTCATTCTGCCCTCTCTTTGTCACTTAATTTTCAATTTCTTTTTTATTTTTTAAAATTTATTTTATTTTTAATTTATGAAATAAAACAAGCATTTCCATAACATAGTACATTAAAAAAGAAGACTGCACATGAAACTACAAATCTTCCTTGCACAACTTGCTATTCCTTTTAAATATACAAATAAATGATCATGCAAATTTCTTTTTTTTCCTTTCCCTCCCCAGCCCCAACTGCTGCCCTAGAAATGGCTGCCATTACACACATATACACGTATGTATATATATGTATATGTACATATATATGTATATGTGTATGTATGTGTATATATATATATGTAAAATTATTCCATACATACTTCTTTTTATCAGTTCTTTCTCTGGTTGCAGATAGTATCTTTCTTCACATGTCCTTTACAGTTAATTTGGGTGTTTACAGTAGTCACTTTATTTCTGCTGTTTCCCCTCTCTGACCTGCGCTCCCACCTCTCTCTTTCTGAAAAATCCTTCAAGATCCAGCTAAAATATCTCCTCCACAAACTCTTCCCAGATCCCCCATAGCTGGAATAGATCATTCTTTCCTCTGAATTCCCATAGTGCTCAGTTTTTTTCTTGCTTACTGCACTTCCATATCTACCTGGTATAATGGTAGCAGAACAGGACTGCCTGGCAAAGGTAGTCCCATCCTCTGTGTTTTTGTGACATGCTCTGTCTGCCACCAGCCCAGCCATCAGAAGAGGCTGCTTCCAGAAAAGGATGATAATATGTAAAGGGGAGTCCATGCCCCTTCTTCACAGCATGTACAGGTATTCTGATTTTCTTTTTTTTTGTGGGGGGAGGCCCTTTTTGAGCTATTGCTGATCCAGAATTGGGAATACATTCAAGGGCACCAAGAGAACCAAGGTTTTCCTCATTCCTGGCTGGCTGGTTAGAGTGAGGATGACTAGCTTCTGGGCTCTGGTTTGGGGTGGAGGAGCCCTGAATGTCTGCCCCTGCTATTCTTCCTTCTGTCTTTGTGGTGTCTCTTCTTTCCTGCTTTTAGGGCAGGAGGTTTGGAGATGAACTTTGTGAGCTCTGAAAGGTCTGAATAGTGAGCTCCGGAAGACTAGGAGCTGGAGTCTATGACAGATGTCATCCACAGCTGAACAGTCAATCAGTTAGTCAACAAGGTTTTATTAAGTGTTTCCTATGAGCCAGACACTGCCCTAAATGCTAGGAATATAAATACAAGCAGAAAAAAAGACAATCTAAGCCCTCAAGGAATTTATATCTAATGGGAAAGCATTGGGACAATACATAAAAAGAAGCTGAAAAATAGGGGGTCAAGGAAGGAGAAGAAGATCTGGTATTTTTCTTAGGGGTCATAGTAGAGGAAACTTGAGGAATGAGATGCAGCCGGGCTGGGTGGTGTCCTCAAATGATGATTCTGGGAGGAACCATCCAATCAAAGGTAGAATTTGCAGGGAGAGGAAGGTACTTCCAATGGGTGAACTCCAGGGCTGGAGTGAGCGTCAGAATGAAGAAGTTTCTGAGGCATTGTAAAGTTTGGAGTATAATGTGGAGAAAAATGAGCACTGGTGACACCCTAAGGAGAGACCTGCTGGATCTGGAATGCTTTGTAGAAACTACTCAAAGGGTGACTACTCTTCCCCGGGACGGAGGTGATAGACGAGAGAATGTAAGCTTCCCCTCCCTGATTTCCCCAACCAAGCTGCTTTGTAACTTTTGTTCTTGTTACATCTCCACAGTAAATTTCCCTTTGTAAAAGCTAATTGACATTGGTTGGTCAACAATACTCCTGCCGTGGCACACTGCACACTGAATAAAGCACTGGGCTTGGACTCAGGAAGACTCATTTTCAGGAGTTCAAATCTGACCTCAGATACTTCCTAGTTGTGTGACCCTGGGCAAGTCACTTAACACTGTTTGGCTCAGTTCTTTATCTGTAAAAATGAATTGGAGAAGGAAATGGCAAAGTATTCCAGTATCTTTACCAAGAAAACCCCAAATGGGGCCATGAAGAGTCAGATGTGATTGGACGACAACAACAAAATCCTAGGACCTAGGTAACTGATATTAAGAATAAGTGATATTAGGAAGAACATAGCAGAAAGGGAGCCTGAGCAGATGGCATTAGAGAAAGAAATCTCTGGAACCCTGAGGGGGGAGGAGAGGAGATCTAAAATAACACTACACTTTTAGTTATTTCTCTAGTGGGTGATGGAGTTCCATGAGAGTCTGTAGTCTATCTTTATCATCTTCGTGTGACCTAATGCACCTATCTCAGTAACATGTAGGCACTCAATAAATGGTTAGAGAATATGAATACTTAGAGAGCCTAGGACACAATGCTAAGGAGCGTATCTATTCTGAATCTCTGGAGAATAAGTTAGAGATTATATGGGGAGGCATTGTTTGATCCTGAATTTCTTTTCCTCTCAGGTCTGAAAAAATGTTAAAGAAAAGGGAGCATGTGAACCTGACACAGATAGCTAATCAAGAGACTTTGTCTCTGAACCCTGAAGACCTTCAGTATGAGAAACAAATATTGGCATTCATATCAACATAATGACATATTATAGATGCATATAATGACATTCTGTTTTTATATTCATGAAAACACAGATGCATAAATAATGGTGGAAACATTTGGGAAATTGAGAAATTACTTCCTACAACCAATTATACTGTTTCATTCCTTGCCAAAATATATTTGTTGTCATAGGCCCCCAAATCCATCTTGCATCACAGAACATTGTTTTGACTTACATGATTTTAATGCCATATCACCAGTGTCTTCTAACATCTTTTTTAATCTCATCTCCATCTCTATCTCCTATCCATCCCCTTTATTTCTAATCATTTTGTCAGGGAATCTGAGTGATTTGTCTCATGCTTTTCATCCCACGAACGTTTCGTAAGATGAAGGCAGCATTTGAACAACTTTTATTATCATTAGTAATTCTAGTTGGTTATTGAGTGTATGATATTGACCTGGACTGAAAAAAAACTAGTCTATTTGATAATAATCTAAATTGATAGTACCTAGGGTTATCTCATGCTACACCTTCTCTCTACCTGGAGTACTCTAAGTTCAGGCCAAAGTGGATTGATTCCTATCCCGATAAACAGTCGTTGCTGTTGGCAATCTAAGACATTCTTGCCAATCTAAGACAGTGTGCACAGAATTCTCTTAGAATATCTTCCTCTCCCCTTTCTTCCAATCTTTTATTACCAAAGTCCTTTTGATCTTTCAAAGCCCAGCTCAAATGCCATTTTCCCCATGCAGCCTCACCTGATTTCCTCCTTCCTCTGAACTCCTGTAACCCTGTGTACTTTTCTGAGCTATCCACCACCTACCTTCCAGATAACAGAAAACACAACAATTCTTGTCAAAGGAATAATAGCCAACATTTATTTCAAAGCAGTCTTCATAGTATTATTATTACATTTTTGTACATAATAAAATAGACCCAGAGAAATTAAGGGCCCTGTTCTTGGTTCCACAACTAGTCAGTGCTAGGAAGGATTCAGAGAAGTCTCTCTTGAGGTTCCAAGTCCAGCATGCCTTCTACTCTACTCAGCTGCCTCTCCAAATGAATGAACCAATTTGAAAATGAAATTCATAGGACATCAAGAAATCAAGCATTTTGTCCTCCTTGATGGAGATAGCTGGCAGTCTTTTTTTTTTTTTGAGAAGCTGCATACCATTCCCTCGAGGATTTTAAAATAATAAGGTTTCATATGATCATTTTCTCTCCAAGTTGGCATTCATGTCACCCCCTTGGAAGATCACAAGGCGACATTTCCTAGGTGGTGATGAATTCTCCCAGAGATGCACTGTGACTTTCTTTGGGGATAGTTAAAGACTATAATTTTCATGACCTTCTTGGGCCAGGCCCACTTGGAGCAAATGTAGGCAGACACTTTGCCAACTTGGCTGGCGCCATCCTTCAAGTGCAGTGCTATGTTAGTGTTGGCAGTGGGGGATTGGGTGCTTCCTTCTCATTTCTTGAACTGTCACATCATATTCTTTGATCCTCCCTGGGACTTGGCTTTGCCAAAAGAGTTACTCCATGTTATGCTCTGTTTCAGGTAATTGCCAGAAAAAAAAAACCTCTAAGGTCAGTAATGACTAAGGTAAGGAAAGACTGTACTGTGCTCAAGACTTACCATTCATAGATTATATTCTCAGAAAGGCACCAGAATGGAACCATTCCTTATTTTGATTGTCCTAAAGCCATGAAAAGGAAAAAAAAGGAGGGGGGTAGTAGAGCCTGGGAGGAGAGGAATTAATGGGAAATGAGACATCTGGAACAAAAGCCTGGCATGATTTACTCATATTTTTTACCTGATCTGAAATTACCTATTTAGAAATAGGAAACCATTTAGAGGCTCTGGAGAATTTTGTGAGTGGTATTCACATGCATCCACTTTGGGGTTCTGCAGACTGGCTTTTTTTCTCACACAGATATCTGGGGAAAATCTGAAGGTGCTTAATGCAGTGGATATCACTATGGTCATTGCTAGAGTAGCAGCAGCAACCACAATTGCTTCACAGCTTCTTTCTATATGATTTGGTACTGCATAGGCATAGCCAGAACTTAAACTAGGATGGAACAATGTGGGCTTTGTCACAGGAAACCCAAATTTAGAGGGCATTAACAGGACTCGAGGTCCTTAAACAGCAAACAACTTTGCTTAATACCTAATTAGTAAGAACTATTGGTTAAAATAGTAAGCCACCAGATTGCATTTTGGTGCTACACCCCAGGTGAATCAGCTCACTGCTTTCCTAACCCCAATTCCGTGTAGTATCCCCAATAGCACATTTCATTTTCTCAACTTAAGTATGTTTTAGAGCTATGGAACAAAAATTGGTAGTTGTTATTCTGGTTACAGTTAAGTTAGTTTTGCAAGTAGATTGAAATCCTATTATAACTGGTCATGATGGTAAGTTCACTTCTGGAATCCCTGCTAATGGGAAGGCTGAGAGCTTAGGAGTTCTGAGCCTCATTAGTCTAAGCCAATTGGGTGTCCAAGTTCAACAGCAATATTGAGTCCTGGGAAGCAAGAGGTTTGGTGGTAGGGCCACCAGACTGACTAAAGAGAGGCAAATGGGCCCTCATCAGAAACAGAGTAGTTCACAGCTCTTGTGCCCATCAGTATTGGAACTGGGTCTTTGAGTGTATGCTGTACTTCTAGCTTAGATGAGATAGAGACAACATAAGGAAGGAAGGAAGGAAGAAGGAAAAGATTAAGAAGGGAAGAAGGAAGGGAGGGAGAGAGGAAGGAAGAGTCATCTTTTTAAAACTCATACTATGTTATGAAAATGCTTGTTTTATTCCATAAATTAAGAATATAGTAAATATATTCTTGCCTAGAACACGGAGAGGTCAAATATCTTGTCCAGTGTCATACATCATGTGTCAGAGGTGACACTTGAACCCAAGTCGTCCTGGCTTTGAGGCTGCCTCTCTATCCATTTCCCTAAGTTGCCGCCATTCATTGGTTAACTATCAACTTAGACTAACTTCACTGTTGTTAAATCAACTGACTTCGGCCTATAATTTTACTATAATGAAAAACAATACTTTATATCAATTTGGATTTCCTGCTTACTTCTACTTATCAGTGGTGAAATCATATTCTAGATCTTGCTTCAAACTATGAAGTAAATCAAATATATGATTTGAAATTGGCAGCTCGTATTGTAACAAAGAAAAAGGTATAATAATATATTTTTGAAATATTCATGTCATTTAAAATATTTACAGTAAAGGTTTAGCTTCTTATCAGCACTAATTTTCTGTGACCTTAAGAGGATGTTGAATACATCAATAGCCCTTTATCTACATTTCTTCATCAAATCCTATGAGAAATTGGGGGGTGGAAGATGAGAAACTTTCCAGAATTGCAATTACTTATGATTTAACTTTGACTGTGTGCCACAATGCATTATGCATTATCAAATGTTAAATTTCCTGGAAGTGAAGAATTAAAAAAAGACCAAAATTAAAAAAACCCAACATCTCTTAAAGGTCTACTATGTGCCAAACAGTAGCCTAGGCAACAAATTTAGATAAGAAAAGTCCTCTTGATTTCCTAAAGCTTATAAACTAGTAGAAAGAGAAGACACAAACAGAGAAAGTGGCTTGGTGGTACAGTGGATAGAGCACAAAGCTTGAGCTCACATCTGGCCTCAGATACTAGTTGTGTCACTTTGGGTAAGTCACTTAACCTCTGTTTGCCTCAGTTTCCTCATTTGTAAAATGAAGATAATAATAGCACTTACCTCCCAGGATTGTTGTGAAGATCAAATGCCTGGCACTTAGTAAGGGTTACGTAAATGCTAGCTATTATTATTAATATATAATACTGTAGGGAGGGCAGAGCCAAGATGGTGGCTGGAAAGCAGGGACTACCATGAGCTCCCCACCAAGTCCCTCCAAAAACCTATAAAAAATGGCTCTGAACCAATTCTAGAACTGCAGAACCCACAAAGTGGCAGAGGGAAGCAGGGCTCCAGCCCAAGACAGCCTGGAAGGTCTCTGGGTGAGGTCTATCCCACATGGAGCTGGGAGCTGAGGGGAGCGGAGCTGAGCCCAGCGTGGGCAGCATGGACTGACCAGACCGTGGACCGACCAGACCGGGAGCCTGGCAGAGTGTGCCCTAGTGCCCTGAATCAGTGAGCTATGGCAGTTACCAGACCTCTCAACCCACAAACAGCAAACACAACAGAGAAGGTTAGTGGGAAAAGCT
>CM053626.1:286611546-286650274 GCA_028646595.1 Phalanger gymnotis | reverse complement strand
AAGGGAGGGCTGACTGGGGAACAGGGCAACCAGAATATATGCCGTCTTGGAGTGGGGGGGTATAGAAATGGGGAGAAAATTTGTAATTCAAACTCCTGTGAAAATCAATGCAGAAAACTAAACATATTAAATAAAAAATATACATATATTTATATATATAATACTGTAAACAAGAGAGCTATAAAAAGTAGTGGCATAGCTAAAGGTATATAAAGTTAAAGAAAAAATTTGTTACTTTCCAGAAGGATCAAAAAAGGCTGTATTAATGAAGTGGCCTTTGAATTAGTCTTGAATGGATAGTTAGAAATTCAACAACCAGAACGGAAAAAATGTAAATGGCATATCAAGAAAATGTTAGCTCCTTGAAGACAGGAATATTCTTCATTTTGTTTATGTATCTCTAGAGCTCAGCATAAGTGCCTTGCATGTAGCAGGTGTATGATAAATGTTTGTGGATTGGGTTAGGTCGAAGAGGGCATTTTAATGTGGACATGTTTTTAAGTTCAAAAGATTTAATGATGCAAGCAGGGGCATGCTAGAGTCAACACTGACTTAGAAGAGCTGATTGTTAAATTTTCAGTGAACATTTATACCTTGAAAATCAGCAAGTGCTACAAATCAAGACTTAGTTTTTTGTTAATTGTCAAGACTTAAGAAAGTGGTGAAAAAATTTTTAATAGTTCAGATTGATTTTAAAAGTGTGTCATGTGTGATGTCTTTTGGAGAGCTGGTTGTTAAAACATTTACCAGCATACTCCTAAAAGGAAAGGACCTTGAAGAATATCTTTTCTAATATCTTCTTCTTACTGATGACTAACTCCAGGCAGAGGGAATAATATTAGCAAAGGCACTGAGATATGAAGGTACAAAGTGTTTTTGTGTGAGTGAACAGCCCAGTTTGACTGCAGTGTAGAATATGTGGAGAGGAATGATATGAGATAAGGTTGAATACAGGAAATGTGGAGTTATTGCATTGAGTTCACGTGAATCTTGCAAAGCGCATCAATCTTTGCGTCACAAATGATGGAAATCATATTGAAGTTGTTATTTGTTAATATTCCGATTAAATAAAATGTTGTTGAAAATTTCATTCATTTCATTTCTAGAAAATATACATTTTTGCCTATGTGTCCTGACTTTAGGAACACCCTGTAGATGGGGTAGAGTTAGATTGTGGAGGGCAAATGAATTTGAACTTTACTTGGTAGGTAATAAGATATCATTGAAGTTTTTGAGCAGGCAAATAACATAATCAGTCTGGCATAAGAGAAATCTTTTACAGCAGCATGAAGGATGAATAGAAGGACCGCTAGAATTAAGACAGGAAGATATGTTGAGGGCCAGCCATTACAGTACTCCAGGAATATGGTAAAATGAGCTTCTGTGAGGGGGGTAACCATGAAAAAAGAGAAGAAGAGAAGGAGATGAGACATATTTGAGACCTTGGTTACTGATTTTTCTCCTTCGGTCATTTCCAAATCCAAAAAGGATATCAAAGTTTTGAACATGGGAGACGAGTACGATGATGCCAGAAATAGAATTGGTAAAGTTAGGAAAATGAACAAGTGTAGATGTAGAGATAATAAGCTCAGTTTTGGATATGTCACCACTGGAATTTCCATGACACATTCAGGTACAGATTACTGGAGAAAATTAAAGAGATAAATCAGAAGATAGAATTGGACTGGAGATATTAATTTGGGAGTTAGTTGCATAGATGTGTTCTTAAAACTATGGGAATGAATAAGATTACCAAGGGGGAGAGTATAGAGATAGAACAGAAGGTCAAAGACAGCCACCTTTAGGGTACAGAAAACATTTGAGGAGCCAGAAACAAAAAGACTTAGGAGTATTTAGAAATGTAGGAGGAGAGCTAGGCGAGTATGGTGTTCTTGAAGCCAATGGAAGAGATAAGGAGAAGTGTTCAACATTATCAAATGCTTCAGACAAGACAGGGAAGATAAGAACTGATGAAAAAAAAATTTGGCCTTTCGGCAGTTACTGTTAGATTTGAAGGGAGAATTTTAAGTAAATAAGTAGGAGTGGAAGTCAGAATGTCAGGGGTTGAGGAGAGAGTGGGGAGGAAACTATTAAGACACTGGCATAAATCCCATCAGGTTTTAATCTACTCATCAGGGTCTATAGCAACTAGTTTTCATCCATGGACACAAGTTATTATTATCATTATCTTATTCTGCTAAACTCTTTCAGTAGAGTTCATTAGAGAAGTTACTGGGATGAGTATTGGTCTGCTATCCTTCATATTTAATGCTATGTGGATTGTTGTACAGGTGGATGAAATAATGATTTTTTAACTGAATAAAAGCATTAGGATATAAACTCATCTTCAGTAAACTCACTGAAAGTATCTTTTAGGCCACTTCATTACGTAGACAGAATGACAGGGATGATGTTGTATGCATCACATACTGTTCCCAAATGACTACAGATAAAACATTTATTAAGTGCTTACTATGTGCCAGGCACTGTGATTTATTAATATTATTTTTTCTGAAGTTTTTCATTCAATGTAGCTTAGAAATTGTGAGGATTTGATATGCTAACATCTATTAAAAACATCAAGCTTAAAAAGTTTATGAGTCAATGTTATGTCTGGGCAATTGTGGGCAATAGTCCGTGATAGTGGTCTGGTTCTAATATGCTTTATTGGTTGAATTCTCAAGGATACTTTATGGTTGGTATTCGTAGTGTGGAAATTTGTTGTCTTTTAGTTGATGAAAGATAGTGAGCTTCTGATGTATCATTCTAGATACCATGTCATGTCTTGCTAGGCATTTTGTAGGCATGAAATTTTTATATCCTTCAGCAATATGTCATGATGCCCATTGTTTCATCCCCAAATCTGCATTTATCAACAAGTCTGAGGTCCTGGAGAATGACCTGTCCGCAGTTTTTGGTGGTGATAACCCAGTCTTAGATTGTTTCCACGAACCTTCGGTATCTCTAAACAAATCTGTATGACTCAATCAATCTTTTGTTTATCTATTGTTGGCCGAGTTCATGTGGATGTTGCCCAGGAAAGGATTTTCAATTTCATTCTTGGATATGAGTTACTTCACAAGCTCCATCCAGAGGCAACCCATTCTCTGGCACATTGGACAAATCCAAGGCATGCGCCTATTTATTTATCAGTCTTTACTGTTGCTTGGTCAAGGTGATGTTAGCTTTTCCAAAGTTTTTCTGTAAATTTTAAACCTCATCTTATGAGAACATTCATAAATTCTATTCCTTCTATGATTAATAAGTGTTACTCTTCCCATGGCTGCCTTAGGGTGATGGGCCCTGTGTTTCATTATTAATGTATAGGTTTTTGTTAAGGTATTTTCAAAATATCTTATGGTTCACTTTATTGTACCAAAATAACATGTTAAGATTGGTATTGCATAGGTGTTAATTGCTTGAAATGTGTTTGTCTTGTTGATCTTTGATTTCAGAATGGCAGTAAGTCTTTTGACACGGACAGCGACAGCCTTCTCTTAGATATCTTTATGCTCTGGGTGTCTTGCATGGAAGTAAATAAACTATATGGGAGTATTGCCTATATTCATTGGTTCCATTTGACCTCTGAGTTTGCAGCTTGAAGCCTTCAGTCTCTATCTTTCTGGGGAGTAGAATAAAAATTTTACTTCTTGAGTCTTAATGATATTTTGATATTATTAGAGGGAGAATCCATGAGATAGAGAAGCTTTTAAATATGTTTTTCACTGGACTCACATAACTTGGTGTCATCCTTATACAAGTGGTTAATCAGATATTTTGGTACAAATTACCTCTTTAACTTGGAAGCCAAGCTTGTTTCTATTTAGGGAATGGAGGTAGCATTTATTAAGTGCCTACTAGGTGGAGGCACTGTGCTAGATAGTACTAATATCATCTCATTTGATCCTCAACAATGAGAGTTAGGTGGTATTATTATTCTCATTTTATCCACAAGGAAACTGAAACAGAGAGCAGTTAACAGACCTGTCCAGGGTCACACAGAGTTCAGATGTTCGTGACTCCAGACCCCGCACTCCATGGATTTTGGTGCCACCTATTAGGTAGAATCATAATGGGCTTTGTCTCCCTAAACGATGCCACATTTTAGACCAGTTGTTCTTAACATTATAACGTTGGTAGCTTCCTTTAAGAAGAGAACAGTTTTCTGTCTTGACATTAAATACTCTAGACTTCTCACTGTATTTGGACCTGTTTTATATATTTGCAGTATATGAATAAGCCATAAGCACTAAACTGAGTCAAAGGCTTTATGGTAATCAATAGTGGCAGGATGTATGTCAGGGCACTTGTAGGCAGTTTGCTCAATAATTACCAAATAAATGAGAATTTGCTCTTTGTGCCCCAGGGACTTTTTGGCACTCCTCCTTTGTTCCTCAGCCAACATATTGTTTTCTTTTAAGTGTTTATGTATATCTGTTTTGTTGATACAAGCTGTGAATTATTTGTATAAAATACAAAAACATGTAATTGGCCTACATTTAGAGGGATCATCTTTTTTTTTTATTGATACGTGATGTCTTCTGTTAGGAAAGGGAGGGACCAGGCTTGTGTCTAAGAGGAAGCTTGTAATGTAAAGCCTTAATTATATGTCATGTACCACTATGAAGCATTTGAGCCAATAATTATGGATATTATCCAGCCAGGCTTTTTCCAGTTTTTCAGAGAAGCTGGAGCTCCGGTCACCTCCACTGATGAAACTCTTGTCATTCATTAGTTAATGGTGAACAAGCTTTCAGTTTTAACCTGATATTTTTTTTGTTGTGTTGCACTTTTGGCAACCATATAGATCAGGGGGTCAGCAAACTACGGCCCCAGGGCCAAATGAGGCTGTTTTTGAATGAAAGAATTTTTTTTTTACATTTTAATAAAATTTTATTGTATTTTAAAAAACATAAAAACCATTCTTAGCCGTAAAAAACAAGCAGTGACTGAACTCCGCCCTTAAGCAATAGTTCTATGACCCTTGGTCTAGGTAACCACATATTTTCCACATCTTCCTTCTTCAGAGATTTTCTCTCTCTCCTCTGCTTGTTGAATGATGTCAATTTATTCATTTTGTCCTTTGCATTAACTCCTTGTCTTGCCTTAACCTTTTGATTTTTTTGTTTTCAATCGATCATTAAGGGAATATGGAATTTATGATATGCTTTGTTTTCTGGATTCCTTTCTAAATGCTTCCTTTTGGTCCCCTTTAATTGGGCGAGAAAGTGTTCAAGTTCTCTATTGCACATGCCAGCTTGATGTTGTTACAATAATCCAGTGCCTTTTTATATCTTCACTAGCTTTCTCAAATCATTCCTGCTATGGTGGGGTATGAAGCTTGTCCTTAGGAGTATTCCTTTTGTAACAACCTTTGGCCAAGGAGTGGACCAACCAAAAACCTTCTGGGATTTGTAGTTCTTCCCAGTTTGAGAAGAGATGAAACTAAGTTGAGATCAGCTCTCAGATAAAGGTAAGTGGTGGGAGTTTGGGGGCTCTTGCGGAGAAAAAAAGGAATGAGAGGCGGCAGCTATACCATGGCAGTGATGTAACCATGGCAGTAGCCAGCGTCTACCACATCTGCAGCTCTCTTCTTTCAGACCATGAGGGATGAGCTCTCTTTAAATGGACAAGCTAGGAGGTGTGTGTATGGGTGTGGGTGTGCGTGTGTGAGATTGTGTTTTAACATGGCAATGGCCTCAGTATCAAGAGTGCTGAGAAAAATGAGCCAACCAAGACAAATCAACAGGAGGGCCTTACCCTGCCCCAGCTTTGCTTCTATTTCTGTGTTTCCTAATTTTTTTCCTTTAAAGAATACATTTGCCAGATTTAAGATTGCTTTTCATAAACACCTGTGGTTGGCTTTGCCCATATTTGCTGGGTTTTTCTTTATTTTTGACATGAAGGCACAATGGAGCTATACAGGAAAGGATCTTTCCTATCAACAGGGCCCAGGGCTCAAAGCATAGCCCATTGTTAGGGAGTTTTATTCTCTAATTGGAAGCATAAGCACAGAGTATTTCACAGCTATCCTGCTAGGTTCAGAAATACCATGGAAGTGGGCCTTCTTTTATAAATCTGCCTCATAGACATGAGCCAAGCTTGCACCTTGATAGCTCCAACTTTCCTTCTAGGATTCTTACCAGGTCAACAACTGCCACATACGCTGTTCTGTGCAGGTAACGAGATGTTTTTATTCTTTCTGTCAAATATTGTGGGAGAATGCATTCATTCATAATGGCCATAGCAAATTCCAGCTTCTTGGAATCAGGTTGTTTTGTTATAGTTGGTCTGCCACTTGGATTTACACTATCAGACTCAGAAATACTTGTTTAAAATACAGCCTGAGAATGCCCTTCTCTTAAATTTCATTGGAAACATCAGTATTAGTTTTGTCATCTGTTTCATTATTAGGTAGGATTTCTGGAATCTGGATTAACTGAAGATTTTTAATGATCTTTGATTTCTTACTTTTTATCTCTTCAAATTTTCATAGCTCTTCAACTTCAGGTATTGAATATTCTGTCCCCTCTGTCTATCTCTTAGTTTCACTGCTTCCTTTATGACTCTACTCAAAGCCCATCCTCTGTAGGAGGTCTTTCCTGGTCTTCCCAGCTGCTAATGCCTTCTTCTCCCATATTATTTCCATATACTCTGTATATACTAGTATATACACACATACATACACACACGTATATACATATAATATGTATATATACGTGTGTGTGTGTATATATATGTATATGTGTGTATATACATATATATAATCTACATATTGCTTCTTGATGACAGGGACTATTTTTTTACTTTTTAAAAAATATATTCCCGGGGCAGCTAGGTGGCACAGTGAGTAGAGCACTAGCCCTGGAGTCAGGAGGACCTGAGTTCAAATTTGACCTCAGACGCTTGACATGCTTACTAGTTGTGTGACCTTGGGCAGGTCACTTAACCTCAATTGCCTTGCCTTCCCCCCTCCAAAAAAAAAAGAAAAAAATATTCCTAAGGCTCACCAGAATGCCTGGTACATAGTAAGCACATAATAAAAGCTTGTTGACTATCTGATTGATTTAAGGATAAATTTATTTTTCACAATGACCCTGTACTCATCTGTAATATATTATACGACTTGGAGTTGAAGTTACTGCTGAAAAAAAATTGGATGAATCCATTGCCTGAAACTGGAAATATTTGTTTTTAATTTTTCTATGATACTGATGTATAACAAAAGTCTGCATACCTTTGGTGTATTTCACATGCCCCTTTAGTGGCCATCCTCATCTACACTGAAGCATTTCCTATAGGTAGAGTATTGACATTTCTGATTTATTTTGGCTTATCTTACCCTTTTGTGGTGGTATTCTGATAGAATACAACATAGGACATTCTCTTTACAATTCTGGGACAGCCTATGCTGCCTTATTTATTTCTTTGACTTCTGAGAGAAGTTGCATCATGCTGGCCAGGATACTAAACCAATTAGTGATATTTCCAGAGCCCAACCTGCCAGCACTTCAAAGTTTCTGCCAGGGCTTTGCAGTCATTACAGCAGCATCAGGGCACATAAAATCCCTGCCATACATCCTCCTGGCTAGAATTCTTCTATTTTTCATGAATGATGAGCTGGGTTTTCAGGGGGTTATTATTATCATGATCACTAGTGGTGGTGGTAGTTTGACCCTTGAAAATAAAATTGCATCCAATTAATTTTAAAGTTATAAGGGCTTAAATTTCTTTATAGCAAAAGTTGAAAAGCTACAACGAAAAGGCTATTTTTGCCCTGTGAGGCAGAGTTTTCTGGTGGAAGGAATGTTGGATTTGATGTCAAGTAATATGAATTCAAATACAGACTCTGTTACTTATTACCTGTGTGATCTTGGACAAGTCATTTTTTTCTTTTTGACATTTTTCTCATCTGTAAAATATGGCCTAAAGGAAAGTGGAGACTGGAATAAAAGCAACAAAAATGGTCTAAGGAAAGCTAGAGGTGAGGCGCAAGTAAAAGATGGTTCCTTTCCTCTTCCTCCATTCACAGGCACTTCTCTGGAGGATCCTATTAGATTTGTATAGAAGCTGCTATTGCTGCCCCAGCAAGGCTCCAAAATCCCAGGCAAGAGAGATCACTGAAGAGCTATCACTAGGCCCAGCACTCCCAGCACCAGTCAGGTCGCCCATCCTTGAGAACAAGCAAGAGAAGGAGTAGTAAAGAACAGTCTCCAGGAGCACAACCTCACTAGGATCCATTGGGAATGGAAGAAAGAGGCAAAAAATAAGAAGGCGAAGGCTAGGAAAATGAGGAGGAGAAAGAGAGAGAAGGAAAAATGGGGATCAGGGTAGGAGAAAGATGGAAGCTACTGTGAAGGGAATCCTTCATCATGGTAGAAGAGGTGAAAAGCACTGTAGAAACAGTGAAATTAAAATGTTCCCCAAATTCCCAAGGATTGGATTGTCTTTCCATGACATTCCATTCTACCTCAAAGTGGGATGTTTCAGAGAAGAAATGTGAAAAGATTAAAGGGACAGAATATCTGAAAAGGAGAATGCGAATTGAAGCAAAGGATGCTAATTTTTGTGCTGGGGCTACAAAAAATCCGAATCCGTTTGATACCTTGGAAGGGTGACCTATTTAAATTGAAGAAATGCTAGGTAGTTCTTCCTAACAGAAACTTGGTGGAACTGTTGCTTTGGACTTTACTACCTAGTACCTAGTCTCAGACTAGAAGACAGGACTCACTTACATAGTGCTTACTATGGTCCGGTCACTGTACTCTGTGCTGGGGATACAGAGGAAGGCAAAAACTATCCCTGTCCTCAAGGAGCCCACATTCTAAGAGGAGGAGACTTGTCTCACAGACACCTATGTATACGTATGTACATACACACATATATATATACACACATACATATATATACATATATGCATATGGATGTGTGTGTGTATGTGTGTGTGTGTGTGTGTGTGTGGGTGTGGGTGTGGGTGTGTGGGTGTGTAGACATAGATATACTGAATTGGAGGTAGAAGAAAGGCATTAGCATTGAAGGGAAACAGCAAAGTCTTCTTCAGAAGCTGAGACTTGAAAGATGCTATGGAAATCAAAAGGCAAAGGAGGAAGAATCTCATTTGTGAAAGGCAAGAATATTCAATGCAAACGAATAAAAGAAAAAACAGACAGTGAGGAGAAAGGGCAAGAGAGATAAGGATCTCAATAATGACATAGTTGAACAGGCAAAGGATCAGGACCACCAATGGTTTTTATTATTTAAAAAAAACTTAAAAAAAATCTCAGCCCCATTAATTCTGACCTTTAAAAGTGGGCTTTTTTGGGGGGAGGTGAAGTTTATGAGTGGGCTGAATCATAACAAATTCTAATTTAGACTCAGTGTAGCTGCCAATCGCCTCTCTTGTGAGAAACAGCTGCCAATTCTGCACTACAGAAAAAAATAAGAAAAAAAAAACCAAAACAAAACAGGGGCGTCTGATTAATACATTCAGCAATGGGAAAATATGCTCTTTTTGCCCTAGTGCCATGTTGGCAAAACAAGTCATTCTCTTTGAAAGGCCTGAACCATGTGAAAAAAAAGGGAATGAATGGGTCAAAGCCCTTAAGCCTCACAGGCATGGCCAAGAGCAGGGGCAGGAATTCTGGTTTTAAAACAGGGTTCAAGCAACAGGGTGAGAGGGTGAGTGGGTCTGGCAGAGGTCACGTGTCTTGGAAACAATTCCACACATCAAACATCTCATTTCTGGGACACAGTGACCGGAAAGGTTCTTCACTGGGGCCAAAACAAGAGCAATTAACTCCCCCTCCTCTAATTCCAGAGCAGCACTACTTCTTGGGATAACTTTTGAGATGAAATGTTTTCGCTTTTTAAAAAAATACTATTAGCCCCATCTCTGTTATTCCCCCCGCCACCAAGTCTAATAATGCTTGCTATGAGAACAAAAAGAGTCATTTTCAGACTACATATATCTTCATACCAGTTCTGCCACTCTCCAGTATTTGGCTGGACCTGGAAAGAATTGGTGATCATTTTCCTTCTCTTACCCAAGTCTGCCATACTTCCTAATATCTCCATGGTATGGTGCCTACCCCATCCTACCTTCTTTCCAATTCTTGATCTGAGAATAGTAATCAAATTAACTCTATAAGATTTCCTATTAAGCTAATCCCATTCTCTCCTACTTCCATACCATTCCATCTCTCTACTTATTTTCTTCTCCGGTTAGACTATAAGCTCCTCGAGGGCAGGTACTATCTTGCTGATTTTATTTGTATCTTCACGACTTAGTCTGGAGTCTAGCACGTGGAACCCCTTAATGTGTTTTCATTCATTTGTTTACTCATTCATTCATTCAGCACCAAGACTATGAAGCATAGGCAAAGTTATCCTCATAAGCAAGTAAATCAGTGTTCTCTATTCTTCATGTTTGTTCAGCAATTCTAGGTATTCTAGGTGGTAGTATCAGACCTGGAGTCAGGAAGAGTTATCTTCCTGAGTTCAAATCTGTCTCAGACACTTATTAGCTGTGTGACCCTGGGCAAGTCACTCAACCCTGTTTGCCTCAGTTTCCTCATCTGTAAAATGAAGTGGAGAAGGAAATGGCAGGACACTCCAGCATCTTTGACAAGAAAATCCCAAATGGGGTCATGAAGAGTCAGACATGACTGAAAACAACTAAACAAATGTCCTGATTTACCATGCCTGTGACTTCCCAGACCAAAACATTCATTCCTAACTGCCAGTACGCAATGTGTTGACTCCATTTAGGAGAATGTAAGCTCTGTAAAGACAGGTACCACCTCCCATTTGTCTTGTATCCATAGTGCTTAATAAAGAGCTTGGTAGGGATGCGTATGTGGATTGGATGGGTGATTTCAGCTGAATAGGGAAACTTCATCTCTAAGTGATGATGGGCAGTTTCTCTGCACTTTACAATCTTCAAGAGTTTCCTAGAAAACTGAAATGTTGTGTCTCAATCAAAGTCACTCAGCCAGTGGATATTGGAGGCAAGGCTCAAATCTGGCCCACACTGCCTCCCTGTTACAGAGTAACTACTTAATGAATTTTGCTCTCGTTCATTGAATTTTACCCAAAGAGCAAAGGAAAGTTGCATGGTAGGCTTAGTTGGTTGTGGCAGGCTATTAATGATGCCTTGCTCTTCAAAAACAGCATAAAATACACATGATCAGTTGTTGTTGTGATCTAAATGTATTTGCTATCTTTCATGTAAAAAGGAGGTAACTGTTGAAAAAGTGGCATAGAAGACAAAAAATAAGATACCATTTATATATAGCACTTTAAGGTTAACCAAGTGCTTTATCTATGTCAAGTCATTTGATCCTCACACAACCCTGTGAGATACATGCTGTTATTATCCCCATTTTACAGATGAGATATGGAGGCACAAAAAGGTTAAATGACTTGTCCAGGGTCACATAACTTCTAATTATCTGAATTAGAATTCAAATTCAGGTCTTATGGAGTTCAAGCCCTGAACTCTATTCACTACACTCCTTAGTTGCCATGATTAAGAACATATAGGACCAGAAAAGGAGGCAGTCCAGTCATGAGGTGAGAGCGTGAAAGAATTAAAAAAAAAGTCCATTGGAGATTGCAAAAGAACAATAGCTGGACCTTCATTATTTTAGGTGGATCGTTTATGAAAGATTTTGGGGAAGATACATGTCACACAAAGTGAGAAGATGCAGAAGGGTTGCAAACTGTATAGGCAAAGGGAGTACCCACTTTGAAATCATTACTCCATTAATGTTTCCAAAGAAATCCTATATAGAACACTGGGATATGTATTCTAGGTCCAAGTTTTTTTTTAATTAAGTAAAAACCTAATCTCTGTCTTCAAAGAGTTTGAATTTTACTCCAAAAGCATTTTGTTCCATCTTTTTTGATCTCTGAACTCAAAGATAATAAAAGAGTTACTCCTTTTGCACGTGCAATCATGAGTCACCAACTATCACCTTACAGTGACTTATATGGGACTAATGCCAGAGAATGATAGAGGCTCACTCTAGTTTTCATCCAGACTGAAATGGATTCAAGATATTGTGATCAATTCACCATTTACAAAACGGTAAAGGGAATGGAAGGCTTCCTGCTTTTATTCTACTAGGTAATATTTATTTTCCTGGAATTTTGGTCTCTGCCCTCATAATGTCTCAACCTTTGAGTAAAAATTCCTAAATGCAGTAGGATTGGAATTAGCAACATAAAACTGTTTCATAGAAGAGGTGTTATAGCCATATTGTCAGGGAAAGCTAGCCTCTCCTGGTTAAACCTATTCCATAACATTGCCTGGTAGTCCGGGACTGGAACCAAATCTCATCTTCAATGAAGGGAGTTCAGAAGCCCATGCTTATACTTTAAATGTGTCACTTTCTAATTTCTTAAGGCATTCAAAATCCACAGCTCAGCATGGAATGCTGGCCAGAGGTCCATGAACAGCCACCAGCAAATTTATTAATCAGTAGAGTGCACTAGGAAAACAAATTCCACTTCAGGGCTAGTTAAATTCCTCCTAGCTTTACAATTCTGTGATTCTACTGCTGCCGAAGTTGGTTGTGCACCACTGACCATGAGATCCGTGATGAGGACAACATCCGGCTTTCCTGTCAGTTCTCAGACTTGCCTCTGAGGCTGTAGGGAAAGTGCCAAGGTCCCCGTCTCCTTCACCATCTGTTTTGCATTAGTATGTATGCATTGGAATTGTTTGTACTCTCTGGAAATACATTTACACACACACACACACACACACACACACGCACACGCAGAGAGTCATAGCGAGCCCCTGTGCCAGGTGGGTTACAACAAGCAGTCACCAGGAGATGCCCTGCTGGAGCAGGGTCCTCTAGCAGCTGTCAGTCTCTCCAGAGAGGAAGGTAAGTAGGGGAGGAGGGAAGGGCAGGAAATTAATACACCTTTCAGAAAAAATAATAACTGCCCACGCCAAGTAGTAAAGGGTTAAGTGGTGTTGTTCGTTGTCACATGATGCTGGGAACAAGAGTTAAGCAAGAACCCCAGGAATCAAGGGAAGGCACATCTTGCCTGCACATGTGGCCCAGACCACAACACTTCAAAGTACCTCCCTCAGACCGACATAACATTCTGACGCCGACTGTAAATGCCCTTGACACGCAGAGTGGAAAATATCAAACGCTCCAAGAGTCCCCAAAATGCAGTGTCTTTGCACTGAGAAAGGCCTTAATGAGGCCGCAGTGAAGGGAGGGAGGGGTAGAGGTCAGGGGCGGAGGGTGGGGTGGAGAGGCAATGGGGAAGGAGTTAGGAGCCAGAGTGAGGGGCGGAGGTTTAACGGGTGGTTCTGATTTAAGCCTTGTACTGATTCATTCTTGTGTGTGCAATTGGACCCAATGTGATATGAATCTACATGCCCTAGGAACAGAATAGCTTTGGGCCTTGGACCTCAGTTCCAGGCCTTGCTGAGTCAAGACACTTTTAGATTATTTTCCCTTGCATATACTATAGCAGATGATTCTCAAATCAAAGAATTTACTGATCCATCAAGCCACAATTTTCCTGCAAGGATATTTTGTACTCCTCCAGTGCTCTGTACTATTCCCTGGCAATCTTGCTCTCACGAAAGTTGAGTTTTGCTTTAAGCGCCTTTCTGGAAAGTGGCCAGGAAAAAGATGGGACCTCAGTCTGGTGTTCTGGAGTCATCACATTTCTGGTGACCAGTCAGCTCTGTGACTCCAACTTTCCAGCATTTTCTAGAGAAATTCCTTTCCTTGGGACCTCTCTGAGAAAGAGCTATCTCTTTGGGTGGATCTCAATTTGATTGCCTGTTCCAGTCAATATGGAGATAAAAGATGGGGCAATCAGTTTCAATATCAGCGTCAATGTCAAGGACCATTTATTTCTCAAAATTCTTGAGAGAGTGAATAGAGCATTGACTACAGTCAAATCTCAATTCTGACATTCATTAGATGTGCAACCACAGGCAAGTCACTTAACCCTGATCAGCTTCAGTCAGAGTACATGTCAGGAGAATGAGGAAGCCATTACTCATAGTAGCTAATTACGAGTTGTCAACTTTTGTGGATGCTGTTTCTTCAATATTACTAATCTCTGTCCCCCTTCTCTGCTTTCACTCTATGACCAAACCCAGTCCAGACCCTCATGTCTATAGATATTGAACTAACACATAAGAAGACCTGACTGATGCTGGAAGGACCCATCATAGTAGAACGTGGACCTCATTTAACTGCCAATTAATCCATTTAATGTATTTCTTTTACCTTTTGATACTGTGTCAGATGAAACATTTGTTCCATCTGCTGTTTTATATTACTGAAGAACTGTGGTTTTATATCAAGAATTGGTTTTATGTTTTTGAAGAATTTATATTATAATGAGTATAGACTTCTCAGTTGTATTATTTGGCCTCTGTGTATCCAGGCTCCTTCCTTTCCAATTTATTTTCCACACTGCTGCCATTTAGGTCTGACCTAGTCACTCCTTTGCTTCTCCATTGACTTTAAGTTAAAATATAAACTCCCCTTTCTGGCATTAAAAGCACTTCACAATCTCTCTCCAACTTATCTGTCTAGGCTGATTTAAATATCACTCTCTTTTATACTCCCTACACTTTGGCTAAACTGGTCTACTTGCTACTCCTTACATACAACATTCCATTTTTCCCCTTGGTGCCACTCCTGTGTTCTCCCTCCTCATTTCTAGCTCCTGGTAAGGGTCTACTCAAGTGCTATCTTCTTCAAGACATGTTTCCCTATTCACCAAGTTGTTGGTGATCCCCACCCCCAATCACCATGTATTTATTTTAAATATATCTTGAATTTACTTATCTAAAAACTATTGTATTCCCCCACCCCCCACAGTAGAATATAAGCTGATTGAGGATAGCGTCTGTGTCACCTCTGTACCCCCATTGCCAAGTACAATGTCTGGCACATTAATGAACGAATGGTGATTGGTTGGTTGGCTGGGACAAAGCTCACAGAATCATAGAATTTCAGAGTTGTAGGGGGGCACAATAGCCAATCCACAAAAGGAATTCCTACTAGATAACATGTCCCAAAAGTGGTCATCTAGCCTCTGCTTAAATACCTCCAAGGAGGGAGATCCTACCACCTATTGAGAAAGCCCATTCTACTTAGGAAAAGCCCAATTTGTTGTCTCTTTGCAACTTCCAACCTCTAATCTTGATTCTGTTTTCTGGGACCAAATAGAATAAATCCACCCCCTTCTCTTCATGACACTCCTGTCCTCTTCTCCCCCTGCCCAAGCTTCCTATTTTCCAGGCTAGAAATGCTCTGTGCCTTTACTGACCCTCATATGACACAGATTCCGTTCCCCTCACCCTCTTCTGGACACCCTCCAACTTTTCAATGCCCTTCTTAAAATATGGCACTCAGAACTGAATAAGATACTTTACATGAGGTCTGACCACTACAGAGTACAGAGTATATTGTCTCTCAGTTCCTGGATTCCAAGCTCCCTTTAATGCATCCCAAGTTGGCACAGCTTTTTAGGGGTTTCCACACCACACTCCTGACTCATATTATATTCACAGTCCGTGAAAACCCCAAATCCTTTTCTGAACTATTCCTATCTATTCAGGCCTAATCTTATACTTGTGAAGCTGATATTTTTTGTGCCCAAGTGCAAGTCTTTACTGACATTTACCCCTGCTGAATTTCATCTTATTAGATTCAGCTCAATCTCTAGTGGCTAACGTCTAGCCTGTTGAGTTCCTTTTAAATGTCTCTGTCTTACATTGGGTTAGCTGTCTTTCCTATATTTGCCATTTGCAAGGTTAATGAACAAACCATTTATGCCTTTATCCAAGCCATCGACAAAAATAGTAAATAACATAGGACCAGGCACAGATTTGGGGCAAGTTTTTTGATATCTTATCTAGGACAAACTTATGTAGAAAAGTAGATAACTTAGTGGTTAGAGCACTAGCCCTGGATTCAGGAAAGCCTGAGTTCAAATTCAGCTTCAGACATTTACTGGCTGTGTGACCCTGGGCAAGTCACTTAACCTCTGTTTGCCTTAATCCACTGGAGAAAGAAATGGCAAACCACTCCAGTATCTTTGCCAAGGAAACCCCATGGATGGTATGTTCCATGGGATCATGAAGAGTTGGACCCTGCTGAACAACAATAACAAAGGCAGAGATCCCTGGGATATTTCCCTGGAGACCTCCTGCCACACTGACATTAAATCATTTACAATTACTCTTTGAGACTGTCCATCCAACTAGTTCCAAATCTACAAGAACCCACTATTCTTTTTAAAAAAATCTTCATTTATTCAAATGGGACAATGTATATCTGCAAACTTTAGAGTGCTACAGAAAGTCGGCTACTAGAATTATTACCAATCCAAATTCTGAATGGACTGTGTTCCCTAGAAGAGGGAAGCATGGGAAGTGATCAAAATCACTGATCCATCAGTGAGCTAAAGTGCCAGAGGAAAAGCAGAGGATGGAGCCCAGCCACCCAGGGGACTGCTATAATGCACGCACAGGAAAAATGGAGAGTTGTGGGGAAATTTTAGCTGGAAAAATAGACACGCTTAACATATACTCTGTTAAGTAGTCCCAAATCAAACAGACCCCTAAGGATCCATCAAGATCTGTCTTGCAAATTACATTTATATGTTTTTAGATGATATTTAGGCTGTTAAAATTCTTCAAGTTTAGGAATGTGGGAATTTGACCTAAGCAAATAATAAAGAGGTAAGAATATCTCCTGCTTTGAGGCATAAACAGTTACAGGTAGATTATATTTGGGGGCAGGGAGGAGTTATATCCCACAAACAGGTGCATGATGGGAAGAAAGTGTAGAGGGGGCTGTCATTTGTTCTGAAGTTTTAATTTTCACTGCTGGAGGTAGGGTACCAGACTGAAGGTATTAATCTTTCCTGGTGCCAAACAGTACATTTAACATAACCTGCAAATAATCCATCAGAACTGCCCTTGAAAAAAGTACCTGACTTTTCTCCCTCACAGAAAGATTATGAGTAGTCAAAGACCCCATTTCGATATTTGACAGGATGTCTTTCAGATATTGGCTATAAGGTACAGTAAACACCCACTAAGATTCAACAAAGGCATCCATTCATTGAAACTGAAAAGTAAGGTGTATGTAGCATTTCTTTACAATCTAGAATACTATTTCTCAATGAGTTCTATAAAGTGTGCCATGAGTTCTGTATGGTGAGTCATGAAATTCTAGATATGTTATTGCAGATAAAAGAAAATTTATAAATAATCATGTTTAATATTAATCTTTCTCATCCGGTACATTTTGTATGGCAAGCAAAGTATCTATAAAATCAATGAAATGTGACTAGCCTACTAGGCACTAATGTCACAACATGTCACACCTTGAACTTGCAAAGAATTCAACCCTTATTGAGCTTCCATTAGTGTTGCTGAATTCTACGCTCAATGTGCTACAGTTCCTCATGGCAAAGACCATGAGCAAAAACAGTTTGAGAACTATTTGTGTAGAGGCAATTAACTAGGTCACCTTAATGTTCCCAAGGAGAGCCATCCAAGACAGCTGGGTATGACGAGGGTGGGGAAAGGGGAAGGAAAGAGCCAGGAAGGAGCCCAAGGCTCTACTATATAAAAGTGCCCTGGAAAACTAGTGAGACAAAGGGCAGGATGAGAATGGGTAATTATGGAATGAGGGAGGCACACAAGGTCATTGTCCTTTACCTTTCTTCTTTTTGGCTATGGGTCCGCTTTTGTCTCATTCCCCAAACAAAACTTTAGAATGTCAGAGCAGAAAAAGGACTTCAGGGTTCATCCAGTACAACCGACACCTGGACCCAAATCTCCTACATAATCGCTTCTAACAAAGTGCTTACCCACTTGAAGATGTCCAGTGAAGGGGGAGCCACTGCACCCTGAGACAGCTCTTTCCATTTTGGAATAGCTTTCTTTTCCAGGAAGTTTTTTTTCTTACGCCTAACTTAAATCTGCCTCATTGCAACTTCTGTTGCTCCTCATTCTGGCCTTTGCAAAGGGTGGTGATGATGATGATGATGATGAAAAGATTTTTTAGAGAGCTTTAAGGTTTACAAAGTATTTTAATAAGTTAACTTGCATGATTTCACAACAGCTGTGGAAAACAGATTATTATTATCATTTTACATCTGAGGAAACAGAGACACAGAGGGATTAAGGGAATTTGCCCAGGATCACACGGCTAGTAAGTGTCTGAAGCAGGACAACAAAATCAGAAAAGGAAGAAGGAACGCTCTCTTACAACCTAGAGTCCTATTCCTGCAAGTAGAACACATTACACAGGAACACAAAATAACACCGTCTTTTGGCCTAAAGGTGATCAGGCTAAACATTTTTTTAATAATTCAAACTTGTTAATCGAATTGAAAATAGAATAAATCCTCTGTAAAATAAATACCTCGCCAAATCACAACTTTGGTCATTCTGTGAGACAAATAGAATCGGGGACTCAGATTTGGGAGGGATCTTAGAAATCATGTAGTCCAATTGCATGTTCCATATGATGAAATTTAGACCAAGGGAGGTCAAATGATTTGTTCAAGGTCACATAGCTAGGAAGCAACATAATTTTGACTAGAACCCAATTTTTTTGACTCGAGTTCTTTTGAATTCCTCCTCTAGTGATAATGATGTTATATTGTCCATGAAGAAAGCAGGCTCAAACTCAAGGTACAATGGTAGCAAAGCACACATGTAGCAAAGAGGTGACCTTAAAACTCCTGGTATGGGAAGTCCTTTTCTCTCTTTGTAGAGTCCTTCCCTGGTTCCTCTTGTGTTTATCTAAGGTAAGCAACTCAGCTGGGCTCTAATGGTCTGTGCCTCTATTGAGTCCATAATTGGCACTTCTCAAGGCGTCATATTCCATGAAGCTGTCTTCACTCAGGTGCCTATCAGTCCTTATCCAGCCATTTCCACTTATGCTGTTAGCGAATGATGCTCTGGTATCAGATGTCTCAGCAACCACCTCAAAACCCTTCCAGGATGTTTGGGACCTTGTGAAGATCTCACAGTCACCACCTCGATGATTCCATCTCAGGATACTTGTTCACATAAGATCATGAAAGAAAAAACACAAAAGAGGCAGAGTTTGCCCACACACTCATGGCTTACAACCAAGGGGTAGAAGGTTGCCTCCTACCCAATCTTTGGGATAGCTCAGAGTCATCTTTACTATTCAAAGCCAAAAGAGAGAGAGCAGAGGATGGCCAAGTGACTCCCTTAATACATCTGCTGAAGTTCCAGCTCAATAACCAACCAAGATTCTCGAACCAGTGAATATACAGCCAGAAAGCAGCCCCCCTCTACTCTACCCTGATCACTTGGCTCAGACAGGGAATGTTCATATATGCTCCAAGGACTGGCAACTAGTTATGTTTTGGGTCAAAAGGTCATTATACTCCTATGATTAGGAATTGAGAAGTACATTTAAGTAAGCTATTTTAAGGCAGTTAGGTGACACAGCATCAGGCCTGGAGTCAGGAAGACTCATCTTGTTGAATTCAAATCTGGGCTCCGACAGTTATTAGCTGTGTGACCCCAGGCAAGTCACTTAATCTTGTTTCTTCAGTTTCCTCATCTGTAAAATGAACTAGAGAAAGAAATGGCAAACTACTCCAGGATCTTTGCCAAGAAAACCCCAAATGGAGCCATAAAGAGTCAGACATGACTGAAAACAACTGGCCAAATCTTTTGTGTGGTTGACTACATTAAGCCAGGCTTCTATGAATGAATTCCATTAAAAACAGCAACAAAGGGAAGAAGATGGATTTCCCTCCTTGGTAGGTTGGGGGATGAGGCATAGGAATCTGATTGGATAAATCCACATATGCCACACTCTTAGACTAATGAGAGGAGTGCTAACACCCACAAATGGAGTAGAATAGGTGATAGGAGTGGCTATCGCTAGGAGAGCCATAGAGAACTTAGATGTTTTCCTGAGTCTCCTCTGCCATAATGTGGAAAGCAGAACTTCCTGGATTATCATGTGACTTTCTGCTCTTGGCTCTCATCACTGAAGAGATGATGTGACCATTGGTGTCCTCTGGTGGTTAAATTAATAAATACTGATTAATTGATTAATTTTTGAGGAAAGAAGGAAGGAAACAAGCATTTATTAAATGCCTACTAGGTTCCAGGCAGTGTGCTAATCACTTTGTTAATCTCATTTGATCCTCACAATATCTATGGGAGACAGGTGCCACTGTTCTCATCATTTTACTGAAGAAGAAACTGAGGCAGAAAAAAGTTAAGTGACTTGCCCAGGGTCACATAGTTAGGAAGCACCTGAGGCTGGATTTCAAATTAGGTCTTTCTGACTCCAGGTCCAACACTTTATGCATTGTACTACCTAGTCTTCTCCAAAAATATGGTTTCTAAGGAAGGCTTCATAGATAGCATTTCAATATCAGCTTTGGTGATTACATTCAGAAAAGACACACACTAGAAACTGGGAGGGATAGCTAGCATGTTAGTTGAATGAGAAGGAGTCTAAAATGGTCTTCATGAATGTAGTTTTACCCCAGGGATGCGCTGAAGCCAGTTTGGCTCCTGAAAGTCAATTGTTAAATTTTCAGTGTAAGCATTTATGCATAAAAAAATCTGCAAGTATGACAAATCAGGGCTTGCTTTGCTGTTTTATTAATTGTCTAGACATAGGAAAGTGATAAAGTATCAGTGTTAATAATGCAGATTAAAAGCGAGTTATGCATACTTTTTTCCTGTAGAGATCTGGTTGTTAAAGATTTTCTAGTAGACCTCTGCCCCAGTAGATCTGGCAGTCTCCAGCAGTTGCTACATGCAGCATATTGAGGAGAGGCCTCAGCTACCAAAGAGAGAAGTAGAGTTCAAGAGAGAGATACAGAGAGAAAAAGATGCAAGTTTTGGAATGGCCAATTGGTGTCCTCAGAGAGATAGACATAGAAGAAAGCTGGCCCCACAGTATGTCCCTTGATGCCCAGCACCTGCACCCTCAGAGACTCCTAAGGTTGGATTTCTCTGAGAGATTATTCTCTCCTTAGATGAGCTGAGATTTTTTCTTGTTCCTAAGTCAAGTATCTATTCTAGTCTGTATAATTTCCCTAATTTCTGCTTTCTAACCTATCTGAGAGTAAGCTAATTATTATTCTCTTTGTCTGAGACAGGATTACTCCCTATTCAGCATAACCAGGGAAAATTACTTTAATTCTGAAACCTTCAAAATATCATCACATCCTGAAACTGCAAATATAGGTGTATGGGAGGTAGACATAATTCTAGTTTAGTATCCCTCTTGGAGACAAGAGAAGAGAGGAAAGAACCCCTTGCCAAGGCCCTCTTCCTGCTCCTTTCAAAAGGGGAAATCATAGAGCCCCTTGGTGATGTGGAACGGGACTTTCCAGATCCCAGATTTTCTCTCTCTAAATATATCCCTACAGGAGTTGCGCTGGGTTCCTTTGGCTCTGGTTAAACCCTGCAACACAAGCCAATCTCTATTACACAAGGAAGAACGGTATATCAAATCTAAGAAGATGACGCTTAGTAGAGAAATTGTAGTCTTATACTTGAAATAAAATAGCCAATAATTTTATAATAAGGCATGGGGGAGGGGTGAAGAGATAACAACTCATATGAGAAAGACCTAGGAGGTTGAGAGGTCTGCACACTCAGTATGAGTCGAGTGAGACATAGTAGCTATAAAGCTAACTCCATAACAAGCTGCATTAATCGTAGTGTCTAAAATGAGCAGGATAATGGCTCCATTGGTGAGACCATATCTAGGGTATTATGCTCAGCTTTGAGTGCTACAATCTTAGGAAAGGCATTGATGAACCCGAGCATCACATAGGAGACCAATCAGTATAGAAAAATACTAAAAACGGTATTATATAAAGATCAATTGAAGGACTTTGAAATCTTTAGCCTAGAAAAAAGACTTGGTGGGAGCGGGAAGGGATGGAGGGAGAAGTGTTCATAGTTGCTTTCTTTTAAGTATTTGAAGGGCTATTGTGGGCACCTAGGTGGTGAAGTGGGTTTGAGTGCCTTGCTTGGAGTCAGGAAGACCCGAGTTCAAATCCAGCCTCAGACACTTTCTAGCTCTGTGACTCTGGGCAAGCCCCATAACCTTGTTTGCCTCAGCAGCCTCATCTATAAAATGAGCTGGAGAAGGAAATGGTAAAGCACTCTAGTATCTCTTCCAACAAGACCCCAAAAGGGATCATGGAGAGCCAGACACAATCGAAAATGACTAAAAGACAACAGCAACGTGTAGAAGAGGGATTAGTTTTGTTTTGCTTGGCCTCGGAGGACAGAAATAGGTAAGAACTAGGGTATCCACTATAGAAAGACAGATAATGTAAGGAAAAACTCCCCGAACTCAGAGTCATCATATTAATATTTAGAAATATATGCCTCTTGTCTCAAAATAAATAGGCTTGGTCCTTTGGTATACAATACACAGTAGTAAATGACCACGGTAGTTTAGTATTTGATAAACCCAAAGTTCCAAGCTTTTGGGGGAAGAACTCTCTGTTTAACAAAAACCGCTGGGAAAAATGGAGAGCAATTTGGCAGAAATTAGGCATAGGCCAACATCTCATACCATATACCAAGATAAAGTCAAAAGAAATAAATGATGTAGACTTAAAGTTTGACATCTTAAGTGAATGAGGGAAGTATGGAAAAAATGTACCTGTCAGATCAATGGATAAGAGTTTATGCCAAACAAGAGATAGAGAAGACTGTGGGAACTAAACCAGATTATCTGGATTACATGAACTTAAGCTTTTGCACGGACAAAACCAATACAGCTAAAATTAGGGGGAAGACAGGAAAATGGGAAAAAAGTGTTTTGTAGCAGGTTTCTCTGATAAAGGCTTCATTTCTCAAATATATAGGGAACCAAGCCAAATTTATAAAAATAAGAGCCATTCCCCAATTGATAAAAGGGCGAAGGATATGAGCAGGCGGTTTCAGAAAAAGATGACAAAGCTATAGATAATCACATAAAAATGCTCTCACTGCCAACTAGAGAAATGCAAATTAAAATAGTCACTTCATGCCTATCAGATTGGCTAGCATGATAGAAAAGGAAAATGACAAATGCTGGAGGGATGTTGAAAAATTGGGACACTAATGCACTATTGGTGGAGTTGTGAACCGATCTAACCATTCTGGAGAACAGTTTGGAACTATACCCAAAGGACTATAAAACTGTGCATACCCTTTGACCCAGCCATACCACTGGTAGGTCTGTATTCCAAAGAGTTCAGAGAAAAGGGAAAAGGACCTATTTGTACAAAAATACTTACAGTGTTTCTTTTTGTTGTGGTAAAAAAAATTGGAAATTGAGGGGATGCTCATCAGTTGGGGAATGACTGAACAAGTCATGGTAAATAATTGCAATGGAATACTATCATGCTAAAAAGACAAGCAAGATGATTTTAGAAAAACTCATCCAATTTAGAAAATCTCATCCAAAGTGAAGTGAGCTTAACCAGGAGAACACTGTACATAGTAACAGCAATATTGTAAGAATGATGAACTGTGAAAGACTCAGCAAGTCTGACAAAAACAATGATCTAAGATAATTCCAAAGGACCAAAGATGAAAATGCTATCCACCTCCAGAGAGAGAACAGATGAACTCTGAAAGCAAATTGAAGCATATTTTGAAAAATAAACTTTCTTTTTTTTATTGTTTTATTCTGTTTGTGTTTTCTTTTGCAACACGGGCTAATATAAAAATATGTTTTGCATGATCTCACACGCATAGTCAAGACAAAATTACTTGTCTTCTCAAGGTCTATAAGGAGGGAAAGAATTTGGAAATAAAAAAAATTTTAAATGATTGTTAAATGTTTTTACATGTAATTGGGAATTATTCATGAAATAAATAGAAATATATGTATATATGTATGCATACGTATACACATACACATGCAAACATACATATATAAAAGGGCCCATGAATATCTACGGTCTGCCCCTTCAGGACTCCATGTCACCCCATATGCTACTGTGATTTTTCAGTCCATCTTTTATTTCTACTGTAAATACATGTTTCCCTTGCTTATTTCGTGAGTGCATCTTGAAGGAAGATGGAGAAGTGTGTGTGTGTGTGTGTGTGTGTGTGTCTGTGTGTGTGTCTGTGTCTGTGTGTGTATCCGTGTGTTTTAACCTGTTTGTCATTTTTCTCGGCAGAAGTTATAAAGACTGTAGCCCTCTTGAGAGATTTGAGTTTTGAAAATTTTGAGCTTATTTTCAATGAAGTTAATTTTCTCATGATTTTTGGAATGCCCTGCCCTCCCACACTCCCACTGCCATGCCTACCTGTACAAAGCCTAACCATCCTTTAAGTTCCAGGGACTGAAACTCGAAAAGATGAAGTGACTTGTCCAAGGTGACACAGCTTGATAGCCCATCCCCAGGATATATCTGGGATGGGGGTGGGGGAGTCACTTGTCTTCTCACTGCTCTAGGGCAACTTTCCAAGACTCTAAGTGGAGGACTATGTCAGCTGGCTTTCATAGAAGAACTTTTCTCATCTGGGAATTCCTTATACCAATGAAATCACAAGTACAATCCCTATCTTATGGTATTTTACTAGAATCCCAGACAGTATGTGATATTTAAATATGTATTTATCATTTGATATATACATATGCATCATATACATATATATCATATATACATATAATTTGATATACATATATAAACATACATATTTACACATGTATCACATATTTACATATATATCATTTTTCCTCTATTAGTCCTTAATCTCCCCGAGAAAAGAGATTGAATCTGATTCACCTCTGCATCACCCTCAGTGGCTAGCAATAATAATAAAACTTACATTAATAGTTCTTTACATACATTATCCTATTTGATGCTACTCACAACAACACTAATTAAAACACTACAGGTATCATTATCCCTATTTTACAACTGGAGAAACTGAGACTTGGAGACAGTAAGGGACTTGCCCAGGGTCACATGTCTTGTAACAGTGAGAGTCTGGTTTCAAACTCAGCTCTTATGCTTAGGTCCAGTACTCTATCCACCAGGGGTGGGAAATCTGCAGCCTCAAGGCCTTGCAGTCCCATTTATGAGCACATAAATGGCACTCAGTAAATATTCATTCAATGAATTAACAAGAAAGCCAAAACATCCATTCAAGAGTGCTTTTTTCTAAGTTTACCTGTGTAGGATGAGGAGGATCAAATTACATGCTACCGCATTAAAGGGCCTTAAGACTGCCAGTCCTAAGCAAAGACTGAAGGCACTCTGGAGTACCCAAAGAGTATGAAAACTAAGTTAGAGAGAGTAACACAGTAGAACACTCAAGGAATATTAAATACACAAAAATGTTTATATTACATGGGGTAACTATATCAACAAAACACTAATATTTGTCTTTTACATGGTGTCCATGATAAAAATCCTTTGGGCTTACTACATTAAAAAAAATTAAAAGGGACATAATGGGATATCTGGATAGTTGGGATTCACGAACAGAAGAAACATTTCTTTCTACCTTCAAATATTCATTTGGCCAACATGTGAAAAGCTCAGTTTTCAATATTTGAAAATCCTGTTATAGTAGCTTTGTTTAGGGGACATAAGCTTTCTAGTTCCCTCCCAAATTGAATCTGAAAGAAAAAGTTCTCTAGGTCAGGGAATCACAGAAATAAATGCTTCAGGATAGCAAATAAGCTTTATCCTTTTCACATCAAATGGCTTTATTTGGAAAGGACCACCTAAGACACCAGTACAAGATAAAAGATCTTTCAATTTATAAAGTTGACTATATTGTATTTTAGACAAAATAGCTTCTGTCCCTTTAAGATTCAGAGGGTGGGGAAGACTTAATAGTAACATGGTCAGTGGGGTAATAAATTAAATTCACCTGGCAGATCTCATTCTCCTTGACTAAGGAATGTCAGAGAACACATTTCCAGTGAATGAAAAAAAAATCCTCAGAAAGAGAGACCAGTAACGGAACATTAAAGGAAAGGTTACAGTTCCAAGATCTTGATTCCAGCATAAATGGCATGTCCGGGTTCTCAGTCATTCTCCCTTGGTAATTTCCATACCAAATGTGCAACATCTCACAGGCCAAAATGAGAGCTGTCAAGACCAAAAGGGTTGAGGCTTAACTTTTTACCCCCTGGGGAAGAAGAAAGAAGAAAAAAAACATGCTGTTGAAAATTCTTTTCAATGAAAGTTATTGTAATTTTAATTTAGCATCTGTTGAGTGAGACTATAAAGAATACAGATAAGCATGGTCTCTTCTTTGGAACGTGGCGTTTTGAAGTACAAGACTTGTACTGCTTGTAGACAAACAAATTCTCTTCTCTTTATTAGACTGATGATCGATCAATAATGTTGATTATAATAATAACATCATTGGCAAAGGAAGTAAAATATAAGTAGAGACAATGTGGCACAACAGAAAGAACCTCAAAGTAGAAATTAAGGATACGTGGATACTATTCCTAGCTGCATATTTACCAGCTTTTTTTACTTTGGATCATTCCTCTCATCTAGCAGCCAGTTTCTGTAAACACAAATCATGATTAGTATAGTATTACTACACTACTGCTACTGCTACTACTGCTGCTACTACTACTGCTGCTGCTGCTGCTCCTGCTACTACTACTACTGCTGTTGCTACTGCTGCTGTGGCTGCTACTGTAGCACACATTTACAAAACACTTTCTAGTTCACAAGATACTTTTCTTTTACAACAGCCCTGTGAGGTAGGCAGTGTAAGTACTATTCCCATTTTATAGGGTGACAAAACAGAGGCTCATAGAAGTGAACTTACTCAAGGATACAAAACTAGTTAAAGTGCCAGACTTGAAGGTAAGTTGACTCCTAACTTCCAGTTCAGAGCTCTGCTACACCATTTTTTCTAGTTTGAAAAGAACAGTAAGATTGCATTTTGTTCTATGAATCAACATATAAAATCAGTGGATAATAGGCACAGAAGCATCATATATTCTCTAAATACCTCAATCACTTTTGTGGCTGTGAGGATGTTGCCTACTGAAGAAAACTATATGCAAAATGCTCCATTCCTTTCATGTGTTTTTATCAAGGAGGCAATCAATGCAAACAGACCATTCTCATAAAAACTTTATAGGAATGTGAAAGTTGGCATATAGGTCTTGGAAGAGTGAGGAAATAAAAGCTTTTTTATCAGCTTTGATTCACTCGTTTTCATTACACTCTAACATGGCTAGTAATGTCTATTTTACAGCTAGGGAAACTGAGGCAGAAAAAGACTACAATCATAGAATGTGAACACATCCAGGATTTCTTAATGGCAAATACCAAACTCTATCTACTGAAATAATACTTTGTCTGCACAGTAGCTCTGCTTCCCTTGGATTTCATTTTCAGTGGTAATGATTTATAAATTTAGCTGATTTCATTTTATCTTGCACAAAGGCCCCCACAAGACCCTTTGTACTCCCCCACCCCCATCCTGTTTTTCCAGCCATGGTTTGGAATGCTTTTCTTTGTTAACTTAGAATTAAATGTAATGCAGGTGTGAGTCCCATGCTGGGCAGGATTAGAATACCATGCTGCCAGGAGCCTCTTGGGAACTCCTCCTTCAGGTTTCCATTACAGGCAGGTGAAACAAGCTAGGATCATAAGAAATGATAAGAGGAAGAAGATCTTAAATTCCAGGAAACAGTCTTAGGGGCTTTAGGAACCTATTGGAGTTTTGGTGAATGGAAGCTCAAAGAGCTAAAATCCAGGATTGGAAAGATATCTAATGGTGCAGATCTGAATTTTAAGGGAAAAAAATGAGTCAAGCTTAATGGGGATAATTTGGGGCCAAAATGACAGAGCTGGGGCTCAAGGATCCATGAGAAGCCAGGAGGTCATCATCACCATTTCCATTTTTTATAAGTGGGAAAATTGGAGGTGGAGATCTGCTTGCATAATATCCAATAAAAAGATTCTCCTTTTTTTCCATCTTCTTTGTTCCAAGAAAAAAAAAAATGGTGAGTTTTTTCTTTAGTTTTTAGTCCTCAATTTTATTTGCCAAATCATCCCAAATTTCAGGTATAAAACATGAGGCATGAGATAGCAGGAGATCAGGAGCCAGTCTCTCTATTAAAATTTTGTTATTTATAAAAATTAAGTGGGAGAAAAATGACAAAAAAAACCCCAAACAACAAAAACTCTTACAGCAGCAAAAGCCCCATGGATTGCCTGAGTGAGGCATCAGGGAATTTACAAAGGCCAAGCGACTCAGCTGGCCTCAGGAATGCACATATCTGAGTCATTTCCCTAAAGCCATCTGGGGAACATCATTCCCATATATCCAGAGCTGTAAGCCATCCAATGCCTATCATTTTCAGTGGGCAAGAGCAGAGGAAAGGAATGTGCGAGGGTCCATCTATTCAGGATCCCAGATCTCCTTTTGTACCTTTAGATCCTCCTGGATTTCTCTAGGTGTAAAACCCTCCCAGTGACAGTTGTGGTTTTTTTTTTTTAGTTGTTTGTTTTTGGTTTGGTGGATTTATCTCAAATTCTGCTCTCTGTGGAAATGGAGAGTCTGAGATATTTCTAGGATGAGGAGATTAAGCAAGACAAAGATGTCATAATAAAGACTTACAGTGGGAAGCAGAAGAGAGAAAGGCAATCTCAGCTCAGCAGCTACTTTTTAAAAAAATTTACCTGGATTATAGCTCCATGCCATACAATGTATATGATATGGATTCAAATGCCTTCCATATGCACGTAAAACATCTCATCATTAAAGGTCTCCCACTTGTAAATAACACACCTCTCAAATCAATCTAACCTTAGATTCTGTGGCGTTCTTCAATATTTGCAAACATTTATCAAATATCTATGATAAGGGAGAGAGCAGAAGTAGTAGGAGTAGTGACAAGAGATCTGGGCTTAGATTAGGAAGACCTGAGTTCAAATTCCACCTCTGAAAACTAGCTGAGTGACCCTGGGTGAGATTCTAAATTTCTTTTTTTAATTAATTAATTTGTAATTTTCAACATTCACTTCCATAAGATTTTGAGTTCCATACTTTCCCCCCTCCCTCCCCTTCCTCCACCCTAAGACAGTGTGCAATCTGATATAGGCTCTACATATACATTTATATTAAACATATTTTCACATTAGTCAAGTGGTAAAGAAGAATCAGAACCAATGGGAGGAACCACAAGAAAGAAGAAACAAACAAAAAAGAGCAAATACTATGCTTCAGACTGTAGTTCTGCCTCTGGATGTGGCTAACATTTTCCATCATGAAGACTAAACTTCTATGTACAGGCAGCTCCCTCAGACTTATCTACTAAGACCTAAGTGGAGAGAGTTCCCTAGCTTCATGTTTTATCACAAAATAATCCCTCTACTCATTTCTGTTATTAGCAATTAGGCAATGTAGTCTATAGAGCGTTGAAATTGGAATCATGAGCACCTGAGTTCAAATCCAACCTCAGGCATTTCCTTGTCATGGGACTCAATCTTACAGTATTTCAGTTTTCTCATCTATAAAATGAAAATAGTAATAACACCTACCTCCCAGGGTTGTGAAGATCAAATGAGATAACCTACGTAAAGTACTTTGCATACCTTAAAGTAGTCTATAAATAGTCACTGGGATTAGTTATTATTTCTCATTCCCAATTAAAAATCCTACACAATTTGAATTTGAGTTCTCTGACATGGGATTTGCTTCTGCCCAACTCTTTGTAAGATTTTGTTATTAATAAGTCACTGGTGTTTGAAGATTACCTTTCCAGGGGAAGCTAAGTTTGGGGCTCCTCTTTAGGTTTTACTGATCTGTTCTTTGTCCTCTGTTTTCAATACTCCTAGAAATTTTCTTTTGTGATTTCTTGAAATATGACATTCAGACTTTTTGCTTCTGGAGAAACAATAATTTTCAGGTCATCTTACTGATCACTTCTAGCTCTGTTACCTTCATTTGTAAGGGTCGGGGTGGGCTCTGATTTACCAGTTGTACAGTTTCTTTATTTTGGTTTGCCACTTTCTTAGAGGCAGGAAGACCTGAGTTCCAACTCTGCTGCAGGTATTTATTAGCTGTATAACCCAGGGCAAATCATTAATCTCTCTGTGCCCCAGTTTCCTTATCTGTAAAATGGGGATAATAATAGGCTTCACTTCCCAGGGTCCTTGTGAGGATCAAATAAGGTAGCATATGTAAAGTGATTTGCGCTTTATAAATGCTACTTATTATTGTCTATCTGCTATGCCTTATCCTTATAACATGACTAGCCCACCTCCTTTTCCACTCACATATGGCCCCAGCAATGTCTTTTATGCTGCTTCTTATAAATAAATCCTTGTTGGCAAAATGCTGCTGTCTACTGGTACTCACCATGCAGCTTCCATTGTCTCCTGTGTAACCCATGATTTTGAGCCTTCCAAAATCATGCTGTTTGATGATTCATAGTTTATTATGAATTTGCTATACATTTACAATCACTTGGAGAATAATGGCATTAAGGAAATGTGATTTTAAGAAAGGGTGGATGTTGGGATATTTGAAAGAGCTGTCCATTTTCCAAAATGTGATCTAGCCCAATCTCCTCTTTTCATTCAAGTCAGTACCTAACTCTAGTCACTTCAGGCCATCCTAGACACTGGGGACAATTTGTTTAGAGGCACAGAGACAGTGACCGATCCTGGAATATTGTTTTCCATTCAATTCTGTATTTTAGGAAGGACGTTGGCAAGAAGGGGTATATCTAAAAGAAGGATAAAGGGATTTAAGAAGATAAAGCCAAGACAAGCAGCCATTGGTGACCAAATATGTTCAGAAGAACTTTGTACTAGAGACAATACAATTTTGAAGGTGTATTTTTGATTTTTTTTAAGTATTTCAAGGAGAAGTATACTCCAAACGAATGGAAAACCTTACCTCCTTTTCCAGAAAAGGTTATTGAAATATCAGTCACTATTGATGTACGCACAAGTTCAGTCAGTCAGTCAATAAATATTTATTAAGCACCTACTATGTTCCAGGCATTATGCTAAGCCCTGGGGATACAAATTATGAAAAAAGATAGTCTTTGCCTTTAAGAAGTTTAAAATCTAATGAGGAAAACAACATAAAATGAATATGAAAAATTAGGGCTTAGGGAAGAAGTTCTGATGGAGAGGGAAATGATTGAGAAGCCAAAGAAATTCAAAAGGAGTGCACCTGGGTGGTAAATGAGGACATGGCTGTCCTGGGTGCCATCCTTAAATTGAAGCTTTGGAATTCATAGCACCATTCTCCAATCAGAAAGGCAGAAGGTACTGTGGAGGTAGCAGGCTGATTTGATCTTGCAAGATGGTGAGATTTCCCAGTGTTGGGGGCATGGTACAGAAATCACAGAAATCAGAAAGGGCTGTAGTGGGTAGGAAATGAGGAGATGGCTCTCCAAGTTGACCATTTTCTCTATGAAAAATAGAAGAATGGGACAGAGAGGTTTTGAAAATGTTTTCTACAGCAAGGCATGCTTTTATGTTATACAACTAAGAACTGTATTTCTTCTTTATTGATTTTAAAGTATTTTACTTGCTAGAACCAAATTGAAGTCAGGCAATGTGTCTTGCACATGTATATTAAAATAGTACAAAGCTCTGTGTTAGAGGTGATTATAGAGATTACCTTATCTGATGATCTGCTGAGTTATCAGCAGCAAGCAATGTATAAAACAATATATTCACCTGAAATGTTTATCAGTGCCATTCAAGATCTCCTATGCAAAGTCCAAATAAAAGAATTCCCTGCTCATGTGAATGTTTTTTCAAGTGTTCCAGCTCATAGCTGACACAATATTAATTTCATTAGTAGAATTAAGCTGTGAAAGCAGGGATTATTCCATTTTCATATTTGTATTTTCATCACTTAGCTCAGAATCTAGCACACAATAAGCATATATTAGTAATAAATACTGGTGAATTGATCATTGAATTGATGTCTTTTTCATATAACCTACAGCAGTAAAAAAGATTGCTCTATTAGCAATGGGGAAAAGGAGAGGGGAGATGAAAAACACAGATTGCCCAGGTTATGGCATTAAGTTGGTTGGGCAGTCTATTACATTTCTCTCATAATTTATATTTTGGACAGGTACTGCAGATGGACAAAGAACTGAGGTCAGAATTAACCAGGAAGAAATTTTGGACAGTAATAGTGCAGGTGGTTCATAATGAGAATGTAAAGTAGGGAGGTAGCAGTGAGAATGGAGAGGGAATGGGTCAAAGAAAACGATAGCATTGAGAGGTAGCATTGGTAGAACTTGGCAATTGATTGGACATGGGAGAAAAGGAAAGGAGATAGTCAAAAGTTACTCATAAGAGATATGTTCATAGTGTAGTTTGTATTATAAAGATATATACCAAATTATTGGTTGCCATGTATTTATTAGCACTTTCCATAGTAGTATGAATTCTGATCGAAGTAAGGAAGCAGATATAAACACAAAACAGCTATATCTTTTGTATCCTTCTTGGAAGCTAGTTCAGCAGGTGGGTTCATATGCTCATTAACTATTGGTTGAGTGAATATTTGAGTGAAAATATCCCAGGCTTGAATGGGGGGAGGTTAAGTATCTTCCTTTGTCATTTCTTCTGAAAGAAGACACCTTCTCTGTACAGAGCTAATTGTTTCATACCAACCGAGACAGCCCCATGGAAATCAGCCCCAAAACAATTTGCAGAAAGAACACTGAACTGATAGTCAGTAGAGCTGTTTTAATGGGCTGTAATTTAAAACAAAAAAAAACTACCTTTGCTGTTAATTCAATTCCAACATTTATTTTTTTTTACCTCCTGTAGAACCCTGCACAGTGGTTTGACTTAGAAGAAGCAATCAATAAATTAGTCCTTGCCTACAAGTTTACAATGTAGTAGAGAAGATAAGACACATACATTTGATAAAATGTGATAAGGGAATAAAACAGGTATAGACAAGGTACCATGAGCACTTAGAAGAAGGAAAGATCACTTCAACCTAGAGGGGATGAGAGAAGACAGCATGGAGGAGGAGACAGCTGAGAAGGGTCTTGAAGGAGGAGTTCAACAAGTAGAGATGGAGAAAGGCTTTCTAAAAGCCTAGAGAGTAACTTGATCAAAGATGTATAGGTGGAAAATCATGGCAGTATTAGGGAACAGTTGAGCTATAGCACAGATTCTATGAATGAGAATAGTGTAAGCAAAACCTGGAAAGGTTGGTTGGGGCCAGGCTGTGGAGGGTCTTGAAAGTCAGACTAAGGAATTTGCATTATGTTGTAAGCAATTGGGGCACTTGGCATGGAAGGCCTTTGGGTGATGGAGTGACATGATCAGAGTTTTTCATTAGTTTTTCATCCCCCATTGTGGAAAGGATCCATTGGAACTGAGAGGGACAAGAGGCAGGAAAACGAGTTAGAAGGTCATTAAAATTGCCTAGGGGAAAAGCAGTGAGTGTTTAAATTAAAATAGTGGCAGTGGGATTAGAAAAGAATGGATAGATGTGAGACATAGTGCAGATGTAAAATTGATGGGAGTTGATGACTAACTCCTTTCTCTCCATTACCTCCCATGTCTAAACAAAGGTGATATCAAGGTTTCAGGTCTACTAGACTAGGGGAATGGTGGTACCATTAACAGAAACAAGAGAACCAAGAAAAGAAAAGAGAATAGGTAGGGCTATGTTGAGTTTGAAGTGCCAGCTAGAAGTCCAGGGTGAAAGTACACATTTGGCAGGAGGGGGTCTGGGTTAGAAATATGGATTCATTTTTTCAAGCTATTATTTATAAGAAAAATATCACAATTCATTTAAAAAATTCCTTCCTCTAGCGATTGAGAAACTAGATTCTCAATGATTTAAAGGGGGAAAATGGAGGTTTCATGTGAATTGATATCTTTCCTTACTGCCCACTAAGGATGAGTTTAACATATGGGGAAGAGGCATCTCTTCTCACCTGGAGGTCTGAATCATTAGGCTATTTCATTTATAAGTTTCAGAGGATGTTTCCCACGGTATTGTTAGAATAATGTCTCAACTTCAGCAGGGGAGGAGGAGAAGGGAGAGGGGTGCTCCAGTAGGATTAGGGTTGGAATGTAATATTCTTTATATCTAGGAAAATGTTTCCTCTAACCCAGCCAAAATGGAGACCTCAGAATGACTCTGCGACATTGACGAAGATCTCAGACTTCACTAGAGTGAACTATGGAGGGGCCATGTCATCGGATTTGACACATGGGTTTGGTATTTAAAAACTGCAAAGAGAGAATGCAATTACTGGCCACAATAGGACAAGATAGATCCCCTCTGATTATTGCTCTTCACCCAACACTTTTCTTGCTGCCAAGTACAGTATTATAAATCACTCGGTGATCATTCTTCATATGTTCCCCAGATTGCAATTCATTTTCCCAAGCATCCATTTATTCCACATTGCTGGACCCTGGAACTAGAGTAGGAGATTAAAACCATCCCTATCTCCTTCAGAGCTTTAATATATACATTGCTCAATCTCTGTATTTGCACTAGATGCCAGATGTAGGAATGGTTTTTACCACTGTCAAAAGTTTTCATTCTTCTCTGCCCCCCATCCCAATTTGACCTCATTGTCTTTTAAAAAAATAGTATTTTATTTTTCTTCAATTACATGTAAAAACAATTTTCAATATTTGTTTTTAAAGGTGAGTTACAAATTCTCTCCCACCTTCCTCACCCCCCTCATTGAGAAGGCAAGCAATTTGAAATAGGTTATATATGTGTAGTCATACAAAACACATTTCCGTATTAGTCGTATCATAAAAGAAAACATAGACCAAAATTAAAAAACCCCAAAAATATAAAGTAAAAAAAGCATGCTTCAATCTGTACAGATTTCATCAGTTCTTCTGCTGGGAGTGGATAACATTTTTCATCAGAAGTCCTTCAGAGTTGTCTGAGATCATTGTATTGCTGAGAACAGCTAAATCATTCATAACTGATCATCTTACAATATTGCTGTTCTTGTGTACAATTTTCTCCTGGTTCTGTTCACTTCACTCTGCATCAGTTCATGTAAGTCTTTCCAGGTTTTTTCTGAGAGCACCTAGCTCATCATTTGTTATAGCCAACAGTATTCTATCACAACCATATACCACAACTTGTTCAGCCATTCCCCAACTGATGGGCATTCCCTCAATTTTCAATTCTTTGCCACTAGAAAAGAGCTGCTACAAATATTTTTGTATGTATAAGTTCTTTTCCTTTTTGTTTTTTTTTTTTATCTCTTTTGGATACAGACCAATAGTGGTATTGCTAGGTCAAAGAGTAAGCATTGTTTTATAGACCTTTGGGCATAGTTCCCAGTTGCTCTACATAATGGTTGAAGCAGTTCTCAACTCCACCACCAGTGTATTAGTGTCTCAATTTTCCCCCATCCCCTCCAAAATTTCTCATTTTCCTTTTCCACCCTATTAGCTGATCTAACAGGTGTGACATAGTACCTTAGATTGTTTTAACTTGCATTTCTCCAATCAATAGTGAATTAGAGTATGTTCTTATATGGCTATTGACAGCTTTGATAACTTCATTTGAAAACTGATTGTTCATATTTTATCAATCGGGTAATGGCTCTTCTTCCCATAAATTTGACTCCTTTATATATTTGAGAGATGAGGACTTTATCAAAGAAACTTCAAAAGCTTTTTTCCACAGTTATGATTGCTAACTGTATTTTCCTTTATCCTGTTTCCACCATTTATTTTATTCTCTAACTTCTTTCACCCAGCCCGTCTTCAAAAATGTTTCACTTCTGACTACCCCCACCCCCAATCCACCCTACCTTCTATGAGTGCCCCTTCCCTTCTCTTATCCCCTTCCATTCCTACTTTGCTGTAGGGTAAGATAGATTTCTATACCTAATTGAGTATTTATGTTATTCCCTCTTTGAGCAGATTCTGATGAAAGTAAGATTCAAGCATTTCCTGCCACTTGCCCCATCTTCCTCTCCACTGTAAAAGCACTTTTGTGCCTCTTTTATGTCAGATAATTTACCCTATTTTACCTCTCCCTTTCCTTTTCTCCCAGTGCATTTCTCTTTCTCATTTCTTAATTTTATTTTTTAAGATATCATCTCATCATACTCAATTCCCCCTGTGCCCTCTGTCTATATATACTTCTTCTAACTGCCCTAATAATGAGAAAGTTCTTATGACGTTCAGGTATCATTTTCCCATGTAGGAATGTAAACTGTTTAACCTTATTTAACCTTAAGTGTCTTAAGATTTCCCTTTCCTATTTATCTTTTTATGCTTCTCTTGAATCTTGTATTTGAAAGTCAAATTTTCTATTCAGCTCTGGTCTTTTCATCAGGAATGCTTGAAAGAACTCAATTTCATTGAATATCCATTTTTTCTCCTCAAGGATTATACTCAGTTTTTCTGGGTAGGTGACTCTTGGTTGTAATCCTAGCTCCTTTGCCCTCTGGAATATCATATTCCAAACTCTCTGAACCCTTAATGTAGAAGTGGCTAAATCTTGTGTTTTCCTGACTGTGGCTTCATGATACTTGAATTGTTTCTTTCTGGCTGCTGTAATATTTTCTCCTTGACCTGGGAGTTCTAGAATTTGGCTACAATATTTCTGGGAGTTTTCATTTTGGGATCTCTTTCAGAAGGTGATCAGTGGATTCTTTCAATTTCTATTTTACCTGCTGGTTCTAGAATATCAGGGCAATTTTCTTCAATAATTTCTTAAAAGATGATGTCTATGTTCTTTTTTATCATGGCTTTCAGGAAGCCCAATAATTTCAAAATTATCTCTCCCGGATCTATTTTCCAGGTCAGTTGTTTTTCCAATGAGTTATTGCACATCGTCTTCTGTTTTTTCATTCTTTTGGTTTTGTTTTATTATTCCTTGATTTCTCATAAAGTAAACAGATTCCACTTGTTTGATTCTAATTTTTAAGGAATTATTTTCTTCAATGAGGTTTTGTGTCTCTTTTTCCATTTGACCAATTCCGCTTTTTAAGGAGTTCTCCTCTTTAGTGCTCTGATCTGTGAGCAACCACAAGTACTCTTTTCTGCCCTAGAACTGTGATGAGGGTCCTTTGCTCCTCTGCGGCCATAAGCTCTGGTGTGCTAATGCTCCTCCTCAAACTGAGGCTGCCATCTAGGACTGCAACTCAGGTTTGAGTATGGGCAAAGCAACAGAGTCCTGCCACAGTGCCAGCAAAGAGAACCCTTGCAATCTCCTTCCAACCAGTTGTTCGACTCCCTTACCACCTGTGGGCTGAGAGCTCCGGAAGCAGCCCCTGCCACTGCTGATTCAATCACTCCTGAGGCCTGCACCTGGTTTGCTGGGCCCTGATTTGCACTGGTGTGGTCTATACTGGATGGCACTCCACTCTCACCCTGGTGCAAAAGACCTTCTCATTGTCTTTAAGCTAGACTTTCTGCCCTGTTTTAATTCTACTAGCCCCAGGAAAATGCTGTTTTTCCTAATAGGGGCCAGCTCCCTCACTCTGCCTAGTTCTGTTTTCTCTAGAGTAAAACACAGGTTGTTTGTAATGGTGGGATTGGCTGGGCAGATTGCAAAGCAGAGTGGGATGCCTGAAGTATATTCCAGGACCTAAGCAGAGGAGATGTGAGCTACAAAGTGAACTTAATTGGCAGGTCATAATAACACGTGTATTATTGTGCCCTTTTTGTGATGGAGATTAAAATCTTTGCACTGTTTCCAACCTTCAGGGGCAGCTGGCAGTAAATGACCATTACTCCCATGAAGAAAAGCATAAGACTTTCTTGATTTGGATATGAGCAGATAATACAAAAGCTTGTGTGTTCTAAGATTTAAGCAAAGGCTTTATGGGGAGAGAGGGTACAAATAACATCTCTTACAAATGTGGCACTGGATATTACTACTAATAGTATAAATATTTGAGTTTTTTCAGCCTAAGTGACATAGAATGATTGTCAAGGGACTTGCCTAGGGCTCTCCCCCAGGACCCTCCAAACACCGATAAAAAATGACTCTGAACAAATTCCAGAACTGCAGGAACCCACAAAATAGCAGAGGGAAGCAGGGCTCCAGCCCAGGACAGCCTGGAAGGTCACTGGGTAAGGTCTATCGAGCATGGGGCTGTGAACAGAGCAGAGCAGAGCCCAGTGTGGGCTGCGCCTGGACCAACCAGACGGGGAGCCAGGCAGAACAGGTCCTAGCGCCCTGAATCAGTGAGCTGTGGCAGTTGCCAGACTTCTCAACCCACAAACACCAAAGACAACAGAGAATGTTAGTGGGAAAAACTTCTGGGACAGAGTGAAAAGAGTTCAGAGTTCAGCCACTGCCCCGGGGCAGTGGAGGTGGTGCAGCTACAGAATTGCAGCTGTAGCTGCTTCTGGCCCCAGGGCCACCTGGTGGGAGGAATTAAGTTGTGGATCCCAGCGGGAGTGCGGAGCCTGCAGAGTCATGGTCTGGGTTGGCAGTTCTTGAGGAAAGAGAAGAATTGGTGTGGCAGAGCTTGCTGTGTAGAAATAGATCTGAAAACAACAGCTCATCCCCTCAAGCTTGGAACAAAGTATTCTCTACTCTACAAGTAGTCATATCCCTAAGAAAAACTCAATGGTCAAGTAAGTTGACTACGAACAGGGCCAGGCAATGAAAACAGACTGAGATTCAAACTCAGACTTTGGAATCTTTCTTTGGTGACAAAGAAGACCAAAACATACAGCCAGAAGAAGTCAA
>CM053626.1:286535001-286611046 GCA_028646595.1 Phalanger gymnotis | reverse complement strand
GTTTTGCTTCTGTCTGCCACCTCCCCCAGTGTTAAGGTTTTATAAATAACCAAGATGTAACTGATTAGCTCCATGTCAACAAATTAAAAAAAGAAAACTGGCACAACTCCACCTTCCTCTACTAGAGAACCCTTCCTAATAGAGTGCAACCCAAGTGAAAGATGATCTCAATTAAGAGGATCAAGCTATCTGAAGATTGTTCTTTGTGCCTTTGTGTAAACATAACTAAATAGTTGAGTGCAGGATTGGGGAAGAATCCTGTTTGATTTACCTTGGGCTAAAAAAGAGGCACAAATCCTAGATACTGATGGCCAAGCATCCTGGCATCTAGTAGGGTCAAGGTAGATATCTCTTCTTAAAGAGTTGGTCTTGTTTTTGTCTGGCCCTCTGTTGACTGCCTCCAATTTACCCTCTCTATAACTTGTTCATTCATGGTCATCTGCATGTTGCCTTCATCATTAGATTGTGGGCTCCTTGACAGAAGGGATTGTCTTTTGCCCTTCTTTGTACCTAAGCACAATGCCTGGCACATAGTAGGTACTCAGTAAATACTTAACGATTAACTTTCTAGGGCACTTCTCCACTAGAAGATATCTGTTACTTATAGCCCTGAAAAGATGCCTAGTGGCACATCAAGCTGAAGTGACTTCTCCAGGGTCACACAGCCAAGGGGTGTCAGAAAGAGGATTTGAACCTAGGTCTTCCTACCTCCAGGGCCTACCCTCTATCCATTATTTCACACAGCCTCTCATTTCTTCTCAAAGGGTAGCACATATTAAACATGCACTGGAACAAACACAGTGGTACACATTTAAATGTTTACTGACAGGATGAGTTCATGATGGCCAACACCTTTATAGCATATGATGGGATTAAATAATGTTCATTCTATAGCTACTATATGTAAAAACAGTCATTTCACTTATAAGTGTCTTAAAAATATGTAAAACCTCCCCCTCTGAATCGGGGTGGAGTGCGTGTGTGTATGTGTGTGTGTATGTTTCTTCAAATGGGAAAACATTCACATCAGGATTGATTTAATTTTTTTTTCTCCCTTTTAAATCATAAACAGTCCTGGTACAAGAAACAGTAGCTGTTATTGATTAAAAGTACATTTGCCTTGCCTGTGTTGTTGATGGATACTTGGAGGGCGAGAAGGCTGTTGGATTTGGGTAAGGGGGATTGGAAATGGTGGAATTTCGTCATATTACCTGTTCTATTATAACAATATTAGTTTTGGAAGAAAAGTGACTTTTGAAAAAGAGTCAATGTTAACAATTTAGAGATGTTGGCTCCCATTGAAGAGGGGAGGAGGAGGAGGGGGAGGTTGTTTTTCCTTAAAGTGTTTCTTAAAGTGACACACCCATTTTGAATAACTGCATCTAGCCTGAGAAGAAGTAAATGGAGTTTGGAAATGAGTTTTTAATGACCTGTTGAATAAAGCGACTCCTCCTTCAGGAAATGCAGACATTTTCCAGGTGCCACTTTTCAAAGCTCTTATTCCTGAGTTCTGATTTAACCTTCACCATTAGATAGGTCATAATGACTGATCAAGTAAAGCAGCACAGAATATCTCATTTATGTTTCAAATTTCCAAGTATAATCATTTCATGGAGGCAGAAGAACAGGCCTTGACAGATGGCGTTTCCTGATAATAATGAGGACAACAATCATAGTAATGATAATATATGTCTATTGTGTGCTAGGTACTTCACAGTTATTATCTCATTTTTCCTCTCTACAACCCTGGGAGGTAGGATATGGCAAGGAAGGAAAGGAAATGCCCATTTATTAGTTTCTCCTATGTGCCAAGCATTGTACTAAGTGCTTTATGAATGTTATCCCATAAAATCCTCACGACAACCCTAAGAGGTAAATGCTATTATTATCTCCACTTTACAGATGAGGAAACTGAGGCAAACAGGTTGACTTGCTCAGGGTCACAGAGCTAGTAAGTATCTGAGGCTGGATTTGAACCCAGGTCTTCCTGACTATAGACCTAATACTCCATTCACTGTGCCACCCAGCTGCCCCCAAAATAATTTCCAATGCACACAATACAGTGTATCCACCTTGACCTACTAGATGCCATCATGCTTGGCCATCAGTATCTAGGATTTAAGTCTCTTTTTTAGCCCAAAGTAAACTAATAAGTATGTTTGCAGTTCAGATATTTGGCATTTCTTCGAGAAGATTCAGGCTCAGTTAATACTTATTACATAATGATCATCATTAGCTTACATGAGAACCTATGCCTTAACCACAAAAACTTTTGTTTGGTTTTTGTAGCCTCAGCAACTAGCATGATATCTAGGACATTGTGTGTGGGGGTGGGGCACAGGGGTCCAGGGATCTGATCTGTGATCCCATTGGTATAGCGAATCCTCACACAAGGGGTATTGCCTCGTCTAGTGCAGATTGTTACTGGTTCTACAAGTTTTAATTTTAGAGAGTTCCCTAGGACACTGAGAAATTAAGTGTTTTGCCTAAGGTCAGCCAGTATGTCAGAGATGGGATTTTAACAACCAGGTCTTCTGGATAGAGTGCCAGGCCCACAGTCAGGAAGACTCATCTTCCTGAGTCAAAAATCTGACCTCAGACACTTACCAGCTGTGAGATCCTGGCCAAGTCACTTCACCCTGTTTGCTTCAGGTTCCTCATCTGTAAAATGACCTGGAGAAGCAAATGGCAAACCACTCCAGTATCTTTGCCAAGATAACTCCAAATGGGGTCATGAGGAGTTGGACACAACTGGAAATGACTGAACAACAAGTTTAGGACTCTAGAGCCAAGTATCTGTCCACTGCACCAAACTGGCTTTCTATCCAATATTAGAGGCTGATTCTCATTACACTGTGCTGTGATATATAAGCAATAAAAACTTACTGAACTAAATTGAACTGAAATTAAACTAGCTTCTACGATAGATTGCTGGTGGCCATGAATTTATTATTATTCTTTCTTGCTATGGATGTTAATTATCGGCTGGTTTTTACCTAACATACCTGTGTCATTAAATACGATTCTTCTGAGACTAAGTTCACTTTGGGAATGTCTCAGATTTATAACACAGCCTTCTGAAAGACTGGTTTTGTTTTAAAGTCTTATGGTCTTACATTTAGGAACCTATCAAGATAACCAGGTCTAACTAAAAATATTTTCTATTTTATTCAAATGGCCATATTGCTACCTCTTGGGTTCTCACATGCCATAAATGGAAACACTAAGCCTAGAATCAGAGGACTTGGGTTCAGACGCCAGTTCTTCCATTTATCTCTTGTGGGAGCTGGGGCAAAATCTCTTTGCCTTTCTGGGCCTCAGTTTTCTCAATAGTAAAGTTAGTGGAAAGGAAAGAAAGGAGCGTTTATTAAGTACCTACCATGTGTTAGGCATTGTGCTAGGTGCATTACAAATACTGATTTTATAAGGTTAGAAAATATCTAAGTGCCTCCCTAGATCTAAAGTCTATGTTTTTTGTTGGCAGCCCGCTGACAGAGTGGATAGAGATCCAAATTTGGAGACCATGATACCTGAGTTGGAGTCCTCTCTTAGACACTTAACTAGGGGTGTAACCCTGGATAAGTCACTTCATATTGCTTCACAGGGTATTACTGGGGGTCAAATGAGCTATTGTATGTAATCCCCCTTGCAAACCTTAAAACACCATCTAGTTGCCAGCTATATTTTAAAAAAAATTTTTTTTTAGTACTGATGCATGTGAAAGTGCTACTTTCTCAAAGCACCCCACTAGCCCTCCTTGGACCACCATGGAAAACTAAGGCCTAACAGTAGCTGGCTTTTTAATCTCTAGTTTGCCGTTCCCAGCAAAAATCTCTGGACAAAAATCCCTGAAAATATGGCACTTAAGGAAACCACTAGGAATGCCTGCAGAGCAGTCTTGGCCCTGTGGACAAATAATTCTCTAAGATCTGGTCTTTCCTTTAGGCCTCCCATTGTCTTGCTTGGCTCTGACCCACCTCACTTTATCCCAGATTATGATGGCCTCTATATTTCTCCAAATAGCAGCGTGAAATTCTAAACCTTGACTGGTTACTATGTGATAATGTCCCCAGTCACCGATTTTGAAGTTGCAATACAGTAAATTATGATTTCAGGAAAGAAAATGCGAGACGGCTCTGAAAGGTCTGAGTCAAATTATGCAATTTTTATTTGCAAAGACAGACTTTTGGTTTTCATCTGTCTCCCAGAAACCGTTAACAAAGATGGCCAGGCAGTCAGTGTCCTGAAATCTGTGTCCTTGGGATGAAGGTTTCACTTTTTAAAAAAATACATTTCATTAATATCCTTTGTTTTTACATTGCCAGAATTTTTCCCAGAATGTCTTCCTTCCCCCTCCTAGGGAGAGGGGGAAAAGAAAGAAAGAAGAAAGAAAAAAGAAAAAGAAGAAAATAAAATCAGTACATTGAAAAAGTCTGAAAATGCATGTGTTGTTCCATACCTGTGAACCTCTTAGGCTGGCGAGGGCATGGGTTGGGAAGCATCTTCTCACATCTCTTCTTTGTGGTCATGGTTGGGTTTTTTGTTTTTATTTTTGTAATTTTGCAACATTCACTTTTGACTGTTTTGTGCTTGTTCTTAATTTACATTAGCGGTCATTGTGTATATTGTTTTCTTGGCTTTGCTTACTTCACTCTGCATTAATTCATGGAGATCTTTCCGTGATTCTGTGTTCATCAGGCATATTATTTCTTACTGCATAGTAACATTCCATTAACTTATGTACCACAGTTTGTTTAGACATTTCTCAATGGATGGGCATCTATTTTGTTTACAATTCTTTGCTGCTATAAAAAGTGCTGTTATAAATGTTTTGTTGTACTACTACGAGCATAAGCAGAGCTGGGATTCCAAATCGGGCCCTTGGATATTAAATTCAGTGCTTTTCCATGTTGTTGGGTTGGCAAAGAAAGACTTGGGCCAGTCTTTGGAAAGATTAAATCTGACTATTAGTACATAGACTAGTTTATTCAATGGCATTTGAAAAGCTGGTAGAAAGCGTGTGGCCCAGCACTTTCTAAGCCTCATTTACAAAGTTGATCTAGGCATGCAATCATCTCTGACCTCTTTCTTCTCTCACCATTAATTTTCCGATGGCTTTACTCAACAGTATCACACACAGGATCGCTTATTTAGAACTAGAAGGGACCTCATCTAGTCCAAATCTTTCATTTAATAGGCCTAAGTTAAGTGACTTGCCCAAGGTCACACAGGTAATTACCAGGGAAATGTATATCTCTGAATGTTATACCAGAGGATTTTTCTGTCTCACAATATCACCATGGATTTCTCCACGTCAGATAGGTAGACCTGAAAACCCACATAGGAATGTAGTAATATATGAATGTTTTTGGACCAGAAGACAACACCACATCCTTAGGAAAATATCTATCTATCTATCTATCTATCTATCTATCTATCTATCTATCTATCTATCTATCTATCTATATTTATATATCTGTATCTATACCTATATCTATATCCTTGAACTAGATGTTCCTAATAGGAATAGGGTATGGGCTGGTTGACACAGAGATACCAGTAAATATAGTTCCATGGAAGGCTGACTCTCACTGACAGCAGTAAAAATTTTCTGAATGTGCAATGACCAAAAATTAATTAAAAATCAAATATGTAATGAATCCAAGGTGTTTCTGGCAGCTCTTGCCCATGTTGCATCACACAGTTCCACTGCAGCCTTAGTTCTAAACACAGCATGAGCACTTTGCACTGCACATGCCCCCAGGCCACACAATGCCAATGAATGCTGCGGAACCTAGATAAGACATCTCAAATGGAAAACGTTTAAGAAGCCCTGATTTAAAGAATCATTTCATCTCCTGTGTCCATGACTTTTACATGAGGTATTTCCCTCTCTCTTGCCTGGGATATACTCCATCCTCACTTCCACTTCTTAGAATCCTTAGCTTTTGCAAGGTTCAGCTCAGATCTTGTAGCCGTCAGTCACAAGAAGCTTTCCTCATTATGTGAGATGTCAGTGTTCTCTCCCTCCTCAGAGTACCTTATTTTCTCCTTATCTGTGTACATGTTGTATCCTCCAATAAAGTCTTCCTGAAGGCAAGGACAAGATTCATTTTTTTGATGGCCGGATCCCAAGCATCCCACTGCCTTGTGCATCACCTTCATCATCATCATTGTCATCTTTGTCATCATCATCATCACTGTCATCATCTTCATCGTTGTTGCTGTGGTTTTTATTATTTGGTCCAGACGTACCTGTGATATTATTAGCATAGAGAACTCCCGGTGGAGAGACTATTTCATGCAAATCAATAATCATTTTGCAGCTTATAATCTTAGAGAGCTGCCTGGTCAAACAGCCAATGTACATGTCAGATGTGGGACTTGAACTCAGGCCTCCCTAACTCCAAAGCTGGCCTGATTTCTACTCTGATATGTTACTCAGCACATAGAAGGTGATAATTAAATACTTATTAACAGAACTGAATAGTGGACAGAATAAGGGAGGCGATCATTCTGTTGTACTCTGCCTTGTTTAGATCAAATCTATAGGACTATGTTTAGCACTGGGTACCATAGTTAAGAAAGCCAAGACATTCAACAAGCATTTATTAAGTCTTTGCTATGAGCCAGAGAGAATATCCAAAAAGGAGCAGCCAGGACAAGAAAAAAGATGGTAGATGATGCCATTTGATGTTCTCCTGATGAAACTGAGGATCTTTAGACTGAAGAAGAGAAGACTTAGGAGGAAAGGGTAGTGGTCTTCAAGTATTTGCAGAGTGGTCACAGAGAAGAGATTATGGATTTTTTTGTGCTTGGTCCTAGAAGCTAGAACTGGGAACAATGTGTAGAACTGCAGGAAGGTAGATTTAGGTTCCATGAAAGGAAAAACAACATTTAGAGCTATTAAAAAAAGGAAATGGGCTACACTGAGGGTGATAGAGGTTAAATGACTTGTCCAGGGTCACATAGCTAGTGAATGTCTGAGGCTAGACTTAAGCCAGGTGTTCCTGACTCAGGGACTAGCACTCTATCCACTGAGAAGAGATTCAAGTATTTTTAGAGCACCTACTCTGTGTCAGGAAAACAAACAAGCAAATGGCGAAGCCTTCCTATGGTCCATATCTATGTTTATACTTTGATAACGGGCAATGTAATATAGAGCAGGGGTTGGCAAATTATGACCCAAGGGCTAACTCTAGCCTGACATCTCTTTTTGTATGGTCAGTGATCTAAGAATGGCAAACTATAGAGGAAAGACCTGGACTTGGGGTCTTGTTCTGTCATAAGCTACCTGTGTGAACATATAGGTCATTTGGCTGCTTTTTGCCTCAGTTTCCTCATCTGTCAAATATTTAGCAGTGTAGTATAGAGAAAAGAGCTAGATTTAGAGTCAGAGCACCTGGGTTTCCATGTGTACATGGCCAAGTCATTTATCCTCTATGGACATCAATTTTTTCATCTGTTGGTGTAACAGTAAGGCAATAATAACAATGTAGATGATGATTGTCAAAATGCCTGTGTAGTTCTGTATCACAAAGTATATGAGCCTCTCCACATAGAAGGTAGAAGAAATAAACCATTTATTCAGATACCAGAGAACCATATCCCATAACCAAATGTTCACCTCCCACTGCCAGTCAGTCCACTTCATCATAACAGCAAGGAACTTAAAACACCATATCACAGCGTGGAAACTCAACCTCCCAAAACCTCTCTGACCTCCTGCTGGGGTCTTCCCAAAGACAAACTCACAGTACAGCTAAGTCAGCCTTTTCAGTTCTAACCATCATGAAGGAGGCTATTAGCAGCCATTAGCAGCCATAACTGCTCTCTCTCTCTCTCTCTCATTTCCTGTGACATAACTTTCTTTTCTTGTCAGGAAGCTACACCCACCACATGTAACTTAGGCTTCCTGTGATGTAACCAAGTCACGTGGCCTATTAATGGGTGGGAAAGATCTTCAAATTCAAATTGCTACTAAAATTGGTGGAAGCTGGACTCACTGACATCATGAATATGGAAAAAAATGTTTTATATGAAAGTCCTTTGAACAAGCCAGGACCCCTAATCTTCAAGGAGCTCATAATCTAGTAGAGACTTCCACATTTGTTGGAGTAAGCCAGTCAAGTAATAATGGATAAATGTTTATGCAGTGTCTACTATGTGCAAAGCACTGAGCCAAGCCCTGAGAATACAAATAGAAAAGCCAGTTAGTCCCTGCTCTCAAGGAGATCACATTCTAATTACAGGACATAACACCTATAGATGGGGTTCAATGACATGCAGGTAGAAAGTCCCAAGAGTGAGGAGGGCAAAATAGCAGATGAAAAGTCCTAAGATTTGAGGGGGCTCTGGGTTTCCCCAAAGGGTGAGTGGAGATGGGGGATTAGCAGCCAGCCAGGAGAGAGGGGAGCTGGAACCCAGTGGGAACTAGGTAGAGGGTCTAAGGGGAAGCACTTTCCCTGGTTGTCACTTCTACTAGATCTTCCAGCACTTGTTGGCTTCTAGAGGGTGAGAGAGGGTGGACAGAGATGGGGAGAAGAGAATGGGTAACTACAATTGGGTAAGGAAGGTTGCTACTGCCTGAGTCTTTGGTTTCTTAGAAGTCTAGGATTTCAGATTCATAATTCACTAGATCACAGAACCTGGACTGCTGATAATATGTATGGAATGTATGTATTGTTGCCCATGTAGGTTATGTGGGTCCACATAGGTCTGTCTAGATGTGGTTTGCAAGGAGGCATGAAATAGATGTATTTCTTCATCCAGGGAACTCTCCATGAAAAGTATCTTAAATCTGATGCTTCCCCCTCAAAGCCGGAAGGATCACTCCTTTGTCAGGCTTTCCCTAACTCCACACCTCTCACAGGTGTGGAGTGTTGAGTAAACAATCTCTACCAATGAAGAGAATCTTATACCAATGGGCTTTGAGGGGTGGGATTACACATGTTATGCTAATGTCAGTTGGCAGTCTCTCCTGATATTCTGAACAAGAGGCAAAATGTTTAGGAGCATTACTTCATTTTGGACTTTGTTCAGTCAATGCCACCTAACATCACATTGTCTCCCTTTGGCTGCCATATTATTCTGCTGATATGTTTTATTGGGTGGACTCAATTGCATGGCCAGTAGCATCTTTACTGATATATGTGGCTCTTAAGAGCAACACTGAATTCTTAAACCTGGGTACTATAGAACTACAGGATCAAGCTTTGGAAGGGGCCTTAGACATACTCAAGTTCAAGGGTTCTTAAACTTATTTTGTGTCATGGATTCTAATAAAGCATTCCCAGAATAATGTTTTTAAATGCAAACAATACATAAAATCACAAAGTAAACTATATTGAAATAATAAAATATAAATATATAATATTATACATAACATATAATATTATAATATGTAAATGACATAAATGAAATAAATATATAAAATATAAAATCAAAATAAATAAAATATAAAAAAATTTTTAAGTTCTTATATCCCAGGTTAAGAACTCCTCAATAAACTTGATCTGAACCATGAAACCTTTTTATAACATCCATAATAAGTGATCAGACTCTGATCAAAGACCTCCAGCAGGCAGAGCCAAAATGGTGGCCTACAGACAGGAAGCCAGCTGAATTCTCCCAACATTCCTCTCCGAACTTTAAGGTAATGTGTCAAATTAAATTTTGGAGCAGCAGAGCCAACAAAAGGTCAGAGTGAAACATTTTTCCAGTCTAAGACAGCTTAGAAGGTCAGCAAGAGAGGCCTGTGATACCAGCATGAGGGCTCAGTCTGGATGCATATATAACCATTATCGGTGGGCCCTAGAGGCTGCACAGCAGATAGTAAGAGGGGCAGACAACTTGTCAGAAAGAGATTATAGGGGACCCTTTGCTGGCACTAGGTGGGGCTAATGCTGGTAGGCAACTCTATTGCCCATAAGCAGTTCTGGGTCACAGTCCCAAGGTGGAGATGAATGCTTGTGGTTGGTCACAAAAGAGTAGGGAACCCGATCACAATTCCAAGGCAGAGAGGAGCTCTAGTACTTCTGGCTGCAAAAGAGTAGAGTCCCTGGTTACAGTTCCCAGAGCAGAGAGGAGCACTAACACTTGAAGTTGCAGGGGAGCAGGGCTCCTTCCTGGATAAAGACCATAGCACAGATCAGAAAAGAAGTGTCCATCCATCTCTCTGGATCACACCTTGGAAGCACCCAAAACTTGCAAACTCCCAGAATTAGCTTTGAAAACAACAGCTCAAAAAAAAAAAAACTGGAAGCTTGGGACAGGGCCTTTGCACCCCCATGTGAATAGAGCTTAACTTTACCAAAAGTTCAACAAGAAATAGGCTAGGAAAATGAGCAAAAAGAAAAAAAAAAGCTACTGTGGTGGCAGGGAAGATCAAGACACAAACTCAGAAGACTACAAAAACATGAAAATAGCTTAAAAGAAAAATGCTAATTGGACCCAAGCCCAACAATAATTCCTGGAAGAGTTCAAGAAAGAGATAAGAGTGGTACAGGAAAAATTGGGAAAAGAAATGAGAGTGATGCAAGACAATTATGAAGAGAGAATTAATAGCTTGGTAAAAGAGACTCAAAAAATATACTTAAGAAAATATCACCTTAAAAAACAGAATTAGCCTAATGGCACAAAAATTCACTGAAGAAGAAAACTCCTTAAAAAGCAGAACAGGTCAAATGGAAAAAGAGGTACAAAATCTCATTGAAGAAAATAATTCCTTAAAAATTAGAATTGGGCAACTAGAAGCTAATGACTCCATGAGACAACAAGAAAAAATAAATTAGTCAAAAGAATGAAAAAAAAAAACAGGAGAAAATGTGAAATGTTGCATGGGCAAAACAACTGACCTGGAAAATAGCTCAAGGAGAGAAAATTTAAGAGTTATTAGATTACCTGAAGGTCATGATCAGAAAAAGAGCCTAGATATTATATTTCAAGACATTATCAAAGAAAACTGCCCAGATATCCTAGAACAAGAGAATAAAACAGAAATTGAAAGAATCCACTGATCACCTCCTGAAAGAGATGCCAAAGTAAAAATTCGAAGGATTCTAACAGTCAAGTTCCAGAGTTCTGAAAAAGAAAATATTGTAAGCAGACAGAAAGAAACAAGTCAACTATCATGGAACCACAATCAACAAGATTTAGTAGTTTCCATGTTAATGGAATGCAGGGCTTGAAATATGTTATTCCAGAAGGCAAAGGAGCTAGAATGACAACCAAAAAATAACCTATTCAGCAAAACTGAGTGTAATCCTTCAGGGGAAAAATGGATATTTAATGAAACAGAGGATTTTTAAGCATGCCTGATGAAAAGAGCTGAGCTGAATAAAAAATTTGAGTTTCAAATACAAGACTCAAGAGAAGCATAGAAAAGTAAACATGAAAGAGAAATCAGAAGGGACTTGATATAAACTGTTTATGTTTCTATATGGGAAGATGATATTTATAATTCCTGAGAACTTCATTGTTAGAGGTCAATGTAGACAGAGGGCATGAGTGTGAGCTGATTATGTTGGGATGATCTCCAAACCAAAATGAAAGAGTGAGAAAAAGAGATGCACTGGGAGAAGGGGGAAGGGGGAGGTAAAATGGGGGAATTTTTCTCACATGAAAGAGGCATGCAAGGAAGACTGGTGAAAACTGGTGAACTCTGAGTACAAATTGAAGTATAATATTCTAGTTTTCTTCTGTTGGTATTTTTTGCAACATGGTTAATATAGAAAAATGTTTTTCATGATTTCAAATGTATAATTCATATAATTTTGCTTGCCTTCTCAGTGAGTAGGGGAGGGATGAGAGGGAGAATTTGGAACTCAAAATTTAAAAATGTGTGTGTGTGTGGCAGGCAATGCCTGAACTTCACTCTCATCAGAATTGGTTCACAGAGGAAAGAATATAAATGTATATTCAGTTAGGTATAGAAATCTATCTGATTCAATAGGGAAATAGGAGGGGAAGGGAATAAGATACATGGCAGGGGTGGGGATGATAAAAGGGTGGGTAGATTAAGGGAGACAGTGGTCAGAAGCAAAAGAGAGAAAAATAAACATAAGAAAACATGATGATAGGAACTATATAGTTAGTAATCATAACTGTGAATGTGAATGGGATGAGCTCACCCATAAAATAGAAGCACAAAGAATAGATTAGAAACTAGAATCCAACGATGTGGTGTTTAGGAGGGACACACTGGAAACAGAAAGATATACAAAGATATACATGGAGTTAAAATAAAGAGCCACAGCACAATCTAGTATGCTTCATCTGAAGTAAAAAAAGGCAGGGGTAGCAATCATGATTGCAGACAAAAGCAAAAGGAAAGCAAAAATAGACCTAATTAAAAAAGATTATCAGGGAAACTACATTTTGCTACAAGGTGCCAAAGACATTGAAGTAATATCAAAAATTTTTACAACAAGTTTCTCTGATAAAATTTTTATTTGTCAACTATATAGGGAACTAAGTCAAATTTGTAAAAATGAGAGTCATTCCCTAGTTGATTAATGGTCAAAGACTATGAACGAGTAGCTTCCAGAAGAAGAAATTGAAGTTATCTATAGTCATATGAAAAAATACTTTAAATCACTATTGATTAGACAAATGCAAATTAATATAACTCTGAGGTACCACCTCATACCTATTAGAAATTACAAATGTTAGGGGGGTGGTTAAGGGAAAATAGGTACACTAATAAACAGCTGATGGAGCTATGAACTAGTTCAATCTTTCTGGGGAACAATTTGTAACTATGCCTAAAGGGCTATAAAACTGTGCATACCCTTTGACCCAGAAAAACCACTATTACCTCTGTATCCTAAGGAGATCAAAGAAAAGGAAAAGAACATATATTTACAAAAATATTTATAGCAGCTCTTTTTGTGGTGGTAAAAAGATTTGGAAATTGAAGGGATACTCATTAATTGCTCAATGGCTGAACAGGTTTTGGTACACGATTGTGGTGGAATACTATTCTGCTATAAGAAATGATGAGGAGGATGGTTTCAGGAAAAAAAAAAAACATAAGACCTATATGAACGGATGTAAAGTGAAGTGAGAGAAACAGAGAGATCATGGTGCATAGCAACAGCAATGTTGTAATAATGATCAACTGTGAAAGACTTGGCTACTCTGATCAATACAATAATCTAAGACGATTCCAAAGGACTCATGATGTAAAACTGCTATCCACCTCTAGAGAGAAAACTGATGAACTCTGAGTACAAATTGAAGTATAATTTTCTAGTTTTCTTTATTAGTCTGTTGGATTTTTTTTTGCAATATGCTTAATATAGAAATATGTTTTTCATGATTTCAAATGTACAACTGATATCACTTTGCTTGCCTTCTCAGTGAGTAGGGGAGGGATGAGAGGGAGAGAATTTGGAATTTAAAATTTAAAAACAGAAGAAAGTCAAAAATAAATGATAAATTTATTTAAAAAAAAAGACCTTGAGCAATAGAGAGAATTCATTATGTTCTCAGGCAGCCAATTCTGTTTTGTGACGGTGCTAACTTTTAGGCTGTTCTTCCTTATAGTGAACTGATACCTGCTTCTGTGTAATTTTCTAGTTTTGTCTTCCAAGGTCTAATGCAGAGGTTCCCAAAGGCCTACCATCCCCTTTTCACAAAAAAATACTCAGCACCGCCCTAGAAATCTACTTTCTTCAACCCTTTAACAGTTGTTTTTTTTTAAATTTTCATCATTTCAAGAAATATAAACTGTTTTTTAATGATTTATCTTAAATTTGATAATTTATTGTAAATTTGTGGGGGGTTTTCCTGTATTGAAATTTTGGTGACACAATATTGTGTCACGTAACCATATACTACATGATGATAGTATCGTACTGTAAATAAGTCATTACATGTAAATATTCCTACGTATGCATGCTGGACTTCCTGACAATGTGTGACATGCTCACCTGCCAACTCTCTTGTTAAGATCTGTTAGCAGGTTTGACCACTGGTTAGTCAAAACTTGCATTTTGTGTGTATATATGGAAAATAATGTAATCACTATGACTTTCACTGTGATACACAACAGATGGAACATGTACGAATGGGTTTTCAAAATTTTCTTCTCTTCTTTCCTTATGCTTCCATTGCTCCCTTATTTTTATTCAATGCCCCCCAATTGTACCTGAGACTACCACCCCCTCGGGTCATTCCAGCACCCGCCAGGGGGTGGTATCACCACTTTGGGAATCTGTAGTCTAATGCCTCTTCCATTTGACAATCCTCAAAATGGTAGAACGCAATGATACTCTTTCTCCCAAGTCTTTTCCTCTACAAAGTAAACTTCCAAAGTTTTCTCAGTTGATCCTCATATGACATGCTTTTGAGACCCTTCACAACCCTGGTTGACTTTCTCTGAGTATCTTTCAGTATAACCATATCCCTCATAAAACGTAATACCCAACAAATACTTCAGATGTGGTCTGACAGACGGAATGCAGCGAGATAAATCTCCTTTCTTTCAGACCTATATTTAATTAATGCCACCTAAGATAACATTAAATTTCTTTGGCTGCCCCATTAACCTGTTGATGCATGTTAGGTTTACACTCTACCTACTTTAAACCTTTAGACAAGTTTTCCCTGTCTTCTACATATGTTGTTGATTTTTTGGGCCAAAGGGCAGGCCTTTACATTTATTTCTATTAAGTTTAATCCTCTTAGATATGATCCAAAATTCCAGCCTGTCAAGGCTTTTTTGAATCATTGTTCTTTTCTCACTTGCATTGGCTATCTCTTCTAGCTTTATGTCATCTATGAGTTTTGAGAAGCAGGTAATTTAGTTCTTAAACTAAATGTAATGGATATCCTGTCCAGTTTTAGTATCATACTACTACTTAGGTTCAACGCGGGGTAATAATACTTGGCTGTGCCCCCATTTAGCACGTTCTTTACTCGGATAGAAACCATAAGCCAAATATGTGCCTACTAAAGTGCCTTTCATATAGTAGACACTTTATAAGTGTTTGTTAATAGCAAAATAAATAATAGAGATAATTAAAGCAATGAAATCCTTAGCTCTTTACATATAGTGGGGTAAAATGTTACACAGAGTCTCATGGTGCTTGGAGAACTCACTTCCTTTGATGTGGGGGAAGGGTTTGAGTTCTAGTTTCATCTATCTTGGACAACATCTGGAATCTCTTCTGGCTCCCTCCCTGAATCTGCACAGCTCTATATTCCATTCTTGCTTGGTATGTTCTAAGGACTCTAACGATTGTCAGTTCTGCCCTTCGCTCACTCCTTACGAGGCTAAGAAATGCCCAAGTCCGCTACTGTGTCCGACTGCCTTAGCGGTCATATGCTGAAAATTTGTTATCTGCAGCTGCTCTTGGGTCATCTCATTTGTCACTGGTGACTCTCTATCCTGCTGCTTCTTTCCTGTTGTGGTTGCTGAAAACTGGAGGGAGGATGGTCATTCCTTTAGGGTGAGACTGTCCAGGCCCCAAGCCAGGGGCTACTTCTGCCACTCAAAAAACCCCACAGTTTCCACACTGCTGTGCACAAAAGGGCTGGTTGGGCAATTGTGAGGCTTTCTTTCCTCACCTCTCTCTATGAAGGTTTTCAGTCCTTAGTCTTACTTAGCTGAGTTAGGGTGAGTTTTACCCATTCCTTTCACTTCTTTCTTATGTTGGGGACCAAAAAGTGCATATTGCCACCGAGGTTTATTTTTTTAGGTTGAGACAATCATACATGGCCCCCTTTCAATTTACCTTTTGGCTTTCGAACTTGTCACTGGACATTCAAATCAACTAGAAGCTTCTATATGCCTCTAGAATGTTCTAGAAACACTGAAGAATAGGAACACAAATTGATGATTTCTGTTGACAAAGTCTTCTCTTCCTCACATCATTCATTTATAAAAATGATGAAGTAATCAGGGCCAAGCACAAAGCCTCAGATATCAGTGAATAAGCATTATTGTTCTTGTTGTTTAGTTGTGTATGACTCTTCATGACCCCATTTGGGGTTTTTTTTTGGCAAAGATATTGGAGTGGTTTACTATTTCTTTCTCCAGCTCATTTTACAGATGAGGAAACTGAGGCAAACAGGGTTAAGTGACATGCCCAGGGTGACACAGCTAGTAACTGTCTGAGGCTGGATTTGAACTTAGAAAGATGAATATTCTTGACTCCAAGTCTGGCCCTTGTGCCACCTAGCTGCTCATAAGAAAAGCATGATCATTGGATAACAAGAACTGATATTTATACTCTAATATTCCAGCAAATCTATGATCTCATTATGTTGACAAGCTAGCCCATTCTGGACATGGACTCTTGTTCATGTTCACCCATAAGCTTATGGGAGCAGGGTGGGGAGTCTGCCCAATGTCATCTTGATGAAGATCTGTGATACCTATGATGGTCCATTGATTATCATTCATTCTTACTAGGTGATCAACCCATCTTTTTCCCCCCCTTGGGTCATGTCTTCCATGATATACTTATATGGTACTTTAGACATTTTTAAAGATCACTTGTAACGCCTGCTACTGGGGGAGGCTGAGGATGATGAATTACTTGAGATTGGGAGGCAGCTAGATAGAGCAATGGATAGAGTGCTGGACCTGGAGTCAGGAAGACCTGAGTTCAGACCTGATTTCATACACTTCCTAGCTGTGTGACCCTGGGCAAGTTATTTATTCTTTGTCTGCTTCAGTTTCCTCAACTATAAAAAATTAGGATAATAATGTCATCTACCTCCCAGAGTTGTTGTGAAGATCAAATGAGATAATATTGGTGAAGCACTTAGCACAGTGCCTAGTACATGGTAGATGCTTAAAAATGATTATTCTCTTTCCTTCTCCACCCTTGGTTTTGAGCTGCAAAAGAGCTAAAGCTCCTCGGGTGTCTACCCTAAGTCTAGCACTAATATGGGAGAGTGAAAGCCACCAGGCTAAAGGAAGGCAAAACCACCCAGGTCAGAAAATCATAGCGAGTTCAAGTTTCCATACTGCTATTCGGCACTGGCATCACCTGTGAGTGGCCCCTGCACTTCCAGCCTAGGTGAGATAGGGAAACCCAGTGGGGAGGGGAGGGGAGAAGGAGGGGAGAGAGAGAGAAAGGGAGAGAGAGGGAGAGAAAGGGAGAGAGAGACAGAGAGAGAGAGAGAGGAAGAAGAAGAAGAAGAAGAAGAAGAAGAAGAAGAAGAAGAAGAAGAAGAAGAAGAAGAAGAAGAAAAAGAAGGAAGGGAAGAAAGGAAGGGAGAGAAAGAAAGAAAGAAAGGAAAAAAGAAAGGAAGGAAGAGAAAAAGAAAGAATGAAGAGAGAGGAAGAAAGAAAGAAAAAAGAAGCAAGGAAGAAAGATTTATGTACATTATCTTTTTTGAGTGTTACACTAATGCAGGTACTATATGTGCTATTAGCATCTATTTTATAGGACACGTAACTGATACTTAGAGAAGATAATTGACTTTACAATCATCACACAGATAGTAAATGTCAGAGCTCTGATTTGAATTCAACTCCTCCTGAAGTTCCAAGCCCAGTTATCTGTTCACTATGTCATACTGCCTGTTGGCTGATTGTACAGCTCCAAGATGATGCCTTCTGTTTTCCAAAAGATTGCTTTGGAGAAATTCCATAGGATCAAAAAGAAATGCTTAGCCTATCATTTGAGATTCTACACTTCCATTCTAGGTTTATTTATAATTGCTTCCCCTCATGCACTTCACCAAAACTGAGCCTACTAATAAATATTCCTTGAAAGCCTCCTGCACTCTGCTTATGCTAAGAACACTCTTTCCACATCTTGGCCTAATGACATCTGTCTGTCCAGTGATACTGTCCTTCTGGCTATTCTTTGCACACTACACTTCATCTCCCAACAGCAACACTTTCACTGCCTCGATTGCCTGCAATGTCCTCCCCTCTCATCTCTGCCTCTTGGCTTCCTTCCAACCCCAGCTAAAATACCATCTCTACAAGAAGCTTTTTCACAATCTCCTTTCATTCTACTGCCTTCTCTCTGGGATTATCTCCAATTTATTCTGTATATGTCTTGTTTGCATGCAGTAATTGGCATGCTGTTTCCCCTATTAAATTGGGAGTTTCTTGAGGGTAAGGGCTTTTAAATTTTGTATATTTTGCCTTTCATCGTATCCTCAGCACTTAGTATAGTGCCTGGAACACAGCAGGTAGTTAATAAATGCTTATTGTTTGACTGAATCACCGATTGAATGAAATTATGCCCAGCTAGAGTCATCTCCTCTGTAAAATTTGGACCCACTAGATGAAAAAAAATGGTTTCTTCCTCCTAAATTTTATAAACTTAGGACTTTTTCCTCATCACATTCTTCCTAGTATGACCTTTATTTATGTATTCTCTCTCACTCTATTGTAAGTTTCTTGAAGCAAGGGAGGTATTACTTTTCATTTTTGCCATGGTAAGGATAAAAAAAGAAAAAGAAAAATGAATTCATTGGAAAAGGGAACTACCAATGAGTAAGCTCTCTGTTCTGAATGCAGATTAATACCTGCTTTGCAACTTAGAGCCTTAGAGAGTTCCCTGGGGTCATTGAGAGGTACACATTCAGTCATTATGGGTTAGAAAATAGTTTTTGACTTGAGGCTGGCTTTCTATCCACTATGCCACATATACATTGGTGTTTTTTTTTTGAGGGGGGAACACAAGGCAATTGGGGTTAAGTGACTTGCCCAAGGTTACATGGCTAGTAAGTGTCAAGCATTTGAGGTCAGGCTGGTGCTATATTCACTGAGCACCTAGCTGCCCCACATAGGCATTTTTTGTTGTTCTGTTGTTTGAGTCACGTCCAATTCGTCATGATCCTATTTGGGGTTTTCTTGGCAAACATACCAGAGTGGTTTGCCATTTCCTTCTCCAGCTCATTTTACAGATGAAGAAATGGAGGCAGACAGGGTTAAGTAACTAACCCAGGGTCACACAGGTAGTAAGTGTCTGAGACCAGATTTGAACTCAGGAAGAGGCATCTTCTTGACTCCAGGCCCAGCACTCTCTCCACTGTGCCACCTAGTGGCCACAATATGCATAACAGATGTTTAATAAAAATTTGTTATATAGCCCAGCCAGGTGGTGTAGTGTGTAGAATGCTGGACCTGAAATCAGGAGTTGATTTCAAATCCATCATCAGACACTAACTGTGTCTGGGGATGTTATTTAACCTCTATCTGCCTCAGTTAACTTATCTGTAAAATGGGGATGGAGGCACTATTTGTGAGGGTAAGATAAAATTTGTGAGGATAAAAATCAAAGGAGACATTTAAGTATGAAAAACAAACAGGTATATGAGGGAGTTAAAAGTATTTTGCAAACATTAAAGTGCTGTATAAATGCTAGCTGTTATTATTATTGCTTCAAGGTGATCCTAGTCCCCATTATTCTTTTTAAAAAATCATTATTAAATTTCATTTTAAATTTATGGAATAAAACAAGTTTTCCAAAACATAGTACAATAAAAAAGATGAATGCATGTGAATGTCTCCAACCACAGCCTTATATGTCGACTCTAAGAGATGTGGGATAAAAAAAAAGACAGGAAAACGATGAAAGATGAAAAAAGAGAGCAAAAAGAAAAGTAAAGTGATGTACCCTCTTTTAAACCTGTGAACAGACTGCATAACTTTATATAAGTATGTGAGCCCTACCCTACTTCGCACATGGTAATATCTAATTTGTCCATATGCTTAAGTAAAGCACCTGGGGAAATCCCTGGTAAAGATGAGTACCATTGAGCACACCTGCCAACCCATCCCACCCCTTCCCTTCAGTCCGAGCTTTCCTTTCTCTCTCCCCTAGAATGGGCTAGGATAGCGGTGGGTGTTCTTACAGTCCAACTGTCATTGATCCAAGATGCAAAGCTCATGTGACAGGTGTTTCAGAAAACAGGAAATCTACGACAGAGGCTTCTAATAACTATGTAATTTTAAGAGACAGATCAAGAAGACATGACTGTTGGATGAGGAACAGATGGCTTTCAACTGCTATTACTACAGCAGGCAGAGGAGAGGATGAGCAGGCGCTATTTAGGTATCAGAGAACAAGAGAGCTCTGTGCATATATTGTGCTTAATCCCAACCTTCTCTATTCCCTCTCCCCCACTTCTTCCTCCCCCCCCCCCCGCCAAAATCCCCAAATTCAAACATACAGTTTGAACCAGTCCCCTAGGGATATGTTCTCCAAATTGCATAAGAATGCCTTATTTCTTACTTTCAGAGCTAATGTTGGTCTTCAACTACGATCAGGAAAGAAAGGGAAAAAAGAACGATAATCAGAGATATAGCAGGTAGTCCCTAATATTCAGACTCTTGATGACACTGAGCATCTGGACCCATAGAATTGAGAGCTTTGGTGGAAATACTTTAAAACTATTTTTTGATCAGAAGATTTTAAAAAAGAAACACCTTATGGTAAATATTAGCAACTATCTCTTTCCTCTCCCACTCTGTTTCTCCATTCCAGCTTCTCCTACATTAAAGTGGAGAAATAAAGTCATCTAAGTTACAGAATTTTTAGTAAGTATATCCCCGTTTCTATATCCACTCTCTTTTGTCTCCCCTCATCCTTCTGCTCTTTCTGGACTCTGTGGTTGTTAGCCTGAATGCCATAAAAGTCCTCTGCCCTTAGGCAGCTCAGCATACATGGCCCCCTATCAGAGCCTCCCTCAACTCATCCTGCTCTGGACCTAGGGATTCCAATACCAACCACGAATTGACTGACCTCACTTCCCCCCTGCTTTTCTCCCAAGGATGCCTGTGGTCTAAGCCAAACACCATGCAGCTCTGACCACTTAAAAAGCACAGCCTCACTGGTTAAGGAAGAGAGGCCCCATTACAAATGGCTGAAAATCTCCAGTGAGACTGACCAGCATCCTGTGCCCTGAAAAGGGGCCAGTCCAAACACATATGAAACCAAATGGAGCTTCAATGGAAGGGCAGTAAATTGAGTGTTGGTTTACATGGATGGTGTCCATGTTTCCATGTGTCACTTGCAGATCATCCAACAAGAATTATAGGAGAGGCTCAATGAAAGGTTTCGTATGCAGTAGGCAGGGGCAAGAGAGGAAAAGATTGGTCCCCTCAGCCTCCATGGATAAGCTAACTCAGACATTAAAAGCAGGTCCTGGTTTTTTCTTGTTTTCAGAACACCCTATTCTAGGTCTCACCACTCATAGCCCATCTTCTTTTTTGCCTTGATTTCATTCTATCTACCATACTGCCATAGGAGCCATGATCTCTGCTTACCACTATAGGAAGGCATGATAGATACATGCCTATGCGATAAGATATGATAGATAAAAGGCTGAATTTAGAGTCAGGAAGACCTGAGTTTAAATTCCTACTTGGGTGTACATAGGCAAGTCATCAAACTTCTCTGATCCTCAATTTCTTCATCTGTTAAGTGGAGACAATGATATCTCTAGTGCATACCTCATGGGGTTACAATGAGGTTCAAATGAGATAATACATGTAAAACATTTGATGACTTTTAAAGTACCGCATAAATGTAAGTTATTATTACAGGATGTGGGAGCCTTTCTCTTAATCCCTTTTCACATTGGATGACCATTTCTGATTTAGGGCTATAGAGCTCTAGACATTGCCATCTCTACTCATCTAAGTATTTCATTACTTTTTAAGGCACTTTTTGTGTTTCAATCACTTTAGTTTGCCTCTGCTCCTCTACATTCACATGCCCCTAATCAGTCTCTGGTCACTTTGCCAAGAGGGAACCAGATCTGGCCCGAGGGATTTGTGGGCAAATCTTGTTTCGGCAAAGCTTGAAAACTGGGTCCTTTGTCCATTACTAGCCAACAGAGGCTTTGAAACTTCACTGTAACACATGGGACTTGTCTTATCCTAAAATGAATACCTATGTGTTATGAAGAGAAGAATGTTCTGGCATTAAAAAGTATCCCTTATTGCATCCCTCTGTGTGTTGAGCCCTGGGTCTACCTTGCCTCAGCTCTCCTACAAATATCCTGAAGAACAAATAATATTCAAAGTCCAATGTAGAAACTTCCTCCTCTCCTTTTTCAATAACTATTCTTTATAAAGGTGAAAAAGAAGTAACAGGTCATGCATAGACACAGTCTTAACCATGTTATATACCATACATGTACACAATCTAAATGGGAACTTAAAGACCATTTAATCCAATACTCTCATTTTTTGACAAGCAAACGGAAGCTTAGAGGTTGTCACTTGCAATATAATACAGGAAGTGACAGAGCAGACTTTTAAATCTGCGATTTTCCACTCTATGACTCTACTTAAAGATATTTCTGTATTGCTCCAGATAGCAGGTCTTCAAGGGATTTTCCAAACTCACAATAATCATATTTCAATATCTGAACAGATTTGGGGGTTTTGGAGGACTGCACACTCAATGTAAGTCAACATTGTGATATAGCAACCAAAAAAGCAAGAAATGCTTTTGAGGCAGAGTATCTAAGACTGGAGTGGGGATAATTCTGTTATCTCCTATCCTGGTCAGTCCACATCTGAAAGATTGCATTCAGTTTTGGATACTGCATTTTAGGAGAGTCATTGATAAGCTAGACAACCAAGAACAAGGCAACCAGAATGGGGAAAGATCTCAAGATCATGCCATATGAAGCTTATTTGAAGGAACTGGGAATGTCTAGCTTGGAGAAAAACAGGCAGAGGTAAGGGTGGGGAGGATATAATAGCTGTCTACAAGTAATCAAGTGTCGCCATATGGAAAATATATTAAAATTTTAATATAATTTTATAATATATTTGACATAATTTAATAATATAAAATTTTAATATAATAGGCAAAATTAAATACAATGGGTGGAAGTTTCAGAAATGTAGATTTTGGCTTAAGATAAAAAAACCAACAATTAGAGTTATTCAAAAGTTGACTTGGCTGCCTTAGGTGGTAGTGATTTTGCCCTCACTAGAAGCCTTCAGGAAAAGCTAGGTGATGATTTCGTAGGTATGTTATAGAGTGAAGTTTTTTCAGACGTAGGTTAGACTTAATGGCCTCTCCGGTCCCTTTGAATTCTAAGATTCCATGATCCACGATCTCATTTGTCTACATGAGTACTATGATCACAAATAATCCACACTTTCTGACTTTTATGGCTCATTCATATTTTTCTATAAGTTCACCTTTGAAGATGTGCCCAACATTCCGGAGGCTTTCTCTTATCTTTTTAAGATTCTGTGGGTACTGGCATAGCACTAAGACGGTCTAGTTATTCTGCCTTCTCATTTCACGTCTGGGTCACCTCTTTTCCAATCATGCATTTTCTCAAAGATAACTTTTTGCACCACTTTGTGTACTAGTCCTTCTTGGAAATATGTTACAACTTACTTGTTCCTACCACATATCTCACTATTGTGCTTTGAATCTTTCACAATTTTCCTCTGTTAAAGTTTTACTCTGATGCCTTGGTGTGACATCAGTGCCTCTGGGTTCTTAAAAGACTTGCCAATGGAATACAAGCTCTGAAAGTTTCCACCAACCTGGAAATTGTGTGGCTGACTGAGCATGGTTAAGTGTAGTAGTTTGGCCACTGGGTGGCGAATTCTTTGTCATGGCAACCCATTGAAAAAAGAAATATGCAAAATGCTCTTCAGTACTATGCAACATGGAACAGCTAGGTGGCACAGCGGATAGAGTGCTGGGCCTAGAGTTAGGAAGACTCATCTTCCTGAGTTCAAATCCAGCCTCAGACACTTACAAGCTGTGTGACCTGGATAAGTCATTTAATCTCCTTTGCCTCAGTTCCTCATCTGTAAAATGAGCTTGAAAAGGAAATGGCAAACTACACCATTATCTTCGTCAAGAAAACCCAAAATGGCATCACAAAAGGTCAGACAAGACTGAAACTACTGAACAATAAACTATGTAACACACTATTGTTTTGCAGTGATGGCCAGCAGAGTAGTAGAAAAGGGGACAGAATGGATTAAGAATCATATAGTTTTAAGCTCTCTATATACATGAATGTAACTGTTGGTACTCTGTGAGATTCTTGCTGAATGGCCAATGAGTGGATATGCCATTTTATAGGTCACTTGGTCATTTTGCTTTGAGGTGCTCATGTTGAGTGTTAACAAAAACCATTAAGGCAACTTGTTTTTGTACCAACATCTGTTGCAATGGATCAGTAGGAAGAAAAATTATATGAAGAAATTAGTGAGCTCCTTCAAATCAAATGAACTTATAAATGGATACATGTTAATTTCAATGCAAAAGTGAGCACATGAGGACAACAACAATGTTGAAAAATGTGATTCAAAATTAAGAAAGAGAGTCTCATACATACATGTACTGAATAGCTTCTTCAAGGGGAAAATCAGAAGCTGTTCGGCATGGTGAGCATTGAATATCACAACAAATGAAACTTTATCACGACAGACTAGAAATAAAGGTTTATACGTGTGAGAGCCATTTCTTAAACAGTTGTATTTGTGCAGGTAGCCTATGAAGTCATTAGAGCAAAAGTCAAAGTCAATAAGAAATTGAAAAGATAAGGATCAGAGGAAGACTCCATGTAAATACAACAATTCCAACTAGGCCTATTCAGATAAGTAACTGAAGCTCAAGAGAGGGAAATGGTTAAAGTAACAGACATCAGCAATACTGTCATTATTTCCTATAAAAACTCAATTGATTTAATAAGAAACAAGAAAGGCAAGAGAGCCTGGAAGCTGCCATAGCCAGCAAACACTTCATCTCCTTGTCAAGGAAAAAGACATGTCAGCCAAAGAAAATAATGGTTTAGAAATTCATTTTCAAAATGCTCCAGTAGAGGATGGTGGAAAATTATTAACTCCATCATTTTTCATAAAACAGCAAAGAATGGTAGAGAGACAAATGAATTTCAGAAAGCTTGGCTAATAAAACATCACCCCAATATCGTTTATACATGAAACTGGAAGAAAGACAACAAACAGTTGAAAAAATGAAACAGTTCAGTTAATATTTCTATAATAAACTATTTTTATCACCAATAGCAATGGAACTACCACATTTGGATTCTAACACCTCAGTTTCGAAAGTGCTATAAAGAAAGTAAAATGGTACTAACAAAAATGAAAATAAAACTGAACTTGATCAGCCTGAGTAGATACAGAGAAAAAAAATCTACTAGAAGCAATACAATTTTAAAGCATTGAGAACTCAGTTTTCAAGACACATGAAAAATGAAGGCAACAAAGTTAGAAAAAAACACAAATAATATTGTTACTATTTTAAAAAGGTGATTGGAAGGACCTAAATAACTATTCATCCGTATGTCTATATTTTTATCTCTATGAAATCTTTATGAGAATAATCTATACATGTATTGAACCCATCTCCTTGATGAAAATATTAGAAGGAAACAAGCAGAATTTGTAAATTGCTACCTTTTGTTTTTAACATAGTAATTACTTTCTAATAAAAACACCTTCCTACACTTCAATAGCTTCTCCCTTCAAAAATATTTCTGTGTGTGTATATATGCATGCATATCTTGGTGAGATATATATATACATACATGTATATATACATATAACATATATGTATATATATTTATATATACATGATAGCATCTTAGCAGGCCAGCTTCAGAATCCAGATGGCATGGGTTTAAGCCTTGACTCTGACGTATATTGGCTGCATTACCCTGGGCAAGTCACTTAACGTCTCAGGGCTTCAGATCACTTTCTAGAACTGTTACAGAAGAGTTGTCAATCTGAATTGGTAGATGGAATTATTTCACCAAGAACTCCCTATGTCAATGAAATCACAGGTCCAGGCTATTTTATAGAGAGCAAAATACAGTCTTCAAAGCTCTCCTAGAAAAGGTGCCTCTCATGCTTGATAAGTGTAGCCAGAGAAATAACTTTGTACCATGATCCCCTGATTGTCAGTTTCAAAGGAAGCATAAGACATGAAGGCGGAAGATGTCCAAATAGGTGGGAGATCCTCTATAGTTGCTGACGTCCTACCAATTTAAATATGACATTTGCTGATTACATTAAGCTCTAAAATATTGCGGAGCTCCTTGTTGAAATTCACGACATTCCAAAAGAAATTAGACTAATAGTCCCCACAGGAAAAACAAAGGGGATGAAAAATCCCCTTTTTTTGGTTTTCTTTTGGTCTCCAGGCGCTTAGCACTTTACACTTAGTAGGTACTTAATCACTGCTCATGAGAGTGAATTGTTGAACCACAAGTTACCTTAGCCAGGGTAAGTAGTCTCCAGTAAGAGATGGGACATCTATTGAGCTAAGTCTATCAGCATATTTATCGTGGATAGGCACTGCAGATGAATAACGAATTAGGCTCGTACTGGAATAAGGAGAAGAGTTGGGTGAATAATATTTGGGAAATTGTATAATCCTTTCAAAACCCCTGAAGCTTGTGTTCCCATAACAAACAAAATGAGAAAACAAAAACAATAATTACTGTAATAACAATGAACCAATTATTAATCCTCAATATTCTTCTAGTGAGATTATATGGCTGTGAATATCATAAACTCCAAAGAATGAAGATTGAATTATTGTGTCATAGCTATAAAAAAATTGCCCAGAATAGCCCTACGAGATCAATTATTGAAATGTAATTATCTTTTTTTAAAACCAATGGGGAAACTGAGACTCAGTGAGGAAAAGGTTACACAATAAATCTAAAAACTGGGACCTGAATTAAGTTTTCTTACTGCAAGCCAAGTGATTCTTTTTTTTTATCTCTTGTTGGTGACCCTCTTACCTCATAGCACCTCAGGTTGTGCAATGTGCTTTGAGTTGGAGATAAGTATTAGTTGAAGCAAACAATCTGGAGACTACTTTCCCTGGCTACTTCATGTGTGATTCAACAATTCAATTTCATGAGCAGTGATTAAGTACCTACTAAGTGCAACATGCTAAGCTCTGGAGACCAAAAGAAAAACAAAACAGTCCTTCCTTCCCAAGGAGTAAACCTCTTATCTACATCTTGCTGAGGAAGATGGAGATCTCCTTGGCTGGCATGTAGCGTATGCTGCTATTATGTGCAAATAAAACATCTTCTGTTGAGCAACAGCCAATTGTTAATCCAAGTAACACTTTATGGTGGTGATGGGTTGATGAGAAAGCCTAAGTAAAGGAAGGCAGTGGGTCTACATCTTAGTACTGAGTAGAAGTCAACACTCAAGTCTGGAATCTGTTTGCCTAGAACCATATATCGGACAGCTTCCGCTACATAATTCCATGACAATATCGGTAATCTGACATTTCCTAGGCATCTGGACTCATACATATTCATATACCCAGAGTGTTGAATACTGTGCAGAATGATGACATCTGGCAGTCCCAAATTAAGCTATATCCTTAGTCCCATGAAAAGAAACAAAGGTGAATTTTTTTCCCTTTGTTTTGTTTCTTTTTTTTCTTTTTTTTTTTTCAAGACTGGATTTTCTTATTTCATCCTGGCCAGAAGAATAGCAGCCACTCATAGGTGCAACCCCAATAATAATAATGGTGACTATTTATAATGCACTTTAAGATTTTCAAGGTACTTCATGAATATTAATCTCATTTTATCTTCACAAAAACCCTGGGAGGTAGATGCTGTTATTATCCTCACTTTACAGAAGAAGAAACTGAGGCAGACAAGGGTTAAGGGCCTTGCTCAGGGTCACAGAGCTACCAAGTGTCTGAGGATGGACTCAGGTCTAAAGCTTTATCCACTGACTCACCTAGCTGACAATGATTATCATAGAAGCTAACGTCCTCTCCTCTTTAGGCAGACTGGTGGTTCTATGCTCCTAAGGGCTCACCATATGGGCGAAATATGGATTGATTCACCTGGTAAAAGAAGAGGAAGATTCCAGATGGTCAACCACTTAGAACTGGCTTATCAGGTTATAACAAGCCGTTATTTCACTGAGGAGTGATGTGTCTTCAGACAAAAGTGTAGTGGGGGCTGTTGCTCCTCACACAGAACTTGTATTATAGCCTGACTTAGGACAGTTCCCCTGGTAGTTTAGTTTCAATACTGGAATAAAATGAGATACTCATAAGTTATGAGCAATTAACAAAAAAGAGATTTATTTAGCCACAGCAGGAAAAGCATAGTCATCAATGAAAGGCATTGAGGACACCTTAAGTTGATTCAGCTAAGATAATATTCCTTGCCTGAGTTACCCATCATCTAAGCCAAGTGTCAGAGAGCTCCTGGAGCTCCTCATGGCTCTTTGTACTCTGGAAATGGGGAAGTGAAGTTAGCAGTCTGTATCTTTGGTTGTCCTGAGACAACCAATTCTTTTTTTTTGGTGGGGGGGTGGGAAGGTTTTGAAATAATATTTTATTTTTTCCCAATTACATAAAAAGACAATTTTTAACATTCATTTAAAAAATTTTGGAATCCAAATTTTCTCCTTCCCTTTTCTCCCTCCCCACTCCAAGATGGTAAGCAATTTTAAACAGGTTATACATATATGATCATGCAAAACTTTTCCATATTAGTTTGTGAAAGAAGACACAGACCAAAAAAGAAAATAACATGAAAAAAATAAAGTGAAAGATAGTTCAGTTTGATCTTGATTCAGACTCCATTGGTTCTTTCTCTGAATGTGGATATTATTTTTTTTTTCATCATGAGTCCTTTGGAATTGTCTTGGGTCATTACATTGCTGAGAATAGCTAAGTCATTCACAGCTGATCGCCCTTACAACATTGCTGTTACTGTGTACAATGTTCTCTTGGTTCTGTTCACCTTTTTCCAGGTTTTTTTCTGAAACTATCCTGTTCACCATTTTTTATATGATGACAGTATTCCATAACAATCTTATAGTATAGCTTATTCAGCTATTCCTCAATTTATGGACATCCTCTTAATTTCCAATTCTTTGCCACCACAAAAAGAGCTGCTATAAATATTTTTGTACAAATAGGTTTTCCCCCTCCTTCTTTTGATCTCTTTAGGATACAGTTCTAGCAATGATATTGCTGGATCAAAGGACATGCACAGCTTTATAGCCTTTTGGGCATAGTTCCAAATTTCTCTTTAAAATGGTGGGATGAATTCACAACTCCACCAATATTGCATTAGTACTCCAATTTTCCCACATACCCTCCAACATTTATTATTTTCCTTTTCTGTCATATTAGCCAATCTGATCTCATTTAAATCTAAGTCAATTGCAAGTCTAGACACCACCCTTCTGATGTCATTGGTCCTCTTTGAGAAGGAAGGATGAATAACAATACAATCTGATGTCTGTAAGGTGGTACCTCAGAGAGCCAAACAATTCTTGAAGAAGGTCTTAATACCTTTTAAGGAAAAACTATCCTAACCTGTATGAGGTGGAGGAGGGGTTAGGCTATTGTTCCTACCATGGTGTAGAACCACCTAGTTTCGTCTGTGCCAAGACCTTTAGTGGCCTTTGCCACTCTTGAGTGTTTCGTGAGTATTGAAAAGTCTGCAGCGACTGAAGCTGATGTCTTCCCCTTCTCTAGTACCAGGCAGCAGTGGGGAGAGAAAGCTTATGCAACAGAAGGAGTGGGCTGGAGCCAAAGGAAGGGGTCAGCATCCATGAAATGTGGCAATAAATGACCTATTTTCTGAATGGAAATAAACAACCTGCTCTATACCCCTCTCCTGCAACAATTTCACAGGACATTTTTCCATCATGATCATTTGAGCTGCCACGTGTATTTCTGTGCCTTTGGGTATTTTTTGGTCTGCCTTCATTAACTGAGTCATTGTGAGGTTCAAGAGACATACCTATTAAAGCCAGGTGTTGCAAGACCAAAAAATCATGGGAGCTGGTGTGTAAAGTGTAAAAAGTAAACTTTTAGAAAGTTTTGGAGTAACTCAGGAGCATATAGTTAGTCTAATGTCCCATCCACTCAGCCAAGGTGCCTCAGTACTCACTAATTTGTGAAGAAGCTTGTGCCATTTAGTTTCCCTAGCTATGAGAACAAGTATAATTGTCCATGGTAAACCAATCGCATTAATTTTTCCAAAAATTAGGGCTGTATTTCCACTGCTATAAGACTGGACATGAAGCTGATGATGAGTCACAAGGGGCCCAATCACTCCTCTGTTCCATGAATTAGGATAACAAAACTATTTTGATGTCTATTCACCAGCTTGGTCCTTGATGCTATTCCAAGAACAGAAACTCGCTAGGTTGCTGCTTGCATTTCTTTGCCCTGTGCACCTTGAATGAACGAGGCATGTCAATTTAGACACCAACCATCCCAAGTCCATGCATAAGTCTTCTAAAAATACCAAATTGTCCAGAACTGATAGCTTCTCATGGAAAGCCCATAACTTTGTTACTCCTGGCAGGCGTGTATGTTTTGCTTTGGCCAGCCAGGCAGGAGAGTTTCCAATAGCATGGATAACTGGAGATCTTGCATATTTCTTTCTCTTAGCTCTGTCAAGGTCTTGTCTGACACAGGTAAACTAGACATGACTATATAAACAAACTTGGGCTTCCAGTGACGCCTCTAAATTGTGATACCCTGCCAGAAAGTCTCCATAAAGTGTCAATGACTGGTAAATGCTTTCTGTGAAAGGCCCAAACATTTAACCACAGGATTAGATTTCAGCAGGCACAACTTTGTTCTTTAGGATTTGTTATGCTGTTTTCTCACAATTGCCTCCAATGGCCTCTGGTCAAATTCCAGTGCCATTTTTCTCTCCCCTTACAGCTCAAGGTCGGATTTGCCTCCAGGGCATCTTTGTGGAACCTTGGCTTCTGCCAGGTTTATCCTTTGGCTTTTTCATTCTGACCCTGTTCATCCTGACGTGGTGGAAAGAGTGTTGGGTCTCATCCTGATTTAGACTCTTACCAGTTATCTGAGGGCAAGTCACTCAATGTCACCCAGACTCAGTTTCCCCTTGTGGAAAATGAGGCTACTAGAGGGCATCAAGGTCTGGATCAAGAGCTGGGCCTGGAGACAGAAAGACTTGAGCCCAAATCTGTCCTCAGACATTTCCTAGCTGTGTGACCCTGGGTGGGTTGTTTGATCTCTGTCTTAGATTCCTCAAATACAAAACAGGGATTGTAACAGATGGGCTACGATCACTGGGTCATTGTGAAGATCAAATGAGAAAGTATTTGTAACGTTCATAGCACAGTGCCTGGTACGCAGTAGATGCTCAGTAGTACTCGTTCCTTTTCCTTCTTCTTTCCTCTGTCTTGGTTTCCTCATCTATAAAATGGGAATGATAATGATAGCACCTGCCTCTCGTGGTTTTTGTGAAGATGAATGATGCACTTGTAAAGCATTTTTGCAAATCTTAAAGAGCTAAGTAAATTCTGGCTATTATCATTATTTTTAGAGCACCTTCTTCACAGGGATGTGTGGATCAAATGAGATAACATACAAAAGTGCTTCTCAAAGCTTAAAGCATTATATAAATATTAGCTGTTATTATTAACTTAAAAACTATGGGAAAACTATTAAAATTCTTCAGTCACACTGGCAAGCACGAAATTATCAATTTGGGTATCCTTTGTATCTGAACTCTCACTGTGTTGAGTAACAGTAGAACCAAATAAAAATAGGAAAAAAAAAGCATTTTCATGTTAAGGAAATCCATCCCTTAGGATGGAGGATAGGAGCCAGATTCCATAAAAGGAATGGCCAAAAGGAGAGGCATCACATAATGAAACAAAAACTGGAAGCAGGGCTCCATGGGTTACCAAACTGGGTTTTCATATTGATTTTTGAGAGCTTGGTGCCCTTCACAAAGCCCTCCAAATTTCAGTGGTACTTTTGCACTTTGTCACATCTTGATCAAATGAATTATGGGAAAGTAGAAGGGACACCTCCAAGGGTAAGCACTGGCCAGAATGAGGACAGAAGCCAAAAGCGGGTCTCCTTACTCAAGCTAAAGCTAATGAGGTGTCCATTGAAGAAGTAAGCTCTTTCCCAGAGACTTTTAATAATGGAGATGAGTAACTAAATGTATCTCACATTGGTACCTGTGAGATTGTAACCACTCTTTGCTAGTTAATTCTTTTTGGCGAGGAGTGATATGGCAGTAATAATGCTGAATACAGAGTCAGAGGACTTGGGATTGAATGCCACCTTCAAAACTTCCTAATTGTGGATCTTGGGCAAGGCACTTAACTCTGGACCTCAGCTTTCCTATGTGAAGAATGTGGGGGCTGAACAGAATGATTTCTGAGGTCCTTTCCATCTTTAAATCTATTATCCTTGGACTTGAAATCTAGGGCTCTTCCATCAATATCATGATGCCTCTCACGTCCAGAGCAGATGATGTAATTGGTCCCAAGGTAAAAGTCCAAATGCCCTCATATTCATCTCCTAGATGCAGATTTATGTTTGTCTCTTAAGACAGTTGAGTGATCACATGAGACAGTTTGGGGAAGGATGCCATCTATTCCCATTCCAAAAAGCCCCAGGGACTGATGGAACCCAAGCTGCTTTCCCTAACATGGCATGCAATGCAGCAGGAATAAAACTCTTTGTCTGATATTTTGTCAGGAAATGCCCCAATCTAATATCCAGTTCCCTGAAACCCTGGGCATCTGCCAATTCACTCATAACCCATAGGCATCTGGTAAAGCTCTTGGCTGATTGCTTCAGTCAGGTTGGATGGAACAAGACACGGCCGTAACCCTCACAGGCAGGGCCTCTCTATTACTACCTTGAAGTTTATCCTCTCTCTAAGTTCAGTCACCTTGAAAACAATCCTTGAGTTTTCCATCATCCTCATTGACTCAGCTAGTCAGTTTAGAAGCGAGTTGGATTTTGTGTGGAATATTTATTAAGTTAAATCACACCACAGGGCCTCTGGGCCCATGAACAGATCACAGATACAACATTTAAGGTTGATCTCATGACTCAATTCCTCCCCAAAAGGGGAAAAATCCCAACAAAGCAAACAAAGCAGAGGCTTACTTTCTGGGAATACTCAAAACATACCAAAAAAGCAGATCTTCGATTCAGGCTCTTGGAGTCCATCAACTGGGGTCTGACCTGGATGAAGATTGTTTTCCCTCGAGACCTCTCACTTTTATCCTTCAGTGTCCGGAGATTTAGTTCTAGGTTTCAACTTATCTTGGCTATGACTATGATAGAGAGCTATATGACTAAGCATATATAGACAGGTATTTTCAAAGTTCAGGAGATGCAGTATGGTGCAGTGGATAGAGGGTTGGCCATGGATTCAGAATCATCTGGGTCTAAGTCTTGTCTCTCCCATGTACTAACTGTGAGATTATGGCCAAGTCACAAAACATGTTTCTGCCCTGGGCAGCTACCTACGATTAAGTTACAGATGCATTGCTGGCCCATCTTAGTGGAGAGAGTACATTCCACACCAGTAATAACCTACACTGATAAAATCAAAGGCCAGAACTAAACAATAAATAAATGTGCTTTGGAGACAGATTCCAAACCAAAGAGTGATTTGAAGGATTGGAGACGATATATTGGCACAGGTTCTTCTCTTGGACGGTCTGTATCAACGATTAAGGGATCACTCTTCACACCTGTGAGTACTATTTATACCAGGGTAACCCTCTGGGGGGTTATGGGGAATTTGTAAGTAACAAATACCTTGTTTGAGCCACTTAGTTTTACTTGTGGCCAGGGACGTTGTCTAGTTTAATGTGGTTGGCCGGTTGTGAATTTTAGACGTTCAAAGTGGCAGGCTGAGAGAAAGCAAGCTCCAGTCTTTGCTTGCGCCTGTCTAGTACCAAAAGGGATGTGTGAGGTCTTTCTAACAAGTGGGGCCTGTCAATGAGAATTCTATTTGAATAGGGGAGAGCCTCAAAGGAAACAAGGACTTCCAGGTCTTCCTGCCTCCAGGCTCAGCGCTCTTATCCACTCTTATCCACCATGCCACTAGCTGCCTCTCTAATAACAACATGAAATTGATGAAATAGAAGATCATATTGGCCATCAGTAGCTAACATCAGTAATGCGCAAAGGCATCAATACTATTATCCGAGGTGGGCTGAAGAGTTAATGGCTCAACCATGACCACACCATAAGCCCTCAGTATCGTTTCCCTCTAACCAATCCATAATAACTCTCCTTGGCAGAGCCTTGGAGAGCTAACATGCTAGATGACAGGATTGGGATTGAAAGATTTGAAAGAGCGGAACATTACTGGATTGAAGAGTCAACAAGAATTTATTAAGTACTTTCTATATGACAAGGAAAATAGGGAGAAAAATAAAAAATCTTAGACTTCAGTTTTCTAAGCCTCCCAAGCACAAAAGCCTGGCTAGAGAGAAAGCAATTCGAATAGGGTCTGGGTGGCTGCCATTTGACTGTGAATCAACAGTGTAATGGGGCAGCCAACACAAAGGTAATTGCATCCTAGGCTTCGTGAACCCTATCCTAGTCTTCTCTCCTAGGCTTAGGGTCCAGAAAGAAAAAATGATGGTCTTTTTGGATTCTGTATTACTATAATCTAGTATTACTGAGTTCCGCTTTGAATATTGACATTGATAGGAGATAAAGACATATGCAGAGATAAAGACACATACACATGTCATGTTACATGCATGTGTATGTATAAGTATGCATATTCACCAATGCACATACATATACATAGATGCATACGTACATATTTTGATAGCATCCAGAAAAGCATGAGCTGGGGGGTGGTGATGGCATGATGCCATATGAAAACTGGTTGAGCTAGAAATATTTAAATTGGAGAAGATAAAACTTAACAAGGACACAATAACTATCTTCTAATGTTTGAATGTATGGAAGAAAGGGGAAACTTGCTTTATTCCACCCTAGGGGACAGTACTAGAAGGAATAAATGAAAGTTGCAGAGGGTCAGACTTGCACTCAGGGTAAAGAATGACTTAATAATTAAAGCCATCCAAAAGTTGAACAAGATGCTCTGGGAAATGGTAGCTTCCCCTTCCCTAGATGTCTTTAAGCAAGATCTGTCACTTACGGAAGTGATTCTCTTGGCCAAGTATGGATGGAGCAATTTTATTTCTGAACTTTCTTCCAACTCAGAAGAAGAAATTTTCTTTTCTTTTTTTTTTTTTTTCTGGGTGGTAGGTGGAAGTGAGTGAGAAAGGAACTCCCTGGGCTGTAGGGGAATTGTCATTAATTAACACTCAGATGAGAATGTGAATCCCAGAGAAAGGTATCCAGTGATTCAAAATCCAAGGTAGATGGGTCCTCCAGATGGGGAAACTCAGGCTCAAGGATATGAAAAAGGGGAAGGGAATAAGTATTTACATAGCACCTACTATGTGCTGGGCACTGCGCTTAGTGGTTTTTTTTTTTTTTTTTAACAAATATTTCCTCATTTGATCCTTGTAACCAGCCTGCAAGGCAGGTGCTGTTATTATTCTCCTTCTGCAGTTGAGGAAACTCAGGCAAATGGAGGTTAAGTGTGAAGAAATAGAGGCCTTTTTCTTATCCAAACCCTTATTCACCGTCCACATCTGTAGAGGCCCAGTGAATCAGCAAGCATTTATGAAGTTCCAGGTACTGTGCTAGGATTCAAAGATGAAAAAACCAAATACTATGTACCCTCACGGAGTTTACATTCCATAGGGGAAAACAAAAGGACGGGCAAGAAAACAGAGGCAACTGGTGAAGAGAAAGTATATTAGGGATCTAGGAAGGTAATCCCAAACAGCTCCAAAGGAGAAGGAAAGAAAAAACCCTTTTTTATGAAGACAGCTCAAATACTCCCTCCCACCCCCAAGTTGTCACTGCTTTTCCTCAGAGGTTACCTTCCTTCTACTCTATATATTTCTAGTATATATCTGGATATTTTGGGCAGCTGGGTGGCACAGTGAATAGAGCACTGGCCCTGGAGTCAGGAGGACCCGAGTTCAAATCCAGCATCAGACACTAGCTGTGTGGCCCTGGGCAAGTCACTTAACCTGGTTTGTCTCAGTTTTCACATCTTTAAAATGAACGAGAGAAGGGAATGTCAAACAACTTCGGTATCTCCGCCAAGAAAACCCCAAATGGGGTCACAAAGAGTCAGACACAACTGAAACCCAACTAAATAACAACAACAAAAATATAGTTATTTACATGTTATCTCCTTAAAATGTGAACTCCTTGAGGGCAGGGACTGTTTTTACCTTTCTACTGAGGGGCTTTGCATATACAAAGCACTTCACAAATGTTTGTTGACCTGACTTGACTTGGTGATACCAAACCAAGGTAATGGTAAGACTGGGTCACGAGACTGCAGTTAGCCAGGAATGCTGACAAAGTATGGGAGTGTCGAGTGATAATCAAACAGCCAACAAGTGACACAGCAGGCAGATCACCGGGCCTGGAGTCAGGAAATCCTGCATTCAAATCCAACCTTTGACACTTGACGGCTATGTGACTCTGGACAAGTCACTTAACCTCTGTCTGCCTTAGTTTCCTTATCTATAAAATGAGAATGATAATAGCAGAAATATAAAAATGTATAGAAAGCCTTCATTTGTCTGTAGCATACATCTGTACCATTATGATGCCACATTACTTCCCTTCCCACTACCATTTTAGAAAAAGTGGCTGCACAAGTTGGGCCCCCCACAGTGTTTATAATCTTTGTCATATGTACTCTATGGCACAAGCCCATGGTTTTACATTTGAATTCAATTGCATGGTTTCTTCTTTACATTTTAAAATATGGATTAGGTCATTATTAAGAAGGGTAGCAAATCACATTATACCAAATATGGGGTTAGTAATGGGAATACCTCAGACTCACATAAAGATAATATCACCACCAAAACTCCAGTGCTTGTAATATGCAAACTGAGTACTAACCCACAGAAATAGATTTCATCTCTTAGTTCGGGTTGGTGTAATTCCTTTTCAGAGCCATCAAACATGCTATCTGATAACTTCACTTGTGTTACTATAAAAAGTAAATTAGGATGCCAGTCTTGATTATCACAAAATTCTTAGATTGAGCATATGACCTAGAAATAAAATAGTGGAATAATCAAACACATTTTCAGTATGATGGGCATGAGAAGTAGAAGGGTGGTTAGCATATAACTCATTAAAAAATGTGGCATTTTGCTTTTACAGCTATTCTTCTCTAACGATGTAGGAAACAAAGGTTATGGTACTTCAGCATACACCGATAAGGGATTCCAAGACTGATGTAGGCGAGATGACTGTTTTAAAACATTAGCACTTGCCAGAATCACACATGTGAAATGTTTGCTATTCCTTATATAAGTTTAAGAAGGGAATGAAGCTCTTTTGAGAAGGGAAACTAATGGTCGTACTGCTGGATGAAGCCAAGCAGGTGCATCTTTTTAAAGTTCTATTACTGAAATGTAATGGAGAGATTCATCGCTATTGTTCCATGTTTGGAGAAAAGTGGAATACCGTTCAGGATTCACAATGAAAGAGCTGATGCTTTGGGGAAAGGTTGATTTCTAGATCCAGTCAATATGCTCCAAAAATATGATACCATAATGGCAAAGCATGTGTAACAATTCCCTGGAAATGCTACCTATCTGAGAAATTTCCTCCAAATTGATTTAATTATTATAACATTGTACAATGAAAGACTGTTTCTTTACTAGATGGAAAATAGTCTAAATAATTGCTAATGATACTACTGAAAGTTGATATCATAAGTAAATATCCATTGTTGTGAAGTATTTTAACAATAAAAAACATAGCCCATTTTCACGTTTTGTGACCTTTCAGAGACTATTCACTACTGCTGTTCGGTCTGTGTTTGATCAGTTAAATGATGTCCTGAACATTCTTAAAACTGATTATCAGCAATGTCGGTCTGTTCTGATGGTGCATCTACTATGTCTAGTTACTCTGTGGGGAGTTTAAATGAAATACAAAAGAAAGAAACTGAAATAATCTACGTAAACTGCTATACACATTGTTTGGACCTCATTCCAACAAATACATATATTTCATGTAAGCAAAACATAATTCTTGAATTATTTTTCCATTATTCAGACTTTTCTGCCTTCTTGGAAGGCAGTACTACGTGACATGCAGTAAGGAAAATTTTCTAAGCAGAAGGATCCTAGTTGAAGACTTGGAAGTTATGGTCAAAAGCAATTTGGGCTTGAAGAATCCAAGAAGTGGCTACTATACATTAAGCTGCCCTGTCATTTTATAAGCTTTACAACTGATTGCCAAGCATCTTGACTTGCTATTACTAAAATAAAATGTAAGAGTTTTGTAAGTGTCAAGTAAAACAAGGTATTTGAAGAGTGCTGTAAAAAAATAAATTAAATGAAAGGGGGAGTCCCACCCATTAACTAAATTCATTTAAGTTCATCTTTGCTCTTCATATAATGCATTTTGTTCTATAGAGTGGAAATTGTGAATAAGGCTCTTTGAATTCCATATTCTAATTTATGCAAACTTTTTACTCCTGCCATTACAATAACTCTTTGATTGTGAGAAGTGCTCCAGAATACTCAATGACAATGTAAAATGTATAGAAAATAATGCATCCATCCCCTCAAGTAAGAAGCAACAAACATGCATGCTTTTTGATGACACATTTTAGTCCCAGGATGATTTTGATGGAAAAGAACAGGAGGTAATAATTTCATTTCACCCACTTTTAGGCTGAATATTATTGGCATTGACTAATGGATTTGAGATAAGAAGACTTATAAAATTGTGACTGCAAGGGGGAAAACTTCTAAGCTTACAAAAGGAGAAATGATACAAAAATCATTGCTAACAAATTAAAAGTGTCTCTTGAGGGGTTGGAAGCTGGGACTTTATGACAGATCTGTGGCTTGAAAAGAATCAGATTGGTCTTTCATATTCCTTTATAAAACTATTCAGAGCTTTGGATTCTCACTTGTAGCAAGCTATTCATATGAAAGAGTCATTCTGGGTAAAAAGAGCCATTATGAATAAAACAAAACAAAACCAAAAAAATCCCCAAGAAACACAATGCCCCTGAAATGCCTCAACTCACTCATGGTACTGACCACTGACCAAGAGCTGGCTTCAAGATCTAATTATGATCATATGACTGAAGAATTTAATTCCTTAACATTTGGGAGTGACAATTTATTCTCTAATACATAAAGATGAAGGAATTTTTTTTCTCTTTTGGGAAGTTTGAGTTAGCTCATTATTAGGGTAAAGATAAAAGATCACAAAAATTGACTGTCTTTTGTTTATGCCCGATTCTCACTACATCAAAAATTGGTGTTCTGTGTTGTTTTTAAAGTTTGCCACAAAAACAAAAGATGTATGTTGATGTTATCCCAGGGTTTACCAGGCAGTGACATTTTTAACTTGGATTTTGGGGACTGTGTTTTTGGAGATTTCTGGGAGAGGGGAATTGGCAGAAGAGATTTTATGAGTTCATTCTCCATCTTGGACCCATAGCCAGAATGGAATAGAATGTCAGGCCTTCAGGTACGTGGTTCTCCACTCTTTCCTTCTAAGATATCGACAAGTCCCCACTGTTGCTGCTGCTGTTGTTTCTATATTGGGCTCAAGAGACTACTGAGAAGTAAAGGCAATGTTTGGTGAGATGATACAAATGCCATTCCAATACACATTCATAATCCCCATCTCTACTATGGGGAAAGAAGTTACTCTCATTAATTGCCTAAGTTCAGTTTTGTCTCTCTGTTTTCTAGCAAAGGGAAAGGAGTGAAAAGCTCTTCAGTTAGTAATGCAAGTGCTAGATGTTTCCTATCCACTTCCCTTCCTCTTTGCTCATTGTCTTTTTATTGCTATACTTTTTATTCTGCTTAAAATAAAGGTAGGTGGACATTAATCCTTGTGTAATTAATGTGGGAGTGGTAGAGATTTGGGGGGAAGGAAGAGAGAGAAATATCCCATCTTGAGGCAGAGACATTTAGGTGGTGCTGGTGAACGTGAAAGGAAAACCGTGAACTCGTATGGAAGTCATAAATATGACGGAAATGCATTGTGATTGCCTCCCTGAAGCCAGCACAATTTCTGTAAACAAGAGTTTATAAAGAAAAAGATTAATATTCTAAATGCAAACTGACCCTTTGGCATAGTAGAAGTAAGCCCTTCAGGGAACAATGAGCTAAGACCAGGGCAGGGGGGTTGGGGAAGATCTTGTATTACCAGTATACCTTGTACATGACACTACATTAGATTCTTTACCAGTGCCTGCTTACATGTGAACCAGCTCCTATTAAGCCTGCTGTCAGAATATATATCCTTTGTTAAACCAGGGGATACTTGTCTTATTTCTCCTTATGATCTTTACATGGGCGGTCTATTTCCCGATGCTGTCCATTAAAAAAATTAACTTCACATAAGTTTTAGTTTCTTTAGTTTTTCTGAGTGAAAATAATGCCCTTTATGATTGAGGATGCAAGAAACATCAGTATTAAAAAAATTCTTCAGGTGCACACTCTATTGATACATGCTCCACATGACTATGATGGGCAGGTGGCCAAATGATTCAGGGGTTTGGTTTCAATCAGTGATTCTCAATGTAACTATAACATCTGTATGAAGCTACCCGACATTTTCCCCTAACTGTATGACCACAGCTTGTAATTAACCTATTAGTTTAATTTAAATTTAAACTAACCAGCATTTGTTTTCTTTCCTTACCTGTCCCCCCTAAGAAAAGTGAACCTCTTGTAATAAATATGCATAGTCAAATAAAACAAATTCTCACATAGACTGTATTTGAAAATACCATTATTAGGTTTAGGAAAGAATCACATACAAGCCAATACCTATCTACCCAGACAACTCTGCTCCCATAAGGAGGGACTGTTTCTGCAATGCCCCCCCTACCCCGAAACACATGAGGGTGCTGTCCCTAAAAATATTGACAAATAAGGGATGCAATATTTAATTTGAATGAGGTCAGGGAAGACATACCATCACCAGCAAATTATTGTAGCTTTATAGATACAAAAAAAATTGTCTTTAGGACCACTGGTATAGACTAACAGGTCATTTACTAGGGAAACATATTCATTTGCTCTTTCCTACTCAGAGAACTGGACTCTTGCAAGGATCCCTCCTCTCTCTCTTAAACATACATATGATAGGCACCTACTCCCTGGAACAACAGAAAAACAGATAACAAACCTGGCAATTTTGGAAACTTTGCTCACCAACTGATGCCAAATGAAGTGAGCAGAATCTGAACAATTTAAATGGTAACAAAGAAAATAAACTTTGAAAGATTTAAGAACTGAGATCAATACAAGGACCAACCATAGCTCCAGAGAACCTAACATGAAGCATTGTACCTACTTCCTGATTGAGAACTGATGGACTCAATATGGAAAATGAGAAAATACATTTTTGGACGTGGCCAAAGTTGGAATTTGTTTTACTTGGCTGTGCATATTTGTTATAAAAATTTTCATTTGGAGGAGAGACGGATGGATGGGAGTAAGATAAAATAGGAAGGAGGAAAGGAATAAACATTTATATAGTATCTACTATGTTCCAGACATTGTGCTAGGCACTTTACGAATACTATCTCATCTAATCTCACAACAACCTTGCAATGTAGGTGGTGTTATCTCTATTTACAGTTGCAGAAACTGAGGCAAAAGTTGTGAATTAAATGCTTATGTTAAATAAGGTAAAAGAAATATAAAATAAAAAAATATAAAAATGTAAAATAAAATTTGATCTTTGCTCTAGTCCTTGTCTTGAAGTCCTCTCTCTCAAATGCCTGTCCTTCCTTAGTCATATCATATCTTCACTATGCCCTCTCTTTTGACAAGTTTCTATTATTGAGTTACAGCTAAGAAGGTGAGACATTATCCATACGCTGTGCAATCTGTGGGTCAGTGAAAAAACAAAACAACAACAGAAGTGCAATGGCGAATCCTTCTTTTGAAATGTTGATTGAGACCCTGTCTTTCCTTTAGATGACAGTCCTGATTTTGAAAGGACAAATTCTAAGTTGGAAGAAGAGCTTGTTCAAAGATGGATTCCTTTTAATATTTTATATCTAAGTTTATATATGACAAAGAAGCCTGGGAACTCCCTATGGATGTTATCATTACATAGAGAGCCATTGATTGGCATCAAACTTGTCTATCCTCCCTCTCTTAGGAGTCTGCACTTCCATTGCATTTGTCATTATTCATAAAGGTTGTATTTCTTTTAATTTCAGAAGGCTCAAGTCTAGGGTGCTTTCATGCTATATCCCTTTTTAATCACCACATGGCAGAGCACAATGCAGCAGCTTCAGTATATTGTATTTCTTGGGGAAATGGAAAACACACTCAACCAGCTCCACTGACAACAGACCAAAAAATGGCTTCCAATTAATAGCCTCCATTCTTAGCAGTTTCATGGCTGGTTTTCTCCATGCTTTTTGTCAGTACATCAACTCTGAGAGGGGATGAAAACACCTTCAAGGAGGTATACAAGTATTTTTCATGGTTTTTTAGGGTCCCCCCAACTTAGGTAACAAAATACCAGGCTGAAAATTAGTAAAGAATGGGAAACAGTATAAGTGCCCATCTGTTATGGAATGGTTAAACAAATGGTGACATGTGAAAGTAATGGAAAATTACTATATTATAAGAAACAATGGGTGTGAAGAATCCATAGAATCATGAGAAGACTTAAATGAATTTATGTAAAGTAAGCAGAACTAGGAAAATGATATACACAATGAATATAACAAAGAACATTGTTCAGTCATTTCAGTTGTGTTTGACTCCTCAAGACCCCACGTGGGGTTTTCTTGGCAAAGATACTCAAGCGGTTTGCTGTTTCCTTGTCCAGCTCATTGTACAGATGAGGAAACTGAGACAAACAGGGTTAAAAGACTTGCCCAGGGTCACACAGCTAGTAAGTGTCTGAGGCTGGATTTGAACTCAGGAAGATGTCTTCCTGACTCAAGGTCTTGCATTCTATCCACTGTAGCACAAGGTATATAGGAGACCAAAAACAATAACAGTAACAAATCCACAAACAAAAAACAAACCACTGTGCAACTTTAATGATAAATCTTGGCTTCAGGGAAGAGTTTAGAAAATTAATCTTTCTAATCTTCACTGCAGTGGTAGGGGACCAAGGGCTTGGAAGGAGGTATAGAGCACTAGGGTTGAAGTCAAGACAGACCCAAGTTCAAATCTTGCCTCTGACACTGGCTGTGTAATCCTCTCACTCCTGACTCCATTCACTCAGTTTCCTCATCTACAAAATGAGGCTGTTTAACTTACCTGCCTCTAAAGTCTCTTCCAGCTCTAAATCTATGATCCTATGAATATCGTCCATCCTCTCCTACACGGCTGACGCATTCATTACTTTTCCTGAGTGGCCTTTTTTTCTCTATTTCTTTTTGAATCTCTATTACAAGCGTTAACACAGGGGTTACACAAGGGATGGCTTACTGGGTAGAGGAGAGGGGAAAGACATATTTAGAAATGAGTGCAATGTAAAAACAAAAGATATCAACAAAAACAACATAACTTGTTAACATTAAAAAGAAAAGGCACTTGTTGGGATAGGTCAGTTTTCCTTGATTGGTTCCCCATGGCAGCAGTACCTGTGTGGTACTCACTCACACCCTGTCCTAATGTTCTGATTCTTTACACACCAGACCTCTGGGACATCTGTTAGCACAGGGTTTGGGAGGAGAGCAGAGGAGTAAAAGGTGTTGGGCACAAAGAGGACCAAGATCAGAAGACTAGACAGAGAAGATGAAACCAAAAAAGAAAAGGGGTTGGGGGAGGAACATGGAACAACTATAGAGGAGAAGGAGAAAATTTAGATAGAGGAAGGAGAAATGTATGAGAAAAATCTAGCTTTATGCTTGGTCTGACATTCTTGCTCTGAGATAATCTTAGCAAAAACAATTTTGTTATTAGTTGGACCAAAAGACAGAATAGAAAGCACTGCAATAGCTAGCAAAGCAGCCTTTTCCCCCTGTGTGTTATGAAAATTCGCCAAAACAGAAAATATTAAGTCACCAAAGGTCTCCTCATTTTTCCTTTTTAACTTATCAAGATAAGACTCCCACCCCAGGTTGTCAAGGGTTGATCTTTAGCTAAACCAATGAAAGGAAGCTGCTTGGTAAAGGTTGAATAAAATGGAACATAAACTCCATAGAACCATCCTATAAAACAGGCCAAGTCATTGGCAAGGTTCCCTTTACTATGTAATTTAAGAAAGAGCTATCTTGATCCTAGAAGAGCTCAGTGGCCTTCATGGAGAAGACTAATAGGTAAAGCGAGGAGGGGGTACATGGAAAAGCGAAGTGGGGGTGGGATAGATGATGCTTATAAAATAGCTTTTGGTTTGGTTTTAGGTTTGAACTCATACCCCACAGTCACAGCAGCTCTTAACTGTTCAATTTGCCAGGTACGTCTCCCAGCCAGGCCCTGGCTGTTTTATCCCATTTCTTTCCTGAGAGGTTGAAAGGTGGATGTATTTGTATGGTAAAAAAGGAGTAAATTCCTGCAGCAGGAGAGCAATGAAATCCTAGAGCTTTTAACTCTGTAGTGCTTCTTTTAAAAGCTACTTTTCATCACGTCGTAGTAAACTGTGTTTGCTCATAGAGGACACACCTCCTGACTTCATGAATTTTCACTGGCTGTTTCCCTACGCCTGAAATTCTCTCTCCCCCTTCTTCTCTGTCTCCTGGTTTTCTGGATTCCTTCAAGGCCTACCTTTTACAAGAAACCTTCGTCAATCCCCCTTAAAGCTAGTACCTTCCCTCTGTTGATTTATCTACAATTTATCTTGTAAGTATCTTGTATGTACATGGTTGTTTGCATGTTGTTTCTCCCATTGGATTGTAAGCTTTGTGAGAGCAAACACTGTGGTTTTTCTTCTTTATATTCCTTACTTCTTAGCACAGTGCCTGGCACACAGTACGCATTTAATAAATGCTTATTGACTTGACTTAGCTACATTAAGTGTGGCCAAGCAAAGCATAGAGAATTCAGTTCCACAGATATCTCCAACCCTTCGTTGTATTCAATCCAATTCCAATCTTCTCTGTAATCCAGACTTTGAGAAAGAGAAAAAAATAAGACTCCTTGAAATTTCACTTCCTGTCCTTGCCTCCTGACCTTAAGGTCACTCAGGATGAGCCATAAAAATGGACAATGGAAAGAAGAAAGCCAAAAAGGGAACAAAAGTCCTGTATAATCATTCCACAGACTGGATACCTTGCCCCTGAGACTTGGTTCAATTATAATTTATAAATGCAAACATCAGTGTGTAACAGTTCTTGCACATCATCTTGTTATACCTAAAATTATATTTATTCTATGAGGAAATGCAGGTTTGTCTTGGTTCAGGAGGCTAGTACAGGGAAACCAAGGGTTAATAATCTTTTTCAGGGGCCAAGGTATCCCTTCGGAAAAAATACTCTTGAATTGCATGCACCTCTTTGTTAATTTTTATTTTTATTTATTTTCCACTCCTAAAAAAGAAAAAAAACTACCCTCTGGGAGGGTCTTAATCTTAAAACAACCACCAACCCACGATATTGACTTTGCCTTGCCCTACTGACTCTGGGCAACTTTAGCAAACACTAAATTAGCAGAGACTAGCCAATAACCATAGAAATGGTGCTGGAGGCCAAGCTTGGAAAGGGGCGGGGGAAGTAGACAGCTGCTACAAAGAAATTACGGAGGGCCCAGTACAAGAACCTAGAACGAAATCAATATAGGAAATAAGATATGGGATGAAACTGGCCAGTGCTGGGGAGAGAGAATTGTTATGTTGTACCACTAAGGAAAGACTTCAAATTCAAATATTGCTAGTAATAAGAAAGGCTCTCAAATCACACACATGAAGACCTCACCTTTATTCCACGTGGGAACACAGCTGCTTGGAAAACAGAAGGGCAAACCTTTTAGTAGAGATCACCTCACTGAATCATTTGGAAGCTAGAGAGAAGAATATGGCCCTTCCTTTAATCTCTTTGAGTATTACTTTGCACAATGGGCAGGAAATTGACTTGTAAACTGTTTCTATTCTCGCCAACAAATTCCAGGTCCCAAGGATAAAGCTCTGGAGGCAAGAGGTTTTCGGCTTTCTATTTAAGGACCTGTGTTTTTGGAATTTACTGACCCACTGGGTCACATGAGGACCCTGCCAGCTGACTCTTGGGTCTGAGTCAAAATACAGCTACCCTAATGGATCATCTGTAGCTAATTCAGTCATTCAATCTAATTGGAAGGTCAATTTGACTTACCAAGACATTTGAATTACTTAAGGAGTTTTCTAGAGGACGACAGATTTATTACTTTTATGCACTACAGTAATTAGAATTAGACTCAATAGGTGGCCTGGGATAGCAATCCTTAAGGGACCTATAACAATAGCATCCCAACTATTCATGTGGAAATATTTTATACTACTCGTTTGCCTAGAAAATGCTCTAAAAATAGTTCAAAGTTAAATTTTAGCCCCATTCCTACCAAACTTACTAAAAATTCTTCATTAATGTGTTCTAAGCTAATGATGCTATGGCAGGGAGGAGGGGGGAGACAGGAGTTTTGAGCTTTGAGGGAGGTGGCAGGTAAGCTCAAGGTTTAGGGCAGTTGCTAGTGCAGTGGATAGAGCATCAGGCCTGAAGTCAGGAAGAGTCATCATCTTCATGAGTTCAAATCTGACCTCAGACACTAGCTGTGTGACCCTGGGCAAGTCACTTAACCCTGCATACCTCAGTTTCCTCATTTGTGAAATGAGCCGAAGAAGGAAATGGCAGAACATTCCAGTATCTTTGCCAAGAAAATCCCAAATGGGGTCATGAAGAGTCCAATACTACTGAACAAAAGCATAAAATTATCTCAGGAAGGGTAGGAATGCACCCATTTTCCTACCTTCTAATTAGTTAATGACACACACTTGGGGTTCTGCCTGGGGAGCTAAAATACTCATTTTGGAGACTCCTGCCGAATATCAAGGGTCTGCAGACTTTTTCTGTAAAGGTCCAGATAGTAAATATTTTAGGTTTTGTATGCCAAGAGGAAAAATAGAGGATATTATGTAGGTACTTAACAAGAGAGAAAACAGATTTATACATTTTTTATTTATTAAGTTCAAAATATAATTTTTTTTGTAATACAAGTCTACTAATGAGAAGAATACAATTCTTTTTGTGGGAGTAAGGAATAACACTTTGCTTAAGTGGGATTCAAAGTTAGTGTTTCCTTTCATCAAAATCCATTGCAAATGTTCATCTGTCAATCTGATCCGTAATGAGATTTTATGTATTTCATCTTTGAAAATGTCTTTTCACACAGATAGATTCTGTCAAATAGAGACATCAATCGATGATCATGATTTCAATTGATCATACAAATCGTGAGACATTTATAGACTTCTTTTAGATTCTTCTCTTGATATTTACCTTTTAGCATGTCGTGTCATCTCATTGCAGATGAATGATTTCCATTTGAAGGTTAGGTGTGAGATCCTACATTGTACAGTCTATGGATTTTCAAATCTAGAAATTTCTTTCAAACTTGCATTGAGGTCTAAAAAAACACTGCTGGAACTAAAGCGTAAGCTCAAAAGACATATCTGTCAGAAATTTATGTGGGAATAGAGATCTCGCCTCTTGTTTTAATTTTGAACAGTGTGGGAAGTATATAAACCAGCTTATATTGCTTGTGATACAAACAATGGTAATTGTCATTGAATTAATTTTGCCACAATGTAAGTTTCTCATGTAAGTACTGTTTTGCCTTAAAATTTTAGGTTAAATTCATCAAGAAACATCAAGTCTGCAGCAAAAACTATTTCCAAGGCCATGATAGCTAGGTGGCACAGACCTGGAGTCAAGAGGACTCATCTTTATGAATTCAAATCTGACCTTTGACACTTACTAGCTGGGTGATCCTGGGCAAGTCCCTTAATCCTGCTTGCCTCAGTTTCCTCATCTGTAAAATGAGCTGGAGCAGGCAGTGGCAAACTGTTCCACCATCCTTACCAAGAAAACCCCAAGTGGAGTCACAAAGAGTTGGACAAAACTGAAAATGACTCAACAAGAAGTTGAGGGTGATCCTCATTCAGCAAATTTCAATTTCAGCCATAAGCTCAAAAAAATCATTATAAAAATCTTTGCTTTTCTTTTTCCTAATGCTGATGATGAGTATGTATTGGTAATTAAAAAATGTCATGGGATGGCAATTCACATGGTATTTGAAATACTGTCAAATTATGTGACTGTGATTTATAGTATGCCAGGCAGCAATGCAAAGGGAAGAAAATACCACATATGATCTCTGTCACAACTTTTTAATTCTACCCACATAATGCAAAAGCAGCTATAGATAATACATAAAAAACAAACAACATGACTGTGTTCCAATAAAACTTTATTTATGGATACTGAAATTTGAATTGTACATAATTTTCATGTGTCATGAAATATTCTTAAAATTTTTTCAACCATTTTAAAATGTAAAAAACATTCTTAGTTTACTGGCCATATCAAAACAGGTGGTGGTCTGGGTTTGGCCTACAGGCTATAGTTTGCCATCCCCTGCTCAGTATAACACAGTCCCTTGCATATAGTAGGTGTTTAATAAAATTTGTCATTTTTGTTTTCATATAATTGGCACCTAGCCCAGTGCCTTGAGCAGAATAGGCGCTTAATAAATTTTTAGTACCTTGAATTGGTTCTACTACAAATGAGTTCCACAACTAAAAAGCATTAATACTCCTCTATTCCTCACTTGTCTTCGATCCAGCCTCCTTGCTGTTCCTCAAACAACTTATCTGGGACAGAGTCATGGCTCAGGCACTTTCCATCTACGTTACCTCGGAAATTCATCTTTCTGAGGCCCAATTTTTTCATCTGTGAAATGGGATAATAATTTCTGTTCTACTTGCTACACAGGATCTTTGCACAAACCAAATGAGATAATATTTAAGTGTCTTTGTAACCAAAGAATTCTACATAAGGCACTATTATTATCATTTTATGCCCATCCTTATGTTTAATGGAGCTCAAATAGAAAGGGTCCTAGGACAAGTCACTGTCCTTCTGTGTTCAAGGTGAACTCTTACACAGGTTGATAAAGTAATATATTTCTGTAATTGAACTAAAAGTGTTGAGATCTGTAAGCTCATTAAAAACATCTTTAGGAAAACCCCATTGGCAGAGAGGACAATGAAGATCATTCATTCTCCTTCCTGTCCCCATATGGTTTTGATTTCTTCCTTGAGGTTTCTATACTTTGAGAGCTCGTTGTTCTCTGTAGTTTGGAGGTTACGAGTGTTTGTTGTAGCAAAATCAATTAAAAAGTCCTGTTCTTATATTCTGTGGGTCAGTATTTTGTCCTAGTGATTATGAAAAGTTTTATCTTATGATTGTTCTCTGAGGCTGGTGTAGCTGAATTCTAAAGGATATTTTGAAGATTTTATTTCTAGCATGGAGATGAGTCATCTTTTCATTTATGAAGACTTAGGAACTTTTGGCTTACAGGGTATTCCCAAAGTCTTAATAAAATTTAAAACCTGAAAACTGCAATTTTGGGACACACTGTATTTTTCTGGCTACTTGATCATGTCTTTCTAGGCCTGGGGTTCCTCACCTCTTTTCTATTAAGGCTCCCTTTGGCAGCCTGATAAAGCCCATGAGCCCCTTGTCAGAATGACATTTTTTAATGCATAAAATAAAATACATATGATTACAAAGGAAACCAATTCTATTGAAAATCAATAATCAGTTTTTTAAGTTTATAGACCCCAGATTAAGAGTCCCTGTTCTACGTATTTAGTAAAAGACAGTCTTTTTGTGTTGTACAGTTTCTACTATTTCCTTCCAAAACTCTACATCCATCTATAAATCCAAACTGTTCTTGTACTGTCATGAACCTCTTTATTTCTGTAAGCAAATATGCTTAATTCAGTCATTTGTTTGTTCTTTTTTGGCAACATTATTAGTTGAGTTCATGTTGATTTCACCCATGGAAGGCCTTTTGGCTTCTTTATTAGAGCTCAGCTGTTTCATGACCTGCATTCAATGTTAAACCAGCATGAGCTATAATCAACAGCTCCAGTTGTCTACATCCACCATCAGTCTTTATTTACTATTACTCTTGGAAGTGAGATCTGGTCATGAAGTGTTTCTATAGATTCTTAACCTGTTAATCTGGCAATGTGAAAACATCTATAATTGTTATTATTAACATATCCCCACTAAAATCAAGTCAAGAAGCATTTATTGAGTGCCTTCTATGTGCCAGGCATGGTGCTATTCCAAAGCCTCATTTTGGCGTGCCAGTGATCCATGATTATCAAAGGTTATGTCTACAAAACAAAAGCTCCATTAGGTTCTAACAAACTGAAAAGGCTTTATGAGCCAGTTACAAACTTCATCTCTGGTATCCAAGGACTGGCCTGGCTAAATCAGGGGAGACATTACTATCAGATTGGCCACAGGGTGATGAATTTTTCAGCTCTAGCAACTCATGAGAAACATCTACTAAATCATAGATGGTTTGCTATCTACATGAGGGAAAGAAGGGCCCACACTGACAGGACCTTGAGATACTGATATCTTGTATTATTCACAACACAGAACCAGCCCTTCCAAGGGAATTCTAGTTGAATTGCAGTCTAGTTTTCATGTATATACTGGGCTCCTTCTGGAAATTCTGGGGTAAAAAAGAAAACAAAACCCAATAGAAATAGACAAGGGCAGTTTTGTCATTGTAATCACACTGCCTGGCACAAATGTGGCAGTTAATGATTGCTTCTTGAATTGATTTGAGTCCTATGACTTCATCTTGCATGCTGTTGGTACTTATGGGACCAATTGAAGGAATTAGGGGTGTTTAGCTGGGAAAAGAGAAGACTCAGGAGGATGTGAGAAGTGTGTTGGGATATTTGAAGGAATGTCATATGGAGGAGGGATTAGATTTGTTTTATTTTGGTCCCAAAGAGCAGAACCTGGAGTAAAGAGTTGGAGGAGGGGCCGATTTACAGGCCTGATGGGAGGAAAAAACCTTCCTAGCAAGTAGATTGTTAGGAAGTGGGATGCATTGCCCCAAGAGATGGTGGGTTTCCTTTTTTATGAGGAATGACCTCCCAAAAGAAGGTCTATGACCTCTTGTTAGGCACATTATAGTGTGGGTTCCTTTTGAGCATGGACTGGACTAGCTGCCTGCTGAGGTGACTTTCACCTCTAGAACTTTATAATTCTGAGAAGGTGATCCCCCTTCACACTGTTGTCCTTGAACACTGTTGCTGTTCTTCAGTTATTTCACCCAGAATTAGTCAAGAGCGTTGACTTCTTCCACAAAGGGTGTTTGTCTAGTTCCAATCCTGGACCAAAATCAGCATGTACTAGATGGGTTGAAATTGCTCCACCTAGGTGTGGACAGTTCCCAGGGGCTCAGAGACCAGAGCCTGAGTGCTTGAGTGCCAAGAGGTAGTTAGTCCTTAACAGAAATCCTACCCTGCAAACCACATATTTACAAAGGATTCGGCTCAGCTAAGGACCATTTGAATTAACGGAGAATCAGCAGGAGTCTTTACCTCAAAACTCAAAACAAGACCTCTTTCAAGGTTCAAAAATGTTTGGCAAAACTTGTTCCTAATGTCCCTGAACTTTGCGGTTTGGGCTTTTCAGGCAGCCAATAGCTTTTATTAAATATCCATTGTGGAAAGCACACTGAACAGCCCCAGAGACTTGCAAAAGGCAGCAGAAAATGTGGTCCTTGTCCTCCAGGGATGTTGAGTCTAATGTGGGAGGCATGTTGTAAAATTTCCTGCAAGAAAAGGTTGCCTACAGTGGGTCTTTACCCAAATTGGCCAAAGAATTTTGCAAAAATTGCAAAAAAGATAAAAGGACAGGTTAGAAAACTTGTACCTTTTGAGGTTTATGTTCTGCCTGTCTCCTGCCTATTACAAAGATATGTTCTACCCTCCCAGGAGAGATAAACACACCGAAGTGCCCATACAGCATACCTGGGTACATTGTGACCTCACAAGAGAGATACACATTCGGAAAGGTTCATACAACCATATCCAGGAATACTATGAGCTCCCCCAGAAGGTAGTTTATTCCTTGTTCTTCTCATCTGTGATCTCACAGATTGAAAGTCAATCATTTATCACCACAAGAAATATTCCTTGGTAGTAGAATGCCAAATAGAGCTGCTTGTTAATGTCTAACTGAGCTTTGAAATTGGTGCAATGTTTCTGATGGTCATGTTTTCTGATTATTTGCAGATGACTTACAGCCATGTCTGCTTACATATGGAATGTCAGATTTTTTAGTATTTTCTTTTGAAAACACACACTATTTACTTACTTGCTACTTCAATAAAATCAACGATGACCATGGGAGAAAATCAGAGGCAGCAGTTTGAAAGGAGGGATAATTAGAAACCTTTTGGTCCATTTCTACCCCATTGGGGTAGCTACAATATTTAAACCATGACCATGCTTTTGCTTAAAAAAAACAGGATCTTTTAAAACGATCTCTAGAGAAGGAGATTCTACAGCTTTTGTTCATAGCTCTTTCCAATATTTGATGGTTTTCACTGTCAAGAGATTCTTCCCCAGACTTAGATGAATTGATGCAGGATGAAGTAACTAAAACCTGAATATTGACATGTGCAAAGACTTCAATGGTGTAAATGGAAAGAACAAAAAAGATCTCCAAAACAGAATGCTGGATAATTACAGTAACCTACTAGACTCTAGAAAGAAGCTGGGAAAATTCATCTCCCTCCCTTCTTTGCCAAGGAAGGAGATGGTAGCTATAGAATATTGTATGCACTCAGACCAGCTGAAGTGTTCATTTTGCTAAGTTGCTTTCCTCCCTCTCATTTAAATATCTGTATTACAAGAGACAGCTCTTGTAGGGAGGCAAGGAGGGACATATAAAGAAATGAATGTGATATAAAAACAAAAGGCATCAAAAAGCAAGCGTTAATTAAACATTATTATGTCTTCCAGGGTTGGGGAACCTGCAAACTTGAGGCTTAGGCACTATGTTTAAGGGCTTTACAAATATTTTCTCATTTTATCCTCGAAACAACCCTGAGAGGTAGGTGTTATTATTACTCCATTTTACAGGTGAAAAAAACCGAGACAGACAAAGGTTAAGTGACTTGCCCAGGGTCATGCAGTTAGTAAGTATCTGAAGTCTAAACTCAAGTCTTTCTGTCTCTGGGCAGAGCATTTTATCCACTGGACACCTAGCTGCTTCAATAAATAAAATTGAGATAATTTTAGGAAGAATTCTCCCCTGTAACTAACCTGATGTTTGGATCAAGGTTCATTTTCTTATTTCAGCCATGTGGATCCTAAACACCATTCTAAGTACTCAGTAAGCTCTCAAAAATGTGTTGGTTGGTAGATTAATGGGTAAAAATATAAACAACCACAAAGTAGGGGGTAGAGGATAGGCAAAGTAGCAACTCTTTTTATTCAAGACAATCTTCACTCATTAATAATGAAAACAGCTTCTAATTGGAAAATCCCATATTATTACTGTGGTTTGATTCCATTGAGCTGAGCCTTGTTAGCTAATGAAAACCATGCTGATTTATCTTCTGTGCTGTCTGGAAGTGTATCTGGCTAAACCTGTAGAAAGCTCCTTTATGCCTAAAGACACTGCCACCCACGGCTAGATTTGGTGACGAGATAACAGCTCAGAGGAAATGTTCTCTTCAGTGACATGATCCGTGTTGCTATGTCCTTTAGCTGGTCAGCAACATTTATGTTGGGTCCAGATTCTCATCATACTATAACAAAGACTTAGGGTATTTCTATATAGGCAGAACCTCCCAGCCAATTCAGTTCTTTGCTAGCAACATTTGCCTGTTCTGGAAAACAGGAATGCCTTACAGACTTAAAGAAAATTAGCTATCAAAGTCGATTTACCTGTCATCAATTTGCCTTGATAGAGATATGTAGGACCATGGGAGCACAGTGTTGCTTATCCTGTTAAGCAAGGTGATTTTGTTGGTAGTTTTGCCCCACTGGTGTTTCTTTGCTCTAAAAGCATCCAGTGTAGCAGGGTGTGGGAGGCTTTCTATCAGGCTGTAACTGTATTATAGAAAGGAAAAGGCATTTTAAATTTTTTAATGAAAAAATTAGATCTCACAATGAAATCTCATGAACAGAACTAATAATCACACCTTTCTATCTCTACACCATTATTTTTTATGGATTAAAAAAGTCCATGACATTTTTCTCTAGATTCATGTTATGATGTAATCTCTCTGGTTGGAGACACATGTAAGAGACACAAAAAATACCATAACTGAGGAAATTATTTTCCAGCACACCTATTACCGCAGTGATGGCCCAGTAGAAAACTGGATATGACCTCATTGTATTTCTTTTCCCTCCAGAATGTGTAAAGACAAATTTTCTGTCACATGGTCAAGACATCATTTTGGAAAGAGAATTCTATTATGTAGAATTCCAGGTATTGTAGTAACCAAAGGAGAGTCATATTTCTGTCTGAATATGACACTTGAAGCCTTTTCCACATGCCTTGCTTCTACTCTCTCTTCATCCCTGGATACTGCCATCTGACATGATGATGCCTCTTGAGGATCCGTGAACCCTCCCATCCACCCCATCAATGAACCCCTCCCTTTTCAGCTGAACTCTCTTCTATAGGTCATATCACTAATTAAGGTGTGAATTCCTTGAGAACAGGGACTGAATTACTTTTCCTGTTTGTACCTCTGGTGCTTAGCATACAGTAAATCCTTAAAAAATGCTTTTTTATTCATTCATTCATTCATGACATTTCATCTCTTGTCATGGTACTTTTACATAGGCTGAACCCTCTGCCTTAATGGCCTCTGTCAACCTTTCTACTGGTTAGAAACTGTAGGTCCCTTTAAAGGTATGCTCAAGAAATACCTCCCTTGAGTGATTCTCCTGGTTGTTAGTACAGGAGGGGATAGCAGTAGTAGTAGTAGTAGTAGTAGTAGTAGTAGTAGTAGTAGAAGAAGAGGGGGTAGTAGTAGTAGTAGTAGTAGTAGTAGTAGTAGTAGTAGCAGTAGTAGCAGAAATAGTACAAGTAGTAGTAGTGGTGGTGGTAGTAGTAGTAGCAGTAGTAATAATAGTAGAAATAATATTTTTATTTTGTATACATCCTGTACTTATCATTGAATATGTAATACTTTCCAGTGGAATACAAGTTCCTCGAGAGATTGGACTGTGTCACTTATTTCTTTTTATCACCAGACCTAACATAGTGTTGAAAACCCAGTGGACATTTAATAAATGGTTATTGATTATTGATTTCTTGATTGACTACCATCTTCTAGGACCAGGGCTTTTGGTCAGGGGTCTATGAATTTAGCTTTTAAAAATATTTTAATAACCATATTTCTGTATGATTGGTTTACTTTGGTAATCCTATTTATTTTATTTCATGCATTTAAAAATATTATTTGGAAGAGTCCATAGGCTTCACCAAAGGGGTCCATGACAAAAAAGTAGGGCGGGGATCCCTGATCTAGGGTTAGAAACATCGTTCTACGGTGTGTTTTATCATTGTTCAGATACCTCTTTCTATGGGCTTCAGCTGATTATCATATTACTGCACAAGAAGCACATCAGACATCTTGGGGAAGAAATACAGAGATGATTTATACCTGTCTGCTTCTCCAGAGGGTCAGCAGTCTTGATCACATAGAACAAATGCCAAGGGAAACAAGAAGGAATGCCAGAGTCTAGAAGCTAAATTATTGCAAGCCTTACCTACGGGATCCTTCCAACTCTCCCTCACACTGTCCTCAGAACCTGGTAAGGGAAGGGCCTGCTTGAAAATCAAACACAGGCAGCAAGGGAGATCGATTCATCAGTCACCTGACAGGGATTAGCAACCCAGAACCTTTTTGGGTCATCTTTCAATTTCCTGTGGACGAAAATAATTTTGGAATCTTTTTAATAACAATAATGGTAAAATTGGTATTAATGGAATAGCTATGATAAGGACAACATGTAAAATTTGAATAATATCTATATAGTATTTTATATATTATATATATATATACATAATATATACATAGCACTTTAAGGTTTATAAAAGGCTTTACATATGTTATCTATCTGATCCACACAACAACCCAGTAAAATAGATGCCATTATTTACAGATAAACTGAGGCTGAGAAGAACGAAGTGACCATTATGAATTTTAACTCTATTTCACAGTAAACCAGCAAGCCATACATTTTAGAATTCTACCAAATGCCTTTGTTTTTGCTTCACGTGTCCAACACAGATGAGAAATGGTAAAATATCTATTTGTATAAGGAAGAATTATATTAACTTGAGTGAGGAACACAGCAGAAGCTGGAAGATAAGCCATCTTAATGTATCATTAAACACATATTACTGTGTTATTTCTATAGCTAGAATAAATATATGTATTTGTACGCATACGCAATCTGTAATTGTAGAACAGATCTTACTTAAATAGGAGAACAAATGCCTGAGTAATAATGAAGTGTGGGCTGACCTTCTGGAGATCATTTGCATTGCTCTGACCCAGCTGTATTCTCTCCCCTCTCCCCCTATTGCTAACAAATGCAAAGTCTGCAACAGAAGCCACATTTTTCTGTATCATCCAGGCTTAAATGGGACCACCCTTCACACCCACCCGGCAGAGCCACATTTCCTGGGTAAGTTCAGGGATATTTAACTGTTAGAGACCCACCAGTAATGTAGTAGACCCTTGTAATGGAAAACGGCATCTGTTCACATGATGAATCAACATTTTGAGACTCAGATGAAGCCTCGATTAAAAAAAAAAGATTTTAAGTGCCTGTGTTAAGGAAGCATTGGGAATACAGAGAAAGGCAAAATGATAGTCTGAGGGTGACAATATGTAAATAATTAGGTGCGTTTATAATAGATGGAAGACCTTATGAGAGGTAGAAGCATTAATAGCTGGTGAGAACAGGAAAGCATTTCTATGGAAGGTGGGATTTGAGTTGAATCTTGAAAGAAGCCTGGAAAACCAAAAGGTGGAGGTGAGAGAACATCTCTTGTTTTGGGGGAAAGGCAGTCCAAATGCACAAAGATAAGAATGGAGTTGCAAGTAGGCCAGAGTTTGCTCGATCATAGAGCGAGTGAAGGGGAGTAAACCATAAGAACACTGGAAAGGTAGGATAGGGACCAGGTTGTGAAGAGCTTTAAATACAAAACAGAAGAGTTGACATTTGACCCTAGAAGTAATGAGGAGTCGCTGGAGTTCACTGAACAGTGGTATTGTTGCTTAGGGCAGCTAGGTGGCACAGTGGATAGAGTGCCCGGCCTGGAGTTAGGAAGATTTGACTTCAAATCTGACCTCAGACACCTACTAGCTGTGTGACCCGGGGCAAGTCACTTAAACCTGTCTGCCTTAATCCACTGGAGAAGGAAATGGCAAACCATTCCAGTATCTTCGCCAAGAAAACTATGGATGGTGGTCCATGAGGTCATGAAGAGTCAGACACAGCTGAATGAACAGCAATCAGAAGTATAATACCACTGACCTAGCCTCTCATATTCTACCACTTGAAGATCCAAGGGGAAGATGAGTTTTATATGTATGTATATATATATATACATATATATATATATACATACATATATATACACGTATATGTGCTCACTTTCCCCTTGGACCTTCAATTTTTATATGTGTATAATATAATATATAAATGTGATTACATACATATGTATGTATATATCACACCTATAATATCTGTACAAAATGATTTGCAAACTTTAGAGCACTATACACATTTCAGTTATGAATTACATTATAGTATTCCCTAGACAGGCAAAGTGACGTAATGGATAGAATCAGGGAGACCTAGGTTCAAGTCTCGCCTCAGACATATACTGGCTTTGTGAACGTGGATAAATTACATAACCTTACAGTGTGCCTAAACAACTTTCTAAGACTGGAAAAATTGCAAATTCTGAGCCAATCGGTATCGGTAGAGAGAATTTTCCTCACTGGGAGTTCTCCATACTCATGAAATCACAAGTCTGGTCCAAAAAATAAAGGACACCATTCATTTGATGCCCCAGGGTTTGGTCAGCCATCCCTACGGTTTTTTTTTCCACGATTTACGAATAAAATCTTAAATCTCTGAACAGAAATCTCTTGTTTTCTCTTCAATAGCATTCTAGAGTTGTGCTGTGAATAATGGGATTATTGGGTCAAAGGGTGTGATTATTTTTATAACATCAAGTTGATTTCACTCACTCTAAATTTTTAGTGCATAACCTCAGCTGGCTCTTCACCACGGTTCGCCAATCCTTTTCTCTTTGTTATTGAGTCCGTATCTCATTCCCCACAGCAACTGCTCCAAATATTTTCCTCTCTCCTCGGCTCCCAACCACAACCCCTCCCACCTCCCAATTTACAGCAGATGACTTGGCTTCGCTCTTCTCAGGGGTTCATGAGAGTGTCCAAACTCTTGCCTTCATTCCCCTCCTTTCTTTCAAGCTTGGCAGAATTGCTAACCCTTTTTGTCTTTCCTTCCTCTCTCTCAGAAGTCTCCCCTCGAGTCTTCAACTTCATCTCAAGACTGTCTTCTCTCCTTTCTCACCATCCCAACTAAGCTTTTAGTCAAGTGCCAATGCCTCTATTTCTTTACCATCTTCTCCTCCGCCCTGGGCAGTCTACTCTTCCCTCCTTCTACTTTACACAAAGTGCTCTCTCAAAGGCCACCAGTGGCCTCCTAATTACCAAATCCACTGGCCTTTCCATCCTCCTCACTCCTAGATTAACCTGGGGTCTGTGAATTTTTTTTTCAATTTATATGTGTGTGTATATAGAGTATATTTCAGTACAAGTGGTTTCCTTTCTAACCCTATCTGCTTTATTTTATGCATTTAAAAACATTAATCGATAAACATTTATTAAGCACCTACTATGTGCTGAGGATACGAAAAAGGGCAGAAGATAGTCCCAGCCCTCAAGAAGCTCACAGTCTAATGAGGGAGACAAAACACAAACATATATGTGTATGTGTGTGTGTGTGTGTGTGTGTATGTATGTATGTGTATGGGTGCTCTACAAATATTATCTATTTTATCCTCACTGCAACTATGGGAAATAGATGCTTTTCTTGTAGGTGAGGAAACAGAGTCTGACAGAGTAAATATTTGAGGTAGCATTTGAACTCAGATCTTCTTGACTCCAGGCCCACATCTCTGTTTGCCACATAACCTACCTGCCCTAGCAGATTAAAAACCTTGTTCTAAATATTCTCTCCTTCCTTACTTCATGAGATGTAATTAATTGGTTCCTCTAATTCTATTACTGACCTTTTGCTATCTCTTTCACTGGTTCTTCTTCCTTTTCTAAGCCAGTCTTCACATATCCTGCCAGACATATGGGTCTGACTTTCCAGATTATGCCATAATGACACGGCTACTTTCTCATCCTGGAACTTGCCTACACCATTCCCACCCCTTTTTTCCATTGGTGGTTTCCTTTTGGGACCTCCATTTTAGGCATTGGCCCAGGTGGTCATGCTTCACTCCCTTCCTGGAAGTGCTTCTGACTCTCCTGGATTTCTACCAGCATAACACAGCTGCCTTCATCACCATGTCATGTGAAGGTATCATCTCTCTCCTCCTCTCTAGTCCTTTTCTGACTTGTCTTCCCCCACTGCTATATAAGCTTCTTAAGGTTAGAGACTGTCTTTTGGTTTATAATTTTATCCCCAGTGCTTGGCACCTAGTAAGGCACTTAATAAATGCTTGTTGCCTGCCTGTCTAGAAAATCTTTCTTAATCATAAATTTGTTAATGTCAATCCTCCATTAAAAAAAGCAAATATAAATGAAGAACCATTGCTCCCTGGGAAAAATTCAAAATTCTTATCCTGGCATTTAAGGTTTGAACAAACTAAAGTCACTGTGCCTTTCCAGCCTTATTTTCTGCTCTTGCCTACAGGTATTCTATTATCCAACCAAACTGAATTTCTCATTGTCTTCTCAATATATCCTGAAATTTCCTGCCTCTATTCTTGCATTTATATCATTATCTATGGTTTAGGTGCCTTATGTTTGCCCCCCAATATGCTGAATTCCTATGATCCTTTTAAAATCTAAGGCATAGACTATAAAAAGCTTTCCCTGGTTTCCCCAGTCAGTAATACCTATTTACTCCTCCAACCTCCAAGAGCTGTGCATTTGTACCATTCTTAAATGAATAATCAAAACACATAATGGTGTATATTGTACGTTGGTAGATTGTAATATCTATGAAATCAAGACCTTTGCTTTGGCTAAATTTTATGTCTTCTCTGTTGCCTAGCACAGTGTTTTGCATATAGCAGTTATTTATCCAACATTTTTTTCAGAAAGATTCCATAGATTGGCAATTCCACCATCAATAGTTTAATATAGTAGACATTGGCATATTCCACCATCGTTGATGTTTGTCATTTAGAGTTGAGGATGTGGTGGGATGGAATTGTGGAATGGCAGAAAGTAACTCAAGATAAAATTAATTTGTTTGAACATCAGGTGCAAGTATAGTGTTTGGAATGCCTATTTTTAAATCTTTTACCACACACAGAGACAGACAGACAGATAGACAGACAGACAGACAGACAGACACACACACACACACACACACACACACACACACAAAGCCAGTATCAAGCTATTGATGATGGATATGGTTGGTCACAAAAAGAGATTGGGCAGTCATATAGCACAGTGATTAAGAACAGATGGACAGCCCAAGTTCCACATTAGTATTCATAATATATATGTAATATCTATAATAATAAGAATTAACATATACATGTATTATATATACATACATACACATTTAAAACAAGAGGAAGATGTCCAACATATTGGGGAGATATTCTAGGGAAGATATAGGGAAATATATGGGCAAAAATCACATAGGATGTTGTTGGGGTGGGCTTAATTCAAGCAGCCTTTTAAGTTCAGGTTTGATTTTGGGATGAAATGAGATATTCACAAGTCATTGAAGAGTTAGGAAAGTTAACAGAAGGAGATTTACTTTGTCCTGATATGGCAAGGATATGCAACAAAGATAGAGTGACACGTAGCATCAACTTTGGTAGATGTGGCCTTTCTTTCCTCCTTTTGGAAATGCACCTTGTCAGCCAGTCAGCAGGGTAGAGTATGGTGGCTTATATGATCTCAGGAACCCCCCAAATGTGAGAGACCAGGATTTTGCATGAGTGGGAATGTTTATGTCTTTAAATGAGCAAGAAGCTGCATCAAGGAAGAAATCAGGTCTGGGGACAGCTTTGTTATCTTTTAGAGTAAATTTATTCCTGGCACAAGAAGGAGGTGGGAGGCATAGACAATTCCTGTTAGAGACATGCGCCTCAACCATGTTGTGGGGAAATGCTGGTAGATATTAGTTTTATCACAGATGGAAAGGCATGAGAGAGTTGCCATCAGAAGCAAGGGTACCCACGTCAATTAGATGATGGCTATAATTAAAGTTGGAATTAGTATGACCACGCTGCAATTGCAATTAATATGACCATATAACATCACTAATACCAATGAGTTTTCAGTCATACAAGAGTAGGCTATTACATTTCTATCCTAATTCATAGTTTTTGTTAACATTCAGATGTTCATGTGTATTTATTTTATTTATTATATATTTTGTTCTGTAATCTATGGCTCATGATTCTATAACATATAATTCAATAAGGTTTATATGCTCTGTTGACTAAGTGTGTTATGAGGTGACCCATTCCCTAGGAGAGGTTATTGGAAAGAAGTAACAAGTCTTATTTCTAAGGTTTTTATCTTAAGAAAGTTTTATTCCCTTAAGTGGTGGCAGGGGAAACTTAGCAGCAATGAATGACAGCCAAATAAATCTGAAGCAGTTCATTACTAACTTGACCACAGCAGCAATGCTGTCCCTCTGCACCTTAATAGATGTTCTTTGAATCATAACCTTTCTCCTTCACCATTATCATCATCATCATCATCAAGCACTTTACATACTGCATCACCTATGGGACTTAGGATACGTTATTATGCTATGTTATTATTAAAATGAACAGATTATTGTTATTGTTATTAATATGTTAAGTATTTTAATCCTTATTTTTGTAATTATGGAAACTGAAACTTGGAAAGATTAGGTGAATTTTCTATGGTCACACAATAAGTATCGGAAGTTGGTTTTGAAGGCAGAGTTTGACTCTGAAGTGCTGCATTCTCTTCTCCCCCACATTCATTTAAACCTCACATTTTTTCCTTTGAGATAGGACCAAGGATAATGACTCTATTTTACAACAGTAGACTGAAGCACAAAGCTTGAGAGAGCATCCCTACGCCCTATAACAAATCAGTGGTGGAACAAAGAAAAGTTGGAGTTCCTCATTCCTTCTTGTTTAGTCTATTGATTTGACCAGAGTGCTTCCAATATGTCTGCTACAAACAACCAAGAACTCCAAGAAACTGACAATCAAAATCCTAGCTAATGGACTAAATTAACCTTACAGAGATTCCCTCTTGTTCTGTCAGGCTCAGTCCTAAAATTGATTCTCATTTCTTTCCACACTCCTTGTACCTCTTTTCCACACTCCTTGTACCTAGCTTTTTTGGAAATCACAAGTGCTGTGGGAAAGATGATGTTCATGGCATAGGCAACGATGAAAATCTAATTCCTCAATTCCAGGTGAATAGTTTATTCAGTACACAGGACGCCCACTGGCATGACAGGTCAAGCACACAAAAGCATAAATAATCAAAATTAATGAAATAGTAGAATGTAAGCTTCTTGAGAGCAGGGGTTATTTTGCTTTTGTCAGCCCAGCATATAGTAGGCACTTAATAAATGCTTGTTGATTGAATGACAGCACATATTTGTATTCAGGAAGTTATAAAGACCAAGCAGTAATGATGTGGGTAGGGAAGAGAGGAGAAACCAAAGAGGAAGGCCTGAAAATGGAAGCTGATGGTCTTAGAAACTATAGGAATACAGAACCAAGCATACCATAAGAATTCTTTGACATAGGTATCACGAGGTAGCTATACCAGAAGTATATACAAGGACATTGTTCCTCCAGCTGACAAACTGGAATCAAGACTAAGTCTACTGTTGCTAACTCCATTCCAGTTCCTTCTTTTAACCTCACAGGGGAGCAATTGAAATCACTAGGTATTCTGGGCCAGGCTTGACTCAAATCAGCTCATGCAGTAGTTCAGGTTTGGGATTAGAAGGAAGTCAGACCCTCACAGACCATCCAACATTTAACAAATGGAGGTTTACAGGAGAACAATTTATACAATAACATTGACGTTCTGAGACAAATGACTCTAAAAGACTTTCAACTCAATACATTAACCAAGCACAATTCCTGAAGACTAATGATGAAACATGCTACCCACCTGACAAAGAGTGGTGATTCAAGAAGTAGACTGAGGCATAAACTTTTTGAACATGGTCAATGAGGGAATTTATTTTACTTGACTCTATATATTTGTTATAAGGGTTTTGTTTATATTTTTTTATTTTTTCCAGTGAGTTTAAGGGGAAAGAAAATAGATTTTTGTTCATTAAGAAAAATGTAAAAACCAAAATTGGGTTACTTATCAATATCATGGCAAGGATATTCAGCAGAGATGCCACATTGATTCAGTTGGGCATGGTTCCCCTGCCTTTGCATTTGCAACTCTGGCACACCTGTTATGACTTTGTCATGCTTAGAGAGCCCTACCTCCTTCTGCACTGGATTTTTGTGTTTAAGTGATAATGAAGCTTCATCAGTTGTGCAGGCCTTGGTCTTCTGGGTCAACTAAGGTTCATTACATTTTAGGGAGAGAAAAGCTAGTCTAACCTACATAGCAAAGACCTTAGTAAATTTTGCTCCTACCACATCAGTCGTTTCACCAGCAGAATTCCATGATATAGATTTAATGATGTTTTTGATTTCTTTTATTTCTTTACATCACACATGACTAAGGAGCCTAATAAACAGATTCTATATTTATTCCTGGTTATTGTCTGGAATCTAATATGTCTCAATCTATCAATTATTCAGAAAGTTACACTCCATGATTGTGTGTGTGTGTGTGTGTGTATGTGTATGTGCACACGTGCATGCACATTAATTGAGGTGGTAGAAATGCAGAGAATGAGAGTTAAGTCAAAATTTTTTCCTTCTTTTCCCATACTTATATTTTCATTGCTCACATATCTAATACAGGCATAATCTAATACAGGCATAATCAATAAACAAGATTATGCTTTAAACAACCATCTGTACCCGCTTCCAAAAATGAAAAGTCAATGAAAAGAAAAAATGAAATTGCTCATCTCAGAAAAAAATGAGGCTTCAGTGATTATTCCTGCAATTTTTATTAAAGTATAATATTCCTCTGTGTGTTTGACTTACCATGGACCAATAATCCAGATTTTGCTGAAATTTGGTGAAATACAATTTTTCTGAGATCTTGATAAACCAGAAATAGCAATAGGGACAAGTTCAAAGCATAGCATTCCTAAGTTTTTTAATTTAATTTTATATTTATGGAATAAAATAAGCATTTCCATAACATAGTATAATAAAAAGATGATTGCGCATAAAACTGCAAACCTATTTTGTACAACTTGCCATTCTTTTCAAATATATAATAAAGTTATCATGTAAATTTCTTTTTTTCTTTCCTCTTTCTTCCCCTTCACCCTGGCTACCATTAGACACAAATAGGCATATATATGTATATATATATATAAATATATATGTAAAATTATTCCATACATCTATTTATCAGTTTTTTTCCTCTGGATGCAGATAGTGTCTTTCTTCTATGTCCTTTACAGTTAATGTGGGTATTTATAATAATCAAAATTACTTATTTGCTCCAAGTCATTTTAAAAACAATATTGCTATTACTGTATACAGTGTTCTGATTCTGCTTATTTCACTCTTCGTTATTTTGTACAAGTTTTTCATGTTTTACTAAGATCATTGAGCTCGTCATTTCTAATAGCATAGTAGTATTCCATCACAATCATATACCACAACTTGTTCAGTCAATACCACTACAAGGTCTATTTCTTCCTAAGTTTTTTTTACGTACAAAATACAAATGGCTAAAGATAGAATGCTTAAAGTCTGTAACAGACCAGAATTTCAATTATTAAAGACAATAATCAAGGCAAAATGCTTTAAGAATTACCTTTGGAAAAAAAGGTGTTTACATATTGGGCACATTTAATGAAATTTTAGTTGTCCTTCTTTTGCCATGAATATCAATGGATATTCAATCTCTGTCCATAAGATATGTGATTTGGTTAATATGTAATAAAACTGGATTACAGAATCATGATCCCAAAGACCAATTGGTTCAAATGATGGGCTGAAGCTAATAAGATCAAATTTGAAAAGGATTAATCTTAACTCTTAAAAATGGGTTTAAAAAGGCAGTTTTAAGAATACAAGATAAAGAAGACATGATTGAACAGTACATCTTGGGAAAGTAACCTAGGGATTTCAGTGGATTACAGACTCAAAATCAGTCAGCCATGTGATATGGTAGCCAAAACAACTAACATGATTTTAGATTATATGAAGAGAAAGTTAGTGTCCGTGGTGAAGAGAGTCCTTAGCAAGGTACAGCATAGTCTTGCTATACTTTGCCTAGCCAGAACGCAGATAAGTTATTGTGTCCGGTTCTGGGAAATGCATTTCAGAAAGGACATTGACAAGATGAAATATGTCTTGAAATATAGGTAATGAGGATGGTGAGAGGACTAGAAATTGGGCCACATGAGATTAGATGAAGGCTTTTTGATATACAAATATACACTGCACACATCTATCTCGATCATTTGTCTCTCGCTAGTGTACATATTGTTGAGTCTTTTCAGATGTGTCCAACTCTCCATGACCCCATTTGGGGTTTTCTTGGCAGAGATACTGGAGTGGTCTGTCATTTCCTTCTTCAGATCACTTTACAGATGAGGAGTTGAGGCAAACAGGGTTAAGTGACTTGCCAAGGGTCACATAGCTAGTAAGTGTCTGAGGCCAGATTTGAATTCAAGTCCTCCTGACTCCAGAGTGACTGCTCTATCCACTTTATACATGTGGATGTGTAAAAAACAGAACATTGACAAACAGGCCCAGTCTGTTTTCGAACTGGCCTGCCCAAGCAAGGAGAAACTCTAGGCTTATGGTTTGAAAAGCAATGAAGTTAATTTAGAAAACATATTCACTTTACTAACTTATTTTGAAAATCTATGTCACCTTTTAAAAAGTTCAGTATAATTTTACCTATTTGTAATGACCTCACTCTTCTCTAATCCTTCTCCAAATCACTCTTTCTTCATGAATACTGGGTCAGGGGAAGAGGTAAGAAGAGCCACATTGGGCTGCCGATGGAGGAGCAAGAGAAAGACACGTGTCCTAGAAGGCAATGTGGATAGAGTAGAGAGGTGCTGGGATAAGGATATAAAGGTCAGAAGAATGAGAAGGTTGAATACAAATGCTTCTCCTTATTTAAATTCAGCCACGGAATCTACTCAACTCCCTTCCTCAGGGAGAACTGAGGCAAGAATCAGTTAGAGCTCCCACCCAATAACAGGATAGATGAGACCAGGAAAAACACCATTTCTTGCCCCTAGTCCACTGGATTCAAAATCCCTATATCTCTATGCCGTGAGTCCCTGAAGAGTTTGCTAGTCTTCACCTGATAACTGGCTGTGCTAAATTTATGACCTGAACATTGAGTGGGTGCACTTTCTTGCCTCTTTGTGAGAGTGATGGGTCAGTGAGGAACTTTAAAAAATACTATTAGTTCTTTCCCTAGAAGTCTTGGCTTTGGAACTCTGGGACTACTGGGGTCTGAGAGAGCTTATAGGGGCATAGCCAAGTTTAATATATATTAGAATGCATCACTTTATTGTTCTCATATATTGCTCATTGCTTTTGAGGATTCTATCCTAAAAATAGGTTGTGCTTACTATGCTTTTGTAGGAAATTACTCTAGTATGCCAAGTTTTATGGGAATTGAAATATCTGAAATGAAGCCAATTCAAATAAGTGGAGTTCCCCTATAGCTGGGGTCTCAGAGTTATTTTGATTGGGTAAATCTATAATAATCTATCCCCTAGACAATAAAAAGCATAGCTAAAGAATGGGTTTATCCACTCTCTGAGAAATAAAGAAAGCTTGGGACTTCTTTAGCACTTTGTCCCATCGGAGTAAATGCATTTAACCACAAGAGAGAGAATGGGCCCATCTAGTTTAGATCTTTCCCCTTAAATAGAATTGAGATGGAGGCTATAAGTGGCACCTTATTATAAATCATTTCACTGTTTGCAAACTTTTTGTTAGCTCAATTACGTTTAAAAAATTTTAAGTTAGGAATATGTTTTAAGCAATAATTGATGAACGCAATGAATAAAAATCCTTGGAGCAGGAGCCACGTGTTTTGATTTATATCTACACTCTTTTGAGTATTCAAGAGATAAAAGATACTTGATTTTGATCTGTGATTTAATTCATGTGAAGACTCTGTCTATTGATATAGATTGAAAGCCCTCATTCCCTTTTCGTCCTGACTCTTGCCCATGTTTTAAGATACAGGATCTTCAAAAAGTACTCAAATTCTTCCGGTAGCTCTTTTTTATGTGTGTTACTCGATATCAAGTTTCATTCTGCTGAGTCTATGATATCCGGGGCAGAATTTTGGAAATAATAAAATGGCTTCTCTGTACCTCTGTGACATATTTCAGCTCTCTCTGAGTCAGGACTAGTATTCAACCTGGGCTCCAACCAAGTCTCACCCCATTTTTTCCCCAAAGAGTTAATCAAGGAATTAATTAAATATTTTCCCTTTCAGTCAACAGTTTTCATGAACTATGCATTTGCTCAGAGCTACTAAAACAGAGGTGCTGAAGATGGCCTAGGCACCCCTGACTCCCAGCCAGCTGAGATTGCTTTCTCCATCCCATGGAGGTCAAACAAAGTTTAGTTAACTTCTAATTCCTATTTCTTTTCCTTTTTGTTCCTATGCCCCTCTGCACTTCTTGGCTCTGGTCAGGTCTAGGAGTGGAGCTGCCAAAACAGCATGAGATAGGTTGCTCTCAGGGGTGCTTCTTGTCAAACAGGAAGTACCAGAAATCTTGTAAGATGTCCAGCTTTTTTTGGTGGGGGAGGGTGTTGCTGCAGACTCCAGAGGCTTATGTCTGGATAAAGATCTGGATTTTCTGCAACCTGGGCCAAACTGAAACTTTCAGTTTACCCATTGCTAATAAACATGTCAGCAATTCCTCTCCATCTCTCTCACTCTCACATCTGTTGTGAAAAATGGGAGCTGTCCTGTGTACATTTATTTTGCCTTCCAAATGACCACTGATTACAAGGGAGAAAGATGTTTTCATTGAATGAACTCAATGGCACACAATATCCCTTCCTCTTGAAAGAGTGATGAGTTGCACAGAAAGTGGAAACCGTATCTCAGTTTCAGAAAAACAAATCAATGTGAAGTGCCACGATGACTTCGAGGAAGCCCATGCCAACAGAAACATGGGGCAAGTGGAAAGAAACAAATGGATATCCAAACAAGCTCTTAATCAAATACTTCTCAAAATGTTGTTTTCCAAGGCACAGTGAGTAACTCATGAATTCAACAACGGTCAAGAGAGTTAACTCCTGGTAGTATTTTTTTTTATTTTGATTCAACAAAGGTTAAATTATGTACCTACTATGTGCAAGAGATTGTGCTACAAAATGTAGATAACAAGTTAAACAAAAAGAGTTTCTTCCCTTAAGGAACTTACCTTCTATTAGAGGCTACAGTAAATACAAAACCAAGTAAATGCAATGTTTTTACATAGTAATTTCAAGAGGGAGAGAAGAATGAACATTCCAGGTATGATAAAAGGACTTGTGTAGAAGATGATATCTGAGTTATTCCTTAAAGGTAGGGATTCTCAGAGATAAAAGTTGAGGATTTCATATCCAAAATATTCCCCCAATCTCCTTATTCACATTCTTAGTTCCATAAAGCCACTGTTTTCCATCCCAGAGCAAAAAAGTAGCTATTTTAAAAAGGTGTATAGAAAGTAGAAAATTTCAGATTATTCCAAGAATCAGAAAAAACCTCTAGCTTTCCCTAACACTTCATTACTGTGATCCTGGATTTAACTAAAGTGGGAAATTTGGGTGCTATTTCCTGCCTAGATGCCATGTAGTTGTGAACTTTGAGACACTATGACTTTGAAAGAATCAAAATTACAAATAATCCCAAAAAAAAAGTTGATACGGGTGTCAGGGTAAACAGCAGCATATTACCATAAATAATTAATGCTTTTTTAAGAGATATCAAACAAATCATAGAAAATAAATCTGACCAAAAGAGAGATGGGCCAATCATCGGGTGAGAACAGGAGGCGACATCCAAGTGCTACTTTGATATCTTCAAGATAGTAGTTCACCAATAAGCATTTCATTCTGACTATGTGTCAGGTATGATTTCAGGCTCCAGGGATACAATGATAAAAGCAAAACAGTCCCTGCCCTCAGAGACCTTCCATTTTATTGAAGAACCAAAGGGAGCATGCTGGCTTTTTGGCTGGATTCTTAATGGAATATTCCTGGAAAGAAATGGTGTCTCCTCATTCTCTCTGTTTTATATCCCTTTTCTTCTCTCATAGATGCTCAAATAAAAAGCTTTACCTATTTCAAATTATTTTCTGTTAGTAGAATGGGGCAGCTAGGTGACAATAAAGCGCTGGGACTGGAATCTGGAAGACCTGAGTTCAAATCTAACTTCAGAGACTTACTAGTTGGGTCACCCTGGGCAAGTCATTCAAATTCAACCCTGTATCCCTTAGTTTCCTCATCTGTAAAATGAGCTGAGAAGAAAATGGCAAATCACTCTAGTATCTTTGCCAAGAAAACCCAAAATGGGGTGGCAAAGAGTTGACTAAAGAACAGCATCAGTAGAGTAATATCTTTGCAATGACTTGTCTTTGTGCTTTTGTTCCATTCCCCTTGTAAAGGGAAGGTATATACAAAATGCTTGGTCGGGATTAGGGTGATAGGCTGTGGTCATGGAACAAAACTTTCTGCACAAATTAACTGTTGAATTATGGGGATCAAACCCATAACTGTGACCTCATAACTTCTAAATAATTCAGCAAGTATAGCAAGCAAACATCCTCCATTGTCTGGAGTTTTTCTTCTTTGTAGGCTTCTCTACTTACCACAAAAACAAAAACAAAACAATCCCTGACCTCAAAGAACTTACATTCTCTCAGAGAATTAAGGGAAGGCTTTTAGTTCATTGCATGCATGCTTTGGTCAGCAATGACCAGTCATGAAAAAGAAGGCTGTGATGGGCTAACTTTAAACAGGAGAAAAGTCACCATTGGAATGAGGAAGGAGGAGGACTGTGTGACAGCTGAACTCTCTCAGACTGAATTTGGAGTTAAAGGACAGGGTTCAAATATCAGCTCTGCTACTTCCTGCCAATGTGACCTTGGGCAAGCTGCTTAAACTCTCTGGGGTCCAGGTCCCTCATCTTTAAAATGAGATGGTCAGGCTAAATGACCTCTAAGGCCTCTCCTACCTCTGTGATCTTCTACTCCTATGATGGGGGCAGACTATAGAAAACCAGCCCTCAACATTCTGTTTTTCATGAAACTGTTTGTCCTTTCTACCTTATAAGCACAATATTAACCCAATCCAACATGCATTCATTAAGCACCTACTAGATGACAGGCACTGAGGACAAAAGACAAAAATGAAAAGTATGCTCATTCAAGAGAGAACATTTTAAAGGGTGGAAGAACATATACATAGATATAGAATATATATGCTTAAGGAGAAGAAAAGCACTATCAACGAAAAGGATCATGAAAGACCTTTGGGAGTGACACTTGAGCTGAGGCATGAATGGGGATAGGGATTCAAAAATGCATGGTGAGGAGGAAAAGTATTCTAGGCATGGAGAGCAGAGGCACCAAGGCAGGAGAGAGAATGCCCTATATGGGGAATTAAAGTTTCATGTAGAGTAGCTTAACTAGGAGAGTGGATAATTGTGGGGGAAAGGGGAGAGGGAAGATAATAAATTACCAGCAAATTCTGGGTGGAAGAGAGAAAAGGTATGCAAATAATGTGCTTCCATCCCAAATCTCAGCAGCATTCAAGCTTTTGGATTCTTTTCCTCCTTAAAACTATAAAAGATGAGAAATAAAAATTTTCAAACTCTGGCATTTGGAAATTTGAAGTATTTGGTGTATTTAAATTTCTAACACAAGGGAAGCAACATGGTACAATGGAAAGAGCACTGGCTCTGGCATCAGGAGACCTGGGTTCAAATCTTAATCCTGATATTTATTACCTGTATGATTTTGGGCAAGGAACTTCTGTGGGCCTCAGTTTTCTTATAAGTAAAATGAACGAGTAGGACTGGTTGGCCTCAGATCCCCGTTAGCTTGATATCTATGATCCTACAATGGCATGTTTATTATGGATAACATTAAAAATCCTTAGATCTAAATTTTAAAATATCCATTGGTCCTATCAGTTACAAGTACTTACAATATACTATTTTTGTAGTTTCGATCTTATCTAGATGAATACTCCCTTCAGCAATGAGGATCAGATTCCACTAATGACTTCTCATCCTATAAAAATTCTTGTCTATTTCCTCCCATAAATCTGCCATAAAAGATTTAACCAGTGCACAGGACACTTTAGTCTAAGCCTTTTCGTATTTAGTGCAGTTCTCACTACACACATCTTTTATTCCTGGCTCTGCAAGCTACCTCCTTTTCAGGAAGAGCATTCCCTCAATGATATCTTTCATAACCATCTGTGTGTTTTGTTGTTTGTGACATGCTGTATCTTACTCATACATAATATATGTATGTATATATACACATGCATATATATACACACATATATATGTGTGGGTGCTTATAATTATCCCTTGGTTCACTTCCAATTTTGATGCTTCTGAAAGTATGATATTCTAGGAATCAACCATAAGATGTATGTAGGGGAATATTGATGTTGAAACCACGGTTTTGTGTCGGAGATCACTGAAAGTACTTCACAATTTACCAAAATAAATCCATGCCACTCATTTTCTTATTTAATTCTGAGATCATATGATAGACTATTTTTAGCCCCAGTCCAAGTTATATGTGCTATCCATCCAACTGAATGTCCATCAGGACAACAAACATTTTTCATCCATTTTGTTTTGCCCATGTGGATTGTTAGCTCTCTCTCTTTTACGTGATCAAAAGTCTCATTGAGTAGTCAACAAATAATAGACAATGAATTCATTATCCTCTTTACACCATTCAGTCTATTTCGTGACTATGAAGGTATGATCTGCTACAGAAAATCATCTGGGAAAGCCTGCCTATTCTCTCTTATGGTTGATCAAAAAATCCTTGAAATGTATATAATATTTTGTAGAAATAAGATAGATATATGGTCAGTAGTTATGAATATCTTCTCATTTGCCTTTTGGGGTGATATTATCATCTGTGATTTTTACCCAAATTATTTGGTATCTTCTATCTATTAGATATCTTGAAAGTTGATCCCTTAATATTTTGAAAATTGGGGCAGCTCTAGCATGGATTTCTTCCATATGTATTTAGTCATTCTTCCTGTCCATTTCCCTAAGTGCCATTTCTACTTCATTGGAAACTGAAGTGTTAAGTGCCCAGATGTAGTTATGACATTAAATAAAAATTACGAAAGAAATACTAACAATCTCTATTTCATAGTTATTTATCCTCCTTCCACTTTCAACCTCACATGTTATTAGGATGATTTGGCTAAACTGGATCTCATACCAGTCTTTAGAGAGACTTGTTTTCACATAGGCCAGTCTGTTTTATGAAGTGATACTGTTCACAATCTTTCATCATCCACCTCTTTATTGCTTTGAAAATGAGTTTATATTCTAAACAAGCTTTGCCCTTGGATACCATGTATCCCTGGCTGGCAAGGAGATCATGTGTTTGCAAGCTGAGGAAGTTTATGGACACTTTTGGCCTGCCTGTTGTGGCATTTATTTTGGTAAGGAGATCATGTGTTTGGAGGCTGAGGCAATTTATGAGCATTTTTTGGCCTATCTTTTGTGGTATTTACTTTATATTGGCTAACCTTCTGTAGGAAATGGTGGTCATAGTCTTTACATCTTTTCTGAGCTGTTATAATTTCATGCACTGTTTTTTCATCTATATCCTTTCTTCAAGGACAATGTTGATCTTGACCTTTGCTCTAACCTGGTAATGAAACGACAGCGTACAGACAGAGCTAGAAATATATCCCTTATCCATGAACAGTAATCATTTATTTTGGTAGATTTCATTTTTTTGTTATTTTTTTGTTGTTGTTGTTCACCACATGCAGTGCTTTCTGGCAATTTTTTTTTGTTCTTTTGTTATTGTTGGCAATTTTCATGAATAGAAAGGATATATAGGAATAAGACTGTTGACTAGTCTAAAAGCCTTTGATATCTCTCATGTCTTAGTGTCAGACCATATTTTCCAAAATATTATTTGCCTTCTGTCCTTACACTCACCTTTGTATTGAAATCGTCGCATATATGTTGACTTGGCTTGGAGGATTTTGATTAGATGTTCTGAGTTTCTCTGTGTCTTCATTTTCAGCAACAAATGTTGGTAAACAAACTACATTTTTTCCCCCATGATGGTCTTTTTGTGTATACTTGTTATAAACTTTGCAAGTTTCCATTAAAGGGCTTTGATTGTTGTCTTTGGATGGTTTGAAACCAATTTAATCAGCTCCTTTATTTCTCTCTCCAAGAAGGATCTGTGCCATCTTTCCATTTACATGCAAGTTCCTTATCTCTTTTAGTTTTTTATTTATAGTGAGAATGTCAATATTGATAAGAATGAGCTCTCCCATAATATATCAATTTGTTAGCTGTTGGCTAAAGATCTCATATTTAGAGTTCCAATAGTTAAATTAATCTTTACAGTTTGTCTAAAAACTGCATGATTCTTTACTCCCTCTACTCCATTTCTAGTCACTCTGTCATCCATTGGTAGACATGGAAGGGGGTTGGAGATCATTTTGTATATTTCCTTGTTTCAGACGTTGTCTTGGCCAAAAATCAGTTATCAAGGGACCACTTTATTGTATGTTAAAGTAAATAAATCAAACTCTTTAGTTTGATAATATTTTCCACAAAATTGGAATTAACTTGTACAAGAAGTAAAAACTAGAAGTCTTTTCTGAGCTCTTCAAACCTGTTATCTACCACTCTCTATCTGGCCATTCCTTGAGTCCTTTTTGCTCAACTGTTGGCAGATCTTACCTCCATTAGCTATTGTTGAGCTTAGCAGCCCCACACAATGCCAGCCTTCGTGTCTTCTCTCTCTTGACTCCTCTGCTTTTGATCTACATACATTGTTCTATTCTTTACCATACCTCCTGTGCTACTAACTTCATGACCAACTCTACCCAGCCACTCCTAGAGTATCACCAATTGGAATAAGGGTAGCTGTCCTTTTCTTGACCTTTAGGGCTATAAAGCACTTACCAACAATCCTTGAAAAATAGAAATGCTATTGAATATGAAATTCTGTTTGCAGGCACAAAGTTTGGATAAGATGTAGCCCTTGCCTTCATGGAACTTGAAGCCCAATGGGTTGATAGAAATAATCAATGAAAAAACATTTATTAAGTACCTACTATGCGCCAGACTCTGTGCTAAGTGCTAGGGATACAAAAAGAGCAAAAAGACAGTTCTTGCCCTCAAGAAGATTACAATCGAATGATATAAAAGCTAGCATTTATGTAGTGCTTTAAGATTTTCAAAACATTTAGCATGTTCTATCTCACTTAATCTTCAAAAAAGTCTTGTGATATTGGTGTTGTTATCTCCATTTTACAGTTGATGAAACTGAGGCAAACAGGATTAAGTGATTTACCTAGGATCACACAGCTAGAAAGTATCTGAGGTGGGACTGAACTTAGATCTTCTTGTATCTGAGTCCAGCACCCTAGATTGCCATCTAACTGCCTCAAATAAGTTGAGGTTTATTATAAGAGGCACAACCTTAAAAATAAGGAAAGGGCAGAAACAGGATAATTAACAAGCTAGGATCAGCTTTGTCTGAGTCATGCTGGTTTGCAGGAATATATTTCTTCCATTAGTCTTTGTATCTAACTCAAATGGCTGCCTGGGTTCTATATGCTCTGCCATAGTCACATCTAAAAGAATAGAGAAAGGTCCAAATAACACTGTCAAAGGCACAGCAGGATCTGACCTTGGCATACAGAGTCACTGTCACACCCACCAGGCTGTACTTTGAGCATTCTGTGAAACTGGGAACAGAGACACTAACATCACAAGGCAACAAAAAAGAAAGACGCCAAGGAAGGGAAAATCCAGGAACACCAATTCCACGCTACTCCACCTCAAAGACATTTCACCTGCTTCTTTGTTTTTCCTTCATTTGTGGAAAATTCCAACCTGAGACTCTGACATCTTGCTTCTGCCTCGCTTCTGATGCTTTCAAAAGGCAGCTAGATTGTGCAATGGATAGTACTCTGGGCCTGGAGTCATGAAGACCTGAGTTCAAATCCAGTCTCAGACACTTCCTAGCTGTGAGATCTTGGGCAAATCACTTGGTCTCAGTTTCCTCAACTATAAAGTGAGGATCATAACAGCACCTACCTCTCCCACGACTGCTATTTAGGATCAAATAAGATAATATCTGTAAAGTGTTAATTAGCACAGTTTCTGGCATATAGTAGGCACTTAATAAATGCTTGTTCATTTCCCTTCTCTTCAGCCGGTCCTCCAGGCTACTGCCTATGGGCACTGCTTACTGGCCTTATGCCGCTCTCATTCTGGCTTCCTTAATGTGGTTGTAATGGGAAATATGAGCACAGCTTCACCTAAAACCTTTGACATTGCACTCACCCAAAATGACACCATCTGAAGAAATGATACATTAAGTGACAGAACATTTATTAAACACTTACTAAGTGCCTAGGAGGCCATCTCCAGTGGTTCTGACATATATCTCAGCACTGGATCCAGATGGCTTCGGAGGCGAAAGTGAGACTGGTGACTTTGTACTGCCCTACCTCACTTAAATTTGATTCACTTGCAAGCCATGACATCATCTTCCTAATGCCA
>CM053626.1:286512616-286534501 GCA_028646595.1 Phalanger gymnotis | reverse complement strand
TCCCCTGGGGGAACAAGAGTATGTCTGGGCTCCTGGTGTTGACCCCTGCTGGCTCTGCCCCTCTGGGACTCAGGTACTCCCACTATTCGGCCACTGAAGCCCCACTTCTGTCTCCTCTATTCCTGCTTTTTTTTTTCCTTTTTTCCCTCCTGGGAATTCTCTGGGTGGGGAGGGGAGGGATTAGAGCCGTTTTACCTGGCTATTATGTCTCCCGGAAGTTCAAGAAGTGTCCTTTGGGCTGCAAGCCTCGGGAGCTAGTATCTTACTGTCGGTGGCATAGCGCTGCCTCTCATTGCTTCTGCAGAGTGCCGTCCTGTGTTGGGAGGCCTGGGGATCTCCGCCAGTTTCAAGCGCCCGGCTTTCTCCCCAGGGAAGAGATTTTTAATCAAATTCCCATTTTCCTTTTCTTTTGTGAATTTTTTTAAAAAATTGTTTTGTTTTTTGGTGGGGCCTTTTGATTACCTCACTCGTAAAAATAATATCCCTCTTTAGTCTAATTAATCAGACCTATCTTTCCTTATCATGATTACTAATTGTTCCTACTGTCAGTATATGTATTATGTCTAGATTTATGTCATTTTAACTTGGGTGTTGGCCAACTATAAGTACTTTTTCAACTGTATGTATTCATGTGGTAGGATGAGTCAACCTCTCTGGGAAGAACAACTCTTGCTCCATTGTTGGTGTTCCTTGCTATCATTCTATGATTTTTTAAAGAAGGTACATTTCATTGGGATTTCGGGGTTCATTTTCCTTCACAGAATATGTAACAATATTCCCTTGGACAGTAGCTAGAAAGACAGATCACAGGCTGAGAGCTTAAAGTGGCTTTAAAAACAATCCATTCCACTCCCTTGATTTTTCAGAGGAGTAAAGTGAGACCCATAGAGGCCATGTGACTTACTAAGGACTTTCACTAACTTCTCTCACATGTGGAGAGTGGGCAGGGGAGCTTTAATATTTCAGTTCTTTTTTACTACCCCAATGGATTTTCTTTTATCTTGTATTATGTATCTTAACTTGTAATATAATTTCAATTCTAGTTAGATTGGAGAGTCATGTGGAAAACTACTCTGACATCTTATCTACCATGCCTTATATCACTCTTAATGCTGGCCTAATCACAGAAGGGGCTAAAGAGTTGCAATACCCCTGACTGTATTAGAACATCTGTGCCGATGTAGTCAAACAACAACTAGTACCATTCATGATTTTATCATGGACTACATGAGTTAATATGTTTAAAGTACTTTGCAAATCTTGAAGCGCTTTATATTATAAATACTAGCTATTTTCATTATTATTTAATCATTTCCTATAACTTTATTCACAACTCAGTGCTCACTACAGGAATCATTGTACCTAGTCCAGTTCAGATTTATTTATACCCGTGGTCCAAGTAGATATTCCCCTTCCTCCTTATTTCCCACTGTCCCATGGGTCAAATCTAGTTTTCTCACTGGGTCAATTTTGCTTATGATAGTGCAATTTCAAAGAATTGATGAACACTTTAAGATAAAACTTCCTGTAAACAGAAAGGGAAAATGAGGAGGGTCACCTTTTGGCTTATCAAATGTTCTTGTTCAATTTGCTTCACCACAAAGCTTCCAGTTCTCTGGCATTCCTTTGGCCTAATGATCCCAGTCCTCTTCCAATACTAACAAACAATCAGCACTGCCAAAACAACAACTAACCCTATATGCCCAAGAGGTCCTTACTCCTATCACAATAGCTATGGAATGAGATGCTTCATCACATGAAAAACTGCTGATATTAAAAATTCAGATTTAGCTGGATGGCCTTCCTGGGAAAATATCAAATTTTTAATGTTTGCATTTTATATGTGAGTCAAAGAAAAAAGAGAAGCGAGCTAGTTTTATCATTTAAAAGATAATCTTACTTTGGGGAAAAATGAGAAATTTTACTCTTATGAAATGTATGGGATGATTTTTAAATCCAGATTGTTTAAAAAGCCTTAAATAGAAACCCCTTTAAATATTAAATCTATGAGTCTCTCCTGATTTTAGATACCTTTTTTTAAAGCTAACATAATGAAGAAATTAGAGGCACCTGTGGTATAGTGGAAAGAAAGGATCGTTCTTAGAAAGCCCCCACTTATCTGCACCAGGAAGAGGCTAGCCTGCATTTTCAAACTGCCACAAAACATTATTGTGCTTGAAATATTTTGAGAAAATCCATAAATGCTAGTACAGGAAGTCTGGAAGTACTGGACAGAGCTGGGATGATTGGAGGAAGGGGAAAGCAATTTGGGAAATGTTAGAAGAAATTAAGCCCAGTTTAGTGCTGAACAATTTCCATACATCAGTTATTATGTTATTATTAGTTATTAGTTATATGCATACACATAATATAATACATGTATGTATTCACACACACACATATATATGTACATATTTATATGTATTATATATATACACATAAATTTCATGTTTCTCACTTTGGAAGGAAAATATTGCTAGAATGAAAATATTCATGGAGCCGCTATCCACATTGTAGGAAACACCAATATTCTTTCAAGCACAATTCAGGGGACAGAGCTGAAAGACTATAATGGTGGGCAGCTAGGTGGTATAGTAGATAAAGCATCCTGCTCTGGGGTCAAGAGGACCCGAGTTCAAATCTAACCCCAGACACTTTACATTTACTAGCTATGTGACCCCGGGCAAGTCATTTAATCTGATTGCCTTCCCCACTCCCCCATCCCCCCCAAAAGAGAAAAGCTGTAATGGTTCCTAGTATCCCAAAAGAGGCCTTATGGCGTGCCGATAATCATCACCTTTTCTCCCAAGTCCTTCTTCTTGGTACTTGCCAACGTCCCTCTTCTAGTTTATACCACAGTGGAAACAACAGTAGGAGCCAGGCTACTCAGGTCCTAATTCTGGGCCTGCTAGTCTATCTCAGCACGTAATCATCTCTGGCCTCCATCTTGTCATCTGTAAAATGATACGTTAGCAGAATTCACTCAGCTGAGGTATCCTATCGATTTGAAGGTCATTAAGGTCACGGAGGTCATTAAAGCACATCCATAAACTTGTCACCTTGCAGCTGTAGGGCATTTTGCAGCAGCTTGTTTGAGCGTATCGCTGGTTAATTCCGGAGCCAAGTCAAGGACTTCTGTCTCCTAGTCTAAGTCCATTTCTCCTAGAGGGTGCCTTGGCTACAGTCATGGTAGAATAGTCATTTCTAAGCTTCTGGATCATGCTTTTTGAATGTATCGTTGAAGCGTACACTATGACAAATACTAAATGTCTAATTACACAGATCACTATTCATCTCGAGGTATTTCATAATGTGTAGAGAATCCTTCTTAGAGTCAGTAAAACTTGGGTTCAGATTGTACCTCTGATGCATAATGGTAGTGTGACCGTAAGCAAGTAACTTAACCTTTCAGCGCTTTAGGCAAGTCTCAGATGATAAGCTGTGGAGAAGCTACACCAGTAGTTTCCTTATCAGGCCGTTCTTTACCTACATCAACGAAAACACAGGTGCAGACTCCATCCCTACCGTGTGCCCTGCTCTTCATTTCCCACCTGACTACATTCCTTTGGACTGGACTCCATCATTCACCCAGAAACCTTATCATCAGGAAACCTATCTTCCTGCAGCTTTGGTACACACACCTCACCAGTCCACCCAGTAACTTCTGCCCCTCTTATTACAAGGCTGGAGGGCAGAGAAAGCCTCCAGCATATGAAGGAAGAAACTATCTGCTCCAAAGAAAGAACTGATAAATAGGAACATGCATAGAATTATTTTATACACACACACACACATCTATTTGTGTCTAATGGTAGTCATATCTCTAGGGTGGAGGGGAGGAAAAAAAAAGAAATTTATGTGATAATTTTATTATGTTCAAAAAGAACGGCAAGTTGTACATAATAGATTTGCAGTTCCATGTGCAACCATCTTTTTTTATTTTAATATGTTATGGAAATGCTTGTTTTATTCCGTAAATTAAAGATAAAACAAGTAGAATTTTAAAATATTTTATAAAGGGCTCTGAGGCCAGCCGTCTCCTCATTGCTCACTTGGCTGTACTCCTTTGGATTGGACTCCATCATGCCTCCTCTCAACTTCACCCTGTCCCATACCTTCCCTCTCCCCCTATTTTCGGCTTCCTTTTATGGATTGTCTTCCCCTATTAGCCTGTAAACTCCTTGAAGGAGGGCAAGTTCTATCTTTCCTTTTTTGTATTTGTATGCCCGGGGCTGAGCAGAATGACCAGCACATAGTAAATACTTAATAAATGTTTATTGACTGACTGCCCCCATCTAAGTGTGGGCACCCCCAGAACTCTGCCCTAGTTCTTCTCTCTAAACCTTTTTTTTTTACCAGTGTCATCAACTCACACGAGTTCAATTACTTTTATTTATCTGATGGGGGGGGGGAAGCAAGAGAGAGGAAGAGAGTTAGAGAGCAAGAGCAAATCATAATTCTTTTCCCAAACTCCAATCTAACATTGCCAACCTCCCGGAATCTTAAACTCAACATGTCCAAAAGAGAACTCATTATCTTCCTCTAAAACCCATCTTTCCTTTCAACTTCCCTATTTCTTTTGAGATTACCTTAATCCTTCTAGTCACTAGTTCATGCTCAATTCTTCACTTTCCTTTATTCACCATAGCTAATCAGTGTCTAAGTATAGTTGATTCTGCCTCCACATTTCATATCTACCCCCTTCTTTGCCCACTTAGATACCATTCTCATCACTTCTTACCTGGACTACCATAATTGCCTCTTTTCTAGTTTCTTTGTTTTGAAGAACCCCCAATGAACACCAATGTTAACTATATTATGGATATATTATTATTCTAATCCATTGTCCAAGGACTGGGTTTCTAGCTCTCATTGGCAGAATCGACTTTATTAATTTTTTGTATTTTCTTGAACAATTTCTCAAGCAAGTACTAAACTTCGTGACTGATTAAAGAGAAAGTGCCTCATTTGATAGACAATATTTCTGGATAGATAAGCTAAATCTAGCCACATTCAAAGCAGCTTACCTGGCAAGAATCTCTCCTTACTCCTAAGCTTTAAAAAACCCCAATATCCATCTTTAGCCTTGGTCATTGCTATAACTCAACAAAGATAATCTAAAGTTCCACAAGGCCAGTTAAGCTGCCATTTGCCAAACCTCTGAAATCACAATCTATATTTTAATTTTGCTCTGGGGAGAAGGACATACCCTAGATTTTCTTGCAGGTTTGCATTGAGGATGTTAAAAAATGAGTTTTCACAAATCCATGTTGCCATGTTAATGACTCAAGGTCTCCTTTTTGCCCTGCTTTGAGAACTTGAACAAAACTCAAACAGTAAGAGCTTGCCATGGTGATACTTTGATTTTGCTGATTCTCCATGAGAATATACTTTGGAATGTTGTTACATGTTTTTACTTTCTTTATATTCAGTCTAATTTTGTCTTGGTTATATTTCTAACTTACTTTAAAAATTACATTTTAATCTCTCCTGGAAGTTCTGCAATAGCTTCTGGCTAAAAGTATTAAACATTTGACTCAACTTGTTAATTTTTGCAGAAACAGCTTTATATTTTTTAATAAAAATAACAGCAACACATTTTCCTCTTTCATTAAGGTAAAAAAAAATACACTTTAAGAGCTTAGCCATAAAGATACTCTAAAATATTCCATTAAAATTAAAAGGCAACTGCTATTTCTCACATGGTCAGATTTAACTATTCAGATCTATTTTAAGTATGCCAGCCCTTTAAAGACCCCTATTACCTTATAAGAATCCAGCTGTGTTCAAAGTACATGCTGCTGATCCCCAGTTGGAGATCCCAAGTTGGTTTGGGCTGATGAAGAGTTTTTAAAAAAGGTGGGAAGTGATTTTGGAGTTGAGGTAAGTGGGACATTAGACTCGGAGAAACACCCCAGAAGAAGCCGCCGACAAGACGTTTTTCCAGGGTCTTGCCTGACCAGTATGGCATACCCAACAGCTTTGGCTTCTGGGTCCATTTCTCATGCTGACTTAACATGTTATTTCAGTGAAGTCATCTTCTGGGCCTACATTTCTCTAACTATAGAATAAGCACCTCCATGACAAACACTTTTCTGGGATTAGGAAAAGTACGACATTGATTACACAGTAAAGTTTTACAAAAAGCATGTTTTCAAAAGTGTTACCAGAATATAACTATTAAAGTCATGCATTTTTATACCATTTCCTCAGCCTAATTCTGGTCATACAATAATTTCTTCTACCCCAAATCTGGTTTGACCATCATTTACTACAAAGATCATAGTGGTGGATGAATGAGGAACAATGTAGTTATCAAAGGATCATTGACCTAGAGGTGGAAGAGATCTTAAAAGGCCAGTTAATCCTGGGATATCTGCCTTTGTACCCACATGCACATGTACACCACCTGTGTTATTAACTGGTTTCATGTTGTTTCAGGTAAAATAACATTACGAGAGGCAGTTAGCCATGGAACAGCAATGCTAAGAACAGAAGAGAAGCTTTCCTGGGCAGCCAAAATTCGCACTAAAAAAAACCTTAAGAACAGGTTTTACAGAGAAAAGAGAGTCTAATAAACCTAAAATGTGGACATGGGACATGTCTTCATGTCAGAAGGACCACTGATACTTGTATCTGTAAGAGTGGGGGAAGGGTTTAGGTATAAAAAGAAAAAGAACCCAGTTAACATCTTAGAAGAGGGATGGGAAAAGAGGTTAATTCTTTATTCTCTCTTTCCACACCTGCACTAGCAAGGCCTTTACCTAGTATTAAACTCTACAAGAAGACAGTTCATGTGAGTTTGAGTATTCTTTAAAAAAAAAATCTGTATTCCACAGCTGGCCTAAGTATTCTCTACTTCCCCAGAAGAACAGGGAAATGTAAAAATATGGCACCCCAGTGCAATGTATGGAGAGGGTAATTGATTAGAGTTGAACCACCTCCAACTCAACTTCTTCAAGGAAATGGATGAGTAGAGCAAACAACGGGGGCTTTGATATTACACTGTTAGGGATAAAATTTAAAGGAATTTTTTTTCAAATTCCCTTTTCCTTTATGTTCCATAGGTTGCTAAACAGAATAATCAACATGTTGCATCTACTTATAATAGGGCTGCTATCGACAAAGGCTAGATCTGAACGGTCTGCATGCAGCGCTTAAGCGTCCTCTGTGGTCTTTATTATGTGAAGATAGACTAACGAGGCACTGAGCCCGAGTTGGCTTGGTCTCCAGGGACTGGCTGAAGGTCTGCTATAGTAAAGAATCTGACTTTAAGATAGGCCTTGCTTAAAATGTGCTAACCAGAACTACTGTTGAGTTAGGGCACACAGGGGCCTTTGCTTAGACATTTTTGGCTACCACAACTAATAAAGGGAATTCAACCTCTCTTCTTCCATCTCAAACATCACTCAGGCTAGAGGAAATGCCAACACTGATTGAGCAAATCCTTGAGAAGACTAACGCGTGATGTATAATTCCTCTACATAATTCCTTAAATACCAAATAGCGCAGTAAGATTTTCCTTTCAGAGTTACTAATAAGTGAGATAACTCTTTATTTTTGTGGATTTTTAAGCCCAAATCCTGAAATAGGACAGAGAATAAAAGCTAGCCTTTCAGGTTAGGGCATTTTTTTGTATCCAACTCACTGGTTTAAAAAAAAATTAAATTATCTGATTTGGAATAACTGCTTGTTGAAAATTATGGCTAAAGATTCCTCGAAATAAGTTCTTTCTCCTCTGACCCTCCTACCTGCCTTCCAGCTAGCTGCCTGGCTTTTCTTCTCTCATGGACTAAAGAAAGGAGCTATTTCCCTTCTGCTTCTGATAGCCACTTACCCAAAGCTCTGGAAAATTGCCATATGTATTTATGAGAGTCTGAGGTATATTAGGCAATTGTCCTCTTTCCGTTCCTGCCAGAACTTTTCGGGGGGGGGGGCAGGAACAAGGTTGCACCTGGAACACTGCATTCACTTCAGGGCACCTCATTACCCGCCATGTGAGCAAATTGGCATGAGTTCAGAGAAGAGCAACTAAAATGATTAAGTGGCCAGAGGGACTAACTTAGGAGGGGTTCTGCATGGTTTGGTTAAGTGGTAATTACCTTTAAGAAAGGGATGGTGACATTGGCATAAGTTTAAGTTTCTAAGCCCCAAACAGGACTTGGCAAAGAAGTCTCTTCCCTCCAGACCACCATTCCTAGAAATTCCCTTACTAACCATCCTGGGGGGTCCAATCTTTTCAGGCCCTCAAGTATTGTGGGGGCCTGCTTGGGTGGTAGCTATACTATATAAGGTAACTGTCTATACACACAGTGTGGGGTCAATACCACAGATGGAGGAAGGGGTTTTGTTTAACATGGCTGGTGTGTGTGTGTGTGTGTGTGTGTGTGTGTGTGTGTGTTGGGGTAGAGAGGTGAGGGAATCAGGGGTTGTTGGGTAAGCTTCAACTGCTAATAGACATTCCCTCCACACCAGTTAAATACTCACCCAGCCTCTGCTTCAAACTTCTGTTGAAATCCCAAAACTAAGACACAACAGTACAACTTTGCAAGATGGAATAGTTGTGAGCCAAAAACTTATACTCTCATGTCAAGGAAAGAGATGGTTTGGAGTAAGCATACTGCTAGATATTCCCCAAATGTGTAATGGTCAGAGGACATTAATAGGCAGTTTTCAAAGGAAGAAATCCAAGCTACTAAAAGTCCTATGAAAAAATGCTTCGAATCACTAATAATTAGAGAAATACAAAAAATACTCTGAGGTTCTACTCCTCATAACCATAAAATCGACATAGTTTTTTTTTTTTAAAGGGAAAGTGCCAAATGTTGGAGAAGCTGCAGCAAAACAGGCACATTAATGAACTGATGGTGGAGACTGGGATTGGTACAGCCATTCTCATAAGCAATTTTGAATAATGCCCCCAAAGTCACTCAATTGTACATACCCTTTGACTCAGCAATACCACCACTAGGCCAATGCCCTCCCAAAGCTTAAAAATGAAAAGCAACAATGTGTACAAAAGTATTTTTGTGTAGACAAGAAACTATAAACTAAGGAGGTACCCATCAATTGGAGAGTGGCTAAACAAATAATGGTATATGAACATAATGGACTACTATTGTGCTATTAAGGACAAAATGAATGATTTCAGAGAAGCCTGTGAAGATTTGTACGAATTGGAACTCCATATTTTAATAAGGCATCCTATTTTGGTTTTGAACATCTCTTTTGTTAGAAAGCCTTTCCTTCCACTGAAAGATTTCCATCTCTATAATTTCTACCTGTTGGCCCTGGTTCCTTTACTAAGAGACATGTAACACGAACCTATAGAGTTGGAGCTTTTTCTCTGTTTTTTTAAAAAAATATTTCATCAACCAAAGTCCTTTCTAGGAGAGTCTCCAGCATTTTGCATGGATTGTCTATGGAACCCTTCTAGAAAAGCATAAGTAAAAATTGCACAGGATAAGATGGGATAAATGGGTTATGATCTGTCCCAGCGGAAAGAAAAAAAATACATATATATATATATGTATATGTGCACACACACACACACACACACACACACACACACACACACACATATATATATATATATAATATGATCTGTCCCAGTGGAAATAATATATCAGTACATGTATACAGATGTGTATATATGTATACTATAGACACCCTTAAGTACTGAACACAGAGGCAAGTACCCATGATATGTGAGATTAGATGAGACAAAGACAATCCTCATGAGGCTTAGGAGGAGGATGTTGCATCCACAAATAACCATAATACAAAATATGCATAATATCAAGAAGAAATGAGATAGATAAGGTGCAAAAGATTAATTTGATTAGAGGGAGGGAACCTCAGGAAAATTTTCATGGAGGAAATGGCATTTTAGCTGAAATTTTAAAAGAATGGGTAAGGTTAGAATAGATAGAAGGAAAAAGGTACGCTTTATTATTAATAAAAATAATAATAGTTTAATCCACAAATACTTATTAAGCACTTTGTTCCAGGCACCATGCAAAAATGAAATACTTTCTGCCCTTGAGGAGTTTACATTCCAACAGGAGAGACAACATATACATATGTAGAAATACACACAATATATGCAAATAAACACAATGGTATTTTGGGGATGGGATTATGGGGGAAGGCACTAGCAGCTGAGGGAATCAGGAAAAACATTACATAAGAGGTGGCCCTTTTTCTGAGCTTTGGAGGCATAAAGGGTTTAGAGGAGACAGAGATGAAGAGGGAGTGCATCCCAGGCATAAGGGGAAGTCCCATACTTATGCATGGAGCTAAGATGAGGAGCATCTTGAATGTGAAAACAGCAAGGAAGTCAGTTTGGCTGGATCAAGGTTGGGGAACCTGGAGGCTCAAGGCCACATGTGGCTTTCTAGGTCCTTGGGCATAGCCTTTTGACTGAGTCCAAGTTTTACAAAACAAATCCTTGCATTAAGGGGATTTATTCCGTGAAGTTTGGATTCAGTCAAAGGGCCACACTTGAGGACCTAGAGGGCCACATGTCACCTTGAGGCTGCAGGTTCTGTACCCTGGCCGCTGGACCATAGAGCGTGTGAGGATGTATGTAAGGCAGTAATATATAATAATGGAAATACAGGCTGGGGCCAGGTTGCAAAGGGCTTTGATTGCAAGTTGTTTGAACAGGAGAAGGTTTACACAGTGCTCACTCTTCATTTATTGCTTGATTTGATCCTGACAAGGACCCTGTGAGCTGGCCTACCAGTCCATTTTATGTAAGAGAAAAATGAGGCTAAGAGAGGGTAACTTACTCAGAGTCACTTAGCTTCTGAGGTAGGATTTGAATTTGGGCCATAATGAATAGTCCAAATGCCTAACTACTATGAGTGGAAAGGAAAGATGGAAATGAAACTAAGGTTCACTTTATTTAGCAGATAATTGAGTTATTAACAGGTTTTGAGTAAGAATGAGGTCAGGTCTCTGAATAAAGAAGATTAATTAGGCAGTTGGCATTTGTCCTCTGTTCTCAAAGAGGACCATGACTTCCAGGAGGTGATGCCACGAGGTGCAAATGAACTGGATTTAAGTGAGGGAGGGCTAATTAGGCAGTAGAGTGAGGACCTGAGATGGGGAGAAAAGAGGTTGGAAGATTGGTTAGGAGGCTATTGCAATAATCCAGGTAAATGACAAGAAGAGAGTCTGTTACTAGGGTAGTGGAAGTGGGAATAAAAATGAGCATGCATGCAGGAAATATTACATTTGGACTTGACCTAGGAAATTATTAGATGTGGAAGTTGAGAGAGAGGAAAGAGTCAAAAAAGAACACCGAGGTTGTAAACTTTGGGAGATTGGGTGAATGGTGGTATAATCATCAGTGAAGTCAGAAGGAGAAAACTAGTTGAGGAGAGAAATAAAGACCTATTTCTTTGGATGTATTTGTTTAAGGTATTAATGCTACCTTCTTCTTGAAGCCTTCTCCAATCACTTCCTCCACCCCACCCAGGGGTAAACAAAATGATTGTTTATCCATCTGTGTGCATGTTTTAATTCTATTGTCTTCTACTGTACCTCCCCCCCCACCCCCGTAAACTGGAAGCTCTTTCAGAATAGAGACTATTTTTTTTTTTTGCTTCTCTCTCCAGTGCTTAGTACCTTGCTACAGAAGGAGCTTGGCAAAAGGGGGTTTAATTTCATGGCACCGATGATAGACTAGGCGAGACTTCTTGAAATTGCTGAATCTGAAGGTATAGCACTACTCCGTATGACTCACTCTCTATGGGAAGCATTGGAAGTGAAAGTCATCGAGGTCAAATGCCTATTGACATGTGTGGTGAGAATGTGTGGTGGTATAACTACTCCCCCCAAAAACTCCACCTTTGCCTTATAGTCTAGTGCCATGGGAAAGTGCCAAGCCTTCTTGGAAGCAGGGCCATGTCATTTCCTCTTTAATCCAGATCTGATGAGAGTAAGGTTTCAACATCATCAGCCCTCCACACTCACCTGCTTCCTCTGTATCAGTTTTTCCTTTCACACCTCATCCTTATGAGATGATTGCTCATTTTTACCTTTATATGAATAACTGACAAGCTATTAAAGATGTTTCTATATTGGCACCAGGCCTTTTATTATCTTGCTCCAGATAGTCTGACAGCTGCCATCATCTATAATATTCAGTTTTTAGTTTAATAGAGTTTGAGTGAGATTTTCTAATTCTGTAATTGAAGCCATTTTACAAACCAATTTATATGAATGTCTTTAACCAGTGTTTATCAGATATTTTATAAAATGCCATCTTTGTTAGTTTATCCTTCAAAGATTATCCGAAGTCCTACTCCCGGGTCTCATTATATCATAGATGTGATTGCAAATTTCTCAAAAGCCATACCAGTGAAGCTAATAAGCTGCCACAAGGGTCACAAGTTTAAAAATCTCCAAAGGGAAGACAGAAAATTGTCAGAAGAAGCTGGCCTATTATTCCACAATAAATAAGCTACTGGGAAGTCATCAACTACCAAACTATATGCCTAATTTTTCAACTCTAAAAATCATCTCAGAAGATGATCTATGCACATTCAATATCTCTGCATAAAATAAGGGAATAGGAATACTTTCACAGAAATTTCTGCAGCAGATGTCATTCAGCCATGTCAAGTGACTGAAAGTTACAGAATACAAGATTCTGCATTTGACTCCAAAAGAGCATTTAAATGATCCAATAAAGCAACACGGAACCTTCCAGGATCCCCAAGATGTCTTCTGTTGAAATCCCTTCAGATTTTTCTATGGTCTTGCCATTGAGCGTCTTAGCTATCCCTTTCAGCTGATTACCTTTATAAACATACCATACATGTCTTTAACATTTTTCCCTGTGACTTAGAGGAATGAAATGCACACTGTGGAATGCTAGTAGTTAACCTCTTCTTTAAGGGGATAGATTGTGACAGTTCCATTTACTGACCCAAAAGATCCTCTTTGGGGTAGAGCTCATCCCTTGGAATTTTAAGATCGTACCACCAAGACTTTTTTACAATGCAAGTAGCCAAGTGTTTTGTTTTCTTAACTATCAGAATCAGTGTTGACATTTTTATCTTTAACAGGATTCTCTGGAAATTCTAGTTCATCACTGTACTAAAGGCATCTGGGAAGTTAAGATGTGATTCTGACTTTGGTTTGATCCAAAGACATTATTCTGGCATACAAATACTTATGTATTACCTTTTGGTGGCCCCTTGGAATTTGTAGAAGCCGTGCTCTAAAGAGGAGTGAGGACTAAGATAATAATTAAAAAGTGCTTAGCCCAATGCCTGGCAAACAGCGTTACATAAATGTTAGTTATAATTATGATTATTATTAAAGATGGATAGAGAAGGGAGGCTTTATTAGGGAAGAAGGAATAGGAAACTGACCAATTTTTCCCCCTGCCTCTTACCCCACTCAGTGTTTTGTAGAGCTTTCTTCATTCTTTGCTTTCCCATTCCTCCCAAGAAGAACAGGGACCAAAACAGGAAGGCATAGGCATTGGGACAAAACAAATTATATTGACATCTATAGCTTTCCAAGCTATTCCTTAATGTAGTGACTAGTTTTCCTGTGCCCCCTGAGAATTTCTCAGTCAGCACTAGAGCCCCATTAAGTGAGACTGGAGAATAAGCAGGCTTTTCCCACCCAATTCATCACCTCCTCTTCTTCCTCCCTTGCTCTCTCCAGGTATTGCTCTCAGACACCAGCAGCCATTAGTTCAAACTCCCCTCCCCAAATCTGCTCTCACCCCAAAATGCATTGTAAGTTATCCCTTCTGAACTCTTCCCCCACCAATAAAATTATTATATCCAGTAGATTATAAGCTTTTTGAGGCAGGTGCTGTTTCATTTTTCTTTGTTTACCTCCCTGGTAGCTAGCACAAAACTTGGCCCAGAACAAGTACTTAATAAATGCTTGAATAGATTTGAACTTAGCTAGTTTTCCAACCTATCTTCTGCCAGTAAGATAAAACTAACTGATTAGCTTACATCCACTGAAGGATATTTCAAGCTTCCAAAAAAGAGGTAGCTTTTAGGGAGTGTTTTCCCTCTCCCCAGCTGTCCATGCCTACCCTACCCATCTCTTTCATTCCGATGAGGGAAGAAATAAATTACGCCATCAATTTAGTTCCATGCAATCCTTTATATCACCCTCTCATTCTACTATACCTTTGTAAATGATGCTTTAGCCTTTGGGCTCAATAAAGCCATAAGCTGGTAATATATTATAAAATACCTATATAATAGTGCTTTCTGAAGTATGATATGCTATGTGAGAGGGAATGCTAGAGCTAGGAGGGACCTTTTTAACAATTCTACTGAGGTCTTCTTCATTTTACAAACAAAAAGATTGGGCTGTACAAGTCAGGCAAATGCCTTGTCCAAAGTCACAAGGCATGTTACTAGAGCCCAGATCTGTTGACTTAAAGTGCATTGTCCTTCTCCATTATATATGGCCACTCACTGCCCATACACTTGGGCTCCAGGTCAACATTGATTCTTTACTCTAGTTTCCTATTTAATACCATAAGTAAACCTAAAACTGGGCTCAAAGGCCTTGAAATGCATATTTTTTCATTCCTTCCTTCTCACATCTTCCTGAACTAGTGACTGTGAGCAAATATGCAAGGTCCCAAATGGCAGGGGTACCCTACCAGGCTAGCCTCAACCATTTACATGCCAGGAGGGATTTGAGAGCCTCCCTTTCACACATCTAGTATTTGTAAGGATCCCGTGAAATGACTTCATACAGTCAATTATTTCTGGAGTGCATTGGCAGAATAAAGTCATAATTACATAGTTACTCAATTGTAAATTCCATCAAACTAATGGAAACCATTTTTAAAAGGAGGGCCATTTTGCCCAGCCGTGTGTTCTAGTTAATTTTATCTTCATGCTTTTTCATGAAAATATAAATTTCATGCCTATTACCATAAAAATGTACTTTTGAAGGGTAGGGCATATTTAGAAATTCAGGAAGTAGAATTGAGCAAAAAAAGGATTTAAACCGAACAGACTGTCTGCTAGCCCTCCTAAGCTAGGGTGGCTTCAATATTTGATGCTCTTATGATTTCCCAAATTAGGCACACCCATATTCAAATATCAGTAGAAGAACATTCCCAAAGCCAAAATATTGTACATTCAACTCTTCTATTTATGTGACATTTCACCACTATGTAGATTATCTGTGGCATTTTTATTCCCACATCAGCCTTTCCCCGCTGGCCACCCAGCAAGATCTCCAAACAATTTGATCAGTTCACGCCAGGGAGAAGGACAAACTTGTTCCAATACAGCACATCAGCAAAGACTACTCTAAAGGTTATGATTCATTTCAAGAGGCAAACTCAGGCAGTTACCTCCTTATAAAAAGCACCCACTGACAACCCTTGCTCTCGCCTACCATAGCTGCCAGAAGGCCCCACTCTAAATTTATTCTTACTGTATAATAGCCTCTTAAGTCTCCCAGAGGTTTTAAAAATTTTAAAAGACTATGCTTGTTAATCCAAATGAACCAATTATTGGTGGAATTTCAGGCAGCGTTAGCAAGGTAATGTCAAAAAAATTCTGACAGTTTCCGGAACACATTTTTTGAGTTAGATGGTACCCTAGATGGGGCTTTTTTTTGCCTCCCAGATCAGCTCATGAAAGTTATTCTGTACCATTTCTTTTCTTCCTTCATTGCCAAATGCCTTAGATTCTCTCTTTAGAAATCTGATTATTTTCCTACTAACCCCTTATATGAGATCATCTGGATTCAATAACAAAAAAAAGCCCCTATGGGGCCCAAGATACTATGCATTAGGTACTGAATACAGCAATAGAAAAATGACAATCCCTGCTCTCAAGAAGTTTATACTTTACTGGAGGGTGTGGAGGATAAGACAATCAAAGGCAAGTATAATATATAGCAGGGAGCAATGGGAACAGAGGAGAAGGCCAAAGTACCCTAGGAAGATCTGAAGAAGATAATTTCTGAGGTACTAAGGGGAACACCCAGGAAGAGAACACAATAGACTATGTATACGCATGAGGAAGAGTAACTGGATAGAGCTCTGAAAGAAGGAAAGCATTCTAGAAGGCAGAGCTGAGATAAAGAGGAAACATATTCCAGGCATGGATGTTAGTTTGCATAAATGCCCAGAAGCATGAGATGGCATGACTGCAATACAGAATTTTGAAGGAGGGATAATGTGAAATAAGGCCACAGAGGTAAACAGAAGCCAGAATGCTCCTTAAATGCCAGCAGTAGGACTATCAAGGCAACAAGCAAGCACTGGGTGGGTAGAGAAAAGTTTGTGGAAAAGCAAGACTGGATGAATGCAAAACATCATTAAAACAAAAAACACGCACACAAAGGTGCAGAGAAGCAAGAGACTTGCCCAGTGGGCAGAACTAGGAACAATAAATAGAAATTGCTAAGATTTCGACTCATCAAAAAAGAAAAAGCTTCTAATTAGAGCTGTCCAGGAGTGGAATGACAAAGGAAGGCAATGAATTCTAAACCACTAAAAATCTTCAAATACAAGCTAGAATTGTAGAGGATGTTCCTGCTTGGACATCTATTGGACTAGATGACCTGAGGTTCTTCTAATTCTTTATTTCAAAAGAAGAAATACAAGCTATTAAAAACCATAAAAAGACTGCTTAAAATAACTGACAAGAAAAATGTGCATCAAAATAACTCTGAAGTTTCACCTCCCTTCTAGCAAATTGGCCAAGATGAAAAAAAAGATAAAAATAGTCACTGTTGAAAGAGTTGAAGAAAGACAGGCACACTTTTACACTGTTGGTGGGGCTGTACATTGGTCCAACCATTCTGGAAAGTAATTTGAGATTATATTAAGCAAGCGACGAAAAGGTCCATACCTTTTGACCTAGAGATCTAGCTACTAGGCATATACGCCAAAGAGGTAAAGGACAGGAAAGGATCCAAATGTACCAAATATATTTATAGTGGCCCTTTTGTGGGAACACAAAACTAGAAATAAAATTGATACTCATTGATTGGGGAATGACTAACTAAATTAGTAGTATATGAATGTAATGGAGTATTACAAATCCATAAATAAGAGGAATATGAAAGAATTCAGAAAACCAAGGGAAGATTTACATGTACTGATGCTTACATTTGTATTCCAAGAATGTTGATTGATGGAATGTAGTGTGAAGGAGATGAAGGAAAATATACACATGATGGCTAGAAGAAAAATAGGTAAATAGAAGAACAACAGAAATGAAAAAGAATGCTATCTAGATATAATGACAAAGATTGACTCCAAAGAGAAGAGATTTATCTTACTCCCTTCTTTGCTGAGGTAGGGGACCTAAGGATGTGGCACACTAAATTTGCTATCAGACTTGATCAATGCACTGTTCAGTTTTGCTCAACTGCTTTTTCCACCTCTTTTCCTTTGTCACAAGGGATAGTCGCTCGATAGGGGAGAGAGAGCTATCACGATGAATGATAAATTAAGGTGATATAAAAAAAGATAAAAAATTAAATTTTAAAGGATGAAGAAAGACTATTACCATTTTCAAAGTTTCTGAATCCAAGGGAAAAGGGAAAAAAAAACTCCCTTTTTCCTTTCCCCCACCTTTTACCACTTACCTAAAACTCTTCAATTTTAGGTCTAAGTCATTGTCCATCTGTAGTGCCTATGTACTATGAATCAATTCAATGTGCTGCCCAAGCAACTATATGTTATATTTGGGGCAATGCACATTTTTATCCACTTGGGGTTTTTCTAGGGGTTAGGAGGAGATATGAAAGGCAGCATGCCTATATGCAATGGATTTGTTGTCAGGAAGGTCTGAGTCAAATCCTGGTTCAAGAACTTAGCTGTGTGATCCTAGACAAATCATTTAACCCCTGAACTGAGCCTTAATTTCTTCATTTGCAAAATGAGATAATAGCACCTTTTTAAAGGATTGAGGATCAAATGAAAAACTATTTTAAGCACTATGAGAACCTTAAAGTATTATATAAATGTCAGTTTTTATTTTTATTATCATCATAGATCTTATTTGGGAAACTACTGAGCTCAAGAACTGATTAAGTCAGCACAATGTTACCTAAGATGAACATCTACAGAATCATGTTTATCCCCACTGCATCTCATGTGGATTTCGTCTCTGCAGAGTATGTCTCTTTTTTATGCCTTACTTGATTAAGTACACTCAGGATTGCTGAACAAAGTTCTTTACATTTACATATAACAAGGACCTTTATTATCTTAAAATGGTAGAAATGGCACAAATGGCAATGGAAAGATGTATCGTAGTTTATATAGATATGCTGTAGCTTACTACCATTACTTATGTGTATTAGGTGGTATAAAAGAGTAGACTAGAAAAAGGGCGGTGGGATCATATATTAAAAAAGCAAGGAAAAACACCTGGATAACCTAAGCATTACATGGTCCTCAGTGAAGAATTAAAAACAAAACAAAACAAACAAAAAATCCTACACTGAAGGCAGGCTTCCACTATCTGGTGTAGTGTCTCTATGGAGGATTTAGGGAGAGATATGGTCAATAATCTTGCAGACTGCTAGTCACTGTCAGAGAAAAAGAAACCTGAACTTGGCTTTCAGACTCATGCCCAGTCCAGAAGTCTGGTCCTAATCCTACCTCCCTCATTCTCAAATAACCTCATTACCTAACTTAATCAAGTTCTAGGCGTCTGGCATAAGCTTTCACTTAACCCTTATCTATTTTTTCTCTATTTCACCTATTCCTTCTCCCCACCTGTCTCAGAGAGATGTCCCTTCTTTCCAAGTTTAGCTCTCATCCACTCCCCCAAAACATGTCCTTCTTGATGTTTCCCTTCAGTACCCTGTCTCTAGTCTCTCAGGCAGCTTCAGTTGCTTTGTCTCCATTAGCATCTCCTCTTTTTACAAACTTAATCTGGCTTCCTATAAAATAAACCTCTCCATTCTTTGAACAACTATCAAATCCTTCATATTTGTACTGGCAAAAATACATCCCATCACTGCCTTGGATTCCTCAGCCTCCATTTACTCCATAATTCTATAGTCTGGCTTCTTCTGCTTACATTCTGGATCCAAATTTTTCAAAGGTCATTAATGTCTTAATCACCAAATCCCATGTCTTTTCCTCAGTCCTCATCCCTGTCCTCTTTTGACATGATTGACTACTCTCAAGCTCCTTGAAATTCACTTCCTTAAGTTTCCAATGAGAGAACAATCTTTGTTTACTTCCTACTGAGGTCTTTGATTGTTCTCTTTTCTATCTCCTCTAGCTCTTTTTCCTTTCGGTCTCATAATTGGAAGAGACCTTGGTGGAGATCTAATCCAACCCAGATGACACTGCCCCCAACCCCCCAAAAAATCCCCCACCACTATGGCATATATGGTCATCCAGCCTTTGCTTAAAGACTCACTTCTCCCTCCAAAGCAGCCCATCCAATTTTTGGAGAGCTTCAATCATAGTAAGTTTTTCCTTACGTTGAGCTGAAAATCTGCCTCTTGGCAACTTTATCTTTTTGCTCCTAGTTCTGCTTTGTTGGGTCAAAAGAACATGTCTAATCCCTGTTTCACCTTAAAGTCTTCCAAGTACTTTAAGACAGCTATTCTTCCTGCTACCCCAACCACCACTAGCCTTCTTTCTCCAGGTTAAATATCCCCAGTTACTTCACACAATCCTCCTATGGTATGGACTCAATTCAACATTTTAATGTGGACACTCTCAGGCTTATCATCCCTTGCCTTTAAAATGTGATATCCAAGACTGAATTCAATATTCTAGGTGTGGTCTGACCAAGAAAAAAAAAAACAAAAAACTAGAGCAAGTCTACCACACCTCCTCATTCCTGGAAGCTATGCCTCAACACAGACCAAAGTTCTGCTGGCTCTCTTAGGTGCCATCTGACTCTTGATTTTTATAGAGCGTGCAGTCTACCAATACCCCCGCATTTTTTTCCCCAGAAAAACAACTAATTTTGCCTTCTAGGTCTTATAATTGTGAGTCAATATTCTGAACACAGACTTTGCATTTATCCCTATTAGCTTTTGTCTTATTACATTTGACTTCTAGTCAGGATACTGATCATCTAGGGTGTTAACTATCCCTCCCTCTCACCTCTATCATTTGTAATTCTGATAAGGATGCTATCTATACTTTTATCCAAGTCACTGTAGTAAATAGTACAGATCCGGATGGGACACTCCACTGGACTTCTCTTTCCCAATTTCACATGCAGTGCAATCATTCGACTAATTCCATGTTCATTTAATTTTACTTTTTAGTCCATGTCTCTTCATCTTTTCCACAATGGCATGGGAAACATAAAATATTTTGCAAAAATCTAAGGAAACTATACTCTAGCCTACCACATCAACCCAATATCCCCCATAAGCTCTAGCTCTGGAAACAACCATCAGATCAACCCTTCCATTCCTGGAAAGGACTGTTAAACACCCTATCACTTCACTCACCAACCCTGAAACTTCCAACCAAATCACCTTTCCATGTCCATCTCTATTCATATGGACTACTTTTCTCTTCTAAAATATAAACTTTTGGGGGGACAGAATGTTTTAATTTTTTGTATTTCTGGTTCCAGTGCTTAGCACAGTTTCCTGACACATGGTAAGTACTTAATACTTTTTCATTCATCCATTGCATTTCCCTGAGGTTTTTCTTATTCCTTAAATATAAACACTCTATTTAATGTTCCACCTTGGCTCTGCCTTTCTCCATCCTTTCCCCTTGGAGATCTTATCTTATCCACATACACCTGACCCTGGCTCACAGCCCACTACCTGTGTGACCTTGGAAAAGCAGGTTATCACATTCCTCATTTGAAAAAAAAATCAAGACACCTGATTAAACTTTTGATAAGGTATGGCAGCCTAAGGCAACATTTTGCTTAAAGTTACCAGCTTATTTATAGTGACAAGTTTATGAGCAGATCACCTTCGAAAGGCATTTGAAGAGAAAGTATCTTATTAAGTATTTAAAAACATTCAAGATATTTATCTGCTTTAATAATATACTTACACTTGACAAAAACACTTCTTTCTCAAGAGGCCTTCAGAATCATCTTTACAGATAAAGTAATTACACTTAAGGCTATATACTGTTTGGATTTAATTTATATCACCATTCCCACCCCATGGAACACATCCATTTCCTATAATATGAATATATTATGGATTTCTAAGGCCCTTAACAGTTATACATGATCTTTCCTGGAAGGTACCCACAGGAGGTCTTCTAGCCAACCAACCTCTCTGCCATTTTAGGATTCCCTTCTACACAACCCAAAGAGCCTAAGATCCCATCTCTATGCTTATACCCCTCTGGAGAAAAGCTGAAGAAATGGGATGAATTCCCAATCATAGCTCCAAGTTTCTGAAATCAAAGGATGCTTGCTTATAGTTTAATAAGGACGTATACACAAATACAAGGAAATATGGTATACCATAGAGGCGGTACAATCAAGGAGTCTGGATGACAGAGATATTTTTGGAAGGCAATGGGGCCAAATAACAAGAGATTTTGCAAAAGAAGCAGCATTTGAGCTTGGCCTTGATACAAGATTTTCTACAATTACTTTCCCAATACCTATACACTTATTAAAGGACTATCCATCTAGTCAATCTACATAGTATGCTTATCTCATTCATTTGTTTTTCCTGTGCAAAATGTGTCAAATTCTTTTGAGTGACCACACATCCCACTAAAGAAGACCTTTAATATTTTGGGGCTCGATGAAACCGGTACATCTCCACCTACAGTAAACCTTCCTTCCACTTGGTTTGTGATAGCATCATAAAAGATGTACTATTTAAGCACCTTTGGTATCTATTGTATAATTCACTTGATACTGATACTTGTGATTGGCAAAAATTCTTAGT
>CM053626.1:286482429-286512116 GCA_028646595.1 Phalanger gymnotis | reverse complement strand
GGTATCTATTGTATAATTCACTTGATACTGATACTTGTGATTGGCAAAAATTCTTAGTGATTGAATGCTATCAAGAGACTTAGGATAAGAAATTTATGTTTGTCTTATGATCTTATAAGAAATTTATGCATTATTTGGAGCTATGCCCAAAGGGCTATAAAAATGTGCTTACCCTTTGACCCAGCAATACTACTTCTAGGGCTGTATTCCAAAGAGATCACAGAAGTAGGAAAGGGACCTGTATGTGCAAAAATATTTATAGGAGCTCTTTTTGTGGTAGCAAAGAATTGGAAATCAAGGGGATGCCCATCAATTGGGGAATGGCTAAACAAGTTGTAGTATATAAATGTAATGGAATACTATTGTGTTATAAGAAATGGGAAGATATGGACTTCGTAATAACCTGGAAAGACCCTACATGATACGATGCTGAGTGAGAGGAGCAGAACCAGAAGAACATTGTACACAACCACAGACATGTTGCATCTGTGATGACTAACTTCGATAGACTTGGCTCTTCTCAACAACACAAGGTTCAAAGACAGCTCCAAAGGACTCATGATGGTAAGAGCTATCTACATCCAGAGAAGGAACTACAGAGTCTGAATGCAGATTGAGGCAAACTATTTGCTCTTTTTTTTCCTTTTTTTTTTTTGTTTCTTCTTTCTCATGATTCATTCCATTGGCCATAATTCTTCTTTACCACTTGACTATTATGTAAATAAGTTTAATGTGAAGGTATACGTAGAGCATATATCAGATTCCATATCATGGGGGGGGGTAGGGGAGAAGGGAAGAAAATTTGGAACTCAAACTTGTGGAACTGAGTGCTGTAAACTAAGAATAAATCTAATTAAAATACAAAAAACGATTATGTATCAATTTTAACACATACACAGGAATTGCCTTGTTGGAGCAGAGTACTACTCAGCCATTTGTTTTTTTTTTCCTCTATTTTGCTCCTACTACATTATTTTTTAAATTTTAGGTAATCAGCAGACGTAGAATTTTGTATTCTCTACATTCCTCATTTCTGACTATTAAGGTGTTGCTATAGAAAACAACTTTGGAAATCTTATGTATTCTCAATATTCACACTAGGAGAAAAATGTTGTATGAAGTGAATGCACACATTTTTTTAAATGAAATGAATGATTTCTTGGTTTTTAGTATTTGAGGTAAAAGGGAAAAGAGAAAGTTAGCTGAATCATTCATTTCATTTAAAAAAAATGTGTGCATTCACTTCATACAACATTTTACTACTTTAGTTTGGATAAAAATGTTATAATGTGAATGCTATCCTAAAAGCACTGAATCACTATTTAAGGGAAATAGACATTAAACAGTCTGTTATAAAGGGAGGAAAGTCCTTCTATAATGTCCCTATTTGCTTTTTTAAAGTTTGGCTTTCCATGTACCCAGTCTTACCCAGATGTGAAACAGCTTCTAACAAAAGCCTTTTTTGACAAGTCTATGGAATTTAAGTTCTTTGAGGGGAACTTCATTTCTGTGTCTATGTGGAGAGCCTAGAAGTGCCTGACTCATACTAAATACTTAAGAAACGCTTGTTTAATTAAATTGTTAATAGTTTGCTATTTAAAATATATTTCCAACTTACTTCAAGAGGGCTTGAGACAGTGTCCAAATTAACACAACATAAAAAATATCATCTAGAAATGAAACAGCTGTAGAGGACATCAATTACTTGGGTTGAGTTAATTACTGGATTTGGCCCTTAAGTTTTCCAGGAGAGAAGACAAAAAGCGAAATTCAGTGAAACTCACAAAAAAAGTGAAGTTTCCTTTTCTGACAATACAGTAGTTTTATCAAAAACTTTTCTTAATGCTGAATAATGGAATTTATCATGATGGTTCCTACAAGGACAATGAATAGAAAACACCCAGAATTTTTTACTGATTCTTTCAAAAGGCCTAACTCAGTAAAACTATTGCTGTATGGGATTGGGTTGATACAGCCAAGCATGCTACTTTCTGAGGAATAAACTTAACTCAAGGATATAATATGCCTGGAGAAATAACACGTATCTATAGCTCTTTAAATTTGCAAAACTTTCCTTGTCACCACCAAGTAAAGTAGATATTGCATTTTACAGCCAAGGAAAATAAAGCTAAGAGAAGTTAAATGATACAAAGGTTACACGAGGAAATCATTGAGGATGTGAAACTAGGTCTTCCTGACTCCAAGTCCACTACACTTTTTACTACAGGATATTCACTTTCAGAGTACCACACATGCTACACACACATAGTAAAGCAACTAGATCTCCAAATGTTTCCCTGACAACTACCCCCAATACCTCCCCATTAGACCTAGTGTGATATTATAATCCAAGTTCTCAGATAAGTTGTTTCCAAAAAGATCTATATTTAAGTTATGGGAGGTTTTTAGTAAATACAAATCAATTAGTGTTTTGATAGCTTCATGCCTTAAAAACTAGTTAATCAAATAAAGTCATGTTTAAAAAATAAGGAGCAATCCAGACTCTCCCAGAATTCACTCTCTCCTCACATCTCTTCCTTAAGAGTAGTTTCAAGGATTACCTCAGGTGCTACTTCCTCCCTGAAGACCTTCCAAATCTCTTCAATTAAAGTATTCTCCTTCCTGAAAATACTTTATAACTCCAAATGCCAAGTCCAGTGCCTTACATATGGTAGGTGCTTAAGGTTTTATTTTAAAATTTGAAGTATACAACTTCTGTTCAAAGCTTTTATGTAGACAAGGATCCTACTCATCATCAGAAAAGAAAAAAGTAATTAAAAAAGGTGCAACAAATGTAGAAAAACTTTCAGCCAGTGCTTTACCATCATTCATCAGATGTGGCCTAGAAGCACAACTCTGTTGAGTTCTTGGGGGTTAGGGAAAAAAGATTATTTATATGTTGTTCCTTCATTTTAGTTTATTGCATTCCAACTCTCAGGGAAATCCTCTGTAAATAATACTTGAAAAAAACTAAAGTGACTGCAATGAAAAAGTAATTTTTTTGAGTTAATAGTTTTATTCATCTTGTCATTTAAATGGTATGTTCTCTGAACTAAAAATTGGGACAAGGTGTTCTGACAAACAACACATATTTGGCAAAGTCTCAAATCTCCCCCTCCTTTAATTTATTTGGGTCTTCTCCCTTCCAAGTCTCACTCTCTTGAAGAAGTTATTTAATGCACACATCTCACTACCCATAGATTAAAAACTACTAGAGAACAAGAATCTCTCTTACAGTTATAGCACCTAGCTGTCTTGAACTTATTCGGTCTCTAATCAATGTTTTTGAATACATTCATTTCCCTAAAACCAGACTGACCTGAAAAATAGGGAATGTATCACTGTAGAGATAGGTATCTAAGATGGCATAATTTTCTTATTAGCCCAAATTAAAGTCTATTAAGATAGGCCAATAAAATTCTTTGAGAATTTTAACATCTCATTTTCCCATCATCAATAAAAAATTAAATAATAGCAGCTCAGTTGACCCTAAAACCTCTTCTCACATTCTTCTGCCTTGATTAGTACCCTGAACTTCTATGATAGCTTTCATGTCCTACAAAGTCCTTCTCTTCAAGAGCCAACTCCTGCCACACCCTCATTCACCCCACTCATATCATTCTTTCTTCCTTCTCAAAGCTTTCATGACATTTTTTTCCCAGTCCCCTCCTTTGTCCCATCACAATTTAGCATCACAGACTGGAGCTGGTAGGTTAAGAATCATTTATTTCTGCCTCCTTATTTCACAGGTGAGGAAAATAGCTCAAAGAGGTAGTGGCTCACCCAGGTGGTAATTAGCATAGTATGTATGCATTTGAACCCAAGCATGCTCCATCTTTCCAACAAACGATGCTATCCTGGATTTGCCCTTATTATGTTCCACTCATGCAACTCCTCCTGTTCGATATTTCCTATTCATCCCGTGTATAGCTCACTTGTCTGCTTGTCTCCTTGTTGCACATCCCAAGCCCTGTAGGATATTAGCTCTTAAAGGGCAAGGTCTATGCCCTTTCTCCATCTTTTTGTCCTCACCTCGGGGACAGCCTGCACTCGCTAACAACAGTACCAATTATTGATAATAACTGACACATAGCGCTTGAAGGCACACAAAGCGCTTTAAATGGTTTTTTACATAACACTTGCAGAAATGACTTTTTGAAATCCCTGCTGCTTTCCCTACAAATTACTGACAGCCCAACATTTTGAAAAGAAAAAAAAAAGCAAGAATGCAGAGGAAAGTAAGCGAGAAAAGGAGGGAGAAAGATAAAGGCGCAAGAGCACAAACACAACAGTGGGGAGACGGGAAGAAAACCCCAGAGCCTGAGTTGTTTCTTTAAAGGCCTAAGTCTAAACGAGGTTTTGGAGGCTGTCGGCAAAAACGTCCAAGGTAGAGTCTAGCGGACTTAAAACACGGCTCGTAAGACCATGAACAAACATAAGTGCAATCGCCCGCTGGACTAGGATTAAGAGGTGGCCCGAGGCCCCCACATATAGTTACACAGCCAGTTTATAGCCCTGCCCCTTCCGGTTTCTCTGGCCCCGCCCCTCCAGATCACCATTAAAAAGCCTGACGAGAAGCTTGAATTTATTCTGAAGCTCCGCTAGGCTTTCCTTTTGTGACTGATAACCATAGCGAAGATAAGACGCGACAGGAAGGTGAAGATGTATAGAATGTGGTGGGGAATGTATGCTGCGCAGATCTTTCGAGCTTTCCAGTCAGGCATCACTTTGGCCACCTAAAGATACCTGCCTCTGAGTGAAGGAGGAGCCGGGGGTGGGGCGGGGCTTGTTTCTGAATGCGGCCCGTTGATTGGATAAACGGATGGACCCAGCCGGCGGAGGTCCGGAGGTGCTGGCGTGGTCTTGTTGGCAGCCGCGGAGCCTCGAAGGCTCCGGGAGCCCTGGGAGGCCCCGGAGAGGCGCGGGCGGATGGCGCAAGGATGGGCCGGCTTCTCCGAGGAGGAGCTGCGGAGGTTGCGGCAGAACAAAGGTAATGATCTAGGAGGTGGCTCAGTCTTTTAGGTCCTGGAAGGGAAGAGGGGGCGGGGCTGGGAATGGGTCACGGGGAGGAGGGTGAGCGACCCTTCCGTGGAAACCCGGGTCGGGCCGAGTCCTGACTGCAAACATTTATTAAGGCCCTGCTGTGTGCCAAGCATAGCAAGAGGCACACTAGTTGGATAGATGGAGCATCTGTCAAGCACTTGCTGGAGGCGCTGAGCGTACTAGGCAAGTGCTAAGTATTCCTGCCCTCAGGCAGCTTACCATCAAATGAAAGCATGTATAAGTGTAAATAAAAAGTATTTGTGAAAGAAACATAATGGGGGAGGGGCGCTTAGCAGAAATTCTTCGTGATGTTTCAGCTGAGTTTTGAAGAAAGCTAGGGTCAGTGGGTCTAGAAGCTCTTACTGTATGCCTGGCACAGTGGTAAGTGTGATAGGTAGAGCTTTTCTTAAGTCCTTGCTGGAAACACTGAGCATGCAAAAGCAAAAGCTAACCATTCCCTGTCATCAAGAAACTTACAAATGAAAATATGTGCACGTATAAATAAAACGTATATGTGAAATAAATACAAATGGAGAGGTGGGCATAATCAGAAATTTCTAGTGACGTTAATTAGGGTTGGTTGGTCAGTAAGACTTAATATTAAGCTCCTACCATCCAGGCGCTATGCTAGGTGCCAGGGAAAGACTGGAAAAACGTAGTCCCTGCCCTCGACGCTCACAGCCCAGTGGGAGTTGCGCAAACTAAGTATAAATAAGATATGTATGGCATAAATTGATGATAATCTTAGAGGAAAGTCGCTAGGCTTAAAGGCATCAGCAAAGGCCTCCTCTAAAAAGTGGGAGTTTAACTTGGACTTAAAGGGAGCCAGGAGAGAGCATTCCACCCCTGGGGGATAGCCAGTGGCTATGCCCTAAGTGGGGAGGAGGAGTGACCTGTTTGGAAGCCAGAGTAACTATGTGGAAGGAAGGAAGGTAGAAATGTTTCTGGAATTTAATTGAAAAGAATATTAGAAGGGGGGGCAAGATTATGAAGGGATTTTAATTCCAGAGGATTTTATATTTAATCATGGAGGTCCTAGGGAGCTGCTGGAGTTTTATCGAGTAAGAGGATGTCCTGGTCAGACCTACATCCTTCTAAGATTAGTTTGTATCGACTGCAATGGAGAGATATTTGGAGGTAAAGAGAGAAGGGGATGTGGGTGTGGGTGTAGGTGGGTGCTCAAAGGCATCAAGGTGGAATGTTGTGGGTGAGGAACAAGTTGGCAGGTTTAAGTGGAACTGGAGAGTTTGTGAAGCAAATTGGTGTCAGTCTGTCACTAAACATTAATTGTCTACTGTTTGCCAGGGAAACATACCAGGCAGATACAGTGAAGACAATCCTTGTTCTTGAGGTGTTCTTGATCTAATGGAAGAGATAACAAGCAAATTATACCTGGGATAAATGGGAAATAATTAACAAAAGAAAGGCAGTAGAATTGTGATCATTTGGGAAAGGCCTTCATAGAAGATGGGATTTTAGTTGGGAACAAGGGAAGCCAGAAACCACATGAGGAGGAAGAGCATTCCAGGCATGGGGGACAGCCAAAGAAAATGCCTGGAGCAGAGGCACAGTCATTGTCTTGTTAGTGGAATAACAAGGAAGCCAGTGTGACTGGATTGAGGAGTATGCCCCGATAGTAGAAAGGTGAGGGGACTAGGTTATGAAGGGCTTTGAATGTTAAACAGGGTTTTATATTTGATCCCTTGGGTTGTAGGGAGCCACTGGAGTGTATTGAGTAGGAGAGTAACATGGTTACATAGTGTAATGATCAGGTAAAGGCAGTCTGGATACAGATTGTAAAGAGTATTTCACTTAAAAAAAAGTACACTGGCAAATATGCTTTGGAATTAAGAAACAAAAGAGGCCATGGCATTGGTAACTCAGCAGCAGCCTGCCATTATGTCATTTTCTTGTCTTTCTGCATTGGCACACACAGCACACAAGTACAAAATCGCATCATAAAAAATGCTTGCCAAGCAGGCACTTTAATTTTGTCTTAGAAGAAATTGGAAGTTATTAGGCCTTGTTGAGTAGAGGAGTGACATGGTCAGACCTCTGCTTTAGTAGTATCACACAGTCCATTGTATACAGGGTGGTGAGAGAGAGGATGAGAAGCAAGGAGACCAATGGGAACATTCTTCTGTTAGTCACTAGAGGAGCGATGATGTAGTGTTGAGTTTGGGTGACAGCTTTGTGAATGGAGAAAAGAAGGTGACAGATAAGTTGTAGCAGTAAAGTCAACAAAACCTGGCAACTGATTAGTCATAACCCTAGGGTTGTAAACCTGGGGGACCAAAAGGATACTGGTACCCTCAATGGAAATAGGGAAGTTAGGGAGAGGAGAAAGTTTGGAGATGATTGTCAGTAACAGCATATATCTGTCACAGGTCTATACGTCTAGAAGTCAGAGGTCCTGAAGTGGAGAAGAAAGGGAGGAACCCCAACATATCTTTAATTTTTGCCTTTAGTAGAGTTTGTGGGGGAACTGTATCAGCCTTAGGTAAATGCTTCTGATTTTAGTTTAGAGAGATGGAAAGTAGAAGGTTGTGGTAGGCATGTTAATTAGATGAGGTAGAATGAATGTGGAATATATGGACTAGTTAAAATTTTGCCTGTTTCAGGGAACCTGTGTGTGTGTTTTAATAATATATAAAGCCATTTGTAGGCTTTAAAGTATTATATGTGTTCTGTGTAAATATATGTAGATTCTTTTTTAATGATACTATTTTTGTACTTGTATTTTCATACTAGTACCCTCTAACTCTCTTTAAAGAAAGAAAAAAATATATACTGGCATGCTTCTTCTGGGACGTCTACAAGCCATGGGCTCTTTCAGCTCTTAATTCCAAACCATATTTACTAGCATACTTTTCTGAATATTGAATTTACTGCTTTCCCCATTTCTACCATCACACTTAATATCAAATATCAAGTTGTATGTTGATTTTGTTTGGATAATCTTGTCAACAAGCTCTATAGAATTTCTCTTTTTCAGTCAATGCAAAGATCATGACATCTCAATCAGATAAAGCTAGGATGGTATTATTAAGCCTTGCTTGGCTATTAAGTTATGTTGACTTTTGATCATAGGGACCCTTGAAACCATTTACTAAAGCCCAGGGTGTTTGTAGTTGGCTTTAGTGGTGTGATTACTCCCAGAGATGAAATAACAGATCTTTTTGAAGTGTGGTTTACAGAAAGCTAATCTGCATGTGGTTAAATTTCAGAATTGGCTATATGGGGAATTTTTATTGAGCACCAAAAGTGGGGCATGAGTATTGTTTAAGACAGAACAGAAAATTATTTTTTACTATTGTGCGTGCAATGTAACAGATTAAAAAATCAAGATCTAAAATTGGTTTCTACTGAACTGTTAATCTGTCACTTTTTTTTAAGTAGAAAGTGATTTATAATCTGCTACTCTCAAATATAATTTTTTCTTTGTATTATACATAGATCCTTTTGAGCCTGCCGATCGACAAAGGCGTCAACCTACGAACAAAAGTCGACAGCAGCTGCAACGTGAAAAGGCCCTTCAGCAACAAAGCCAAAAGCTTGGACTTCAGGATGGTACAGCAGCGGTGCCTCCAGAGCAGTTGCTTTCTGCGCCAAAACGGAGAGCTGACTCTCAGCAACATCACCCATTTCCTACTCTTCTTATATCCCCTGGCAATAATGAAAGGCATCAGAGCATGGGAAATCAACAGAAAAAAGCAGGACTTGAGAATTCCTGTAATAATGATGTTAAAAAAGATGAGACGGTTACTCCAAAACCAAACTGTAAATTGGAAAAAAAGAAAGTGGAATTGTTAGTAAGTCTATATAACCATGAAAATGATTCCATTTGTTTTCATTGTTCTTTCTTTATCATTGGTTTTTAGGGAAATTGAAGCTTAATGTCTTCTATGTTGTAATGTATTCTGACCTAGAAATATAGTGGAAAGGAGAAGTTATTCTTAGAACATGTAGAGCCCTGCCACTAAGAAGTTTGGATGTCAGCTTTCTGACTTGTGTAAAACCACTCACTCTTCAGCTTTCAGAATGGGCCTGTCTGTATGGGCAAGGATGCTGTGGGCAGTAGAAAAGGCATAAGAAAGGGGAAAGCAGAGGAAAGAGGTGGACAGACAGCGGTGGTACGTCTCAAGTATACTGTATTCAATATCTCTCATAATACAGTCTCTGAAACTAAAGTAGCTAATTTAGTACAAATGCCTAAGACCTGTAGAATATGCTGTTCTTTGACTTCAATAAGGCTTCTGATCATCTGGACTCTGGGACTTTACATTCACTACTTTTGTTTCTTATCTCTTTATTTTATGACCCCCCTGGGGAGATGGGATGCCACTCATTTTTGTGTCTCATTCCCTCTGGATCTCTTTCCAGATTATTGTGTTCATCAGATCTCTTCCTGAGGCTTGTTCCTATGATGTAAAAATCCTTTACTAAGTGCCTCCCTGCAGGTTGTACTCAAGCCAAATGAGTTAAATGTTGCTTGTCTTCTAAGAGCTGATTATGATACGCTTAAGAATTTGAGGGAACCTTAGAGCTCATCTGATCTAATTGCTAGGTAAAGCATGACTCTGCCTTGTAATATCCTCAACAAGCGGTCATCTATGAGCCTCACCATAAGATGGCCAGGCACAGGGAATTTGCTACATTCCAAGGTAGCTCGATCCATTTTTGAATAGCTTAAATAGTTATTTTAAAAATAAATTATATTGATGCCTTTTTGTTTTGTATCAGTCATTTGTGGGCATAATTATCCACCCCCAGAATAGGACCATTCTTTGTCATAAATGTAGTTAAATAAAAATAACCAAATGGTGATTATGCCTGCCAATGTATGTAACATGTCCACCACCCCAAGTCAGGGCTTCGTCCCCGTTCCCCTGGACTGTTGGAATTGTCTCCTGATTGGTCTGTTGTTTTTTTAGTCTGTCTTTTCTCCAGTTAGATTTCCCTATTGGTGCCAAAACAACCTTCATAAGGTACAAGTCTGACCATGTAGGTCACTGTTGTGCTTGAAAACTTTTAGGATCTTTGCCTCACCTCCAGGCTCATGTGAAAGCCTTGGCCCGGGCTTTAAGGTCGTCTGCACCTGGATCCAGGCCTTTCTGGCCTTCTGTCTTACTACCCCCCTTTACACAGTAACTTTTTCCCAGTCAGGCTAGACTTCTGGTCGCTCCCTGGGTTTGAAATTTCGTCTCCTGCCCCGCAGATCTGCTTTAGTAGTCATCCTTTCCTGAATGCACGCCTTCTTCATCTTCACTAAGATTCTTGATGTTCCCTCAAGGGCTAGCTCAGGTACCACCTGTCTGTGAAGCTTTCCCGATGCCATTCTCCCTCCACCCTTGTCTTTTTGTAATGATCTCCCTTCCTCCATTTACCTTGCCTTGACTTAACCTGTTTACATGTTCTGTCCCTTTAATAGAGGATAAGTTCATTGAGAGCCTGTTTCATTTTATCTTTTATGACCCCAACATTTTGTGTGTATTAAGTGCTTCATGAATGTAAATTTAATTACTCTCCAGCAAGCGCTCTGTGGATAGATATGGTATGGTCAGAGTAATAATAAGTAGAGGAGGAAACCGTGGTATCAGTGTCGAAGTCCACTTGCGGAGAGCTGGGACTTAGGGTGGAAGCAGGGAATCTGGCTCTGAGCGAGAAATTATCTTAATCTAGACCTAACCATGTTGTGGTTGTAGGTTTGGAGAAGAAAGCGTAACTTTGAAAGTTGTTCGGATGCACCAGGTCTGGGAAACTAAATACCGGGGAGGTGAAAACCGTTTCTGGGTTTCTTGCTTAGAGAGTTTATGTGATGGTGTACATTTTAATGATGAAACTGAGCTCAAGAGAGGTTTGGGGTGGAATTGTTTTAAAAAACCTAGCATTGTCTTTGCTTGTCTTTGCTATCAGTTCTTTCCTTCGTTTTTCATTTAGCCTTTGGTACTTAGCTCGATCAGTTTTGTTCTGTAGAAATATATTTGAAAGTGGGGGAATTTAAAGAATCACAGAATTTAGGAGTTGGAAGGAATTTCCGCAGCTATCTAGTTTACCCCATATTTGTTAGGGTATCACCCAATGTCATGTCTGACATGGTCATCCAGACTCTGTTTTAAAGATGGGGAACTTCTCTCCTTGAGGCAAGCCATTCTGCTTTTGGATACCTGTAATTTTTAGGAAGCTTTTGCTGCACCTGGAGCCTAGATTTGCCTTTTTCGCAGCATCTCCCTGTGGCTCCTGCTTCTAGGCTTGAAGACTAAACAGGACACGTGTACTCCCTCCACAACATGATGGACCTTTATATACTTGAAGAGATAATTGTGTCGTACCTAAGTACACTGTTCTACAGGCTAGCCACCTGCGTCAGTCAGTCAGGCTTCACGTAGCGTGAACTCCAGCTCTGCACACTCTCTAGCTCATCAGCAACCTTCAGTGGTAATGCTCAGACTTGAAGGTAACAATGGTAGAAGTGGAACCTCTTTATTCTTGGAAGTTGTGCCTTTCACTGCAGCCCAAGATGACTAGCTTGTTGGGTTGCCATATCTCATTGCTGGCTCAGTGAGTTTCTAGTCCACTATGACCCCTGGGTCTTTTTCAGATTGCCGTCTAACCGTGCCTCCCTAGTCTTGTATTCAAGACATTAATTTATGTGTCCAAGTGAAAGACTTTATGTTAAACTTTTGAACTTCATCTTATTAGATTCAGTCAGTGCTCTAAACTGTCAGGATCTTTTTAGATTTAGTGTATTTACTAGCCCTTCTAGTTTTGTGTTATCTGCAGATTTGATGACTATACCACCTATGTCTTTATCCATGTGATTGATAAAAATGTTAAGCTGCAAAGGACCCATAATGGATGAGGTATTCCTTTAGAGACCCCCTGCCACCTTTATGCTAACTCACTAACAGTCCGACCTTTCAGTCACTTAGATTTCATCTGGTTGTGTTATTGTCTGGTCCACACCTCTCCATCTTCTCTAGAAGAATAACAGTCTGCTCTGTCAGAAGCTTTGCTGAGATAGAGATAACCTGTTGCAGACCTGTCAGGAAGGAGAAGAGGCTGGTCTGGCAGGACCGAGTCTAGATTGTAGCCATGCCGGTTCTTTAAGATCACATTTCTTGTTCTGAATGTTAATTGACCAATCATTGCTTAATGAATATTACCATGGCCAGAAGCTTCCGTGATGGGGGCCATATATAATAGTTGAAAAAGCATAGTGAGAAGCATCATCTTCAAGTGGTTTTATTGGATTCCTTTTGCACCAATAATCTAATGCCATATATTAGTGCCCCTACAAGTGAGCCATCATACTTTGGCATCAGTTGCTTGTTCCTAGATTACACATATATAAGGGATTTAATGGCCCAATTTATTTAAACTTTTACTTCTGATCAGCCTCTTTATTACTGTCGGAATAAGATAACTAGCTACAGATGCATTTTTGAAAACTCTTGATGGAGACTCTTAAAGGCACATTTACATGGCCAAATCATTGCTTTTGGAGGAAGGAAAAGGAATTGGGGAGATGGGACTCTTTTATGTAAACTCGATTTTATTCTTGGTTACTGACCAGGCAGGAAAAATCTCATTGGGAAGTCCTCCAGGAAGAGCAACGACTAATGGAAGAGAAAAATAAACGGAAAAAAGCATTGTTGGCCAAAGCTATTGCGGAAAGGTAAGAAATGTATTAAGGAGTGATATTTGTAACCATATAGACCCTTCCAATGGTTCTCCTGACTGTTTTACTTACTGTATGTTCTTAACAACTGTCACTTTAGGGGCCTGCAGTGTTACTAGTATTTCTATTTTTTGATGATAACCAATCTCCAGAGGAGATTTTTCATCCTTGCTAACTATAGCAATCATTTACCCTCTATTCTCCAGGCAACTGCTAGGATTTAGTTATGAGGCTTCAATGAGATCACATTGTAACATACTTTGCAAACCTTAAAGTGCTGTATAAAAACTGGCTATTACTTTCATTTCGGTCAATATTTTAAAGAAATCAATTCAAACTATTCATTGGAAGGATAAATAGTGAAGCTGAAGCTTAAGTGCTTTGGTCGCATGATGAGAAGATGGAACTCATTGGAAAAGACCCTGATGTTGGGAAAGATTGAAGACAAAAGGAAAAGGACAGCAGAGGATGAGATAGATTGATAGTGTCATGGAAACAATGAATATGAGCTTGGACAGACTTTGGATAGAATGGAGGACAGAAGGGCTTGGGATGCTATGGTCCTTGGGGGTTCTGAAGAGCTGGATATGACTGAATGACTGGACAATGACAAATTACTTTGATTAAGGAGCCAGTTTGCATTAATGGAGAAGTTTCTACACAAGGAGTTCCCTATACTAATGACATGTCAGGCCTGAGCATTAATGGAGAAGGTTCTACATAAGGAGTTCCCTACACTAATGACATGTCAGGTCTGAGCCAAAACCACCACTAGTACCAGATTCTTGGCTTGAAAGCTTGCCAGGTGTAGATGAAGCTAGACCTGTGATGACTAGAACCAAGGAAGATTAGGACTAAGAGTAATGGGTTTGTTCACCTTCATATTCATTTGCATGAAATGTCACCTGTTGTGAAACTCAAAAGTGAACAGCTTTGTGAGATGCACATTACAGACAGACCTGATGTAGTTATCACCAGACTTTCCCAGGATCAAAACTTTATTTTATCAGTTGTTAGAAATATTTCTAAAATATATTGTGTGATCAGAGAGATGCAAATTAAAACAGCTCTTAGGTAACACATCCATAAAACTGGAGAAAATAATGAAGAAGCAGTAAAACGCTGCTGGTCGGTTGTAGAGAAACATCATTTATTTCAGCGGAATTGCACATTTATGGTATCTTTGAAGAATGATCTGGCAGGGTGCAGTAAAAGTTAATGAATCATATACTTTGACACAGTAGTATCTTTGGGGGGAGGGGAAACATACCCTAAAAGAAACATGGAAAAACAGCCAAAAAAGACGTAGTTGCTCAAAGATGTACATGGTGGCACTTTTGTAATTCTAAAGAAGTGGAAACACCATAAATGTCCTGTAGGAGGGGAATGGTTAAATTAATTATGATTCATCAATGTACTGACATACCATAATGCAATGAAGACCAAGAATGAGGATTATAAAGAAATCTGGAAAGACTTTTAACAATGCAAGTGAAAAAAATAGAACCAGAAGGAAAGAGTGTCCTTTAACTCTGACAGCACAGAAGGAACATGCATGAAAGTGGACAAACAGAGTCCTGATGAAGAAGACCTAGAAAGAACAAAAAGTATATTTTGTGTGGAAATTAATTTAACTTAAATATAAATAGTTAAAAGCAAGTTTAATGCATTGCTTTGTTGAGTATTATAGTTCATGATAAATCATTTAACTATAAAATGTATCATACAATTCCAAGGATATTAATTAAATTTAATTTTTGGTGGTGACTTAGGATCATCCTGATGATGCCCATTATTAGAGAATGTGCAAAATGCAGTCTGCTTTTTAGTTTTTCTGTGTCTTCCATCAGTGTCTGTGTGCTTTGCTCAGCTGATACACATGCATCTTCCACCCTCCCCACTCTTTCTGTTTTTCCTGCTTCTAATCTGTGAGCTAGGTGACCAGCTAACTAAGCTTGTTAAAATCTGTATTTGAATTAAGACGTGAGTGAGAAAAATCAGGGTAAGGTACGAGGTCTTTGTTACAGAATTCAGAATCTTTTTTACTTTAGAATTCTGTCTGTGTGAGATTGAGGTTAGAGGAAGCCTGATCTTCCACATGAAAGCTCAAAACTGATTTCTGTTCTGTCAGTGGAGAAGCTTTATAAAGGTACATACTTCTTTATTATATCCCAGGAAAAGAAATAGATCTTTTTGTCTGTGCATTTCCCTCTTTACTCCAAACGATCATCATAAAAAAATATTTACACAGGTACACAGATATGTGGGACATTGTGGTAGATTCACCTACAAATTAGAAACATAATCTTTGTTCTCAAGGATCTAACGACTAAAGCTAAACATCATTGAAAGGGAGACAAATGTAGATAAAAAAAAGATAAAACATGTATGTAGCAAAGTATAGCCTATAAAAGTTGACTCCAGATACTTAAATGGATCTGTGAGCTCCTTAATGTGGCTCTTCCCTCCAGTGATGCAAATCACAATGCAGCCATGCCTGTTAATGCTTAATTCCTGTCTCCCTGTAAGTTTATCCCAGAGGAGTATCTACACCTTGCCAGGATACCAGTAGAACACAGTGAGTTGTCTGCCAGTTAACTTCACTCTTGCCTCGGGACCATCCTGACTTCTTTTTTGATGTTATCTTTTACAATCATTCTTTTTGTAGTTCATTATTTATTATGTGTTGTAATCTGTTCACACCATCATGTGCTTCTCCATTTCCCTCTTAAGTTTAGATACTCATTTTTAATTCTGTGGAGTCATTAGTATTTCATGTCTTAGAGGCATAGACAGTGTTTAAGCTATATATATGTTTGATGAGAGTAATAGATTTAGAGGAAGGAATAACTGGGTTCAAATTTTGCCTCTGACACGTGGGCATGTGACTGTGCACCAGTCACTGAGATTATTTCTTCATCTGCCAAAAGGAGATAACATGCTTCTTGTGTGACTCACATGATAAAATACTTTGCAAACTTAAAAACACTTTAATAATTAGTATTATTGTTCATTAGAGAATACATGATTGAGGTGAAAGTCAGGGAGAGTACTTGGAGGCAGAGCTAAGAAACATCATCATTTGGAGCTACTTTCTAATTCTCAGACACCAAAGATGACAGCTTGTGGGTCTTTAAAGCAATGTGTGATAGTCAGCTTATTTATAGATAGTTCTCTTTCAAGAATAATGTCTATAAAAAGTGAAGTGAGATGGAAATCATTGTGAGTATTTTAAACTAATATTAGATTATGTAAATAGAGAATATAAGTTTCAGTAATTACTAAATTAGGACGAGAGATACTGACATAAACAGGAAGGAGAATTTAAGTTGGAAATTAAGATAATCTTGACTGTAAGATTGGAAATGCAGAATTGATCTGTTATATTACCTTGAAGAAATTAGGAGTTTCCTCATGAAGGCTTCATGAAAAAGGAATGCACTTGTTGTGGGTATGCCATATAGTTTGCTCTGAGCCTGTGAGAATGTGATAATGACAGGAAAAAAGAGAACCTGCAGTATAATGGAGAAGCCCCTGGTGCATTTGTAGCCTGGAGAGCTGTGTCCAAATGCTGGCTCTCATTCCACTTAACTATACTTACTAACTGTCCAACCTAATTCAAGTCCCTTCTCCAGTATGAACCTTCGCTTTCTCTTTCATGAATTAGAGGTCCTAGGGCTTGTTCTTCCTCCTTCATCAATCTGAAAGCATAGTACAAATGTGCTTTGCTGTGTTTTTGTGAGTACATTATCCGAAATTAGCTTTCTGTTTCCCACTTCCTAGATCTAAAAGGACTCAGGCAGAAACCATGAAATTACAGCGGATCCAGAAGGAGTTACAGGCTTTAGATGACATGGTATCAGCTGACATTGGAATCCTACGGAATCGAATTGATCAGGCAAGCTTGGACTATTCCTATGCTCGGTAAGCACTGACTATGGGGAAAATTGTATCCTGGGAAAGAAAAAGAAACATTCAAAACAGATATTTTTATTAATGGAACTGGTCCCTGTGATTTTTTTTTTTGAGGCAATCAGGGTTAAGTGACTTGCCCAGGTTCACACAGCTAGTAAATATTTGAGGCCAGATTTGAACTCAAGTCCTCCCAACTCCAGGGCTGGTGCTGTATGTATTACGCCTCCTAGTTGCCCCCCGCCTTCCTTTTAGGGGGTGGTGGTGAAGAAAAGAAGGGTACTCTCATTTTTTTTGTATGCATTTTTCCTTAAAGTATTTGTATTCCTGTCTTGGAAACTTGAAACTGAAACATTTCCTCTCAGAACAGTTTTATTTTTTTCTTCCCAATCTATATTGCACAAATTGTTTTGGTATCATAATGTCCCTTGGTTTCAGCCATTGTTTTTTTTTTCACTTTGTCTTTTAAAGAAAGAAAATATTGTGGCATAATTATAAAATGAACATAACACATGTAAAGAATTACATGGACTTTGCAAACAGATAAAAGAGTATAAAATTAAATCCAATTTTGAGGGTCTTCCACTCCTTTCAGCATTGCTTTAATCATTCCAGTTTGTCTCTTTTCACAAGGGAGTTCTGTGTAAATGATTCAGTTGTGCATCATTCTCTGTAACACTAGAAATCAATCAGAATGCCTCATTAGTCCAGGGTAAACCACAGCATCAGAATGTTTATGTAACAATTTAATAAAGTGGAAATACTTGGTTGTGGTTTTCAATTCACTCTTCAATGTTTAAGAAAGAGGCTTGTGGCTCTCCCTGTGACTGTTTGGTTTGCTTACTACATGCCATTAGATGTCATAGTTGACTTTGTTAATTAACTTACTACATGATTATCAATAAGATAATAACTGGAGGTTTAAGATTCAATTCATCAAGCATTTATTAAGCACGTACCATGTGCTAGGCAGTGAGAATACAGAGACAAAAATAAGCATCCTCCCTTCAAGGAACTTACAGTTATATAGCGGGAAAACAACAGGAACACAGATAAGTAAATTATAAAGAAACTTCTTCAGATGGAGAGGATCAGATTAGGCCTCATGTACAAGTTGTACTCTATGCTATGCTGCCTTTTAAAATATTGATAGTTTTTTAGATGTAATTAGTTACTGTATTACCAGAAAAACATTCTAAATTGTGCTTTAAGCCTTTGTTGTGTTGTGAAAGCTACATATGAAAAGAGTGTCATGAATGTTTAACGTTAACAATGTAAGAAATAGCATAGTTCTAGCCTTTGGACAAACCACAGTGAAACTGAGGCTAGTAGAGAGAGAGGACGGTATGTCCATAAATATTCTTTGAAAAATATTACTAATTTCTGTATTGCTAGTTTTACTTAATGAGTTAAAAATGTAGTTAATTTTGTTGTGGAATAAAGTGCTGAAGATGCAAAAGAAGACTTCCTGTTTAAGTGCCTGCTACTTGCAAGACAATGAGGGTGGTAAACATTTATGCAGTGCCTACTGTGTGCCAGGCACAGGGCTAAGTGCTTTTTACAAATATCTCATTTGATCCTCACAATAACCCTCGGAGGTAGTTACTGTTATTATCCCCATTTTACAGTTTAAGAAACTGAGGCAAACAAGTTAAGTGACTTGTCCAGTAAGGTGTATGAATTCGGGTCTTTCTGACTCCAGGACTAGTGCTCTCTCCACTGTGCTATCTAGTTAAGAGACGGAGGTAGGGAAGATGTATGAGCGTATGGAAGGGGAGTCTCATTTTGCTTTGTACTATTTGATTCATATTTGTGATAAGTATACAAGAGAAACATAAATACTGTGAAAATTCAGAGGGGAGAGATCTCTTATTTCAGGAGGCAATATTTTAACATGTCTTCGAAGGCATTAGATTGTAATAGGTATAGATTATATAGGGGAGAGAGAAGGGACAGAATTCCAGGCTTAGGGGGCCATCCAATAAACATGTAGACATTAAAGTTTGTAGAGCACTTTGCATTGATTATCTCTTGAGTTTCACAACTTTCCTGTGAGGTGTTGTTATCTCCATTTTACAGATAAGAAAACTGAGGCTTAAAGAGATTAAATGGCTTGACAATGGTCACACAGCTAGAAAATGTTGGAAGCAGGATTTAGGTTGTTTTTTTTTTTTAATTAATTTTTTTTTCATTCAGGAAAAATCTACCTTCCTTCTACCCCTTCTCTTCACTTCACCGCCAGGGGTGGGGGGAAATCCCTGTTATAAGCATGTATAGTCAAGCAAAACAAATGTCCATATGGGCCACTCCCCCTCTGCCTCCCTTACCCCCAGTATGTTTCATTTTACACAGAATCACTTCTCTCTCATGTTATGGATGACGTGTTGTAGCATTAATCCTCTAGAATCGTAGTTGGTCCTTATGCTTAAGATTTTCAAAGTTGTTTGGCTTTACAATGTTGTCTTGGTGTAAATTATTCACCTGGTTCTGCTCACTTCACTTTTCCTCAGTTCATGAAAGTCTTCTCAGGTTTCTTTGAAACTATCCCCATCATCATTTCTTAAAGCGCATCATATTCATATACCATAACTTGTTCATTCGTTTTCCTCTGTAGGATTATGCTCAGTTTTGCTGCTTAAGTAAAGAAACAGAGAAAAGGGGAGAGAGTCTGGACAGTGGGAAGAGAGTTAAGTGAGTGAGACAGAGAGAGAGAAAGAGTGTTTGGGGCTAATTGCTGTCAGAGGGCTAAGTTTCTGTGACCCCTAAAACACCTGCCAAGTAAGGGGGCAGGAGCAGGAGCTGAGGGAGGAGGGAGAGAGGGCAGATATGGGCAAGGAATTGGGGGGAATTTGTAATGTGACATATAAATATGCAATATGACATGGAATATGTAATATGACAATAATATGACATACTGCAGAGTGTTTTGGCTGAAGTAGGTGCTTTGCCAGTAGCCTATTTTTTGTACTGCTTACCAGCCAAGAATGTTTTTTTTACATTTTAAATACAGTTTTATGTTAAAATGTAAAGAACATTCTTAGCTTTTGGGCCTTATAAGACTGAAGTTAGGCTGAATTTAACCCCTGGGTATTAGTGTATGTGTGCTTGACCTAGATGGAGTGCCTCTTCCCCGTGTTAATAAGAGCTTTCAGAACTGTCCTTCATTTCTTCTGCTTATACTTCAGGGAAGATGAAGCTTGAATATTGGGTAGTGAGCCTACAAAGGTTTACAGTAGACTAGGCAAGAAAGGTAGCAAGAGTTTGAAATAGGATATTGGCATGGAATGAAAAGGTGGGGTTGGATGTAAGAGATATTAACAATAGAATCAGTATTACTTGGTGACTGCTAAGATTTGGAGAGACCAAGTAAAAGGGAGAATTCCAAGACAAGAAGATCTTAAGCCTGGGTGACTGAATTTACTGATAGTAAACTTTTATATGAGGCAGCTAGATGACTCAGTCGACAAAGTGATAGGTGTGGAGTCAGGAACACCTGAGTTCAAATTTGGCTTCAGTCACTTACTAGCTGTGTGACCCTGGGCGAGTCACTTAACCTCTTTTTGCCTTAATCCACTGGAGAAGGAATGGCAAACCGCTCCAGTATCTTTGTCAAGAAAACCCCATTGGCATGCTATGGTCCATGGAGTCATGAGGTCAGACATGACTGAACAACAAAAAACTTTTATTAGCAATTATTAATTGGCTTTAACTACATATGAAGTTGAGTACCCAGACAGTGACAAAATTATGAATATAACCTAGAATTCTTGTTAAAGAATTAAAAAATTAAAAAATATAACCTAAGAATCTTGTTAAAGAATAGGCTTAAGACCATATTCTTGAAATCTGGATCTGTTGATTATTTCTCAATATTCTTTTTTTTCTTTTATTATATTATTCAGTTCTCAATATTCTTTTTTTTCCTTTTATCATATTGTTCAATTCATATCACATACTTTATTCTTCAGAATCCTACCGTTCCTTCAAGGACCAGCTTAGGTCTTTCTCCCCTTCTTTGTGAAACCTCATCTCATCACCACAGCTAGAAGTGATCTCTCCCTTCTGGGCTGTGCATGCCACTAGTATGATACCGTGACCAGCTTCTCTTATGGCTTTGTCTGCATCTGATCTTCCCAAATCGATGAAAAGCTCCTAAAAAGGGCAGTACCTACCACTTGTTGATGACCTCTGTAGGACAGTACCCTCATTACGTCCTCAGTTGGTTGCATGGTTATTCTTTGGTTCGTCAGGCAGATATTAAAAAAGAGAAATGACTTTTAGTGATGATTGTCTATTTCTTCCTCTCATCTGTGTCATCTTGCTGTTCTTTTCTTTCATGGAGGAGGCTCTTGGCTTAGTCTTTGTAATACAGAAGCGTAATGTGAAGTATGGACCAGGATCCACATGTAAAGATAAATCCATGCCTAAAAATTAAGATTTTAATGTAAATCAGTCACTTCACGAGTATTTATTAAGCCAAGTACTGGTAATACAAGTACAAATAAGGAAACAATCCCTACTCATTTTCAGTCATTTTTTTTTTTTACCTAAAATGACTTACATTGTGTTCATTTATTTCAACTTGGGTCATTACTTTGTAAAGGAGAAGATCAGGAGAACTAGCTGTTTTTCATTCTCACACATTAGTAATTTTTCTAAAGGAGCTCTCTGGTTGGATGCTTCATTATATGTATACCCTGATTATCAATGTTCTCTTCACCAAGTACAAGAACTTCGGGGGCATTTTCTGTAGGACTGTGAAGCCCCCAAGCATCCTCTGCTCCTGCTTCCCTGTAAGTCTGTGGCATCTCTCAGCCAAAGGTAACATGTAGAGATTTACTCTGTGCTCATGAATACTGTATTTATATTAATGTTCCCAAAGAGCTCTTATTCTTTAGGCAAATCACTGAAGTGTTTGCATTTAGTTTATTTTAAAGCCAGACACATTATGTTCTTATACAGAGAGTTATCTCTGTATTAGCATATCACTTAACATCTTTAATATCTATATCAAAATCTCAATTAACATCAAAATATTATTTTGCTAATCTTGGGGTCAATTAAACAATACCAAAGTCAGGTAATGGTTTACTTCAGAGAAGAGGAATACAAGCAATATACAAAGTGTAGTGAATAAAATTTAACCAAAGATAGAATTATTGAATTAGTTTATTATTTTCACAAATGGGCTGTGAAACCATTGAAGAGCATTAATTACTTTTGAAAATTAATTCTAGAACCTGCAGCATAATTTTGTTGTCCGTAGAGCTGAGAGGGTTTTGTGGTTTTTATTTTTAGTAATCATTTCATTTAATACGTTTTACATGCAGCATCCATAAATTTTGTATGATGGCTCCCATGTATCATCATCTACTGGAAATGACATTGAAGTCAGAAAATCTACCTAGGTTTTAGTCCCAGTTCTACCAATAACATGGCCTATTCTTCTGGGCATAACTTGCCTGTGTCTTAATTTTCTCAACTATTAAAAAAATGGATGCAATAGTGTATCTTATACTTAAGTCTTGGGAAAGTTATTAGGAGCAGTGAGATAAGATTTTTTATGTTTTATTTCTTTTGAGGTGAAAGACAAGGTAATAAATAGTATGGTAGTATACTAGCCCTGCATATTAATTTTTTGGACTGTTTTAGGTTGTTTAAAAAAAGGTATTGGCCTCTGACATTTTCCTACGCTGGTCTTATTTCTGTTTCTTCTTTGCCCGTGTCTTTTTGTCTCTCCTGTCTCACCACTTGAACCTCTCCCTATTCTCTGTGGCCTCTGGCCCTCCTTAAAACCCTTTCTAATCTAGATACAGACTTCTTCTGCTCTTCTCATCTCTTTTGCTTGCCCTTCACAAACAACCCCTTGTACCTACATTCAGAAACCCTGAAAATGTCTCCACAAAGAGCAGGAGAACGGAGGGATGCTGTAACAACACCAACAAAAGGGGGAAGGGAGGTGGAGGTACAGAAAGATTCCAGTATTAACGTATTAATCCTGGCGCTTTCAGCACTCGTTTATCTGCCATTTGGTTTCTTCCCCACTCACTCCTAGGCCAAGTAGCGCTAATCTGTGGCTGTTCATTCTCATCCCATTTTGAGTTGATCGTGGGATCATTTCAGGATCTTCCTCCAGTCCACCAGGGAACCCATAAGCTCATCTTTGTCCTTGTGCTTGCAGGAAACGGTTTGACAAGGCGGAAGCTGAGTATGTGGCCGCCAAGCTGGACCTGCAGCGGAAGACGGAGATCAAAGAGCACCTCACGGAGCACCTCTGCACCATCATCCAGCAGAACGAGCTCCGCAAGGCCCGAAAGTTGGAGGCGCTCATGCAGCAGCTGGAAGTGGAGGCTGATGAGGAGAGTCTGGAGCTGGAGATTGAGGTGGAGAAACTACTGCAGCAGCAAGAAGAAGAGGGAAGAAGGCAGACAGCCCTTTTGGAGGCGGTCCCGAAGCCGTCCGGGAGTAGCGTCACTCTAGAGACAGCAGCCGAAGGAAGCAAGGGGCCAGAAGCAGCTGTTGTGCCTCAGGTAGAGGGCCAGGGTACCAAGGCAGAGACCAGGGCCTGTCCAGATCCAGGCAGGCCTGAGCAGGATGGGGAAACTGCCGCAGACACACTGCCTGCTCATCAGGCCACCTGAAGGGCCAGCATTTGTGCTGCACGCTGTGGAGTCTGTGGTGGGCCGCCAGGCTTTCTGCCATTGGGCTGTGCCCCAGCTCAGTGAAATTCGTAGTAAAACCCCATTGAAAGCCATCTTTAAATTAAATTTGAATCCCCATTTGTGAAGTGCCAAGTAATAATTGCATTTTTACTGTTAAGCATGAATGTTCTTAGTCATGCCTTTTGTGTGGGGCATATGCTTGGCCCTGAGTTTAGTCACCTTCAGTCCACTTTATGCGTCTGCTGCTCTTCTGCCCTCCACACCTGAGCACCAGAGGCCGTACCGTGGAGCAGCTTAGCCGCTGGACCCAGCTCTCCCAGGGACCATGTTTTCCTCATCTTCATCCAGTCCATTTTCTGCAGGTGCTCACCCTCCCACACTCCATCTCTGATTTTCACATTTTTGTCAGACACCTGTAATTGAATCACTACCATTAGTATACCTGAGGTATATTACTGAGCTGCTCTCTTGTTCCACTGACTCTCTTTGTGACTTCACAGGCTGCTACTCCCCAATAGGTGTTATTTCTCACATTAAAATATAAACTGTGCACCTTTCACCAGAGTGCTTGGCAATATTAGAATTGATTTTCATTCATTCATCATTCACTACCTTCACTATCTCATTTCAGAAGGCTAATTTGAAGAATGCAGGAAAACAAACTAGATTGCTAGAATTTTAACTTTCCTGCTTTCAAAATCATTTTTCTGATGCCCATTGAAAGCAAAAACAACAAAACTAGAAATGACTTTCAGTGTAGTACCTTACCTGAATTGTATTAAATTTTGGTGGGAAAATTCAGTAGTTTTTCTTCATTGATGTAGGGTTTTTATTTGTTTGGGAAGGAGTGATATGTTAGGAAAGCATCTGTTTCTCTTTTTTATTATTGTGTAAGATGGCTTGCTTCCCTCTTCTAAATAGGCTCATTGTTGAGCGCTTCATCTGGACCATAGCAGATTTGTTAAACCCTCCTCAAGAGGTACATATTTGAGCTATTATACTATTGACTTGCTTTCATTTTATAAATCACAATGGATAGATCACATGAGTTTAGGGCATTGGGCCATTGCCCCATCAAACTATTTGAAGACTCTTGGGACAAGTACTGTATACAAAGTCATAGGTTTCTGCCATCAATGTTATTGTTGCTTCAGTGCTGCTGGCTGTCTAAATTCAGAAGAATACTTAGCTGTCTTAATGTAAGAGTGAAAATGTCATATAATAAGATAAGAAAATACATATAAGAAGATGTATCAGGGAATAATTCAGTAAATTATTACTGTTTATGATCAAAAAAGTTTTGTTATTTTTTTCCCTCAATTTGTTTTGTGTGTTGGGAGTAAATGAACCTACATAATAAAACAAATTTTAAAATTCTGTAGCTAACATTGACTTGCCATTATTTTAATAGCTTTTCATTTCTTACTGCCATTTGCTTGGCCAATATGTTTTACTCTATAAACTTTTGTGTAAATTAAGCACTATAATCTCATCAGAAAACACGTGGGCAGTTTTGTATTAAGTTATGATCTGTATGACACGTACCCTAGGAATTGTAAAGATTTCTAAACTAGTCATTTCAGCTAGGGAAAGGAAATGTGCAATACTGATAACTTCTCAGAAGAACTTAGGAACATCTTACTTAATGTATGGACTTAGGGATTGGACTGTAGCTTCGCTGTCATTTCCTATTCCTGTGTATGTAGTTCTATATTTGTATATTATGCAGTATGATTGGAATATAACTGATTGTTGCTATTGTCATCTTCAAAATCACAAACATAGGTAAATAATTACATTTAAATTTATGAATTGTATACATAAAATTGAAAACTTTGGTGCCAAGTTGATCTTATTTTTCTAAAAAATAAATGAATTCCATTATTTCTTGTCTACATTGAAAAGCTTTTTGAAAATAAGTGTTGTGTAAGTGACTCGTAAGGAGTATGATAGTGTATTCCCCTCCCTTGATATCGGGCACGTGTAATTACTTGGCTCTTGCTTTACTTACTGCTGGGAAAGAGACCTAGTTTTACTGAGATTAGAATGTTGGCTTCACAGTTGCGTGCTTGCTAAATCTTAATTTAAGTCCTTATCCAATAAGGAACACAGGTGGAAGAAAAAATGGGGGAATGGATACCCCTAGCCAGTGCTGTATAGTGAAAAGAGCCTTGGTGCTGTCTCTGCAACCATAGGGCAAGCCATTTTTACTACACTGCTTCTCTTTCCTCACCTGTTGGATGGGGATAATGATGCTAACACTACCTACTTCAGTTGTTGATAACTTTAACAGGCTGCCTGGCTTTAAATCTGAGGTGCTGAACACTGTTCTTGATGTGATATGGCCAAAAGTTCAGGCAATAAAATTCACTACCTTCCTTAAAGCTGAGTTTTACAGCGTGTGGTGACTAAGTCGGCAGTTTCTTGTGAACTGCTTTCAAATACAACTGTAAAGGACAAATTATATCGTACTGGAGTTTATATTTTTTGAAATGGCCCCTTCCTGATTTTCCCTAAAAGGGATATTCTAGCTCAGGTCTAAGATCTGATGATTATAGGAGCCAGAAAGTACATGAGAGGTCACGTAGTTCAGCCCTTTGATCTTTAAAAAGAGGAAACAGAGAAGAGTGGAATAACTGGCCCAAAGTCACATAGAAAGAAGCAGAAACAGGATTTGAACCTAAGACTTAGGACTTTAAGCTCAGCTGCCTTTCTACCTTAGTATATTGCTGGGACCACATGGATACCTGGTACCACTGCATCAGATTTCTGCAAAGTCAGTTGTTATGGATCTAATCACTTGGAGAAACAAGAATAAAGAGGAATTTTCAGTGCTAAGACTCCTACCTGTTTATTCATGCTAATTTAATAGCTAAAACTTAATGCCATCATGGTGCTCAAATTTGATTTCCAGTTCTGCCAGTGATGCAATTTGACTTGGCATTTATCCATTCTGTGCCTGCCCCAAGTCTGTCCATTTTTTAAAAGGCAATTCCCAATATAGGTGCTGAGAGTTAAGTCAGCGTTGTTCCTTAGAAGTTTTTTGGACGTAGCACCTGTACCCACTTCTCTTATAGATTTGTTATTAAGGTCAGATCCTCAGGAGCTCTCAATTTCTGTTACAGTCTGGCTATATTGTCCTTGGACACATTTTTATACCTGAGTTTTAGAGAAGAATCTGAACATTTTAAAGCAAGGCTGTACTATTTATAAAGAACAAGTGTGTTTCTTAGGGTACTTTTTATAAGTTTTAATTATAGGATTTAAAAGCTAGTAAATTGCCACAGAACTCACTGATAAAGGTGCTGCTGTTTAAATGCTTTGGTTTCTAGGTTCATATGTTAAAGAACAAATCCCTTTAAGGCACATTTCACTGCTAGGTTGCATCTGGACTATAGGACAAACACATTCCACCATAGCTGTAATAACCTACCTCATTCTTTTTAAATTTTGCAATATAGTATTCTCAGGTTCAGGGATTTCCTCTTCCATTTCATTGGCACAGGTCAGACTCGAGAGTAACAACCCAAACTGATTCTTTGTGACCTGCATGAATAGAGCTGGCAGTCGATATTTCTGGGCAAATTGATTGATGTGTTAAAAAGGAAAAAAAAAAGTCTGCTGGATATGACCTGGTATCCCACACCAGAGTAGATGGATTGGGTAGTGAGTTTGGACCAAAGTCAGTTATGCCCCTGGGCTGTACCCTGAACTTTGTTCAGTCAGGGTATTGCAGATCAAGTCTGCCTTAACCTGTATGTTGGGAAACCAGCTTCGGACGCCAACCAGCAATCTTGTGAGTTCAATGGGAATTTATTGAACATCTGCTGTGTGCCCAGAACTGGGCTAGATACTTAGTGATAATAGCTAACACAGTACTTTCTGGTTTTCAGTGCGCTTTACAAGCATTCTCATTTGATTTTCCACAAGCCTGTGAGGTAGGTTCCACAGTTAGTGTTCCTTCTTTATACATGCAGAAACTGAGGCTTGAAGTACATTGACTCATTCAAGATCATTTAGTAAGTTTCAGGGGGCCAGGATTCAGACTTAGGTCTTGCTAAGTCCACATCCGACACTGTCCATTATGAAGTGTATGATATAGTCCCTGTCTTTAAAAAAAAAATTAGTATATAATAACTGTTAAATATTTTAAAAAAATGGCAAGTTGTACATAATAGATTTGCAATTTTTTCTACTCTTTATGTTAGAGAAATGCTATTTTATTAAATTCAAAATAAAATAAACTTGTTAAAAAGTCTAGCTGGGCAAAAAAAAATAGACACATGAAGCAATTGCAGGAAAATACAAGGTGAGATAACAACATGTTATGTTTTTTATGGGTTATGGGAGATGAGAAAGGGGGAAAGGTCAGGATCACCATTGGTCAAAATGTAAGATCAATTTTATCCAGAAAATTGAAGCTGGTTCTCTAATACCTTCCTTATAGGATTATGCTGGGGAGATAATGTATGTTTTAAGCCTCTGTGTGGGCAGGTGTGTATGTGGGTGGGTAGGCTGGGAGGTGGGTGTGAGGGTGAAGGTACAGAGTGTCTGGAGGGATAACTACAATAACGCCAACTGTACTCAGCTCTACTCATTAATTCTTTGTCACTCAGGGTTCAAAAGTAGTCTAGTTGGGTATGCTCTGGAATAAACTCAAAATTACTAAAATTATCAAAGCATTTTCTTTAATTGCCTGAGGCCCCGTTTCTGAGTAAACGTAGGAAATCACTTCTCCCCTAGGCTAGCACCCCCTCACTCAATCTCAAAACCAGAATTTATAGTCTTAGGTAATTACTCTTAATGACCATGTAATTTATTAATATTAATAATATATGGTGACAGACATTTAAATAAGATAGAGAAGGCTGCCCAGGGGCTCACAGCTAAATGGAAGGAAAGAACCGTTAGTTTGAATTCCTCTTGTCAGGCACCACAATGAACTGTTCTCAAGCCTGATCTCAGCTCAAGTCCACTACCACCATGAGCTTTTATTCTCTCCCCTCACTCTTGTCCAAGTGCTCATCTGCTGGTGTCTTTCACTTCGCCGCCTCCTCCTCTGTCACTCCAAAACTTGAGTGAAAGTCTCTTCTTCGGAGAACACCAGAACTAAATTATAAACGCAGCCTGCCAACAGTCCGGGATTCTTGGTATTCTCCTTGAAAAAAAGTCCTCTAAAGTGCTTGTGATCCTGAGATGGTCATCCTATCTTTGTGATCCTAAGGAGGTCAGCCAAAGTGTCTGTGATCCTAGGTCTCAGCAACCCAGCAGTCCACATGGCAAGTTGTTGTGGAGGCATATTTTCAGTCATGTCCAACTCTTTGTGACCCCATTTGGGGTTTTCTTGGCAAAGATACTGGAATGGTTTGCCATTTCCTTCTCCAGCTCATTTTACAGATGAGGAAACTGAGGCAAACAGAGTTAAGTGTCTTGCCTAGGGTCACATTGTTAGCAAGTGTTGTATATAAATCATTATACAGATGTCAATTATATTAATATATCTAACAAAGGCTGGATGGCCTGTTGTCCAGAATGTTAGTAAACGAATTCTTTCAGATGTAGTTTGAATTATGTGGACAGTGAGACCCTATCCAACTCTGAGATTCTGTTAAACATCTCACCGCTATTAAAAAAATCATATCACAGGACATGCCTTACTGCACCAGCATCAATTAAGGGATGGCGAATAGTAATTAAAAATAACTAACAACTATATAGCACTTTAAGGTTAGAAAGCATTTACATATTTTATGTGATCATCACAAGCACCTTATGAGAGAGATGCTAATATTATCCCTATCTTACAAATGGGGAAACTGAGGAAACAGCCTCACAGAAGTTAAGTGACCAAGTCCAAAATTATCTTTCCTTTCCCAAGTCCAGCCTTCTATGCCCTTTGCCACCTAGCTGCCTGACAAACACTTCCCACCTATAGGACAATAAGAATACTATAAAACATGCCAGCGAACCAAGAAGGGAATCAACATGGAGGCATGGGCAAGGCTCCCACGTGAGAGAGCTTTCTGAGCCCCATCTCATTGTTGGAGCCAAAGCTTCAAGTAAAAGAGAGCCATAATTAAACACTAATTCGTGACAGGGAGTGCATTTTTCCATGATTATAGCATGCCTCAAGGGAATGCACTAGGCCAAAAATTCAGAAGAAAAATGAAATAATGACCCTGCAATATATAATCTCACCATTGTTGGAAGAGAGAATGATCAACAAAGGGGAAGTACTCCACCATCCCATGAACAAACAAAACAGTAAAGGGCAGCGTCGCCAGGGCTGAGGCAAAAGTAGCTATCAGCTGTAACCTGTCTTCTCAATCCATCAATATTAACACCAGAGTCTTTAGTTAAATTTGAACCTTGTGCCAGGGGATTTTTTT
>CM053626.1:286445255-286481929 GCA_028646595.1 Phalanger gymnotis | reverse complement strand
GGGTGGGAAGGGAAGAGGGGAGAGAAGTTGGAACTCAAAGTTTTAAAAAATAGATGTTCAAAAACAAAAACAAAAAAGTTTTTGCTTGCAACTAGAAAATAAGATGCACAGGCAATGGGGCATATAATTTTATCTTGCCCTACAAGAAAGAAAGGGAAAAGGGGATGGGAGAGGAGTGGGGTGACAGAAGGGAGGGCTGACTGGGGAACAGGACAACCAGAATATACGCCATCTTGGAGTGGGGGGAGGGTAGAAACGGGGAGAAAATTTGTAATTCAAACTCCTGTGAAAATCAATGCTGAAAACTAAATATATTAAATAATAAAAAAAATTAAAATTAAAAAAAGAATATCATTGCAAAATTTTTAAATAAAATACTAGCAAGGACATTACAGCAGTATATCACAAAAATGATATACTATGAGCAGGTGGGATTTATACTGGGAAGGTGAGGCTAGTTTGATATTAGGAAAACTATCATCATAACTGACCATACCAATAACAGTAACAATAAAAATATACAATTGTATTAATAGATGAAGAGAAAGTCTTTAATAAAATATGATACCCATTCCTATTAAAAAGACAAAATACAATACTCCATCCTATTAGAAAGCATAGAAATCAATGGAGTCTTTCTTAAAATAACAAGTGGTATCTATCTAAAACCAAGAGCAAACATTGTCTCTAAGGGGGATAAACTTGAAGCCTTCCCAAATAAGATCAAGAGTGAAGCAAGGATGTCCATTATTACCACTATTCAATATTGTACTGGAAATGCTAGCTATAGCAAGAAGACAAGAAACAGAAATTGAAGGAATAAAAATAAGCAACGAAGAAACAAAACTATCACTCTCTGCAAATGATATGATGGTCTACTTAGAGAACTCTAGAGAATCAAAAACTTGAAACAATGATCATCTTCTGCAAAACTGCAGGATTATAAACAAACCCACATAAATCATCAGTATTTCTATATATTACCAAAGAAATCCAGCAGAAAGAGATAAAAAGATAAATACCATTTGAAAAATTGCAAACAATATAAATACTCAGGAGACCATCTACCAAGATAAACCCAAAGATTGTATGAATACAGTTACAAAGGATTTTATTCACAAATAAAGACAAATTTAAACAATTGGAGAAGTATTCATTGCTCGTGAATAGGCTGAGCCAATGTAATAAAAATGATAGTCCTATCTCTATTGGTTTACTTATTCAGTGCCATACCTATCAAACTACCAAAGAATTATTTTATAGAACTAGAGAAAAAATAGTAACAAAATTCATCTGGAGGAACAAAAGGTCAAGAATATCAAGGGAATCAATGAAAAAAAGAGTGAATGAATGTGGCCCCACAGTTCCAGATTTCAAACTATATTGCAAAGCAGTAACCATCCAAACAATCCAGTGTTGGCTAAGAAATAGAGTGGTAGATCACTGGAATAGGTTAGGTTCATAATACACCGTAGTGACCATAGTAATGTAGTATTTGATAAACCTAAAAATCCAAGCTTTTGGGGTAAGAACTCAACATTTGACAAAAATTTGTGGAAAAAAAATGGAAAGGAATTTGGCAAGAACTAAGCATAGATCAACACCTCACGCCGTATCCCAAGATATGGTCAGAATGGGTAAATGATTTAGATGTAAAGGGGTGACATCATAAGAAAATTAGAGGAGCATAGAAATTTTTACCTGTCCAAATAAAGGAAAATTTTACGGTGAAACAGGAGATAGAGAATATCACAGAAAGTAAAATCAATAATTTTAATTACATAAAAGTAAAAAGCTTTTGCACAAACAAAACTAATGCAGCATAATCAGAAGGAAAACAGAAAACTGTGGGGAAATTATAGCAAGTTTCTATGATGAAGGTCTCATTTTTCAAATATGTAGTGAACTGAGCCAATTTTATAAAAATAAGAGCTATTCCTCAATTGCTAAATTATATGAACAGTCTGTTCAGAAGAAAAAAAATCAAAATTATCAAGTCACATAAAAAATACATTTAGAGAAATGCAAATTAAAACAATTCTAAAACAAAACAATATGAGGTGCCACCTCATATCTATCAGATTGGCTAATATGATAGAGAAGGAAAATGACAAACGCTGAAGGGAATGTGGAAAAACTGGGACACTAATACACTGATGGTGGAGTTGTGAACTAGTCCAAACATTATGGAGAACAATTGGCAACTATACCCAATGGGCTCTAAAACTGTGCATCCTCTTTGACTCAGCAATACCACTATTAAGTCTTTCTACCAAAGAGATTGAAGAAAAGGGGAAAGGATCTATTTGTACAAAAATACTTATAGCAGCTCTTTTGGTGGTGGCAAAGAATTGCAAATTGAGAGAATGCCCATCAATTGGAGAATGACTGAATAAGTTGTAGCATATAATTGTGATAGAATAGTATTATGCTATAAGAAATGATGAGGGGAGTTGTCTCAGAAAAAAACATGGCAAGACCTATATGAACTGATGCAAAGTGAAGTTGGAGGAATCAGGAGATTATTGTGCACAGTAATAGCAATGTTGTTATAATGATAAACTGTGAAAGACTTAGATACTCTGATCAATATCATGATTCAAGACAATTCCAAAGGACTCATGATGAAAAAATTGCTACCTACCTCAGAAAGAACTGATGAACTGAGTACAAATATAATTTTCTCTTTTTCTTTTCTTTCCTTTTTTTTTTCTGGCATGTACTCCAGGTCTGCGCATAGCCTGGTGTCACAAAACTTCTCCTGCTGACCTCCTAAGGTGTTTCAGGTTGAAAAAAAAAATGTCTCACTGACTTTTTGCTGGTTCTGATGCTTCGAAATTTCATTTGAGGCATTATTTTTAAGTTATTTGGAGAGAAGTTTTGGGAGAGTTCAGCTGAGTCCCAGACAGTACTCGACCATCTTCCTCTTCTATCTCTTATTTATCTTCTGCTAACTCTCCACCCCCCTGCCACTGTTGTAGTTTTTGGTTTCAAACATAAGTCTCAAATACATTAAAAAGATTCTCCAATGTATTTCCTAAGTTATTTACTCTTTTTTTTTGGTCTTCATTATTTCTGCTTTGAGAATGCTGAATTCCAATACAATTGCCATTCAGATATCTTCTTTTAAAAGAATTTCTATTATTTCTCCTTAGAACCATTCTGGAATTTCCTTATGGGATTCTTGGTTTTTGGTTCATTTTTCTTCATGGTATAATATTCTACTGTATTTTTTTAAATTTTTACTCATTTTCCTTCTGTATGAGTCTTGGTGTTAGTTTATCTGCTGGTGAGATAAGCAGATACTCAGCCTTTATTTTTTTGATTCTCAACCTTTTTGTCATATTCCTAGTATCTTGTCTTTGACTTCCCACTTTAATTTTTGGCTACCTCTTTGTTCCACTGCTATAGCATAACATAGACTCATAAGGTTGGGAGTCCTCAGCTTCAAGCTGAGAGTTATCAGGACCTCAGTCCTTGTCCAAACCTGTGATGAAAGAACTGACCTCAGCTTGGTAGCAGTCCCCTTCCTCCTGGGCATAGAAGCCTTTTCTAACCGGCTCCGCACTGTCAAAACTTTTACCCTGCCCCATAGTTGTGTTCCTTTTTTTTCACATGGCTGGATAGAATCAGTTTTTTTTTTCTTTTTATTATGGGATTGGGGTGGCAGATAGGATTCAGATTGAGTTATGGAGGCAGGGGATCCAGACAGAGACCACCCAAGCCGGACTAAACCATAAGCCTATGTTGACTTGTGTTGGCTGTTCCCAATGTGTTGGATGGTCTTTGAGTAGAGAAGGTGAATGAGAACACTAAGAATTTAGGTTCTCTGATGTGATTTAATGTACTTTTATCTTGGTTAGCATTTCTGTCTTGTTATCTTGTTATCTTGTGTATTTGTGTGTGTGTGTGTGTGTATCTGTGTGTGTTTGTGTGTCTGTACACAGTCAGGGCAATCAGGGTGATTTGTCCAGAGTTACACAGCTACTAAGTGTCTGAGACTGGACTTGAACTCAGGTCCTCCTGACTACAGGGCTAGTGCTCTATTCTACCACCTAGCTGCCTCTATGTATTCATTTTAAAGAATCAATCAATAAACAGTTATTAAGAACCTGTTATGTGCCAGGCACTGTGCTATGAGCTGGGGACAAATTTCTTTCTTTTGAGATTTTGAGGTTCAAGGGTTTTACTGAAAATAATTACTTTACCATCTTGACAATCAAGGAGAGAAAAGTAAACTGTTCTTCTTTCAGTATCTCAATAACTATTTTATCATTTCTCCTTTGCCTATACCATCTCATTCCTCTCTTCCTCTTCTTCTCCCTTTCTCCTCCTTATTTTTCTCCTTCTTCTTTATTACAAGATGCATGAATCAAGAGTATCCCAAAATGAGCTGCCCTAGTGGGAAACAAGTTGGATGTAGGGAATCCTTATAAGGTCTAGCAGCACCTTAGGACTTATGTCTCCTCTTCACAAACAAGGATCTTGCTTTATACAGTAATGATCCTGCCTGACCAACTTATGGGAGAATTTAGTTTCACTAGAAATGCAAACTTTGGAAGAGTCCATTTATCCCTTACAGACAAGAAAAATGAACAAAATAAAGAGACCTCTTCCATTTCCCCTCCTTCTCCCCACAGCTCTTAATATAAAATATTGCTTATTTCAGTGATGTTTCTACTTCTGGAGAGAGGGAAGAAAGAGATAATTTAAAGGGACTACCTTTTTGCTTTGATTCTACTTGCTTTCTCCTTTGCCTTTTTTCATTTTCACATCTCTCTCTCTCTCTCTCTCTCTCTCTCTCTCTCACACACACACACACACACACACACACACACACGCACACACACACGCACACACACACACACACACGCACGCACACATAAACACTCCATGAGTAATTATTGAAAACTAAATAACTGTTGATTCAACGAGCAGCTTCAAGATCAAGTCTTATGGCACTGTATAGAAAGGAGTATATCATACCTTTCCAACTGATTTACTAAGGACCCTTCATCCTCTAGATTCTTTGTTTATGTTTTATTTTTTAAAATTTTTAAATTTTTTTAATTTTTAAATAATATGTTTTCTTAAAATTTTTAGTTTACAACACTCATTTCTACATAATTTTGAGTTCCAGATTTTCTTCCCCCCCATCCCCTTCCCTCCCAAAGATAGCATGGAATCCGATATATCTTCTATGTATAACTTCGCATTGAACTTATTTACACACTAGTCAAGTTGTGAAGAAGAATTATGACCAATGGAATGATCATGAGAAAGAAGAAACAGAACCAAAAACCCCCCAAAAACAAAAGAGAGGAAAAAAAGACAGGCATAAAGTGTGCCTCAATCTGCATTCATACTTCATAGTTCTTTCTCTGGATGTAGATAGCATTCTCCATTGTGAGTCCTTCCTTTGAGTTATCTTTGCACCTAGTGTTGCTGAGAAGAGCAAAGTCTATCAGGGTTAGTCATCACAGAATCCATATATCTGTGGTTGTGTATGATGTTCTCCTGCTTCTGCTCCACTCACTCAGCATTATATCATGTAGGTTTTTCCAGGTTGTTTTGAAGTCCGCATCATCCCCATTTCTTATAGCACAACAATATTCCATTACCTTCATATACCACAACTTGTTCAGCCATTCCCCGATTGATAGGCATCCCCTTGACTTCCAATTCTTAGCTACTACAAAAAGAGCTGCTATAAATAAAGGGAAAGTGGACTATAAGACTGGCTAAGAATTTTGGAACCTGGTTGACATTGAGATTTTTTTTGGTAATATCTTCTCACTTGCTCTAGAAATAAGTATCTGAGGCCTTGGGAGACTGGAAATTTAATGGGAAAACCCAGTTGCAATAGAGTGCCATTATTATAGTCTTGGATATAACAAATCAAACCACATGTCATAAAACCCAATTACTATGTATAGTTTAGTCCATGATGGCATCATTCCTCCCTCTCTCCCTTCCTATCCCCTTTCTCTCATTTAATTAGTATTGTAAAAAGAGATGCACCATATATGAATAACAGGTTCAAGACTGAATCCTTTGCAGGTCCTTTTCTATGATGACTAAAGGAAAGCCAGGAAGTTGCTCCCCAGGAGACAGGGATGGGTAATGTGGGGAGATTAGAGGAGGGAAATAGGCTTAGAGGCAAGAGCTGTTATCTATCCCACATTTGTTACAATGCCAATTGCATTAATCCCTTCCAGTTCTAAATCCTGTGGTCCCAATTACTTTAAATAAAATTTTGATTGAATAACTTTTAACAGGACTTTACATATGACAAAGGAAAAGCTTCTAAACATCTTCTAGAAGAAGCTAAGTAATAAAATTTGGGTATTTCAGGAAGCATTGATTTTTATCAAGGTAAATACATTTTCTAAGCAGATAGCAACACCCTTCATTCCTATCCCCAGCTCCCCAATTCCTTGTAGATGGTCCTTGGTAAATTCCATGCAGAAAAATATAATCTCCTAAAGGTCAACCCTTTTTTGGTGAATGTTTTAGGACTTTATTAGAGTGGTTCTTAGATGGTAGACCAGACCATTGCTGGATTTTCACTCAAAGCTCCTCATCTCCCATCCCCTTAATGGGAACCTGGCATAGGCTTTGACCTGTTGGCACATTGTTGTAGTACCCCCTTTATACAACGGGGAGGCATTGGAGGATGACTTTAGCCAAGGAGTAGAAATCATTTCTCGGTCTCTTGAATAAGATTCAGAATGGTGAGCATGGAGCAATGGAGATAATACTATATTTGGAGTCAGAGGACCAAAATTTGAATCCCAGGTTGGCTACTTCTGTGACCTTGGGCAAGTCATTTAGCCTCAATAGGCTTCAGTTTCCTTTATCTAAGTAATGAAGGAGATGAACCCTGAAGTCCCTGTCATCTCTACATCTATGATTTTATGATAACTTATCTACATATATGGGTTATTTCCAATGGTCCTGATCTATATCTCTCTACTGGACACAGATGGCTCTGGAGGAGCAAGCAAGTAAGGCTGGTGACTTTGCACAGCGCCACCTCACTTAAATCCAATTCACTTTCATGTTGTGGCATCACCTCCCTGATGTCATGGTCCTCTTCGAAAACAAAGGAAAAGTAACACCAACAACATCCACATATATATGAACTAACTTATTTTTAAATATCTTTAAAAGAGAAGCAGAAGAAACGTTTTTAGGCAAATAACATTCTCTCTCCTACCCACCCACCCCAAGCCAGTATCCCCCAAGGGATGGGATCATTTCACCCCAGCGGAGGAAAGAAGAGTGGTTTTTGTTTGTTTGTGTTTTTTTTTCTGTTTGTCATATTATTTAGGTTTGAAGTCCTCAATGGTTAGAACTACGACATTTTCTCCTTTTCCATTCTAGCTTTACCATGGTCTGGCAAGGATTCTGGTTTAATTTTAATGTTTGGAGAAAATGATCTTCCTGTTTCGTATTCAAAGATAAAAATACCTCCCAGCTGAAGTGATTGTGAATGCCAGCCCAGGTTCCCTTTCAGGAATTTCCTCTCTGAACTTGGCCTTCAACTTCCAAACTAACAGTTGTTTTTCTGCTTTTCTTAAATCAAAATATTTACCAACAGGGCTTGGTTTTACAACATCTCATCTAGTCCTTAGGCCTGCTGGGATATTTACATCAGCCTGGCTGACACTGAGCAGGGAAACAGCCAAGAGAAAGCCGGTCTGTTCAAAGAGGGTGGCTGAAAGGGAGGGAAACAGAGGGTGAAGCAAGGAAACCTGTCTTGGTTATTTGACGTGCACATCAGAATTTCAAAACAGGCCACAAGGCCAAATAACCAAACAGAGAGGAAATGTGTATCAGATGAAACACTGACACTTTGAGCTGATTTAGAATGTTTTCCCCTGTGGCAGGAGCCAATCTGCTCTAAAATCCAGAGTACAGAGTATTGGTGTGCTGTTGACATTCAAAGAAGAAGTAAGGATGAATGGCTAGAGAATCATAGGTGGAATCCTGGTGGAAGATACTGTTTAATCCAATCTTGAACTCCAGGCAGGAATTGCTTCCGAAGAATCCCTGATGAGGAGATCTGCAAGCTTCTCAGTGTACACTTCCTGTGATGGGAAGGTCACTGCCTTATAAAGAAGCATGTTCCCAAATAGTTTGGGGAACTATTAGATAGTTTATACTGAGCTAAAATCTTCCTAATAACTTGCATTCATTGGTCCTAATTCTGCCTTCTGGATCTACACAGAATACATTGAATCTGTTTTCTGTTATCAGACATTCCCATATTTGGCTTCCTTGAATCTCAGTCGAAAGAGACCTCAAAGGTCTTCTAGTCCAACCTGATGTTGAGCAGAAATCCCTTCAGCATCCCACACAAGTCATCATCCAGTGTCTACTTAAAGACCTTCAAGGATGAGAAGTGAAATTTTTTAGGGGACCATCCCCGTGATTTGATTGTTAACCCCTGTTCTACAGCTTACAGTTTTGGAGAGATGTCCAGGGAACCCAAAAGTTAAGTTAATTCTAAAGCATCACACAACTAGTATATGTCAAGGCAAGACTTGAACCCAGATGTGGTCAAGTCCACGACCAACTGTTTAGCTACTATACTATGTTGTTCTTCTATGCACTGTTCAAACCACAACCCACAATTCAGCAAGCATTTATTAAATGTGGATCACTATCTCCCAAAGTAACTCATTCTACTTGGAGATAACTCTAACTGTAAGAAATTATGCCACTATATTGAGCTAAAATCTACATCCTCTCTCTCACTATCTTCATTACCTTTGTTTATATATATGCCAGCTTGTCAATAACGTTCCTAAGACACGATATCCAGAACTAAAGACAATACTCCATATTTGGCCTGACAAAGGAAGAGGACAGTACAACTATCGTTACTTTCCCCATTTTGAACATTGCTTCACTTTAAGCAGAAGATCCAATTATCTTATCTTGTCTTATTTTATCATCTTTTCTTAACTTTTTGTTTATCAATTAAGCTATTTAGATATTATCTCCTTAAGTTTTTTTTTTTTGCATCTCATATTGTGCTTGCTGACTCTCTCTGAATTTGCTATCTACTATATTACTCAGGTATTTTTGAATGTATTCTCTCCAGCCATGCCAGTGTGGTACAGGAAAAGGATCTGAGGACATGGGTTTGAAATCTGCTTCTAGCACATACTAGTCATGTGACCCTGGACAAGTCACTTAACCTCTTGAGCCTCATTTTCCTCATCTGTAAATTGAGGGACTTTTATTTGATGGCCTATGAGGACCTTACCAGTTCTAGATTTTTGTGTTTCCCTCACACTGTGCTTAGGCAGATGGTTTTCCGGAAGTTTTCTCATGGTATCTCCCTTGGCTCACCTTCCCCTCACTATTAAACCTTTTGGTTTCTTCACTCATCTTCTTTTTTAAAAGATTATTTATTTTTAGTTTTCAACATTCATTTCCATAAGATTTTGAGTTACAAATTTCCTCCCCATCTCTCCCCTACCCCCACCCCAAGATGGCATGCAGATGATTACCCCTATCTCCAGTCTGCCTTGCCTTCTATTGCCCCACTCTCCCCGCCCCCTTATCCCCTACCCCCTTACTTTCTTGTATGGCAAGATAGATTTTTCTATACCCCATTGCCTATACATCCACCCATCCTCTTTTTAAAGAATGATTCATTCCTTTCTTTGTGCCATCAGTCATCCTTTCTATCTCTTGTATCTTTGGCTTTTCTCTTTCCATGGGCTTCTTCCCTGCAGTCTGTAAACATACTCAGGTCTCCATTATCTGAAGAAAAACCTTTCTTCAACTTAACAACATTTATGCTCAAGCTTTCCCTTGGAACTGATGTGCTTCTCATGAACTATCATGTGCTACTCTTATCTGTGTCCATGCCTTAGCTCATTCCTAGAGTGTGAGCCTCATGAAGGCAGGGGTGTTTTATCTCTCCCAACAAGAGAAGGGCAGTGGGCACAGATTGAGTGCTTACTAAACCCAGGATCTGAAGTCCTGCCCAAATAAAGCCATTTCAATTTTACTTCATTTAATTTCAATGCTAGCATCATATTCTTTCCTCCATGATTCAATCAACAAATTGTCTATTGGGTATACTTTAGGGCTTATACTGAACAGTAATCCTGCCTCTACTGAGTCTTCTCTAAGTTAAACACCCATGGCTTCTTCAAAAATCTTCAGAGGACATGGTTTAAAGACCATTTACCATCCTGGCCATGCTCTCATACATATGAATCCATAACAAAGCAAAGGTTCATCCATGACACCCTGCTACTCAACAGACTCCTGTGGCTTCCTTTTTTCTATGGATCAAATATAAAACCCTCTGTTTGGCATTTAGAGCTCTTGTAACCCGGCCCTTTCTTACCTTTTCAGTCTTTTTACATTTTAATGGCTAAACAATTTATGGTATATGAATGTAATAGAATATTAGTGTGATATAAGAAATGACAGACTGAACAGTGTCAAAGGCAATTGGGAAGACCATTATGAACTGACACTGAGCAAAGTGAGCAGAAATGGAATGATTTACATGACAACAACATTGTAGAGAAAACCAGCTTTAAGAGACTTTAGAACTCAGATCGATGTAAGTCATAAAACATGAATCCAGAAGGCTGAAGATGAAAGACACCATCTACCTCCTGCTGGAGAGGAGACGGACCTTAAATGTTGAGAGAGAAACACATTTGGGGACATGACCTATGTGGAATTTGCTTTACTGAACTATGAGTGTTACAATGAAGATTTTGTTTCTTCTTTTTGTTCAATGGGGGAGTAATGGGAGGGAAAGATTTTAAATAAAGAGAAAGAAAAGAGAGAGAAAGGAAGGAATGAAGAGAAAAGGAAACAGAAGAGAGAGAAGGGAAGGGAAGGGAAGGAGAAGGAGAGAGAGAGAGAGAGAGAGAGAGACAGAGAGAGACAGAGAGACAGAGAGAGACAGAGAGAGAATTGGGGATTCTGGGATGGGTAAAGGGCTGAATGGATCAGAGCTAAGTCAGGGAGTGAAAAAACAAAAAAGGATTAGGAGTGTCACCCTTGAAGGCAACCCTAGCTTGCCAACTAGGAGGGCAGAGAAGGCCACGTATATCACGACTCAGTGGAGCAGAGCCTGAGGATAATTGGTGTGATCTTTGGTGATATGACTAACAGCAAAAACTTTAGGGAGTTTTGTGAATTAAAGTGGGAAAATGGATAGCTAAAGTAAGTAGAAATGATGTATCTAGGGGTAGAGTAAACAGTAATGATGTTATTAAGAAATGGCTTTAGTTAAGGCAGCTTTGCTTCTGTTAACAAAACCTGCAATTGCATCATCTCTTTTTTGGCAGCCACATTGTAACACATTGTTGGCTTATACTGAGTCTGCAGTCAACTAAAGTCCCTGAGTTTTTTTCATGTGATCATTAAACCGTGTTTCCCTGGACTTGTGTAGTTGATGTTATTAACCTAAGTTCAGGGCTTTATATTTAGGCTTCTTAAGTTTCTTTTTAGATTTTAGATTTGCACCCTGGCTCCCCTCTCCTCCCATGGTCCCGGTTAGATGACTACCCTAGGGGATCTAGAGGCAGCCTAGGATGACAGGAAAGATCCTGTGGCCAACTAAAGCTCTGTCCAGATGTTGATCAACATCAGCCTGTATGGAAAGGCCCTTCAAGATTAGAAACAGGTCTGGCTGTCCTCCTAGAACCTGTGTATGTAGATTTTCCAAGGAGCTGGCCAATGGACCAATAGGACCATTCCAAAATACACAGGTAGTGAGTACTGTGGCACAGCAGCAGCAAGTGCCAAACTTACTCCATCCCATTATCCATTAGTACCCATTACAACGAGTCTACCTTGGCCTCAAAATTGTGTCCATTGAGCCCTTAACTGTACCTCCCCTTTCCTACCTAGTCATGGAAGGGCAAGACATTTTCTGGTGATCGGCAACCTGAACTCCTAGAGTAATTAGCCTTGCATCGAATACCTGGTGGATTTGGAGGGCTATGAGCCCAATAAAAGAACATGGATAAAAAGTTTCCCACAACCTGTATGCCCCAGAATTTGTGCAACATCATACTAAACAAAGACCTCTCCCTTCTTATACCTCGTAGCTTGCAGACTTCTCAGCTAAACTGCAGTCAGTAAATTAATCAACAAGAATTTAAGCTCTTGCTCTGTGCAAAGCTCTAGGGATACAAAAAAAGCAAAAATATGGTACTTGAAGTCAAGGGAGTTCACATTTTAATGGGGGAAGACACCATGCAAATCCTGTACATATAAGATGTATACAATGCAAATGGAAGGTAATCTCAAGGGGAAGGCACTAGCAGGTGGAGGTGGAGGGGATGAAGTTAGGATTACGTATTCATTAAGCTCTAGTGGCTCTCTATTACCTCCAGGATCCTTTGGAGAACAAAGAAAAGAAGGAAGGAAGGAAAGAAGGAAGGAAGGAAGGAAGGAAGGAAGGAAGGAAGGAAGGAAGGAAGGAAGGAAGGAAGGAAGGAAAGGTATGTGGATAGGAGGAAGGAAGAAAAGAAGGGTAGAAGGAAGGGCATGTGGAAAGGAGGAAAGAAGGAAGGAAGGAAAGAAAGCAGGGAGGAAGGAAAAAAGAAGGAAGGGGGGAAGGAAGGATAGAAGTAAATCAGACTTTCATATTCTTGGCATCATGCACCACTTATTCTTCCCCTTAACTGGAGTATTCTTAAATACAAGACTCCCAATTAGGAGTTATTTGTTACTTACTCAGTTTGACCTGTGACTATTTTGAGCCTTAAAAAGATCAAGGGCAGGTTGTCTCCCTCTCACCCTCCCATCCTGCACCGATTATTTTGGTTTAAACCTAACTGTGCTTTAGAATAATTTGTTTGTTTGTGTTCCACAAAAGGAACAATTTCAAATATGTCCATGTGAAGATTCAGAGAGCTGCTTTCACCTCAAACATCCCTGTTCATAAATGAAGGTCTTGGAAACTGTGAGGGAATTCAGCCAAAGAAGGGGGGCAGTGGGAAACCAAACTTCCCCGGCCATGACTCGTTCTTACCCCCTCCCCCCAGCTCCCACCCCAGCATCCCTTTGCCTTCCCATCAGAAAGGTTAAAGGAACCGTGGCCTTTTGTTTCATGGGATAGATTAAAAATTGCTGGATTGCACGGAGGGAGTGAGGACTTTCTCATGCTGTAACATGCTGGAAGTGTTGAGAGAGAGTGGTTATGTAACACCATATTTTTTAATACAACTGACAGTCTGTCTTGAGATTTAAGTGTTTTTTGACAGTTTTTATGCACCTGTTAATTCAAAGCTCTTAACATATGCCAGTTAAAAAGAGCCAGGCACTAAAACATTGAACTTTAGAGGCTAAATATGGCTCAGCTGTAAACCCAGGCAGGCAGGCAGGCAGGCAGGCTGATGGGAATGATTCCTTCACCTAAGATGGAAATCAGTTGTAGTCTCTTATCTCAGACCTCCACACATATTCCTTGATGGGTTGTGGAAAATTCCTATCTGATTTCTTAGGGAATGTTATCAGGGTCAAGTTCAGGCTTGAATAGGTCATGTTGATGTAGTAGTAGGGACCACCTTGGGGTGCAATGATAGCCAAATTTACAATGGATGTTCAAGCTACCTGGCTTGCCCTAGCCCACCTCTCTCTTTAGCTCAGAGTTCCACCCACCATAGAGGAGCAATCTCAAAGCAAGCTGAGCGTTCTGACTTTCCCTATGTCACTGTGTATAAAGGGCAGAGGTCACCTACAATCTTAGCTAATGTTGATGAGACAATATTTAAGTTGAATGTGATGAAAGTGATGTGTTAACAGTGACATTGGGATTTAGGGATTTCTTGCCTGAGCACTGGAGAAAATTGTTGTGTTTCACAGTTGGGTGCCAATGGTAGCTTTGGCATGACAGGTAGAAAAATAAGAGGGTGTGTATGTAAACTCTCTCTGTGCTTTCCTTCTGGCTCTCTGCCAGAGTATATATACCATTCTATTTCTCTGGCACTCTACTCTTATTTCTTCTCTTCTTCTTTTCTCTCTCTGTATGTTCTCTTGTGGCCAGATCAGAGGTCATTCATTCTTCCACCTGGATCTGTCTCCCATCCCAGTCTTCTCCACAGCTCATTTATTCTCTCTCTTCCCCGCTCCCTCTCTCTCTCTCTCTCTCTTTCCCTCTCTCCCCCCAGATAGATCAAGTGTCCAGCCTGTCACTTCCCTTTTCTCTGTGCCGCCCAGCCAGATTCAACTGCTCCTCTTCCCTTTTTTTATCTCTTTACTAGGTTTGGAGCGGTTAGACTGTGTGACCTCACATCAAGTAAGTTACGTCAATCAGACTCTAGGAAAGACATCGATTTACAGTCTAATTCCAGTCCCTATGTCTGAGTGCTTGGGTTTCTATGTCTTTATGGCTATTCTTAAGTATCATAATCTGAACTTAGAGAAGCCAAATCCCTTTTCATGGATTTACATGTTAGTATTCCACTAAAAACTTTCTTAAAAACCCATGTGCTTGCAAGTCTTCAATAATGAAGCCCCACTCCCCCAGAGCATTTATGAGAGATCAGGAGAAAGTCACGTCTGCTTTACTGAATAAGATTCAGCCAGGCCATTATTCTACTGGCTACTTGCTAAAAGATCCTGAAAGCTGTTGGCTGCAAAGGTAGTCGGTTGAGCACTGAAATCCCTCCAATGTTCAAAACAGATGGTAGATAGTGAGGAAGTAGTGATTACTATTATAACAGTAGAGCACATTTAATATATTTCCCCCCCCCCAAAAAAAAACAAACCAAAAAACCATAAAACAACCACCTATGGAAGACTCAGAGGAAGTTGGAAGTAACATTGCAGGAACAGATGGAGACAATAACCTACAAGACATTTTTTTAAGACACTTGTCTTCACCAAATCTTACCACTGCAGAATTTTTGGAAAATGTATATGTCTACCTTGTTGGTTCTGGATTCTTAAAGTCAGAAAATTTACCAGTATTGTGTATATAGAAGCAGAGTGGAGTCAATCTGTTTCAAACTTCATATGCATTTTTCATACAAGATAACGTCATCCTAGTGAAAACTTATTTTCCCATGCTCCTTTTTTTCAACTGAGAGGAACAATTTATAAAAATTAAAAGTAATTCCCTCATCCATGATCAATGGTGATGGTGAAATTGGAATTACAATAGCTAGTTGACTTGTATGCAACCAGTTAGCCCAGTTCCATGGATAATTTGAGTGTGTTAAATCTTATTTTATAAGCCAGAGAGAGAAGCAATATGTGCTCCTAAATAAGCACAACGTTAAAAATTCTTAATCACGGGCAAACATTTCAGACATCCATTACCACCCAAGCCATCAGTGGATTAGGTCTAATAAGTCAAGCATTTGCAGACTTCAGGCCTCAGGGCTGTTGGACTATCCAAAGTTGTGTGAAATCAAAGTTGGCTGGCAACATGCCCAGGTTTCTGCTTGAAATAACTCCTCTCCCTTGTTTGCACTGCATAGAATGGAGCTAATCAGGCTTTCCCCCCAACTCCCCAAAAAGGGGTATTAACAAATGAATCGAAATAGAATGGGCCCAAATAGCCAAGGCTGGACATGTGGTTAATCCAATGGAGATATGAGCGTGGAGTCAACACATGAAAAAAATTAGAATTACTTTGGGAGAAGATAGGTAGGCTTTTGTGTGTGCTCTCAAGCCGCGCTAATAGGAAGGAATGGACTCATCTTTTTCAGGAAGGGGCAATTATAAAATATTTTTCCAGAAATAAAAAATGAAACCACACAGACGAATACAGACAGTCTCCCCAACAGATGCCAAGCCCTGCTCTTCGGCCATGTGAATTTTTCTCTCGTGCATTGTCAGCCTGACTCTCCATTTGATTCTTTCCTCATTTTACATCTTGGTCTGGTCTGGTTTCAGTTAGTTGCTTCTTGGCATGGCTTCTGTTGGGCCTGAGATTGTTTGGGGTGTGTGTGTGTGTGTGTGTGTGTGTGTGTGTGTGTGTGTGTGTGTATTTTATTCCTGGTGTTTTTCTTTTGGGTTCTGCAGTGGTTCTTCAGAAAATGCCAAACCCAGAACAAACAGATGTGTCACTGGAGCCAGCCCTGTCCAAATCTATTGAAGATGTAAGTTATGGCCAAAGAACAGGCTCAAATGAGCATGGCTGCTAAGGGACATGTGATGTGTTTGAAACGCACATCACATCCCCACCAGTCCACGTCAAGTGGGGAACCTTCATCACTTACCCCAAATTATTTAAATCCTAAGAAGAAAAACATCATCACCCTCTGTGGGGAGGCGTCTCTTCTTTAAGTGACTCCCCTCTACCCATTTGAAGCAGTAGCTGGCGGTTCAGTGGGTAGAGCACCGGGCCCGGAGTTAGGAAGATTTGAGTTCAAATCTGGCTAAAGACAATTAGCTGTTTGCCCTCAGTTTTCTCAACTGCAAAATAGGGACAGGAATAACACCTCCTTGGAACGGCTGTTGTAAAGATCAAATAAAATAATATTTTTAAAAAGCCCTTAGCACAGTGCCTAGTGCTGCTTTCCCCTTCCTCTTCCCTCTTCTTTCTTTCAAGACATTTATTAAATTCATTTTACTCCAAGTACTTAATTGACTTATTGAAACCATTTTAATGTCTTTTTTCAAGTAATATTAAAGAATGTTTGTAGGCTCATAGATTAAAGGACTCAGAGCTAGATGATATCTGAATTATCTATTCCAACAACATCATTTTGTAGAGCAGGAAACTGTGTTCCAATCAGGAGACTCAACCAAGGTTATACAAATCTGAGATTCGAACCCAGGTTTTCTGACTCCAAATCCAATGTTCTATGGCTACATCTTGTCAAAACAACCAGTTTGAGAGTAAAAATGCACCATGCGTATCAAAAGACCTGGCTAGATTTTAAAAAAAATAAAATCCATGCAAAACCAATTGGGAAGGTAACTAGAGAGAGTTTTCTTTTTTTTTTTTTAACATTGATCAAGTATGGATTTTTATTCTGTGCTTATTGTTTAATGAACAGTAAAGATTTTTGAGAAGGATACTGATATCTGTCAAAAATATATATATATTCCTTCTCCCCTAATTCTCCAAAGAGATGTATGTATATAAATGTTTATATATATAACATATATATATATATGCATTTATGTATGTGTGTATATGTATGTATATGTGTGTGTATATATATATATATATCTACACACACACAGAGAAAGAGATATGTGTATGTATACAGCATGGGTAGATTAGCCTATGAGGGCCCATCCTTGAAGCCTGGTTCTAATCTAAGAGACTAAGTAGAAATTTGGGAGCTTTTTTTGGGCCATGCTTGACTAAGGGACCGGTACTGTGTGACAACAAAAAGAATTCTGATTGACTGCACAACCAGAACTGACGACTTGGGTGTTGCCAAGCCAAAAATCTTAATGCATACAAAAAAGTCAGTATACACTTTCATGGTTTTCTCTCTCTCTCTCTCTCTCTCTCTCTCTCTCTCTCTCTCTCTCTCTCTCTCTCTCTCTCTGTCATTCTCTCCCTAGATATAACTGAGTCTAGAGTCAGGAAGAACTGAGTTCAAATCTGGCCTCGGAACTTACTAGCTGTACGACCCTGGAAAAGTCACTTAACCTGTTTGCCTTAAGCCACGGGAGAAGGAAATGACAAACCATTCCAGTATCTTTGCCAAGAAAAACCTGTGGACAGTATAGTCTGTGGGGTCGTGAAGAGTCCAACACAACTAATCAACTGAACAACATGTATGTTTGCATGCATGCATGTATATATGTATCATAAAGACGTTTGGTTTCCTCACTATAGGGAATTCCTAGTGTGGAAGAGAATGCATATCAGCAACTCATCTGTAACATATATTCTTAGAATTGGTCAATCAACAAGCATTTAAGTGCCTACCTTGTGCTAGGCACTGTGTTAAGTGCTGGGGATTCAAAGAAAGGCAAAAACCAGAGATGCCTGGGGGCACTGAGATATTAAATGACTTGTCCATAGTCACAAAGCCATTATACGTTAAAGGCAAGACTTGAATCCAGGTCTTTCTGCCTCTAAGACTGGTTCTTCATTGTCTATGACATTGTTTCATGTTGGAAACATCGCTGGCACTATGATTTCTCTCCTTCCAAACAGGTTCCAGGAAATCCACTTGATACTAGGACCCCTTTATAAATATTCTCTGCATTAGGAACTTAAAAAAGACAAAACCTCCCTCAAATTGATATTTCTTGAGCAATAGAAACCTGACCATCTTTTCCTGTCTGATTTCCTCCCATATTCACGTATACTCTGTTCTTTAATAGAATTAAGGTATGTCACAGCAGATTCACTGTATTTCTGGATGACTTCAGAAGAAGAGACTTTTGCCTTCTTCATCAAAGGCAGTACCCAAAGACATAGGCAAGCACAGTGCCTAGTTGTTGGCTTCTGTGAATGGACAAGAGGCAATGCACAGAATGGGAAGGAGAATTAAAATCCTTGAGTCCTGTTCATGAATGTTTTAACCACCCTCCGAATGGACTCCAGCAACCACAAACGAAAGGTTCATCCATTAGGCACAAATCCTGATATGTAGATCAAGCAAACGATATAAATCAGAATGAATCGATCCAACTAATATAAAGACTTCAAACCTTTCTCTTTGGAATGTGCAGCCTACAGACAACATCACTTTGGTTATTTCTGCTCTTATGCCACTGGGAGGACTCTGGGAACCCAGGTTACTTTTGGAAATATTTGGTGTCTACAAATGCAATTCCCCCTTGGAAGACTCAGGAAAATACCCCATGACTTGTCTGCATAATCCCAAACATGCAGATGAAAACTAAAAACGTTAGGGCAACATCCCAATGAATTCCCACACTCGGCTGTTTAGCATCATGGAAGAAAAACCTCCAGCTGTTTGACTGCATTTTTCAATTTTTACTCTGACCCTTGAGCATATATTAAAACATAAAATGCAGTATATTCTAACCTCTGGCAATGTGTATATACTGTCAATATCTCATCAGTTTGTGTTTTCCAGAGTTTTCACACCTTCTTTCTTTCCCTTGAGTTTAACATAAAGAATATTTAGACCATCGCATACTTTAAAGGGAAGTACAAACTTAAAAACAATGCGGGGAGTGGGGTGGGGTAGGACAAGGCTAAGACAAGGCTACATATGTATCCAAATTACACACACTTATGGATGCACGCATACATGAACCCAACAGACAGAGTGGACTATTTTTTTCTCCACCAAAGTGATTTTAATAACCAATATTTGACATTGGGGAGACACAAGGCTTACTCTTGCATGAGCCAAAAAAACCTCCCACATTTAGATAAAACATTGCAGAAGCACCTGATTTGTTTGGAAATCTATTAATCATTTTCCATCTATCACTTGAAACTGTCTCTGTGTTTTTAGCAAATGTACCGAGTATGTTTCAGAGACAGCACTCAATTACAAATGCCCACCAAACCTTTTCATTTTGGAGATCAAATGGATGCTGAAGTTTAACTGTTTTTTGCAGCACTCCATATTATAAGCAAAGCAATTATTAATTTAGCTATAAAACATAACTGATGCTTATTCAATAAGAAGAAAATCCTTAAGCAAAGGAATTGTAATAAGTAGAAATCAATGCATCCAAAATTAATGTGTTCCCTTTTTTGCTCATGAGAATAAATATTTTGTGTTTTGGTAACAGGATATATTTGCTAAATCACCTTAATTTACATTAAAGAAGAAGTTAAGAAACAGAGAAGTGAAAGTGAGCATTTAAGACAAAATAAATCATTGAAATTGCTTTACTTAAAACAGATATTAATGAATTGACTTTCTAACAAAAATAGAAGAGGAAATATTTCAAACTTCTGTTTGATAAAAGCTGCCTTCAAGAAACCAATAAACAGTAAATACCTCTGACCTTTCCTCTGAGCTCTGCATTCCTCAGAAATGCTCCTGGCAACAGGGCATAATCATAAGCCATAGATCTCTGGAGAGATAATTTTGTGACATAGCCCTGTAAATCTCTACAGTAGTCCATTTCACAGGAATAACCGAGCCCACCTCTTCTTTTCTGTCTTTAACGGCAATCTTGGTCGCAAAGAGATGCTTAGACTTTGGTAGTGCCATTTTTTTCCATGACAATGAAGTGCTTAAAGAAAGTCATTCTGAAGACCCAAGGGAGCAATGCTTTTGAGAAGGTGCAGAGGAGATCGATGTGTGGAAAAGACAATGTTCTGTATGCGTGAGGTTCCAAGTCGCGATTGATCATCTGGAGAGCTATGAATTATATATAGTACATATGGTGAATCACTCAAAACCTGCAGCAGAGAACTCTGCAATTAAATAAAAATGAAAAACCACGGAATGTACCCCATTATTAGAGCATGTTCCAAAGACTAGTGATTTCCATATTTCTTTCTTATCTTGTAAAGTTACATTTAATAATATTGAGTTAACATGCATTACATATATACACATACATGTGAAGAATAAACATACAGCACACACATGTGCATGTTTATTGTACACTTCAAGAGACATTTTAATGAGGCAAGAGTGGAAATCCATAAAGGTTTGCGTGTCAACACTGGTTCCATGGTAGAAATATTTTCCTTCCTCTGTTTCATTACTGAAAATATGAAACATGTTAGGAGGGCAAAAAAAGTTCTCTCATGAACAAATGCACATACAGACACTGAAGGTTTTACGGATTTTCTTTTTTCCCTGCGAAGAACAGGAGTGCTTCCATTCTCTATCCTTAATTTTGTCTAACCCAGGGTAGTATTACAGATGTTGAGCTTTAGGGTGCACTATGACCGTAATGATAGATTACAGCAAAGAATTCAGAGTAGTCATATACAATTTATGGGTGGCTTGGAATCTCCTGCATCAGATATCCTTAAAAAAAATAAAAAAAGATTTTTCCTCAGGCCTTTTTGAGGTTCAATTCCTACTTTATTTTCTATGAGGAATTTTTTTAAAAGGAGTTCTGCATCAAATATTCTTCTTCCAGAAGTAAACACATCTGATTGATAACTAAAGGGTTAGTAGGGGAACAAATAAGGCATATTCTTTCTTTTTTCTTTTTCAATGCAAGTTTTGAACCAAGAATGAAAGGGTCTGATTAAAAAAAAAATTAAACATGAATTTGACTCAAAGAGAGAGCAGAGTAAATAAAGTGCCAATTTGCCCTCTAACAAACCCCAGCTCTACCGGCCTTTCTGCCGCCACACGAAAGTGTATTTTTCAAGAAAATTGGTTACAGCAGTTAATATGCTTTATAAGAGTGGCTCAGAGCAATAAGAAAGTGAGCGAGTCTGACTGTGCTCCCTATAGAAGTTACATTCTCTACCTTTCTATCCTTGCCGCATTTCTCCTTTTCCTAACCATATGGAATCCATCTCATTCAAGGACAGAGAGCAGAAGAGGGGCGAGATACTTAGAAGAAACTAAGACTACATTGGACATTTTACCAGCACACTACAGGAAAGTTTTATTTCCGATTGATTGGTTACAAATCAGATAAATAACGCTTCTAATGAAAGTAACTTTGAACTGCTCGAAATGTTATCTAGAGGAGTCTGGGGTTTATCAGAAGTCAAATGTAGCTTTAATCACATCAACATGCTAATTATAGGCAACAATAAAAGCTTTAAGAAATGATTGCATGGGTTTTATTACTATTGACAGTCACAGAGGTATATTTATTTCTGGGTGTAATTGTCAGAAGACTTTCTCCAGAAAGACTTGTTTGTATAATTAAGTGTGTGTTATGCAAGCTTATCTCCTGATCAGCTCCTGTGGGTTGTGAAGCCCTCCTAGTGCCCTAGGAAAAGAGAGACATGGAGAGAGAGAGAGAGAGAGAGAGAGAGAGAGAGAGAGAGAGAGAGAGAGAGAGAGAGAGAGAGAATCAAAAAGGAATAGGACAAGAGAGGGTTTTTTTCAGCAATTTATTGGGAGGGATAAATAATGTCTGATGTGCCATGAGGGAGCTCTGTTTCATCCAGAACCTACAAGGAAGAGAAATCTTAGCGGCTATTAAATTTTTTATTTTTTTAAAGGTAAGTAAAAACTGTTTCTTCTCCCCTCCCCTCCCCCAACAATGATGCAAAAACAAGGTAAAAATGGAATAGGACTTACACAGTTTTCTTTGGGGAAAGTAGAAAGGAAGTGGTTTTTTCTGGTTTTGGAAATTATAGGCAATGAGAAAAAAAAACAACTTCAAAATATATGTTGAGAGAACTAGACAAAGTGGAAAATAACTACGAACAACCATGTTTTCCCCTTCACTTTATTATTTTGTCATGGATTTATTCTACATTTCTTTAAATTACCTAACTTAGAAGTGAATTTGAATTTTTTTTTTTGTTGAAAGCTCGACAGAATTGTTCTAAGCCTTCTCGGCCACATATACTTTTCCATCCAAATAAACAACAAAGGAAAATTTATGGTTACAGCTCTGAGCATGTTTTTAGGTTAGGAGACCTGAAACACACTTAAAAAAATTCCCTCTTATTTTTAATGATGAACTGACTGCATTGTGCCTTGGCCAGGAAAGGAAAAAAATAAACCTTTCAAACTGTAAACTATTTTTTGTGCCATAAAGAGTCATTCAGTTCTCAAAGGTTGAGGGAAAACCCTAATTAAAAATATCATTATTATATTGAAAGGTGTTGGACTGAATTTAATTCTTTCCATTCCCCGATATTGGCATTAGTTCAATTTCCATTTCATTCAAAGCCATTAAAAATGTGGCAAATCCTTGATCAATTTTTTTTTCCCTTTAAACAGGGTCAGTTCCAAAGTTGTTGTCACATTTTAATGGGTTCAGACTCAGTTTATGCAATAGACAATCAAATGTTTGCATTTTAAAGCCCAATAAAAAGTAAGAGCTTTTAACCTTTCAAAGCATTAATAACATGCTAATGACATCATGGCCAAGACCACATTTGGAGTTCCCCAAAAAAACTCCACGTGACCGTTTTGAAGAGAAAACAGATTTTTAATCAAATGATCTGTTATTTTAATGGCCACTTACAATAAGGGAGATTTATTGAGAAGCATAAAGTTTGTTTGCATGACTGAAAGCTAAGCTTTTAAAAATTACCTTCCTCTGAATCTTTTTTCTCTTTTTTTTAGTTTCCCTGCAACATTATACTACCAAATATTTGTGAGTTGTGACTAAAATCTGTAGCTTTATTCCTCTTTAGAAAAGTTGGGGAAAATGAAAAAGAGAAGGAGGAAAAAGTGGTGCCAATTTGTCTGCTCAAGCTCTGATTATTGGATGCTGGGTTTGGGGTTTTTTTCTTTCTTTCTTTCTTTTTTTTTTTTTGTAGAGGAGAGGGGTTTGGTGGGAATGTTTCTCCCTTCAGGGGTGAGATATCTGATATCTATCCTGAGACTAGACATAAGGCCAAACTTTCATCCAAAACTGCACAAGGGAAAAGAAATTAAGCCTTTGGATAAAATTCTTGTCTAAATTTGCAGCAGATCTGTAGTTTCCGCTGAGCAATTATAGCTTTTTTTTTTTTTTAACATTTCTGATTGTAAAGAACACTGATTTTTTAAAAAGTATTTCTGATAACTTGAGAACCTTGCTTCCCCCTCTCCCTGCCCCCAACTCCTACCCGCTTTGGGTCTCTGTCCCTCTTTTCTTTCTCCCTCTCCCGTCTCCTGTCTAGAAGTGCTATCCAGTGACCCCTGGTGCTGATTAAAGTTTCTGGGTGACCCCTGAGTGCATTTTATTACACTAGTTGGTAATAAAACCCGCTTAAACTGCTGGCTTATCCAAACTCCTGCCTCTTCTGTGGAAAGCCCCACGGTCAGTCAGACCTCAGCCAGAGGAAATACAAACAAGCCACCAGAGCACAGCGCTTTAAGGCAGCCTGATTCAATAATAGAGAGGTCTACCCCCAGTCACCCTTTCTTCAAAGCTGCCTGGCAGATTTTAGGGAACACACTTAAAATGAAGACAGACAGACATGCAGCAGTTTCTCTGTGTAATAAATAGATAAGTAAACTGGTGTACTATTGGAGTGGGGGTGGGTAGAAGACAGAAAGCAGGAAAAAAGAGGGAGGGAAAATTAAGAGAAAGAGTCGAGTCAGTTTATTAGTCAACAAGCATATATTTTGTGTCTGCTATGTGCCAAACACCGTGTTAAGTTCTGGAAATACAAAGAAAGCCAAAATAATGAACAGATAGATGAATGAACAAGGAGTTGACAGTCTAATGGGGAGGACAATATGCAAACAATTTACAAACAAGATATATACAGCATAAATTGGGGGTAATCAACAGAAGGAAGGCACTAGAATTAAGGGAAGTCAGGAAGACCTTCCTGTAGATGGCGTGATTTTAGCTGGGACTTGAAGGAAGCCAGAAAGGGGAAGTGACAGATACGAGGAGGGAGAGAATTCCTTGCATGGATGACAGGGAAGCCATTGTCACTGGATGGAAGAGTACATGGGGGGAAGAGAAGGATTAGCATGTAGGAATACTGGAAAGGTAGGAGAGTGCCAGGTTATGAAGGGCCTTGAGGCCAAACAACAGATTTTAGATTTGATTCTGGAGGTGATTAAGAGTCCCTTTATCTTCTCCACTTTATATAGGAGATTGAAACATATTACAGGGTAGATGTGAGCCACAGCCAAGACAGGTCAGCGTTAATACCTCTGAAAATACACTATACGACACAATCAAGGGAATGGAGGTAGGTAATTGAGTGTCATACGTAGGGCACAGCAAGTACACTAGTTTCCCTTCAATGTAGCTTGTGTAGAGAAAGGCTCTGAGGTGGGAAAAGTGAGGACCAGCTGTAAGGATCCCTAAGAAGACCAAACTAGCAGTTTGAGTCTGAGTTGCACTTCAAGATAATATAAGGGGCAGAGTGGTTTTGTGCACATGTGTCTGTGTTGTTCTTTTAGGAGAGAGAAGTTTGGTGGGAAGATTTCTTTCTTTCAGGACTGAGATCCCTGATACTCATAAAGGGTCCAGCTTAAATTGACAGTGTTCAATGTTGGTCAAAGTCTTATTTGTCCTGTTATCTCTACTCAGGCCACAACCACCCTAGTTCAGGCCATTACACGACTGGCCCAGACCTTTACCACCACCTCCTGATTGATCTCCTGACCTTCAATATCTCTTTTCTCCAATCAGTCCTCTACGTAGCTGCCAAATTGGTATTCCTGAATAGCATCTAATTCCCCTGCTTGAGAAGCTACAGTGGCTTTCTTCTTGTCTCTGAGGACAAATATAAACTGTGTTTGGCTTTTAAAGCCCTTCACTATCTGATTCTATTGTACCTCTCCAGGATGAATGCATATTACTCTCCTTTATACCCTCTGCATAATAGCCAAACCGGCCTGTTTGCTGTTCCCTACATGTGACATTTCCTCTCCAGCTTCATTCCATGACCGTAATATACTCCCTCCCTACTTCCTCCTGAATCCCTACCTTCCCTGAAAGTTCAGTTCAAGGGCCTGCAGGAAGCCCATCTTCCCATCCTCATTCCTCTAGATGCTACTGTCCTCTCCCAACAAATCATAGACAGATGGATAGATAGATAGATAGATAGATAGATAGATAGATAGATAGATAGATGTGTGTATGTATATTTACATATACTCACACCCACGCATTCATGTGCATACACATATGTTATATACACAGATACACATACACATGTATGTACAAATACATATACATATATACATACACATATATGTGCACATGTACATAGGCACTCATGTATTTTGATTTTTACATATTATCTCTCAACAGAATGTAAGTTCATGGAGCAGAGACTATTTCAACTTTTTCTTTATACCCCCAGGACCTAGCACAGTGACTGAAACATAATAGATGCTTAATAAATACTTTTGAAATTAATAAATGAATGAAGTAGTCATTAGAGGAAAACAGCAATGTTTAAGAGCCCTCACCTAACTTTCTGAGGTCTATAATAAAAGGGCATGATCTCATTCTCCCATCAGGATCCTCAAAAGCAGGAATCATGTCCTCTTCTTACACAGTGGGCCATTAATGTATTTTTGTCAGAGACCAAACGTTGTATTCATTTTTTTTCTGGTCCAGCATGGCATTTCTTTTATTCTTGAGAGTTAAAAAATGTTGTGGCTAGCTTGGCAGCTGACAATATAGGACATGAAAAGTTCCTGTTCTACCTGGAGTGGGTCATATGTACACACATGAATATTCTGCCATATTTTTCAGAAGCATCCAGGACAAAGTGTCCATTAGAGCTATAAGAATGTCCAAGTTTCCTTTAGAATTGAAGAAGTTGGATTATGATGGCTGATAGTGGTGACTCATCACGACATGAGGAGGGAGTGGGGAAGATCTATTTTTGTTTTACTGAGTTGGAGGTCTCATGGTCTGACAACCATCCAGCTACAAACCCATGTGATAAAAGTTAACATTTTATATGCCTAGGACCAAAAATTTCTAATTCTTTCTGCATGTCACATTGAAATTCTCTGAAGAAGAGAGGAAATGATGAGAAGAATCCTAATTGTTGCATATTTGAGAAGCCACAGCATATAGTACGAATATTATGATGCCGAGGGACTGATTATCTTTGAGATGAATATAAACATGATTTCAAGAAAAGAGGGAGAAGGACCATAAATCTTGAGTTTGAATTGCAACCTTGTTTAATCCTTGATTGGGTTCTGATGGTCTGTTCAACCCCCAGGCTGCCTGTATTAATCCAAGTGCTAAATCCTAATTACAAACTGCTTTTGGTGTTTCCAAATGACATCAAGATGTTGGGAATTAGAAAGACAACGTCAAACTCATGGTATAAAAATGAATGTAGGACACTTTATTCTCATAGAAACTCTAATATACCTGCTTGTGGAGAAAGCAGTTAGCAAATCCTTAGTAAATCCAAAAGGACTGACTCGCAAAAGGAAAGAAACTTTTAAGCTGTTAGGTCAACCATGTGGCATCTCAATAGGACTTCCTTTGTAGACACTGAGCAGCTCCTTGAAGTCATAAGACTATCTTATGAGTTCATCATTGAACAGTTCTCAACCTTTAAAGTCATTTACGTTTCTGGTCTTGACCAAAAATGGGTTATGGAGCACTGGAGAGTTCAGAACAGGTGTGAAAAGCCTCCATTCATATAGTGAGTGGCATTATACAAAGTTAAACAGATACAGTCTCTTCTCAGTGGTACCTCACAAGCCAGACACATGCACCCAAATCATGCCAGGCATGGCAGTTGCCACCATGACTGTCAAAATGCACAACTTCCAAAATATATGGCATCCAAAGATAGTTCACAGCTGTGCTGTCATCAAGAGTTTCATTTCAACATCGCTGATGTCATGGCCATAAAATTAGATTAAAAAATCCCAGTATAACTGTTATGTTATTTCAACCATCAGGATGGTACGTAGTGAGTGATCTGACACTATCCATAAAGCTGACTGAGAACTACTGATGTCGGGGAATAATCAATAAGAGACACATACAGTGCTTATACATAGTAGGGGTGTGCCAATATTGTCAAATGAATGAGATTAATTCAATTTTAGAAGGGTTTTAAGGAATTGCTATTTGGTAACTTGAGACTTACACATATTTACACTTACTCACACATATTCCCCCCCCCATTTTTTTTTATTATGCCAGGCAACAGCAACTGGAGTCAATTTTACACATACATGTGAGGTATCATCTAGATCAGAGATGTCCAACTTTAGGTTTTTATTGAAATAATAGAAAATATATTTTGATTTGCCATTTTAGTGAGAGCTCTGCGGTAGCTCGGCTTTGTTTACTGAAGCATTTGTGTAAATTTCTATGCTTATAGGCAGGCCACATTTTGGACAGTCCTAATCTAGATCTCCAGAAATGCCATGATTCCAAATATAACTCTCGCAGTGTCTGCAAGCCCACCTTTCAAAACTCATTCTTTCTGGTTTTCCTCCCTATAGGTCTGTTTTAAAAAGCCAACCCTCCAGAAGTAGAGAAGGGTCATAAAAGTGAATTGATTAATGCTAAGGAACTAATGGTTTATCAGATCTACTTTCCTCTTGATAGGAGGATTGAGCCTGCTTGAAAGCAGGAAATGCCTATGTGGGAGGGAAGAAAAAAGCAGAGTGGAGAAATGAAGGCAAATTTGACTTATTTTAGAATTTTTACTAGAACTAAGTCTGGGTAATAGTGATAGTTGCATGGAGAGAACAGGATTATGGGTTCATTTTTCTTTGCATTCCAGACTCAGAAAAGAATCTTTAGGACATAGTCATGCTCTTAATATGAAGAATAATTATAACTTTTTGTTCCACTTTACAGGCTATTTCTATTTTTGTCATTTTGATAGACAAGTGTTGGCATTGAGATAAGTTTTATATTATTTATCTATTTGTCTTTTTCTGTAGACCAATCCCTGAATTTTGGTAGCACTTTACATGAAATATAGCTCTTATTCTTGAAATGTTGGCAGAAATTTCAGCCACTTCTGCTTTGTGCATTTTGGTCTTTGGACTATCACTAAGTTTGGAGGCTCAGTTGTGGATTTGGCTAAGGCTGTTGCTAGACAACAAATTTTGCAAAACTGTAAAGGAAGGGGGAAAAGCTAGAGAACCATCACTGTCTCTTTGAATTTGGGGCTTGGCTGAGGGCTGGTACATGCAGCATGCCAAATTTAGAACCTCCTCAGACTGTGTGTGTTCAGAAACAAGAATCAAACTCCAGGATATATCCATGGCTGGCAGAGACTGGGTTCCATTTTAAAGAAAATTATTTTCAAGGATTCTCAAAACTCAGCTTTTCTGGAAGAAGAGTTGAGTTAAGAGGTAATCAGACTGACTTCAGGATTTGGCAACCATCTTGTTCACTGAAAGACAAAATTGCTGACTTTGAAATAAGTTAAGCTGAAATTAGCAATATTACATTCTTATAACACCAATGAGCCCTTTGTCTTCTAGTTTAGAGCTTCTAGGAGATGTGTGTGAGCATGTACACATATATACATACAAAAACACACACAGAATAACAATGATGATTCAGGAAATCCAGTCATTTGAGAAGATCAAAACCCCAGAAGGATATTCCTGTGACTCTGGCACTGATCAGTGATGCTTCAATGTTTAGGTTCAATTTGGTAACTAATGGCAGCAGTTCCTAAGTTAGTCCATGGATGAAGGGTGTGTGTGTGTGTGTGTGTGTGTGTCTGTGTCTGTGTCTGTGTGTGTGCACACGTATGCTTGTGTGCATGTGCGCACATGCATGAGAGATAGAGAGAAAGAGAGAGAGAGAGAGAGAGAGAGAGAGAGAGAGAGAGAGAGAGAGAGAGAAAGAGAGTTGCAGGGATGACCTAGCGACTTAAAAAAAAATCTTTCTTTGGCTGTTTATTTTTCTCCAATCATCCATCCACCTATGATAGGCAGCAACAGTGCATTGTAACTCCGATGAAGCAACTCGATGTATGATTTTTTCCACCTCTCCAAATCCTGCAAAACTGATGACTGACTACCTCCATCTAATCTCCTTAAGACTCTCTTCTCTCCAACACATGCTTGCGGCTTTAGAACAGATACTTGACATGGAAGGGAATGTGATCCCACATCTAAGTTCCAGACAGCTACCAGAATGTCATGTGTCTGGCACTACATGTAAGCACCCTGCCAACCTGAAACCGTCTCCATCATCTCAGTTTTCTTGAAGGAGAAAAGGATGAAGAAGATGATGATACTGTTGATCAGAGGATGATAAAAAAAGTCTCACTAAAAACCCATCAGTTGAAGAAAAAGTTTTGACTTTGAGTTAAAAATGGAGTAAATAGGTAACATCTGGTTGATTTTCCCTCAATATTGCTACCAAATATGTATATATTTACATAATATTGTATTATTATGCATATTTTAATATATTTACATATAAGTCTGATGTAATTTTATTTATTTCAAAATGGTTAGTATGGATATCTTTTGTTTTCACATCACCTATATTTCCTCCATATCCTTTCCCTTCCTCCTCCTAGAGAGTTATCCATTATAATAAATATCTTTCTTAAAAGAGAGAGAAAAAAAGTGCAGCACAAGTGCGTGTTAAAAAACAACAACGACAACTTGACAAATGTAATGTGCCACACCAATGAATCTCCCACTTCTGCAAAAGAGTGGGGCAGGGGCTGTTGTCTCATATTTCTTCTTTGGGGTCATGTCTGTTCTTTACAATTCCATAACATTCAGTTTTGATTGTTTTGTGGCTATCCTTTCCATTGTGGTAGTCATTGTATATGTTGTTTTCCTGACTACTTACTTTACTTTACATATCTTTCCATGCTTCCCTATATTCATCATAGTCATTACTTCTTACATCACAGCAATATTCTGTTATATTCCATACATTGTACCATATACCATTTTTTCCATTACATTGTGCCACAATTTATTTAGCCATTTCCCAATTTATGGATATATAGTTTGTTTCCAGTTCTTTGCTATCACCATGGCCTCCCATCTCAATGTCTCAGATCAAAATTATTGGAAGGGGCAGGTCCAGGAAGCCATAATCCACCAGGCTTGTTAATTGGACTAATTTAGGCTGAGAACTGAGAGCTTGGTATGATATTTAATAGCATTCCACTTCCATTCCATTCCACTGCACAAATGGAGCCCCAATAACTATATCAATTTTAGAGCCAAGAGATACTTGAAAGAAATAAAGCAACACCCTTGCCATCCATTCCTAGTTGAAGGACTAAAGAACCAAATAGAAGCAAACACCTAATACAGTGAAGAATTCCTATGGCTTAGGTGCAATCTAATACAAAATTTTAGAATAATAAAATATTTCTAAAAGAATTGCAAACTGAATCCCAGAGGGTGAAAAAGAATGGTTAGATCACAAGGAGTCTAAGAATGGGTAGGTTTACTTAAAGAAATAGAGGTAGCAATAAAGAATAAAATTAGAGAGTAAATAAATAAAATTAGAGAATAAAAAAATAAAATTAGAGAATCTTGAGAAAATACTTGAAAGATGATAGGAAAGAAGCTGGAAAAATCTTATCCAAGAGGTGGATATCCTAGAAAATAGAATAGGGAAAACAAAACACAAAAACGATAGAGCAAGAAATATTAGAGCAAAATCAAAATGTTAAATAATTCGAAATTATGAGGCATCTACTATGAAAACACCTGGCTGGAAAATACAATGAGGAGAAAGAACTACTACAAAGCAACAACAATGAAACCTAGCTACCACGTTTCAATAAATCATAAAAGAAACCTGCCCAGAATTACTGAACTGAAAAGGCAAAGTGAAACTAGACAGAATCTGCAGGTCTTTGCCTCAAACAAACACAAAATTTAAGACATCCAGAAATGTGCTTGCCAAACTCTAGTGCTCCCAGATTAAAAAATAATAATAATGTAGAAGTCAGGAGGCTAAATAACCTTGTGTCTGAAATATTATGAAGGGCACTTTTGTTTTAGGAATGAATTAGATTTGATGTCCTCTGAGATCTGTTCTATCCCTTAATTCTGTGATTTTGTGTGATTGGTAATCACAAATTCTCCTACAACTTCCTAAATGATCAGGACTCCTACCACATGTCTTTTGTGTATCTTCCATTTAGTATCCAGAATATTCAATGCTTATGAATATGATAACAATACCCTGGTTATAAAGTATTCATTTAAAAATTCAAATGCCTAAAAGAAACAAACAGTGCAACTATTCACCTGCTTGTTGTAATAGTGGTAGAAAGGAAAAGCAAGATGGTGATTAAGATTTTTCTCCTCTTTGGTTTCTTTGGACTCCTTCAGCCCCAAAGAAAATAAACATGCACAGCTGTTATATCACTTGATTTCTGCTCCTGAAAGGTGTAAGTGTGGTGTAGAAATGTGGGTACCTCCAGACATTCTTTAGTGACTAAATGAAGACAATCACAATGGATTCTTCTCTGTGGCTCTGGCAGCTTTACAGAAAGAAAGTCATTGCAAAAGCATTCAGAAATCATTAGAAAAACATTCAGGCAGCTGCACTAGGTGTCTTTCCACCCTCAGCTGCATTGGAGAGCTTTCTTGCCTAAATTTGTGCAAATGTAATACAGTATATTTTTCTGACTGTGTCCACCCCTGGGTGGGACACAAGTTGTAGTCTGACAGGGACAGAGGCTGGGCAGGGTCAGTGATACTTATCAAATGCTCCCTGCTTTGGGAGCAGGAGAAAGAGTAGCAAAGGAGTTCTAGCATGAGTGGAATTTGGGAATGCAATATCTCGGGCCAATGTCAGGAACTGGGTCAGATATGCCAAAAGATTGAAGAAAAACCAAAGGTCAACGGCAGTGTTAAAGGTGGCTATAGGGTAAAAATCAGAAATCAACAATCAATGAATCTGAGAAGGGAACCAGAAGGAGGTAAGGGCGATGTATGTTTCAAACTGCAAGGGTTTGGTTCCTTTAGTTCCATTTAAGAGGTATAGAACACGAGTTCGGCTTATCATATTCAAGAGCATGATATATATATATATATATATATATATATTTTAATTTAATATGTCTAGTTTTCAGCATTGATTTTCACAGGAGTTTGAAGAGCCTAATATATTAATGAGTGTTTTAAGCCCCAAAGAAGAAGGCTAAGTTCTACACTCTAAGCTAACCCCAACTTCTTACCTGGATTATTGCAATAACTTCCCAATTGATATCCCTGCTTCAAGACTTCCCCCACCTCAGTCCATCCTCCACACAGCTACCAAGGGGAATTTCCCAAAGAGCAGGTTTGACCACGTCACTTGCCTTCTCAATAAACCATAATGGCTTCCTATCACTTTTGGGATTATATACAAACTCCTGTTTAGCTTTTAAAGCTGACCTTAACATGTATTTCCATCTTTATTTTGCTATACTACCCTTTTTGCATTCTTTAGGTCAGCTAGTCTGGCTTTTTTGCTGTTCTTCACACACAGCACTCCATTATCTACAGTCTCCATGCCTTTACACTTACTATTCTCAGTGATTGAAATGCACTGCTTCCTCACCTCTGCCTTATAGTGTACCCTCTTTCCCTCACCTCATGTACCATTTTGTCCATGAAACCTTTTCTGTTCCCTTTAGCTGCTAGTAACTTTCCCCTCAAAAACAAAATGAAATGAAACAAAATGAAACCTATTAATCCTATATTTACTTTGAATGCTTACATAGGTACATGTTGTCTCCCCAATAGAATTTAAATACCTTAAGGGCAGTGACCATTTAATTTTTTACTTTGTCTTCCCAGCAACTAGCACAGTGCCTGGAATAAAGGAGGTTCTTAATAAATGCTTACTGATTGATTAAAAAATAACACAATCTCTGGTCCTGTTGGCATCCCAGTCATTCTATTCTGGTGCAATTCAATTTGTTAATGTCTTTCCTAAAATCTAATGCTCAGAGTTGAACATCAGTCTTTTGATGTGATCTGGTTAGGGCAGAGTACAGAAGAACTCTCATGTTCCCCACTTTGGACACCATAACTTTATTAAAGAAGCGTAGCATTGCTGTAGCTTTCTGGGCTACCATGTCATACTGTTGGCTCACAGCTCATATTTCTTTCAGCACACTAAAACCTTTAGGTCTTTTCCTTATAAACTATTCTCTAACCATGATTTTCCCGTTCTACACTTGTGAATAACAGTAATGATGATGATGATGATGTTATATAATCTTTTAAGGTTTACAAAGCACTGTCCTCACTGTAATCCTCTGAGGTAGGTATTGAAGTGAAGTATTATTTTCACAATTTTACAGATGAAAACTTGAAGCATAGAGGTATTATCCTTTGAACCTCTTTGGGTGGTTTGATATTTACTCCTCCTCTGTCCTTTCTGATTGGATGGTGGTTAACCAGGACTGAGAATAGCAGTGTTGTGCCTGTTGTTGAGTCAATTTCATGACATCTAGGTGGGTCCTCATGGCTATGAAATTCTGTGTTTGTAATATTGCTGGTATGGGTAGCTGAGTGGAGTGGGAAATATTTGGTCTTCTAAAGAATATCTGCTTGATGATTACCCTCTCCATACTTGGGAAATTGTGTTGAAGATGACTGGAACTGAGTCAGGAGGTGCCATTCATTTTGTGGGCTATAAGAGGGGCTGAAGAGAATCAGTGCCATCTCTTTGGATTCTGCCTTGTTTGGGATTTTATCTAGTGCTTCCTCTCCTTTGAGCTTCCAGCAAGGGCAAGGGAAGGGAAATGTGTGTATGTATGTGTGTACACACAAACACATATTTGTGCACACATGCTATATTGTGAACACATATGTGTGTATATGTGTACACATATGTACACACATGCATGTACACATACATGCATACACCAGTACTGTGGACTGTCCACCCAATTGCACATGAGTCCATCCAATAGGCATTATTCATCTATTTGGATTTTCCTATAGTATGTGGCTATTTGGGTCATATTCTTTTGAGCAATTATAGATTTCTTTTAAGAGACTGCAGTGTTACAAGATTTGATAAATTCAACTTAATGACTTTCACAAACAAGAATACCTGATGGATCTGATCATCTATCAGGAAAATTCTCAACTTGGTTGCTGTAACTGGACCCCTTCGATGACTGTGCATTTCCATGCCTTACTTGAAATAAATAATCATAGGATCATAGAACAAAATTAATTCTGCTGCCATGTCTTTCAAGGAATCTCATATGATTTTAACATGTGCAAGTGAATCACTTTGTTGTAGGAGGGCCTTTAAGATAGCATTTTGTTCTTTCAAATGAATTTTTAAAAATTGCTATGAACAATGAGGTCTTGTAGTCGCTATACCTTTTAGTCAACCACATTACCATAAAGCTGTGAGCTGCTATAGATTGTATTTTTTTTACTACACAGTTAGCTAGTTTTACATTGAGTCAACATCTGCCTGTCTGCAACCTTCTTCTTCTGCCCCCTGAAGTCAAGGAGAACATCTACCTGACAGACCTTCAAATACCTGAAGGCATATAACTTAGCCCACTCAATTCTTCTCTTCTTCAAGATAAAGAACCCAAGTTCCTTCAACTGACCATTGTGGGACATACATATAAGTCAGAGAATATTGGAGACTCATATGCTGAAGAAAAATAAAAAATATTCATGAAAGTAATTGTAAACCATCCAGTTTCATGTATGGCACAAATGTGTGTGTGGTCTGAGTGGGTGGCTTAGTTCAAGAATATCAACAGTGATGACTGGTCTGGATGCCTCAAGTCATCCCATAACTATAAATTCACAAATTAGAAAATCGGTCCTGACTTTTTAATTTGGAAAATCTGGTCTTCTGGGGCCTATATCTGAAGATGTGAATGAGGTCACACAGTCCAGCCTCTACCTAAAGCATAACTTCTTTCTACAACATGACTGAATTGGTCCAGAACCAATTACTTACTGACACCTTTCTCTCACTTTTACTTTTATTGTTTCTCCTAAAAGCCATATTAGAGGTGCATGCCACTTACACATGTGCTGATACAGTCATTTTTCTCCCATAATTCTAGAAGCTCTCCCATTCATTAAAAAGAAAAAAATCTTGTTAGGGATACTCTTACCAGAGAGTAGGGCTTTGTACCATTCATTCATGTTTCACTATGCATTCTGGGTTTGCACTCTACTTAACTTTCCTTTTTTCCTGGCGGATTTGTACAGTATGAAGCTCAAAAGTTCCATCTGGAAATGTTTTGCTCAATAAAAATATTCACAATAATAATAGATTACATCTATAGAGAACTTTGTTGTTACTTGGCAATGCAATCAAATTCAATTCAACAAACATTTATTAAGCTCCGGCTATGTGCAAGGTTCTAGGTACATGAGAACAAAACAAAAGCTAGTTCTTATGCTCAAGGAGCTTATGTTCCAGTGGGGAGTGCTTCAGGCTCATTATTTGCATTTAAAACCCAGCCTTGTGAGCTGAGTAGTGCGAACATTCATATCTCTACCTCACAGATGAGGAAACTGAGACTCAGGATAAGCAACTCGTCCAATGTCACAGAGTCAAATCTAAATCCAGAGCTCCTTCCAGTACATCGCAAGTGCCGGGTGGTGCAGAGAATAGTGTTGAACTTGGAATCGTGAAGCCCTGAGTTCAAATTTGACCTCAGACACTTACTAACTGTGTGACCCTGGGCGAGTCACTTAACCCTCTTTGCCTCAATTTCCTCAACTGTAACATGGGGTTATTAATAGCACCTACCTCACAGGGTTGTTGTGAGAATCAAATGAAATATTTGTAAAGCACTTAGTACAATGCCTGGCACATAGTAAGAGCTTAATAAATGCTCTTTCTCTTCCTCCTCCCCTCTTTTCTATCAGCGACTACAAAAAGGAAGAGAACTCTGTTATCAATAGAAAGGATGAACTGTCAATTTCCAGTGTTAATTGTGATTGTGTTTCTCCAAATAGTTAAGAATTCCGTAGGGCAACTGGATGGCTCAGCTGATAGTGTTGTGCCTGAAGTCAAGAAGACTCACCTTCCTGAGTTCAAATTTGGCCTCAGACATTAACTAGCTGTGTGACCTTGGGCAAATTGCTTAACTCTGTTTGCCTCAGTTTCCTCATTTGTAAAATGAGCTTGAGAAGGAAATGGCAAGCCACTCTGGTATCTTTGCCAAGAAAACCCCAGAATGGTGTTATGAAGAGTCACTTAGCCCTGTTTGCCTCAGTTTCCTC
>CM053626.1:286393549-286436468 GCA_028646595.1 Phalanger gymnotis | reverse complement strand
TGAGAAGAAAGAAAGGAAAGAGGAAAATAAGAAAAAGGAGAAGAGAGGAGAAAGAAAGAAAAGGATGAGATAGAAGGAAAAGAGAAGAAAGAAGGAGAATGGATGGTGATGGAAGCATAAAGGAGGGAAAGAAGGGAAGGAGGGAAACCTGGGCTTTAGGCCCATTGGGGCTCTTCTACTAATTAGTATGACCTTGGGCTAATCACTTTGCTAAGGCTGCTTTTCTTCATGTCTATGGTGAATGTTACTAGATGACCTTAAACATTCTTTCCAGCTCCAGCATTCTATGATGTAATTTATCTGCAGCTTTAATGGGCATTGATAAGTGTCATGGCCAGCTCTCCAACATACAGCAGAGAGGACAGGATGATTTGGCAAATAGCCTTGTAAGCCAAAAGACAGTCTTTTTCAGAATGTTTATGAGGAGGTGATGGCTACGCTGCCAAGGAAGATGATTCTTGAAGTGTCTCACCATATAAAAGGCAGATCTTCCATAGGTAAATTACATTCATTATCCACGGTCATTCTGGAAGAAGAGGGAGAACCAGGTACATTCCCAGTGCTCAGTGTTCTTGTCCCCATGACCAATTTCCTTTTGACTTCAATGATCTGATAAATAAATAGAAGATTCCTTGTCTTACCACATGGGCCCAGATTACCTGTTGCTTGAAAACAAGACGTCACTTGGGTGAGCTCTTATTAAATCTCAGATTTAGTACCTTTACTCAGGAAAAACAGAGGGTAGAACAAAAAAATTCGAGCCAATATTTATCAAGCACCTACTATATGCAATGCACTTGCTAGGTGCTGGGGAAACCAAACCAAACTAGACACAGCTCTGTACCCTGTAACAAATCTGCAAAATGATTAGACTGGAGACTAAACAGATGATATGGAAGGCCCTTTGCAGCTTTCAGTCCTATGATTTTATAATCTACTGGGGTGCAGTGGGAGGAGTAAAAATACAAGTTATAATAAGTACATGGGAAAGGTATGAGAGATTATAGGATGGAAGGATACAGTAGTAAATAGGAAGAGGAGAAGGAGCAGCAGCAGCAGCATTTACATAGCACATTACAAATATTATCTCATTTTATCCTCACAACAACCCTGGGAGGTAGGTGCTTATATTATTCCCATTTTACAAATGAAGAAACTGAGGCAGACTCGCTCATGGTCACACAGCTGCTAAGTATATGGAGGAGAATTTGAATTCAAGTCCTCCTAACTACAAGTCCAGCGCTCTATCCACTGCACTCACCTAGCACCTGAGATAGCTGCCTCATAGCTAGGGGAGATCTTGAAGGAATCGTTCTTGAAACCAGAGAGGAGAACACCCAAGTCTTTAGGGAAGAGAAGGAGTCCAATAAAGTATAGGAGGAGGAGAGCAGAAAAGAAAGAGTATTCCAGGAATGGGGAAGTGCTGGCCCTAAGACACAGGTGCAGGAAAGGTCAGGATGAAATTGGGGAATTATCATAGTCCAGTTTGGCTGGAGTATGGAGTACATAAAGAAGAGTAGTGTAAATCCTATGAAGACTGGAAATCTAGGCTGACTCAGGATTGTGGAAGGTGTTGAATGCCAAGCTAAGGAATTGGTATTTTTCTCAATAAACAAAGGAGAACCAGTGAAAACTTTTGAAATTAATGTGGTCAGTGAAGCAAACAGAAAATAACTCTTACTCGAATGCATTGTACAATGATACTCTCAAGTAACATAGAAAGCAAGAATTTTAAGATCATAGGATTTAGAGCTAGAAGGACCATCAGTAGAAGATAACAGAAGGTAAGCTCATTGAAGTCAGAGGCTTTTTTTGTTTTTGTCTTGGTGTTCCCAGTGCTAGCAGTGTCTTGCATATAGTAGGTGTTTGATAAATGCTTGTCAGAATTGAATTATCATCTATTCCAGCCCGATCCCTTTATTTTTACAGATTTAAAACACAGACAACAACGACAACTATGCTCTTTAGCGATATTTATCAAATCTTTAGCTATTAATAGTGATAAAACCATGACATTCCTCTTCTTTATTTCTAGGTAACAGCAACTAAAGTGAAGACCAAAGAAATGAGAATGGGACACAGGAGAAGAAGGCTTTTATCAGGGCCAAGTGAAAGATAAGAGACTAAAAAAAGGAGGAATAAAGACGGGGAAAGGGGGACAGCTTCTAGGTGGATACTTTCTTCCACATTGTCTCATCCCCCTTTTTAGCTCCCTTTATATTGTTTTCCTCATTAAACTCCTTGAGGTCAGTGCCAGTCTTTCTTTTTTGCTTGTATTTGTATTTCCTGTGCTCAGCACAGTGCCTGATGAATGAATGCAATACCAATTTCTCTCTCTCTCTCTCTCTCTCTCTCTCTCTCTCTCTCTCTCTCTCTCTCTCTCTCTCTCTCTCTCTCTCCTCTCTCTCCCTATCTTTAATAAGAGAATACTGTTAAGTGTTTAACAAAGAGCTTTGGGGGGAGGGAGGTAATGTACACATGACATACTTTTAAGTTTAATCTACATTATTAAGAGTTTTTCTATCACTTCCTTAAGTCCATACAATCAATAAAACAATAAACCAAGCCTTAATTTGTAGCATTAGCTGATTTCTAAGGAGGCAAATGCTTACGCTGAAAATTTAACACTTGGCTCTCTTGAGCTGGCAAGAGCTGGCCCCAGCATACCACTCTGTGATCTTTCTAAGGAACAAGATGTTAGGAAGAATAACCTGCTGTTATTCAGAATACACATATGCCTGTCATTCTATTTATTAAAAAATGGGCAGATACACAGTTAGATCATTTAGTTTAAATTCCCTACTTGACAAGGAGGCCCACAGGTTTGCCCCAATGTCCCAGAGACAATGGCTTGGGCTTGAAATTCAGTTCTCCCTCTTTCCACCAAACTTTGCCCCCTACTTTATTCATTCCTGGAAATAGGTGGAGAAATTCTGAAAACAAAAATAGAAGGCACATGTTGAATTATGAAAGGTTGCATGTGAAAAATTAGCCAAGAAAACCAGAAGCAATACCTTCTTACAGAAGCTGCGGTCCATAGGTGTGGAAGATTCTATAAAATATCAGATTTTTTGGCCCTATCAGTTGGCTTTGCTCAATTTTTTTTCTTTTTCCTTTTTTAAAAGTCTGTTAAAAGAAATGGCTCTCTGGATAGGGTGAGTGGGGAGGATATAGAGACAAATCTATGCTATGTGAAAAAAAAGGAAATTAATATCATCCTATTTAAAAATTAAAGAAATCTGAGGAAAGTCAAGTTAGCCTTGTCTGAGTACTATTGCTACCATGTAAATTGTGGGGTTGCATTGATAGTTTTCATCTTCACCTTGACCATTTTCTGTCCTCAGGAGAGTATCTCCCCTTTTCTTTTTCTGAAAACTGTAATCCAATCAAGTTACTATTCCCTTGGCAAAGGTTGTGATTAATGACTTCTCTATTTTTCTACGCAGCATTGTTGTGACCTCCCAGAACAAAACTCCCTTCCTTGGGAGTCTCATATATGTAGTCTCCTCTATTAGAATGTAAGTTCCTTGTAGACAACCTGTCTCCACTTAGCATTTGTATTCTCAGCAATTAGTGTAGAATAGGATATATGTAGTAAGGGCTTATAGAATGATTTTTATTCTTCCAAAAAATCATAGATATGATTTATAAATCATTGTAAGATTTATAAAGAGCTTTGCATATATTATCTCACTAGATCCTCCCAACACCTCTATTAGGTGGGCGATATTATTATCCCCATTTTACAGAAAAGGAAACTGAAACTGAGAGTAGTTTAATGACTTGCCTAGGATCATATAACTCCTAAGTGCCTGAGGTGGGCTTCAAACTCAGGTCTTCCTGAATCTAAGGCAAGCACTCTATCCAATGTACCACATTAGCTACATCTGAAAATGGGGAAATAGATGAAAAAATCAGAATAGGAGAAAGAGATTGTTAATAAAAATAGAAAAGATAAACCCAAATTTGAGCAGTCTGCTTTACACAAATTCACAAGTCACATGAAGAATTTGAATTGTTGGCTATCAATCATTATTTTGAATGCAGTGGGTAAGCCCTGAATTTATATAAATGTTCTATGAGTGAATTCTTTGATAAATCAACTATTCTCTAGTGTTGCTATCAGTGATCTCCCAAGATACATGCTTTGGAAATATGGATTTTTAATAATACATTTTCTTAAAGTGGGTGCATAACTGCCTATACTTAGCTCATAAATATATGGCATTAGTGGGTGAGGATAAAGTTGGTGAAACACCTTCAAGGTGGTGAAAACTTTCGTGTTTTGGTGTGGTAGCAATAATGTGGAAGACAATTTAATTTTGCATTCAAGAGTAAAGTTTACACAATGTGTTGGAAAGAACACTAGATTTGGGATTAGAGAAAAATAACTTGAAAACCCAGTTCTGCTGCTTATTTCCCCTGTAAAGTTGGGTGAACTACTTAACTTCTCAGGGACATAGGTCCTCACCTGTAAAACAGAGGGGGTTGGCCTAAATGACCTCTAATGTTCCTTCTAGCTCTAAATCTATGATCCTATGACCTTTCATGGAGAGCTTCAAGAATTTTATCAACACATCCTTACACAATTCTTCTGATGCAAATGTTCAGGACCTTATATCCCCTGTGACAGGATTTGTAAATAGAGCAACCAAGGCACCATCTAAAGTTATATATTACATTTCAGTCTCATTCCTTTCAAGTCCCTTCCAGTTCTGCAGACTGAAACCTAGTCCACAGGTCTGTGTAAGGAAGAAGAAACAGAGGGAAGAGCAGGAAAGGGGGAGGGAATAAGGATGAAAAATCCAAAGGGAATTTTGAGTTTGTTTCTTGTTTTTGCTTTTGTTTTTCCCTGGGCTAGTAAGAGGAAGGCTGATGACCAAGAACTCTGAGGAGGCAGATTCATATGGTTGAAAGAGGTGAATAGTGGCTTAGAATGTGTTGAAGTAAGAGGTTCATGACCTTCAAAGTGTTGAAATAGCATACAATTTTCAGATTTTTTTTTCACATTTCCAACTTCCACCGTGTAAATCCTATAGTCATCTACGGTGATGACTGGCAAAAGCACAGCAGGAAGGAAGGACAACTGGAGGTAAGAAGAATAGCACATGGTTTTAGGTCCAGTGGAGCCTTTCCTCTAATGTGCTCTCACATCCATATTATCTCAAAAAAAAAATTCAAAGAGGAGGACAAAGACCAGTACCCCTGGTACTTTATTATGCTACTACTCATTAGAAAGTAGAGTTTGATAAAAGGCAGGTCCATGTGAATTTTTTTTAAGGCAGAGGAGGAATAAAAAGAGAAACAAATACTCGCACACTCACCACTCGGGACCAAGAAAGGGAGAAAAGTACACAGCTCTTTCGAGGCTTATGTTGTTTGGTGTTCAATATAATCACTTTCCTTGCTTCCAAGAGTTGAGTTTAGTTATTTACCAACTCCTTGACATTTATCCAGGGCATGGGTGTAGAGAGGAGCAGAGTCCTACTTAGAAGAGGTATTTGTGGAGCATCATCGGGGAGGAGAGTGGATGAGAGTTGGGGGCAGAATGGGGTAGAGCTGTTCCCTAGGTTCTAGGAACCAAGTAGTACTGTCCAGAGCAATACCACAACTCAGTGAGTATTACAGACAGATGCACAGGAGGGCTGAAAGACTCGCACCCTTCCCTTAGAAGATGACATCTGCCACGGTGCTCTCTCTGGTTTATAAAAATAAAACTTCCCCAAACATCTTACATCCATCCTATAAGACCTGCTCTACTTTAGGCAGTCAGGAATTAAGCTCTCAAGTACAGACCACATAGACAGCCCATGAGTAGCAGCAAGTCATCGTGGGACCCAACTTCAATGCTCTTAGTAGTGCCATGAATCCAATGCATAAAATGGATTTTCTACACCCAAAGCCAATGTAAGCAAGCACTCTAGAAAGAAGCTAAAACCAGTAATGATCTGAGTCCCTGGGTCCCTGATAAAGCATGGGGATGGCCCAGGCTAGAGCACAGCTGTCTATTGTTCTAAGCTATTTCCACCGGGAGCCTTTGCAAGGTACCTTCATGTTGCTTATTAGTATGCTTCTGTAACAAATTCATAGAATAGTTCTGTAAGAATATACCAACATATATTAAGATTGCCTGCAAGTCCTTTTTAAAATTCAGTAAATAATTTCTCCTTCACTCATGTGCCTCATGGTGACTCATCCTTCAGCCTCATAGTGATGCTGGCTGCTCATGGACTGTCCCAACCAACAGAGAACAATTTAAGGCAGATCTTACCAGATTTTGGCTTCAGGATTGGCAATGGACTGTGTCCATTATCTGAGAGTTAGATTAACTAATTTAAAATAATTATAATGATAATAATAATGGCACATTTATATTGTACTTTAAGGTTTACAAAGCACTTCCCTCAAAATTCTTTTGAAATAGGCAGTACAGGCTAAGTTTAGGGAAGCTCATTACCAGAGTTTTGTCTGTGGCAAAATAAATGTTTTTGATCACAACTCATGAAGACCCACTGTCTAAGTAGTAGAGAAAGCTTATTATACTCACATTAATGAAAGCATTAATCTTCAAAGTAGGTTGAAGTTAGTAATTATCATGCAGTCATGTTGCTGTTTTCTACTTATTTATCCTTTAATTTTCAATAACCCAAAATGTCGTTGTTCAGTCATGCCCAAACCTTCATCACCCCAATTGGGGTTTTCTTTACAAAGATAGAGTGGTTAGCTATTTCCTTCTCTGGCTCATTTTACAGACGAGGAAACTGAGGCAAACAAGGTTTTCTAGCCCAGGGTCACACAGCTAGAAAGTGTCTGAAGTCAGATTTGAACTCAGAAAGATGTTTTCTTGACTCCTAGCCTAGTGCTCTGTTCACTGTGCCACCTACCCGCCCTTAATGGAGGAGACAACATCTGAATGACTATATACATATGAGATATACACTATGTAAATGGAAAGCAATCTTAGAGGATGGGAATTGAGTTTAAGAGGAGGGGGAAGAAGGGCCCCCTATCAAGATTGGATTTGAGTTGAATTGTGAAGGAAGTCAGGGAATCCAGGAGAAAGACATGACTGCTTCAAATGGCAGACATGGCATTTTATACTTGATCTTGGAGGTAAGTGGGAGCTATTGGAGTATATTGAATTATGGGAGTTGGGGGGGGGGCGACATGGCTAGACATGTCCTTTCGGAAAATTACTTTGCTAGTGAAGTGGAGGATGGGTTAGAAAGTCAAGAGACTTGACACAGGGAGACCAACCAACAGACTATTGTAATAGCCAAATATTTAGATGATGAAGGCCTAGGCATACCAAGTTACATGTGGAGAGGAGACAAATAGATATATGGAAAATGTTGTGAAGGTAGAAACAAATCTTGACAAAATATTGGATATGTCAGAGAGGTATTGAGGATGACACTAAGGTTTCCAAGCTGGACACCTGGGAGGATAGACACACTCTCAACAGTAATAGGAAAGTTTGTGAAGAGGTGTATTTAGTGGTAAAGATAATGAGTTGTGTTTTGGCCATGTCAAGATGCTTATAGGCCATTGGGTTTGAAATTTCCAAAAGTCATGTAACGATTCCAGACTAGTGCTCAGGAGGGTATATTAGCCTGCATGGACAGAGAAAGTTCCTTATCAAGGAGTTCTTTATACTAAATCATCGGTTTGTCCATTCTCTATACCTATATTTTGTATATCCTTGTATATATCCATATTGCCCACCTCTATACACAGCACTCCTTAAACTGTGGGTCATGTAAAAGGTTTCTGAAACCACAGAGACCAAAAATTAATTAAATTTAATTGATTAAAAAGTAAACAAGTAATGAATCTGAGGTGTTTCTGGCAGCGTTTGTTGGGGTTACATTGTGAAACTTCGCTTCAGCCTTAGTTCTGAATACACAGCATGGACACTTTGCACTGCTTATGCTCTCAGGTCACGCAACAGCAATGAACTTGCAGCCCAAATCTGAAAAGGGGTCAGGTGTGGAAAAAGTTTAAGAAGCCCTGATCTATAGAATATAAGCTTCCTGAGGTCAAGAATTGTCTCACTTGTTTCTCGGTATTCTCAGAGCTTTACATGGTGTCTGAACATTGTAGAAGCTTAACAAATATTTGATGATTAATTAATCATGCCCTTGAACCACTGGAGAAGGAAAAAAAATCTAAGTATCCGTGGAAAGGAAAAAATGTTTCTTAAAGCGTAACAATAGTTACATGGTCCAGAATTGGGGAGGGAGGCAGGAAAGTTCCTTTTAGATCTGTCTCCAAGCCTCTTGTTCATAAAAGCTTAAAAATGGAAATTCCACAGGCTTTAAATCCTACCTCACCCACTTGTTAGCTGTGTGGTCCTGGGCAAATCATTTAACCTCTTGAGCCTCAGTTTCCCTATCACTAAAGTGAAAAGGTTGGATTTGATGATCTCTAAGATCCCTTTGAGCTACACATTTATGGTCCTGTGGCTATGCATGGGAAGTAGGGTATTTTTCTCCCTGCTACATGTTCTTTGTATGAGCTTAGTGGTGCTTGAGTTTGTATCTTATGTAATATGGAATCTATGGATTTATCACATGGGTTTAGCATGTCAGCTGTGACGATAAAATGTCACTGAATACACCTCCTGGCTCTACCCTCAAGAGCTCACACTGGGGGGAATGTTCACTGTAGGGTCCATTCTGCTGGCCAGATGGGAAAGGGGGCTCTGCCAACTTGTTGTGCCAGGAAAGCCCCCAAGGAGCTTTCCACTGCCAGTCAACATCAATTACGATGTCTCCAGTGCCTGATGGGCACATGGCTCAGAATCAAGCCTCCCACCTTGGCCTGTTGCCCTGGCAGAGATGTCTGGATAGGCTGAGTTTCCTGTCCCAGTTCAGTGCGGTGGGATATAATATCAAGCACCATTTTAAAAGGAGTGGGAGCAGAAAAGAGGCTTGGAAAACCCACTCCCAGATGCTGAGAAGGCCAAGATAAAGAGGGTTCTAGCTCTTTATTTTATTTTTCAGGTGTCAATGCACACTTTAGGCTTTTAAACTTTTGTTGAGTTATTGAAGTTATTAAGGATTCTTTCTGAAGCCTGGGGGAAGGTCGAGTGGGGTTAGAGATTTTGTATATGACCAGCTCCCCCCATTCCCACTCCCTTCTTTCACTCTGCTTTCCTGCCTTTTGCTCCCTCCACATGATGAATCCAAAGGGTTAAGAACCCAAAGAATCACAGCCCTGAGGATTTTCCCTTTCCCCCCTCCCGCATCCCCAAACTAGGCTTGCCGCCTGCCTAGAATCAGGGTGTGCCACCGGCCTCTGCTTTCTGCACCTCCTCCTACATATTTCTGCCAGATAGTCGCTTCTGCCTGTCTCGAGCGCATTCCCCACCTCGCTTCTTTAACCTGGGCAGACCAAAATTGGGTCTCCGGTCCCTCCCTCCGCTACCCCTATTCCCTCGCGGCAGCCGGTCGTGGCGCCTGGATGGCGACGCTGTTCAGGAGCGAGGCCGAGAACAGCTCTTCCCAGGCCCGCCCGCTCGGATTTCCCAGGGAAGCTTCCCTGCGCGCCCAGCGCTGGCTGGGGTTGGCGCGCCTCTGGCCAGCGGCCGAGGCGGGGCTGCGCTGCACTGCGCTGCCTTGGGCTGGGCTGAGCAACAGCTGGCTGTGCCTTGCACCCTTATAGAGTCACCGTCCTTGTACTAATAAAACCGTATCATGAGTTTTTGTTGTTTTTTTTTTTAAGGAAATCACCGTCCTTTTATTAATGAACACATATCATGAGATTTTTCTTTATAAAGGAAATCATCCACGTCGTCCTAATTGCAAGGACCTTCCAGCCAAATTATACATATGTGGCATAAAATAATAATAATAATAATAATCTGACGTATCCGTAATCTTAAAGGCAGAAATAAACACCTATGAAGAGGAAGGGAATGAGAAAAAGAAGAAAAGCAGCTGCAAAAGAAAAAGCCGGAGCAGTTTTTGAAGTATCTTGCAGAATAAAAGGGGCTGAGGTTTCGCCACATTGTTTCCCTTCCTAGTCCCTCGGTGCTAGCCCTTCCTCTTAACCCTCCAGCATGCAGTCATCAAAAAAGGGTCGCAGAGTTCGGGGCCCCAGAACTCGTGGGGTGGTCCAGAACCCGTGGGGTGGAGCTCACTGGAGGTTAGAGGAGCGAGACAGCACCTTAGGCAAGTCCCAGAACCTTAGATCCTTTCCCCCCAGTAGAGTAGAATCCGGCCGAGCCTCTGCCCTAGGAAGAGACCTCTCCAAAGAAGCGCAGGGGAGTCTGATCCCCCCCCGGATTTGTGACGCCAACCTCGCCCTCCCTTCTGCTGCAGGGTGGGTATTCGGAGTCTTCTCTTGAAGACTCACTGAATCACAGGATTGGGAAGGGACTCCAGAGGTCATGAAGGCCAACCCGCAAGTGAACAAGAATCCTCTTTACATCCCAGACAAGGAGTCGTCCAGCCTCGGCTTGAAGACGTCCCTGGAGGTCTTTTGGAGGTCACAGGGTTTCTAGCTTCCAGCTTCTAGCTCGTAGGACTATGTAGGGGGTCGATTTAGCAACACCCAGTCGTCTGCTTCTATAGAAGGAAAAGCAGAGGGAGATCGCATCCACATGTTTCTCTTGTCTGATGGTTAGGGAGAAATAGGGCCTGACCTCTTGGCAGGGAGCAGAGAAGGAAGAGGAAGGACAGGACAGTGTCCACGGACCAAACTCATTCCCCTTCTCTTCTGTTTCCTTCAGAATGAAGCCTTAGGGATAAGAGATAGGGATATTCCTTCAGAATAAAGCCTTATTTGGGGTCTTGATACTAATTGCTGAAACAGTAGACTGAAATTTATCTTGATTGATTCTAGGGGCCTTCTCTACAGGAGAAGACACATTTTTAAGAGGATGCCTTCTCTCCCCACACCTCAAGTGTATTTGTTAAGAGCTATGAATGGCTAGGCCACAATCCAGGTATCATAATCTTTCTTCTCCTTCCTGTTTCCTTCTGCTTTCCAACCAATAGAATTCCTTTTTGTTGTTCTCTTTCTCCTCCCTCATACCTCCCATTTTTCCTAGCAGATTCTCTTTTCTGCAAAATCTGCCTTTGCTGTAAGTTTTACAGCACCAGTGAAATCTCTTTATTTCTCAAAATAAGAATGAAGTGCTGGAACACATTTTCATCCCCTTTCAGCCAAATATCATCTGACTAAGAAGAGCCCTTCCTCAGATTCTCCTTAAAGTTGACTGTTCAGGCCTAAAGGCAGACATGGGGGCCCAAGCCACATCTTCATGTAGAGTAGGACCACAGAAGTTAGAGCATAAGCCAGTCTCCTAGGACACTAGGGTCTCTTTCATTTCCATCATTAAACCCAATTGTTCATGAGAGTGGCTCTTAGAATTGCGACTTTTACTGCCCTACTATGTTCTCCTTCACACTCATAATTCTATATTTATTGAAATTCAGGAGCTACTTTTCCTTGTGTGTGTACCCCCGCTTCCTTCTATATTCCCCAGATTTTTAGTAGGCAAATATCATGTCAAAGGGATGTTTCAGCTTGGATAAAAGAGTCCCTCCCTCCTCTCCTACTTCTCTTTCCCAGTGCCAAGATTCTCTTCACCCCCAATTTTACTAATCCACCAAAGTTCAGCCTAGACCTCTTAGATCAACCACAGAAAAGTAAAGCAAAAACGTTTAAAAGAGATTAGGTATATTGGGAGGGAGGAAGAGACAGAATAAGAGTTGTTAAAACTGAGAAGATCTAGATTTGGGTCTCGGGAGTACAAACCCATTCTCGATGGTTTGTGAAAGGAAACTAGGAAGGCCTTTTATAAAAGCACATTCAATGAGACTGATCCGTGAAAATCAACCATTCTCAAATATGTATAGATGTTGATGTGTCCAGACAGACCATAGGTGCATATACAGTGACACATTTGCAAAGTGATTATCTATGGACCTTTAAAGTGATATAAATAATATATAAATGTGTGTATACATATATGTGTGTGTGTGTGTGTGTGATATAAATAAAAGTGTTACATAAAAATTCCTACCTACCCTCACCCCAATTTGCATCAGACTGGTTATATGCACATCCAGCCAGAGTCAAACAACTGGAGTCTGCACACACACAGATCTAGTCATGTGGACAGATGTTCGACTTGTCAAAGACCCTCAGATGAAAAGGACAGAGGGAGCCTCGCACTGGCACTGATCTGGGCTCAGTCTGCCGTGGAGGGGAAAAGAAAGAGGAGGAGGGGGTTGGCGGACTAATGATGAAAAAGTCTCCTCCAACCCAGCTCCTTAATTAAATGCATGGAAAGAACCGAAGCAAGCACATCTGGTTTCAATCTGAAGCCCTTTGATGGCATCAAATGTTCTTTTCCCAGATCAGGGGGCTGGAAGTTCTGGGCTAACTATGGCAGTTTGGAGCCCAGACTCCTGCCATTTACACACACGAACCCTTCTCTCCTGTTGAGCCTCTCACTTTAAAAAAAAAAATCTAGTAAGCCAAGGGTTGGGGGGTGGGGGTGGGTGGCATGTGTTTTTTTTAGAGAACACAAAACACCACAAATAAACACTTAATATTTTACCTGCCCCGTCATATAGTAATTCATTTCTAATGAGACTATTAAAACCGTTACTGAATTCCAACAGGTCAAGAAAAATTTGCTCAGCACTTCTTCCTCCTCCTTATTTAGGCTTTGCTGTTCTAAGGACAAAAGTGTATATGTATATTTAGACAGAGATATTCTCTCTCTCTCTCTCTCTCTCTCTCTCTCTCTCTCTCTCTCTCTCTCTCTCTCTCTCTCTCTCTCTCTCTCTCCCTCCTCCGAAGTTGAAGGGAAGAAGGAGCAGGATTCTGAATACACCAACCCCTCTTATCCCAGTTCCAGGCTCTTCGGAGTAACCTTTAAATCCATTATTACCCCAGCTACCCCCAGTACCCCGACAGATGGGTATTTCTATTTAGTTGACTTGGGAGGCGTCTTAGCTGGATAAAATGAGGTAACAAAATTGGATGCGGTGGCGAACATTTTATTTTAATTAGTTCCCTCGGGAAAGTGAATAACACAGTTATCAGGTCGGAGAGGTACAGACATCTAAAGCTTTAAATACAAGTATAGTCCTCCAGAGAAGGCGTGGGAGATCCTTACATTATTTATTGTTATTTTATTACGTTATTTAATAGTCTGTCAATACACAACTACATCCAGTCCCCTCCCCGTTATATCTTTCTCCATTCACCCCCCCACCCCCGCCTAAAGCAAAACTGTTGGAACAGCAGGAAACATTAAAAAGAGAGAGAGAGAAGAAAATTTGATTGCAGTGATGTGGATTTTTTCCAAAAAGTTTCCCCGCAGCTGTTATCAAAACATGCAAATGAGATTTTCCAACAGGATCTTAAACAAATCAGAAGGAGTTAATGCCGAAGCAAAATAATCAGCCCGTTTGAAGTGACTGTGGGTTTCAGTTTGTCTTCTCTCCCTGTGATACTATTGCAGGGGAATGATAATTAGACCTTTACTTACGAAATCCGAAGGGGCTCGCTCGCGCCCCCTCCCTCTCTCCACCTCTCCCTTCCTCCCTCTCTCTCTCTCTCTCTCTCTCTCTCTCTCTCTCTCTCTCTCTCTCTGATGTTGGCAAAGAGGGTTTGCTTAATCAGACTGTTTTTTTGGTCGGGGGAAGGAGGAAGAGGGAGATTGTGATGGAGAAAGGGGTCTGTAAAACGTCAGGAACAGCACAAAGACTTTGCCACGTAATTACAGGCTCCTATTAAGTCGAGATCTGCCCTCCCAGGGGTCTCCAATTTTCATGTATTCCCTACAAAGCCTCCTCTGCATGCCAGTTTGTGCCTTTTGAAGTGCCAGAGAGCTTCTTGATCCAACTGAGAAGGAAAAAGGAGCTCAAAAAGAAGAGGGGGAGAGAGAGAAGGGAAAGGAAAAAAATCACCACCCTCCCTTGGACTCTTGAAACCCTCATTTTTTTTTTATTCTTTTACGAAGAGTAAAGTGAGCGTCCTGCTCTCCAATACATCTGCAAGACATCACCCTCTCCTCCTGAAACCTTAGTCACTCCTGAGAATCAACAGGAGTGCAGAGAGGGGGGAACACGTTTTCTTGAAGATGTTTTAAAGCTGGAACAAGCCTTCTTCTGTTGGTGCTTGAACTCTTGCCTGGGAATAACTTTTTAACGTAAAAAAAAAAAATCAAAACCACTTTGATTTTTCTCTTCTCCCCCCCCCCAACTTTTCGCTCTTTTTCTGTTCGCGGAATTCCCTCCCCATCCCTGCTGGTTTTTCTTCCCTGGCTTCCCCTTTTTAATAACAATAACAACATTATTATTATTTTAGTGCTTGTGAAAGCTTTGGGGGAACTGGAAGTGATTTTTTCTTTCCGAATGTAGGGCGATTCTAAACATTTTTTTTTTTTCTGATTGTGTGGAATATCTCTTTGGAATCCTCCGGGCTTCTGGGCTGCAGGAAACCAGCGAAGGCTGCAGGAGGTAGCCAGTGGAGAAGGTTCTTCTCTTCAGAAGGGGTCCCCGCCTTCTTTACTTCTCTCTCTCTCTCTCTCTCTCTCTCTCTCTCTCTCTCTCGCTCTCTCTCTCTCTCACCCTCTCTCTCTCGCCCCCTTTCCCTCTCTCCTCCCCCCTTCTCCTTTTCCCACTCTGTCTCTCTCCCCCTTGCGCCCACAACGTTTGGTGCTGATCCGAGCGGGAAGAGGGGGGTGGGTGGGATTGGAGGGGGAAGACCATGACCTCCAGCTATGGGCACGTTCTGGAGCGGCAGCCGGCCCTGGGTGGCCGCTTGGACAGTCCCGGGAACCTCGATAACCTTCAAGCAAAAAAGAACTTCTCGGTGAGTCACCTGCTCGATCTGGAGGAGGCCGGTGACATGGTGGCCGCCCAGGCGGATGAAAGTGTCGGCGAGGCGGGACGGAGTCTGCTGGAGTCCCCGGGACTAACCAGCGGCAGCGACACTCCACAGCAAGACAGTAAGTGTGGGTTCCCCAGCCTCTGGGGAGATTGGGACGGGAATGGGCTTCTGGGAGCTCTTGGGGAAAGTGGACAGAGATAGACAAGAGGCTGACAGACTCTAGGGAGGAAGAGAGGGTAGCTGCTAGCGGATCGAGGCAGGGGAGACCTGTAATTGGGGACGATCAAGGGATCTGGCCGGTGGGTCAGCAGTCAGGGCCAGGAGCGAAGAGGAGAGAAGGGGATTTTGTGCCAGTGAGCAGTGTTACTATTTCCAGAGCGTCCTTGGCTAAAGGGGGATCAGGGTTGAGTTAGAAGCTCTTGTCAGTCTTCCGCCTGACTAGTAAAGAACTAGGGACCAGCATTTGGGCTCTTTTACTTTCTTGAGCTAATGGGATTTAATAGGTTGTCTCCTCCTACTTTTCTTATCAGGACATAGAACTCCATAAACGGGAGGGAGGAGGGGAATTGGGTGATAGTGAACGCGTCTGGGTTGCTTCGATAGGAGTGGGTTGGAAACTATAGGAGGTGGGGGGCTGGGTGAGTAGGAAAACCGAAGCCGCGAGGGAAACAGGCAGGCGGAAGATTGAAGAATGAAGAGAAGAGGAAGGTTCTCCTAGGTAGTGAGTGTCGCGTTTGCCCGCCTGCTGTCGCCTAGCAGATTGCGTGCTGGAAGAGAAACAGTAAGAGGGCCGGGCAATCCCCCTGAACGCTGCGCTGGGAACTCGACTAGAGGGAGCTTGGGGCAGGAGTTTGTCTGCGGATCCGCCAGTCCCAGGGCAGCCTCGGAGTTCCGATACTGAGCCCGATTTCGCTGTTCTGGGATACGCGAGTTCCGAGGGAGCATTCTTCCATCCCAAATCTTGCCTAATGACTCGGTCAGCCTACCGCAGCAGAGCCAAACCCCGACCCAATCAAAGTCTGAGCTCCCTCGAGAATATTTAGAGCTTCGAAAAGTGCCCCTTCATACAGAAGGGAAAACTGAGGGCTTCCCTATAGTCTCCTACCCACCGTGGTCACAGCCCCTCAGGGAACATCCACACTCTTGCTTAATGTGCTGAGGAGTGGGAGGTTCAAGCAGTGTCCCGAACACATTCCGTGGACACTTCGGGTTTCTTTCCCTGCCAGCCAGCCACGCAAGGCACTTCTCCCCTCCCATACTGCCATAGATTTCTTCACCCTGAACTCTTGCTCTCGATCTATAAAAATAAATACATACATACATACACACATTAATAAAAATTCATTCTAAGCACCACTGAAGCCCAAATTTCCAGTACAACGCTGTCTAATCAATCACACCCTGACACGCGTTTGTTTGCCTATTGTGGGCCTTCAGTTCTCTTAACAAATCTACGCCAGGCAGGTATGGTCATACTTCACACTGGGAGAGGACTGAGGGAATTTCTGCATCTTCTCTTTAGTTGGAGGAAATGGTTGGCTCCTAGGAAATTGTATGTTTTTGAACTTGACTAGTAGTCCCTTTTAAGGAGGGGTAAGAGAGATTTTATTACTTTCTTCCGTGACTAGGTAGATTCTTGCTCTGGAATTAGAAAATGTGAGTTTAAAGTGTGTGTATGTGTGTGTGTGTGTCTGTGTGTGTGTGCGCGCGTGTGTGTAGGGAAACATCTCCCTTCCTCACTCTTTTCCAAAAGAAACTGCTGTAAATGGATGTGCCTTGAAACAAGAAATGAAACAAGATGAGAAATCGAGACGTTTGCCTACATTATTTATTGCTCTGAAAGATACCTTTCTAAGACAGCCTGAACACATTTCCTTCGGTGCGCAGGGCAGGCTCCCCATCCCACCCCCCAGTAGCCCAGAGAAGGTGCTGGGGGCCCAGTCAACTCTGGATTCTCTCACTTTTCTGAGCCCTTGACCGGGTGCCGTGGGAGAGTGTGCTCTAGCAACTCAAGATGATCCCTCCCTTGCTCAGTAAAACTGTCTGGTAACTAAGAAGGCCAATTATTCACCGTCCCAATTGTCAAGTTATGAAATGGTACCTGGGAAGTGAGGTGTTGGGTGGAGGAAGTGCCTTGCTATTCCTCTTTAGAAAACTCTTGACGCTGTTGCGTAGAAATCGTCTATCATTTGTTATTTGTGCAAACGTTTGGAATTCTTCGGGAGGATTCACGATTCCTGCCCATAATATAACATCACTCCCGGAGGAAGTCGCTGCATGGGACATTCACATAGCAGAAACGGACTGAATCCCAGGGTCTCTTTCCTCCCAAAGAACATGATAACCAGAAAGGAGAAGCAGGCCGAAAACTTTATGACCCCTATCAGGCCAATTAATTTTCTGCAGCGTCTAAAAATCTTCCTAAGCACGGAATATTACAAGGTTATAGCACCGTGGCAGTCCTGGACATTTGTTTATAAAAGCACTTTATATGCTCTGAGAGAAGAGCTGGAAAATGCATGATGTCTTCGTGCTGTATAGATAGGAAGTGGAGAGGTGTTTGTCTGGGGGAGGAAAAGACGGGTTGAGCGATGAAACGAGCATCCCTCCTAAGCCGGGAGATGATCTGTCGGGCCTGGAGAAGGACTGCCTAGAAAGGAGCCGTTCAGAGGCTGGAGGTGGGAGGGAGAGGTAGCATTCCCAAGAAGAAAGGACCGTGGGATTCAAGATCTGACAATTATCCTTTCAAAACAAAACAAAACAGCCTCTAGGCTCTCCTGTAAATTCCTTTCTTGGTGCGTGTTAGGTTATGCAGCTATCTGCACCGACACAGGATAAAGGGCAAGGTATATAAACTTTCCAAATACGAAGTGCACAAGCCACATCCCAAGGGAAAGAGGTATCAGGGCTTGGATTCTCAAGGTGTCTGGCTCAGAAGGTAACAAGTGATTCCAGAACACCGCAAGAGCCAGGAGGGCAGGGAGAGGGAGATCCCCTGCCCAGAACGTGAGGTGACAAGTCCAGCATACTGAAAGCCTTCTAGGAGTCAAGCTGACAATGGAGAGAAAAGAGAAGGTTGGTGAATTTGGTTGACAGTTCCCTTTCTCTAGACAGAAGAGTGATTTTTAGCATTGCCAGAACCACCAAACGCAGAACATAAAGAAGAGCGTTGGGGCAGGGAGCGAGAAGGGGGTTTTGGTTGGTGGTGGGGGTAGGCAATAACAAGGCAGACATATTGTTGGGAAATCTTAGGGGCAGGAGCACAAGCGTGCTTGAAAATTCACACAAATTAGATGCTAACAAGAGATATGGACGGGATATTTTGACAAGTAAGATTGTTGCTTTTAGAGTCCGTATGTTTTCTCAACCCCGCTTCCCTCCCAGCGTCTCCAATGATCAAAACATGCCTATCAGCGTATCACATAGCTTTCGAGGTACCAAAAGCAGAAGGCTAAGGGCCGATCCAGCTCGCTCCTCCTTCGGATCAGAAGCTACTAATGAAGATTCCCAAGGCGAACTGTTGTGATTTTCTTATGGAGTCGAGACTCCTGGTGCTGTGACTGGCTTCAGGACTCGGGGCGAGGTGATAAATTACCCTAAGTGAGGGGGGAAGAAAGACAAAGAGTGAATACCCACAGGGCTCCCGCCCACTGAGATTCAATGAAGTTAATTCTAAATTCTTCCCTTCAAGGAAGTTTATTACAATCAGGAAGAAAGATCCTAGTTCATTACAATTAGGAAGAAAGATCATTGCCTGTTAAAGACGTCCAAAACTTTTTTTTTAGAGGTACAGCTGTTTCGATAGGTTTCCCCATTATTTTCACCCCGAATTTCTTATTGGCGTGAAATTAGTAAAACATTCTTCCTTTATGCGGGTGGTCAATACGTGATCATTAGGTAATAGGATCTCTCTCTCTCTCTCTCTCTCTCTCTCTCTCTCTCTCTCTCTCTCTCTCTCTCTCCTCCAGTCTCCAGGTCCCCAGGTTTCATTGCACATATTTAGATCTTTAAATGGCTCTTTCTAAAGATCTAAGCCTTTCGGAGGCTTCGAATATCTTAATCTAAATTCTAAGGCTACTAAAAAGGGGAAAAAAAAATTCTTCCCCCTGCCATTGTCCTTGGGGTAATTTGATTGTCCTTGTTTAGTCATATTTATTTCTTCTTCCCTGAGTTTTCTCTTTTCCTGACTCGGTCTCTGTTCTGATCGGCTCTTGCCTCCCCCTAAAGTACCCAAGATTATACTTGGTAGAGAATCTTGGGTACCCCACAAGGCTCCCAGTTAGAAACAGAAGGGGTGCGCTAATGGGGAAGTGCGTGTGTGTTTGGGGGGGGAGAAGGTTTTTTTTTTTTGGAGGGTAAGTGGGACTCATAAAAATGTGAAGACCCACTTCTGGGAGGTGGTGCATCCTGCTGTCATTTCTTAATCTGAACTTCTGCAAACTCTAAAAGAAAAAAAAAAAGCGCCTGCCTGCCTTCCACGTTTCCGACCTCTAAATTAGTGAAACCAGATTGTCCTAATAAGACCTTTTGTTGGAAACACATGTAGCTATAAAAAGGTAGACGGAAAGTCAATTAGACACACGCGAGCGCCTGTACACACGAGCGCAAAATGATGCAAAGCGTAGACCGAAACGGACGGGCGCAGCGGAGCGTTGGGAGTAATCCATTAGTCACAAAGAGCTGGGGAGCTCGGGATGAAGTGAGGTGTGAACGCTGGGAGTGCGAGCCAGGGCCCAAACCCGCCAGTCCAGCCGGGATAGCTAAGGCAGAAGCTGCCCCAGTGGAAGGAAATCTCTCCTCGTATTCGTCGCCGGGGAAGTTCCAAATCTCGCTGGGGGCGGATATAATTCTTTATGCTGGACCTTTATTTTGATGCTGATCAGATTGAGCATTTCTTAGCTAAAGCCCATCTCACTCCTTACCGGGCCTGGGAGCGGGAATTTTCTTCCTTGATTTATTGAGAGCATTGGCTTGAGAGAGAGGGTGTTAATGTGTGAGGGAATCAAAATCTGGGATCCAGCTACAAGGATTCAAATTGTGGTCAGGAAGAGACAAATTATCATCGAAACATTGCTTATGAATTTTAAAAGAAAAGATGTACTTACAAAGAGGAAATCATCGAAGAAATAACAAATTGCAAGATAAAATAATAATCGTCATCGATCATCACCATCATCAAAATCATGGTCACCAACATTGTCCCAATTATCTTTTCTCTAAATTGAGTTACCAGAGATTCCAGTTACTGCCTCGGAAAGTGAAAGGCCCAGTGGAGTAGTGCCCACCATTCTCTCCAAAAGCACCCAGTCCTTTTTCTCTGGGTGCATAGTAGGAAGCTCTGTCATCCCTATTTTCTTTTTGGGGGGTGGGAGTGGGGGGAGGGGTTCGTTTGATTTGTCAATCACCCTGACTTCAGGCAGACAGGTAGGCTTCCTGCAAGAATGAATCAATTCCTTCTTTACTAGCCAGTTAAGGAGATCTGGGAATGCCGGTTAGTGACTCCTGTCATCCTGTCTGTCTCCTTCTTCCTCTGGGAGATTTGGAGAGAGTCCCTCACACATTAGCGTATACCAGAACTTTGAGACACCTTAGAGATCATCTAGGCTCACCTCCTCATTTTGCAGAGGGAAAAACAAAACCCAACCAAACAACAACCACACTTCACACAAGCTTGTCCCTCTCCCAAAGGCCCTGTGTAATCCGTGCTAATTGTGGCAGCCCTAGAATGTCACACTTTCTTTCCAGAAAAGGGAGAACAAACATCATAATGGTCACCCATTCGTGATTAGTACCAGGTGTATGCACCTGGCTGGAATTTAAAGGCAGGTTGTCACTAGGAGTGCCTGCAGGCACTCCTAAAATTAATATTTTATCTTATGAGTAAATGAACAGCAAAGAGAAACAAACTTCTCAAAAAACACAAAACCACCGAGTTGTATCAGAACCAGCTCTCCAGAGAGGATCTAGAGGGTTTTCCAGAGCCAGTCTAGCCCGCACTAGGAAGTCTGAAAATAAATTTCACCAGGATGGTCTGTTTCTGCAAGGAAGGATCCCGGACTTCCTTTTCAGAGCGAAGAGCAAGACGCGGGAATTGACAGAGGAAGGGAAGAGATAGAGAGGTTTTTGTTTGTTTGTTGCCCCAGCAGAGGATTAGCAATAAAGGGAATCTGTGAGATTAATTCGATTTTTAGAAGTGCGTTTCCTTTTATAATTCCTCTCCCTCCCCTTGGAAAACTAGGAACACGGAAAAGGCATGGGGTATAGCGCCTGGAAAATATTATACCTTTGACAGAGAGCTAAGGGAACTTTCCACCAACCTGGAAAGAAGGATACATTGACATTTGTGTAATGCGGTGGCTCTTGCATCGGGGAATCTACATTCCCATGCAAATCATAAACTAATGGAATGGTCATTTATTGAGCGATGGAGAAAATAATGATAGCGAATAGCTAATATTTATTTCGTGTTTTAGGACTTGCCAAACTAATTGGCTAGACTATTGTGAATTAGAGCTATTATAAATTGGGAGTAGATGGCTGTGTACCTTTGAAAGAGTGTGTGTGTGTGTGTGTGTGGGGGGGGTTCACACTCACCTCAGCTCTTCTGCTGCCTTTGCAGGCATGTGTAGGGGGTCGGGTTTGGGGACCATTTAAAAAATATAAATTTTATGGATCAGCTCCCAGCCCAAAGAATCGGCCGAAGTGCGCTTTCCACCTTGCCGTTCCCCCCTCAAGCTCATAATTAGTTTATGTCTGACTCTCGGCATCCAAATATTTATAAAACTGCAGCGGTGTTGACAATTAGATTGAAAAAATCATTGTCATGGCCAAGTGTTTTACTTTTACTCTCCGCTATTAGAATCTGAGACTCTTACGAGCGAGAACTGTCTTCTGCCATTCTTTGTATCCCCGGTGATTAGCACAGTGCCCGGCATATAGTGGGCACTAAATAAAAGCTTATTGACTGACTGATTCCTCTGACCACTCTATTGCTCCCACCATTCTTGTCCCCCAACACCTTTCCAACGATATAAACAGAGATAACTACTTTTTAAAAAGTGTGTATCCACATGTGACATGTATATCCTTGTGAAATAAAATTGTCATTATATTCTGCGTGATCTGAAGCCTCCAGTAATGCTAACATCAACAAAAACATAAGTGCGGTAGTGTAGTAAATGACCCCTGTCTACATAAAGACAATAAAGACAATGGCCAGCTGCTGGAATTACTTTTTAACTGACAGCAGTTTTTTTTTTTTTAAGTCAAGTTAAGTTTTTTAAGATCAACAGGTGGGAGACTTAGGAAGGAGGATAGGTTTACAAATTTCTGTTGTTGTAGGATGTATTTTCCATAATATCCATCCTAAGACAAGGACTTTGCCTTAAAATAAAACAAAATACCATTCTGCCTCTTAAATTCTATGCTGTACTATATTAGATTAGGGAAAAGAAATATAGATTTTTACCATTCTGATCCTTCCCCAGGAAGATTTTTGATGATACTGTTACCTGGGAAGGCTGTTGATGCTCACTTTGGGGTTTGGGATAGTGTGTGTGCGTGTGTGTGTGTGTGTGTGTGTGTGTGTGTAATAGCTATTTGTGGTCTCAGACCTTGGGTTTGAACCATGAGTCTTGAATCAAGATGCTTAAATTTTGGTCTCAGTTTTCTCATCTGTAAAATAAAAGAATTAGACTAGATGTCTTCTTGGCTCCCTTCCAGCTCTAACTCAGTCTAACAGAGACATATATGAAGAGATTAAAAACAAACCTTAACCAACCATTAATCTACAAATTACCTTCCCCCAAGTAGCAAGAATAAATGGAATTACCTGGGATTAGCTTTTCCTCTTTTCTTAGAACTAAGTAATATGTATTGAGGTATGTACTTGAACTGGGTGTTAAAGCTTCTATCTTCAAATATCTGGTTACGACCCAGATGTATGAGTTAGATGTATGTGGAATACAAGCTATATAACGGATATGCAGTAGCCTAGCATGGTGTACTGAATACAGTAGGCATTTAATAAATGTTAGTGGAATAGCATGTAATATCACCAATCTCTCAACAAGAAAGATTTTGGAGTTTATTTTATGTGTTGTCTCTCATTCCCATTTGCCCTACAAATAAAGAATGAATGTTTTTTAAAAAGATAAACAACTTTTAAAGCAAGTTCCTTAGATTCAAGTTTGGATAAAAGATAGGACCTTGCTCTCTCAACCCCCACTACTCCCATTTCAGCTCTCTATTATTTTGTAGGGTTACTTGTGAGAAGTTCGTGATTTCATTTATTTTTAACAAGCAAACAGACACTGAAGGTGAATTTCCTCCTAAGAGTGGCTATGTAGAAACACTCTTACACCAGGGCTTAGGTTGACCAGAACTATTCAGATTTGATTTTGTTTTCCCTTTGATATTGATACTGAGGAAAGGCTTTAAAAACTATGACTACACCTTCAGGAAATTTACACTATTCCTTTATGTGCCCTAATCCCTTCCAGACCATGAAAGACCTATGACCAAAAAATCTTTCCGAACACTTGCTGGAATTGGGGCTGGTTTAACCAGAGCACATCCTCAGTCCAGGAGCTCCGATCTTTCTTTCACAATCCAAAAGGGGGCAACCATTTCCCTCCAGTCTTAGATTAGGATCCAGTGTCCATAGGATCTCATGGAGAAGGAGAGGGGAAGCATTGCTCACCACGTGAAGGGTGGGGTTGGCCATGGAGACTCAGCAATAGAAGCTTAAAAATAGGAAGAGTAGGGAAACATTTCAGAGAAAATACATATGCCATACATATAGGAGAGAGATAAGGGGAGAGAGAGACTCTTAAAGTAGCCTAAGTGAATATTGGTTTACAATCTGTTTAGGACCAAGAAAAACCATGATGTTTAAAGAATGAGGAAAGGAATGGAGGTCAGAGGAGGAGAAGGAGGAGGAGGAAAGAACGTATTCTAGGGGGAAGTTAGGGCTGGTGATTGTGACCTTTCCGTGTCTGTGTTCTAGCTATAGGAACTCTGCCACTGTAGAAATATCAAAGTCCTCTCTCCCTTGGTCCTTGTGTTTAAGGAAAGATGTGACTGCTTTGGGGAAATACTCTTCAGTTTTTGACAGGTATCCCATTTGAAACAAACAATATGAGGCAAGTACTTTGTGTAAAAATACTTCTGGGTGCCAGTGTCAGTAAAACTCTCTCAAACCATCAAATTTAGAAAAGAAGCCATTCTTTAAAACAAAAGATAGAAGTGGGGAATAATTCTAGGCAATAAAAAATCAAACATATTTCTTCTGCTGATTTAAGGGGTGGTGGTAGTGGTAGAATATACAACATGCCTGATCTATGATATACAAGCTGACTGATTTAATCCTCTTCATATCCCCTCTTCATGTCCTTCTCTGAGTCTTTCCCCTTGCTCCCTCTTCTCGTCACTTGGAAATCCTTGACTTCCCTCTATCTCTTCAGGCCCTGCCCATGTTTCCATGACAAGCTCAAGTTATACCTCTCCTTGAATACATTTTCTGGACTAAACTCCATCCTACCCTGATTACTACTACTACTTCTACTCCTACTACTACTCCTACTATTACCACTACTATACTTGTTATAGTAATTACCCTACAGTTTAGCATTTAATTATTTTCTAATAGTTTATTGTGTATTAATTTTGCTTTCAAAGCTTCTTTAGGTAGCCAGTATGTTTTATATTTCTTTTTGAATTCACTTCCCTTTGCCCTCCCCCTCTTACTGCTTTGAGCCAGTGTTGAGCATATACATACTTAACTAATCAATAAAAGATGCAATAATGAATTGTTGCTAGGTATGGTGTTCTATTTTTCCCTATCTATAACCACAAGTATGAACTATTCAATCCTTTTTTCAAAGACAGTGGTTCTCAGATGTTTTGGTGTGCAGGTCATGTAGGGAATACAAAAGCCAACCACTCCAAACCAAACCACCCTACTTTGTCTTCACTTGAAAACAAAACGCTTTACAAAAATGATCCTGAGATCAGAGTGAGCTGCAGTATCCCTATCACTCCTCGTTGCTCCAAGCTTTAATTGATGAATTTTCAGAAGCTAATCAAAATGGACTCGTTCTTTCTCTTCCCTCATCTCCTTTCTTTTTTCCTCTTGTGCTCACTGGGATACACAGACAAGGACAGCTGTTGTCCTTGAAGTTTGGACCAGCCCGTAGATCATCTGAAAGACTACACTTGGAAACTTTATTGCTTGAAGGAGTCATTTATGCATGATCTTGTAGAAGAGAGAGGAAGGAAATGTAGCTGTAAAGATTGAAAACTTTCTGTTTTTAGAAAACAACTTCCATTTATATATTGCCTTTTGCTTAAGAAGACATTTTTACATATATATATTCTCTTACTATAACTCAGTGAGGTTGGTAGGACAAGTTGGAGAACTTCTGGTGAGTGGACTCCTTACATAATGCAAAATGCAAATCATCTAGAACTCAGATATGCCCTAGCAGGTGCTATTATTACCCTCACTTTACAGTTAAGGAAGTGGAGACAGATAGGAGTTAAGTGATTTGACCATGAGTAGTATCTGAGGTTGGATTTGAACTCAGGTCTTCCTGACCTCCAGGAAGGCCTTTTGACTCATTTTTGAATTCTCTTTCTCCTACAATTCCCACAACTACACTACATTTCTAGAGAACTCTGCACCTGCATTCCCTGGTTTTCCCTTATAATAAAGTTATTTGAGATGAATCCCACTTTTGCTTTTGTGAAAACTTTTTGAGAATCTCTATGCTGTCCCTGATGTGAGAACCTCCTCCATTGACATAGCTGGTGACTCCTCCATTTTTAGTAAGTGTAAGGTGGCTTCAGGAGTTGTGGTAACCAGGGAACTAATTATATTATCTCCTCCAGCAATGAGCCTCAGCTACACTAGTCCTCAGAGGGCAGATAAAGAGTCTCTTGCTGGACTCTTGCCCAATGCCCATCCATCATGGTAGGATATACCTGTCCAAAACTTGCTTGGTCTAGCTTCAGGAACATAGGGCCACTTACACATACATAATAGTGAAGTGTGAAAAGAGAACTTCCATGGAAAATAGTGGATACAAAGAAATAAAAGAAGAAAATACTCATGCAGCATGCCATGGTGTTTAAAGCATTTTAACCATCTCAGTTTAAGGAATTTTTTTCTTTCTTAAAGAAAATCAGAAATTTTCATCTTTTAAATCAATGTATTTAGTGGCTTCTCTCAGGGAGCTGATCTATCAAAAAATTGATTAGTTTGGTTTAAGTAAGTGAATCAGGAAAGGCATTTTAATAAGAATAAAAAGGTAAGAAAGGTGAAAAAGCACCAAGTAGTTGCAATTTTGACTGTTCCATCTTTTCCTCTTTCCCAGTGCATAAAAAATACTTAAAAATTAAAATATTTTTAGCTTTAAAAAACTCACTAGAGGAAAAAAGGCTGCAAAGTTCTCCATGTTGCTTGTTTCTGAGGAAGAGAAAATAGAACCACCCAGCGAGATCTTTGTCTATAACCAGATGTGTTGTGCAGTAATTCTAATGCTCAAGATGGGTGGAAGACCATGGTCTCAACCCTCAACACATTTAAGAAATAAATTGTAATTTAGTTCATTAATCAAGAAACTGAAATCTGCAGTTTTGCTAGGCATATTTCAGGGACTGAATCCCTTCTGACAAGAGAATCCAAAAGCCATATAACTGCCCACTTTTGTTATTTCTGTTCTATTCCTGTTCTTTTCTTCTTCAGCATGGAAGTTTCTCTCTCTCTCTCTCTCTCTCTCTCTCTCTCTCTCTCTCTCTCTCTCTCTCTCTCTGTCTGTCTCTCTCTCTCTGTGTCTCTCTTTCTCTCTCTCTCTTTCTCTCTCTCTCTCTCTCTCTGTCTGTCTGTCTCTGTCTGTCTCTCTCTTTGTCTCTCTGTCTGTCTGTCTCTCTCTCTCTCTCATAGTCCTAAAGACTTGAGTCAGACAATGTGAGTTCAAACTCTAGTTCTGGTGCTTAGTGCCTGTGAACCTCTCTGGGCCTCATTTTTTTTGGGGGGGAGGGCAGGACAATTGGGGTTAAGTGACTCGCCCAAGGTCACACAGCTAGTACATGTGTCGAGTGTCTGAGGTCAAAATTAAAGTCAGGTCCTCCTGACTCCAGGGCCAGTGATCTACTCACTGCACCATGTAGCTGCCCCTCTGGGCCTCATTTTTTAACCTGTGAAATAAGAAGATTGGGTTAGAAGAGCTGTAATATCCCCTTTCATTCCATGTTTTCTCCTTTCTTCCTCAAATTCTTCTGCTCTTAGGGTGCTCTCAGTGTTTATTGAGTTTCTGGATCTTTTTGCTTGGAGAAAATTCAGAGTTAGCAGAGTGAATTTCCAGCAAACTTAAGCTATGTCTGAAAGAGGTTATGCACCAAAGCTACTGATTCCTTGGTTAATTAATGCAAATTAATGGCTCGACATTTTTTTTCAGGCCAACGGTCTTCTCCCAATCATCTAATTGAATCGATAGATTATTTTGTCACCACGAAAAACCTAAGAAGAACCTATCATGGGAAGTCTTAAATTTTAATTTAACTTTGAGTTTCAATTTAATTTAACTTTAATGTAGCTACAAACATGAAAGCGATCACCAAAAACCAATATTCAAATAAAATACAATCTTACATAAACCTTTAGCATTTAATAAAGCAGAACCAAACAAATGAATAAACAAGAAAAAATCAATGTATCTGTTTCTAAATCTCTGAAATAGGATCAAAGGAGTGTGGATTTAGAAATAGAAGAAACCTCAGAGGTCATTGAGTCTAATTCTCTCCTTTTACAAATGAGGAAATTAAGGTATAGAGAGGCAACTTGGCAAAAGGTCACGTGGCTATCAAGTATCTGTCTCAGGTGAGATTCAAACTCAAGTCTTCCTGACTCCAAGAAAATTATTTTATTTCTGTCCTAGGTGCTACTACAATACTAGCATTAAAATACGTGTGTGTATACTCTAGATGTGCAATTTATAGATGTATGTATAGGTGTGTGTGTGTGTGTGATAAAGAGCTTGCTTTGAAGTCAGGAAGATGGGGGTCAAGTCCTTCTGTTGTCATGTGCTGGTTGGATGGCCCTGCATAGTGCCCTAGGAAACTCTAGGTCTGTAAATTGCTGAGAAAGTGTTGATAATATTGGGAAAGGAAATTCTTCCATAGTTATTTCCTCTACTGATGAAATTATAGTCTGAGTGATTAAAAAAAAGGTATACAAGAATGTGTGTGTTGTATGTGTGTGCAGTTTTAGTCTATGTGTTGTTACACAGATCTGTTTGTAGCACTTCATATGTTTTTGATTATTTCCTTATATTTTTCATATTTACCATTTTATAGTTTCATTCCATTTCATTATATTAACATGCTATAATTTACTTATATTCATTTATCGAATTTAATTTATTCTTCAATTCATGTTCATATACATTATTTCCAGGATTTTCTTTTTCTTTCCTCCTTCTTCTTTTCCTCCATCTCCTCCTCCTCCTCTTCTTCGTCCTCCTCCTCCTTATTCTTCTTTTGTTATTATAGTTCAAGCAGTTTGGAATTTATTTTTATTATCCTGACAGGTCCTTTTTTCCCCCATGTGATATATTTTTAGGCTAATGTCCTAACAAAAGTTCTGATCAGTTTTGTGACTAGAGTGCCTCCTTTAAAAGCATAATAATCTAACAGAAAATATTTGGAAGTAAGCACGAGGAGGTTGTTTTACCCCTTTGCACAGTGAGATCTTCTTGAAATTCAATTCAAATAAATACTTACTAAATAGGTACTACAATGTACCTGCTCACTACTGTGAGTACCTACTAAATGTGTGTGTGCCTACTATGTGCAAAGCAGGTAGGTACTGAGCTAGGTACTGAGGACAGAAAGGTTAAAAAAGAACCACTCCTTTCATTAAGGTGCTTACATTCCATTGGGATGGTATATAAGATATACACAGATTAGTATAATACAAAGTAGTGTGCCATGGGGGCAAAGGAGAGAATCAAGGTGGTATAGAAAAAATGGAGAAGGGTGAGAATTTCCCTTTCGCTCGAGGATAATCAGGGACGGCTTTACGGAAAGTCACAAAACATGTTTGTCTGTTAGGTTCTTTCACTATTAAAACAGTAGCAATGTCTTGCACTTATGTATGTTATATAAAGTTTTAAGGAGAGAAAAGAGGTTACATATGATAAATTTAGAGAAATAAAATAATTCCATAAATGTAGCATAGATTTATTATATATACACTATGCCTCAGAAAGAGTCTTGGACTTTTGAGGAACACGCATATATAATATGCATATATAATTTATATAAATTAATATATAATTATATTATATTATATTTATAATATATTTATAATTACATTATAATTATATTAAATATAATATATAAATTATATAATATAAATACATACACATGCATGCACATTATATATATGTGCATATATATTCACATACATATGTGGGATGATCTATCTATATTTGTGGAGTGGTGGGTAGGTAGGTTCTGGGCCTATGATTCCATTCGTGTGTGAAGACTTTCCCCACTAATGTTGACTGGCAAGTCCACTGTATCTTAGAGCATTACCTGGAAAACTGACAGGTTAAATCAATGGTCCCATAGATCATACATGTCAGAGCCAGGTAGGTCTTCCTGAATCCGGGCCTATCCTAATATAGATGGCATTTAAGGTCTAAATTTGTGATCTTGGTTATAATCTATTACCCCTTATTTTCATTATTAATTATTATCATCTTATTCAAAGAGATCAGATAGAAAGAGGTCTTAGTTTTTTTTTTTTTTCCAGCAGATATAAAGTTAAGGATCCCTTTCTTTGGTCCAAAATAGCAGTATGCTGCTTTTACATTTTAAACCGAATTGGCACATTTTCATTTTTTCATTAGACTGTGAACTGGCCCAGCAGACTCTAAGCCTCTTCGAGAGTAGATGTCTTTTCTTGCCCTTCCTTACATTTCCAGTGGTTAGCACAGACTGGCACATAGTAGGTTCTTAATGAAAACTCCTTGAGAATAGACCTTTTTTTTTTTGGTCTTTCTTTATATTCCCAATTCTTAGCACTATGCCTGACACATAGTAGGTGCTTCATAAATATTTATTGCCTGATCAACTGATTGATTTTTCCTTGTGCTTCTTTTAAGCATACATACTCTGGTAGAGGTAGAAGTAATCTTATGCTGAAGAAACAAAAGATCCTTACTCCACACAATCTCCAGATTGCTTCTTTATTGTCTGCTTCTACCTCCTAAGACCATCTCAAGTTGTGATGCCTTAATTTAGAGGTTATCCTGGAAACAGCAGTCAACTGCAAATTACGGCATAACTCCATTTAGGAGCTTCAATAGTTATTTTTTGTGCATATTTGTGCGTACGTCTTGTTTTACTTAGGACTCAGTGAGCAAAATTATATACTAATAAAGAGAGAAAAAATTGTCCCCATGTTTGTGTTTGTGTGTGTACATTTGTTAAAATTCAATAGGCTTATACACTTAGATGTCAAAAACTGATATTATGTGAAAGACAACATTGGGGAGATCTGGTTTCTAAGTCAGGAAGATAAATTCCTGCAAAAATTCCTGTTTTTTGCATATACTGGTTGTATGATCCTTGTCATATCACTTAATATTTTGGTGCCACTAGTAATTCTCTTGTACAAAGATTCTTGGTTCTCTCTCTCTCTCTCTCTCTCTCTCTCTCTCTCTCTCTCTCTCTCTCTCACTGTGTGTGTGTTATGGGCCCCTTTGATAAATACATAAAATAAAATGTATATTCTTACAAAGGAAATAAATTATATTGAAATACAGTTATCAAAATATTTAAAAACACAAATTAGTGGATCCTAGGTTAAGGACCCCTAATCTGATACAATGAGCTGCAGAATTTTGCTGGTTCATATGAGTAGAGGGAATTTTTTCTTTTAGTGTATAAATATAGTATGTAGAAATTTTAATGTGGCATTTGTGTGTGTATGCGCATGCATGTGTGTGTGTGTGTATGTGTGTAGAAGTTCCCTATACAAAAGAAACCACAGATCTAGATAAAAAAATATGGTTTTTTAAGGTGACCGTGTAATCCTTCAAATCTCATAAATGTGAGCTTTGGACCTGGCAAACTGATTTTCATTTTTGGTTTTAAAATGACTGTGGGAAGCAGGCCCATCCAAATTTAGTGATTGTATTTTAGTGAGAAAAGATGCCTCCCAGTGTGAAAACAAGTACTAGGAATCCTAGTTCCAATCTCTGAGGTAACAAACAACTTTCTAAATAAGCTCGGGCCAGCCATGTTCAATTGTCTTTAGAGGTCAATGCCGGTAATGGAGTGATATCTCTTACTACTCCTTTTTTTCATTGGTGAATAGTGCTTATCGCATTGACTGCTATCCTGTTGAAAAGTTGTCAGTCCTCTGACAATCTTTTTTTTCTCTAATCAGTTTAATATGACAAGTTTTCAGCCTCCTGCTTGATATGTGACCTGTTTATAGGAATTTTTATCAGGGTCATTTGGAAATCTCGTAAGTCTGGAAACTGCACAGACAATATTATATTACGGCATAGTATTTCCAAGATTCCTTTTTTTCCCCTTCTCCTTCCCCTTCCTCTTCCCCCTTTCCTTTCTTTTCCTTCTTTCCAAACCCCAACAGACAATTCAGAAACTGCCTCTGATTTCATGAGTGGTTGATTAGCACAGCTAATAGCTTTGTGACATGTGGAGAAGCTGGACTATCAAGGGGTGAAAAGCTTTGTCCAAGCTAGCCTTCCAGGTCAGGAGTGTGCCAGGGAGTGGGGCTACAGGACATTGTTACTTAATCTGGATTGCCCTTCCATATGATAAATGGGAATTTACTGTAGTTAAGAAGCAAGGTCTGCCAGGAATTCCATTTCTCACCTGTGGAAAGACTTGCTCATTTGTGTGAAATCCTTTGTGGAATAGTCATTAAGCCAATTGGATGTCCTTAATTGGTGCTGCAGGTGTTGCTCCTTGAAGTGACTAACTCTAAAATGTAGCTTGGTTGCTGTTACTGGTCTGGGAAAGTGCTCTGTGGTTCTTACTTTCCCATATAGCCTTCTGCCTGTGTCTTTCCCTGTCTTCTTCATTTCTAGTGCCTGGAATATAATATATAGGAATATGACAAAAAATCAAGTAATAAAGTCTATGAGAGTAGCAACCATAGCATTTAAAAATAAAACTGGCCTAAGAATAGATGCTATTATGTGCAGATGCTTGGAAAAAAATACAACTCTTCTAATTTCTTTAACTAATTAACTAATCAATTAATTCCATGTGCTCTGCCCTAGGTAGGAGAATAAAATAAATATAAATCATGGTCTCATGAGCTTATTGTCTTTTTTCTTTTGGTTTCCAATGTTCTTTTCCACACCTTGAAACTCTATCCTATTGCATTTTTTAATGTGATTTTTCTTTTTTTAAAATTATGAACTCTGAGCAGTTTTTCTCTGTCCCTCTCACTTCTTTGGCTCTTATCAGTGAAATCCCTTTTGTATGTGCTTTGTGGAGCTACTTTGTGATATCTCATGGGATCATAGATGTAGAGTTGGAAGGAGCCTTGGAGTTACAGGGATCTAGAGTATCCTTTTTTCATTTTTACAAGTGAAGAAACTGAGGCCAAGAGGCCAAGTGACTTGGCAAAGGTCACCACCTAACAATAAAAATTGCTTATGTTTATATAGTTCTTTCAGTTTTGCAAAGCACTTTTTCAATTAATCGATGAATCAACAAACATACATAATACTATAGCCTCTTCTCAGCAAGGGAATGATTTGAAGTCTAGTTTTTGTTAGATCAAAGGAGGGACTGATGGATCATGAGAGAGGGAAGCTGGAGAACTTTTGAGTCCCATGGAGTGAAAGGTGATGCTACCCCCTAAATGAATATAAGCACGAGCAGTCAGAGCCTTGTCTGGCTAGCTGACTCAGGAAGCGATGTGCCTGGACAGAATGTTGTAGTTTCTCTGACTGTCGCCGCTACTAGGACCTGGTGAATTTACCCTGTCTCTACTTCTTTCTCTCCTCATGCCTCATTGATGACTGGAAAACTGCCATCTTAACCTCAGGCGTTTCCTGTTCTCTCTAGACTTTGTTTATTTGCTATACATATTTTCATAATGGGTTCTATCTCTAGATAAAAATAAGCTGAATTTCATTGCACTCTCAGTATTTGCTGTGAATAAGCGGAATGTACAATGGGGAAGGATGAAAGGCACCATTGACCAATAGCCCTAAACTTAGCCAGAGCCTACATATTGAAGCTTTCTCCCTCCCTTTTAGAGACACAAAGAGGGGCCTCAGTATTTTGTTTTGTGGCAGCTAGGTGGCTCAGTGGATTGAGCACTGGCCCTGTAGTCAGCAAGACCTAAGTTCAAAACCAGCCTCAAACACTTACTAGCTGGCTGACTCTGGGCAAATTGCTTAGCTGTGTTTACTTCCTCAAAAAGAAGTATTTATACATACACACATAATGATATGTAATATAATTTAATGTAATATAAGCCTTACAACTCAGTGAGATAGGCACTATTTTACAGATCAAGAGACTGAGGCTGAAAAAGGTTAAGTGACTTGCCCGGGGTCACAGAGCTAGAAAGTTATCTAAAGTAGGATCTGAATCCAGATCTGTCTGGCTCCAAATCCAGTATCCACTCTGTGATACTCCAGAACTTGGATTTGAACTCAGTCCTCTAATTTCAAATACAGGGTACCTTCCACAGCATCATGGTGCCTTTTTTTCTGTCATTGCCTTGTACCACGGTTGTGTTTTTTTTTTTTTTGCATACCTTGTCTTCTCATATAGATGTGAGGTTCTTAGGGGCAGGGGCCAACCACATCTTTTAGTATCTCCCACATACCCAGCCAGCTGAGTTACTGGTATCTAATTAGGATTATTTTTGGTGACTTGAGCATTGCTTCTCTGTTTGAGGGCATCATCACATCTCCCTTAATAGAATTAAAGTTTCATACCCAACAGACGGCTTTTAAAAAAACTTAACCATTTGCAGAACATGTTGCAACACATATTTAATAATAGCTCATCTTATATAGGCACTTTAAGGTTTGTAAAGAGCTTTATAAATATCATTTTATTTTATCCAAGCAACAACCCTTGGAGGTAGGTGCTAGCTATTACAATCCCTATTTTGCAGGTGAGGAACCTCAGGCAGAGGTTTAGTGACTTGTCCAGGGTCACACAGGCAGCTAGGTGGCACAGTGGATAGAGTGCCAGTGCTGGGGTCAAGAAGACCTGTGTTCAAATCTGGCCTCAGATACTACGTGACCTGGGTAAGTCACTTAACCCTGCTTGCCTCAGTTTTTCATCTGTAAAATGAGCTAGAGAAGAAAATTGAAAACAATTCCAGTTTTTCTGCCAAGAAAACCCCAAATGGGATCACAAAAAGTCAAACACAACTAAACCACAACAACAACCAAGATCACCCAGCTAGTAAGTGACTGAGGCCAGATTTAAATTCAGGTCTTCCTGAATTCAGGTCCAGGACTCTATCCTCTGTGCTATCTATGATGGAGTGAACTGGTAACAGGACAGATTTATCATTTAACAATTAGAGGACAATTCAAAGTAATGAATGCACCTGGGGAGAATCTAAATGGGAAGTGGGGAGGCAAGATATTTTCTTCTAAAGATTATTTATTTGTTCCAAGGAGAAAAAGACAAAGGGATTGCTTGTTGCTTTGTGATATGGGGGACTATTCACATGGTTTGGAAAGTACCTGAAAATGTGACTCCCTAACACTTATATAGTTTAATTTTCTTTCTACACTGGACAACGGCTAGACCAGCAACAATTTCACATTACCTAGTTTCAGTTACTAACCCTAAGGGGATGTTGCCTTTATGGTTCCAACCCAGACCTTTTTTTTCTTTTTTTTATAAAGTTTACCAAGTTTCAAGAGAATGAAAATTGTTGCATTAGTGCTTGGAGCTGGTCTTGGCAAAAACTAAAGCTTAGCTTTCAATATCCCATTTAAGGTCAGCACCACCCTCTTATCCTAAATGGATTTTCCATTAGGCAGCTGGCTTTGTTTCTTTTTAATGAAGTAGATGCAATTCATGCCATGGGGGGAAAAATAACCTTCTAATTGACCATTTATTTACCTCTCCATGAAGCCAGAAGCCTTTAGAGGAGTGTGGGGATGGTGGTTTTGGAAGGCTTGGAGGGAGAGAAAAGGGAGTTCTTCCTTTATAGGAAGGGATAAGTTCTTTTTTTTTTTTCACTTTTTCTTCCAGAGAACTAAATTCTACTGGGACAACTGCTGAGTTACAGGCTTCTAATCCCATCTGGGATTTTTTTCGATGACTGGAGCTTTACTCTCATGGCTTATGGCATCACCATGGCTCCCCTGATGGAATTACAGCTTCATAATTCACAGTTGACTATTGTTTATTTTTATGTTTAATCATTTGCGGAACGCAGAACAAACCCACTCAAGGGGGTGATGTGGTTATGCTCCAGCAAAGCTTTCCATCCCATAACTAAGCACATTACAAGTAATTCAATGAATGTCACAATATTCCCTGTTTCAGTTGGGATTGGCCTTGAAAGTGAGCAATGCTGACTCACCTTCTCATTTCGTTTTCCTGTTGGAAAAGTTACCCAAGTTTGCTTAGAGTAGCTCGGTGGAAACCAAACTGGAGTCAGGACACTTGGGTTTGACTCTAGTTCTGACATTTCCTAGACTTGTGACTCCAGGCAAGTAATTTGATTTCTCCCGATCTCAGTTTCCTCATCCATAAAATGGGAATAATAATCTTTACATTCTCTACCTCATAGGACTGCTGAGAGGGACACAACTTTAGTAAACCTTGAAGTACTATATAACTCAGTTATTATGCCTGCAATTGAGCTTCAGTTTCCTCAGCTGTAAAATGAATTTAATAAAAGATAATACCATCTACCTCTTAGGGCTATAGAGAGGATTGAATGAGTCAGTGAATATAGCATATATTGCAATTATATTGTGTATATGAGATAAAACATATGAAATACTTTTCACTATGTAAGTGCTAATTGTTATCATTTGTATTATTTATTATGGAGAGAGACAATCACTTATGTAACATTGCTTACTATAATACTGTGTAAATCACTAGATTATAGTTTGGATGTTTCTGCTTGCCAAATCAGTATTTCCTGTGTATAGACCATGTGCAAGACACTGATGGGAAGAAGGAAAACTAAGCTTCCTTCAGGAACTTACCAGTTCTTTGGGTAGATAAAACATGTAATTGACATGCATGAACATGGAAAAATTTTCATAATGTGAGGAGGATTTCTTTAGGCCCTCAGATAACTCTCCTTTGCTTATAATAGGGTGGCTAGGTGGTATAGTGGATAGAGTACTAGGCCTGGGGTCAGGAAGACTTGAGTTCAAATCCAGCCTCAGAAAGTAACTTGCTGTGACCTTGGGCAAGTCAGCCTCTGATTACCTCAGTTTCCTCATCTGTAAAATGGGGATAATAATAGCATCTATTTCCCAGTATTGCTGTGAGGAACAATTGAGAAAATATTTGTAAAGCACTTAGCACAGTGCCTGGCACATGGTAAGGGCTATATAAATGTAACCTATTATTAATTTTGAATCGAGTGACTCAGTAATGATCACATTTAACTTGGGCTTTAAGCCTGCAATTGTGTTATCCTCCAGTGACTAAAGAACTGAGGATCCTTAAGATGATTGGTTGAGCTGCACTTCTAGTTAGGGTTAATATGCCCCTTCCCTTTGTATGTACCACCCACTCCTGAAAGTTACTAGGATCTCTGCAGGGCTCAAATACATTGCCTTCTTTTTCTGATGCTGAAAAAAATGGAAATATCATACAAGGAATTTTTCCCATTTGGATAAAAAATCAAAATATTATGTTTCTGTTGTGGCTTTAGACAGTAGAAACAAAACAAAATGAAACAGAAAAGCTGTGCAGGGATGTGTCTACAGCATTCATATTTGTAACAGTTTTTAGAATGAAAACAAGATTAATCTTGTCAAGTTCACTTGCTAAATTATGTCTTTGCGTCAAAAATGCTCCTGCTTGAATTGAATATAAAGCTGAAGGTTTAAGGAGAAGTGATTTGGGAATCTTTAAAAGAAATGGGGAGTGAGCTGGTGAATTTTGGTGAGAGGGAAGATTTGATTTTCTCTTTGCCTCTGATGGCATGTTTCTCTTCCTCGGGTAGGGATATTCCAAAGTTCTCTTGTCTGAGGCACATGATGTGAAGTTCACTGCTGGCACAGCTTTTTGTAACAGATCCTAGGTTTCAGAATTAAAGTAATAATTCTTGTCATACAATTTTCTATCTTTTCTGAGTCAGTCAATAAACATCTGTCAAATGCCTACTATGTGCTAGGCTCTGCGTTAAGCCCTTAGATCTAAGTAGCTGTGGGTCAGAGGGAGGAAGAGAGAGATATGCCACAAAAGATGTACTTTAGCGGGACTACATTACTCCCAAAGCACACCAGACTGAATAGCTGAATTGTAAAATCTTAATAGAAAAGGCTTCGGACAGCAGTAGAATCAAAATTTCTGCTTCTGTTGTTATTTTCTTTCTGAGTGAGGGATGGATTAATAGAAAAAAAAATTTGTCATTCTGATGAATTTTGGAGCTCAGTTGAGAAGACTTTAATTAGAGGATGGCAGCCAGCACTGACCTCACAAATCTTCTGTAAATTGCTTGTTTGGGACTCAGAAATTTTTTTCATTAACAGAAGTATTTTGGACCAGATATTTTGACTTGGAGGGAATCTCAGTGACCGTTTAATCTGACCCATTCATTTTATAGACAAGGAAACTGAGGCCCAAAGAAATGAGATGACCTGAAATTTCACATACTAGTGAGTGGAAGAGCCAGGAACCAAGCTCAGATCTTCAGACTTCAGATCATTGCTCTTTTCCCTGGCAGGTCTATATAAACCTAGTTACTGGAAATGAACAAGATTTCTGCTGGCACCTGTCTGAATTCTGGGTGCTGGGAATAAAGCACCACATATTACAGGAACAAGAAAGAGAATAAGAACTTCCTACCCCTTTCCTGGTTTAGGTCCAATCCAGAGCAAAATTTCAAAATAGGCAGATTTCGTCTTTGGAACTCACCAACTCCCTTTGAGCCCCTTCTTCCTACCTCCTGGCAAATCTCTCCCCTAGCCACCTACATGCCACCCAAAACTCCCTACTATAGCTCTTATACTTTGGGGGATGGGCAGATATATCCTCCTCTACTACTACTACTACTACTACTACTAGTACTACTACTACTACTAGTACTTACTACCACCAACACCACCACCACTACCACAACTACTACTACCGTTACTACCACCACCATCACCAATACCATCAGCACCACCACCACCCCTACTACTACTATTACTACTACTACTACCACCACCACAACCACTACTACTACTACTAATTAACATTTATATAGCACTTACTATGTACTAGGCACTGTGCTAAGCATTTTACAAATATTGCCTATTTGATCCTCATAACAATCCCGGGAGGTAGGTTCTATTATTATCCCCATTTTACAATTGAAGAAACTGAGGCCCACAGAGGTTAAGTGATTTGCCCAAGTCATTGCCCATGTGTCTGAGGCTGGATTTGAACTCAAGACTTCCTGACTCCAGGTCCAGCTCCTTATCCACTGTGCCACCTGAAAAAAATGTCTTTACAGGATCAGATCTCAGGAAGATGTTAGGAGTGAAGCCAATTTAATTGACTGCATCATGCTGAGATGCAACCGATACCCTCTTGATCTTCTTAGAGACATCTCTATGTTTCTAGAACATAGAGATGCCATTGTTTAAAAACAAAGATGTGTATTAATCCCAATATCTCCAATTGATAAAGTTAAGGCATTTTAATAAACTAAATTTAATAAATATTTATTAATAATTATTAATTAAACTGTTTAAATAAATAAAAATAAGGCATTTTAATAAACACAGTGGATCGAGAACCAACCTCAGAGCAGAAAGACTCAGTTCAAGTCAAGCTCACATGGATTCCAGCTGTGTTGTCTTGGGCAAGTTACTTAACCTCATAGTGATCTAGGCAACTCTCTGAGATAATGAGCTGCTAAGCAGTTGACTACCAGTGGAGGGAATTTCCTCACCAGGAATTCCCCACGTAGATGACATCCCAGATCTATTTCCAAAATCAAAAATAAAATGAAACAAAAAATTTCAGACAGTGGAGAGAAATCTATTTTGGACATAAATACTAATCTAGATTGAAAAAGAAATCCCAGGATCATACTCTTAAACTGTCCCTGATTTTCACACATTCATCCTTCCACTTAAGACATCCAATTTTCTAAAAGTTCTAATTTTTCCTCACAATGGCTTTCCTAGCAGCAGCTCCAGCAGTCAAAAGGGAACACAAGTGACTGTTTTTAGTCAGATATTCCTAAGTCGAAGAATGATTCTAAGTTCTTTGAGAACGGTTTTGTTCTGAGTATAGGAAAAACCAACTCCATGTAATTCAGCCAAACAACAGAGCTAAATGCCACTGGAGACTGCTATTCAAACATTTGGCATCTTGTTAGTTACTCTATTCTAGTACACAATTAGGGAGGAAAATCCAGAATCTAGGACATGCAGATTTGTGCAAATCTAAATACTCAAATGTCTCTCTAAATACTCAAATGTTAATCACTTTAAGTAAAGCTGAAATTAGACAAAGACCAATCATGAAACAATATTTGCTGAGCATGTGCTGAATCAGTGATTTAATAAGCATTTATTAAGTACTTACTGGTGCCAGGCACTGAGCTGAGTGCTGGGGACACAAAAAAGGCAATCAGTTAACCAACCAACAGGTATTTATTAAGCACTTATCATGTGCCACTGACTTGGGCACTGAAGATGAAAATACAAAGAATGAACCAAGCTTGTTGCTTTCAGGGATACTATGATCAGTTACGATGACGACTTGGTTTTGTTTCCTCTGTGATGTTATAAACTCTTTCAAGGCATCATCAGCAATTAGTATATAAAATAGTGTACAACCCATTTCTAAATTGCATGGAAAAGGATAGGAATTCAAAGAAGGGGGAAATAATGAAATCTGGAACAACTGGTGAAAATTTCATGGAGGACATAGGACCTAGCCTGGGTCTTGAAGGATAGAATAAGAGGGGTAAACATTCCAAGGTAGAGGACAATCAGTTAAGACTATCAGTATCTGGTCCTTTGGAGAGCTTGTGGAACTCTTCTCACTGACTAGATTGCATAGTGAATAGTGGTATTTTTGTCATTGAATCATTTTCAGTCAGGTCTGACTGTCTGTGACCCCATTTGGGGTTTTCTTGGCAGAGATACTGGAGTGGTTTGCCATTTCCTTCTCCAGATCATTTTACAGATGAGGAAACTAAGGCAAAAAGGGTTAAATGACTTATTCAGGGTCACACAGTTAAGTGTTGGAGTTGGGATTTAAGGAAGATGAGTCTTCCTGACTCCAGGCCCAGCACTCTATCCATTGAGCCACCTAGCTGCCCTTGTGGGAGAGATATCACTCTTTTAAATGTCAAAGTTACATTTTATCCTTAGGAGACAGACAAGATCATTCTGAGATTTCTTACAGTTCTATCATTTTTTGACGCTGGAGGCCAATTCCACCATCTAGGAAGATGGGTAAAACTGGTGTGTGAATTGTATACCCTCCACAAGCTATCACTAGCATTTGGAGCACTTCTGGAAGAAACAGAAGAGTGATTGACCTGGAATTGAATTCCAGTTCTGGTCACAAATTGTGGTGTGACCCGATGAAAATCACTTACCCTCTCTGGGCACTGTTTGTCTGACTTGTGAAATGAGAGGGTTGAGTTAGATCATCTTTAAGGTCCCTCCTAGCTCTTAATCGATGATCCCTTGTAGCATCATGGAAGTTAAGTGGCAGCTTGTCAAGTGCATTGTGGGTATCTGTCTTCCTGCCAACTGTTCTCTTCTTTTCTAATGCTCTAAGTACTCCACCCCCACCTAATTAGCTTCCCAAGCACTAACTGTGACAAATTTTACACAGGGATTATTCAAAATGAAAACATCCGATGGAGAACAATCAGCCACAGTTAGCATTAAGTCCTAGGTATGCTAGTGACTAAAAAGTACCATGTGAAGGCTACGATGTTTTAAAAGAAAAACTGAAGTTGGTTTAAACAGAACTTTGGAGTGAAATGACGAAGCATCCTGACCACAATCTGTGCCAGTTGGTATACAGTGTACTCTTCTTCTGATACAGACCAGATTATCAATGTTCTCTGCTGAGTCTGGGAAGCTGGATGTAGGCCAGGACTTTGTGGGGCTTTTCATCAGGTTTCATTGTACCCTCTGATCAGCCTTCTTTAACATTTTCATTAGAAAGATTTTCACAAGAGGGAATTTGGCTGGAAAGTGCCAGCTAACTCCTTTGTCATCTGTAGTTGTGTCTGAAATACCAAGTGAGTGTATTAACCATGGACTTGGGAGAGAATAGTTGGAAGGTGGGAACACCCCTGGATGTGTGTGTGTGTGTGTGTGTCTGTGTCTGTGTGTGTGAGAGAGAGAGAGAGAGAGAGAGAGAGACAGAGAGAGAGAGAGAGACAGAGAGACAGAGAGACAGAGAGAGAGAGAGAGAGAGACAGAGAGACAGACAGAGAGAGAGAGAATTAACCCAGGTATGGAGAGTAGGGAAAGTCACCCTTTTGCAAGAGATACTAAAAACTAGAAAAGATGGTATACTTTGAAGAGAAACTGAGAATACATGTTCTGTAAGTAGTGCTACTGTGTGTGATCAGAGAGCATTCAGTTTGCTCCCTATATGTGTTGATGTGTGAAGTTGTATGTCATTTATCAATAAAGATGAAGCCTCTGCCCTCAGGGAGCTTCTGCTCCACAGTTCTTAACCTTTTGTTTGTCATGGATCCCTTTGGCATCATGGACTCTTTCTCTGGAAAACGTTTTTAAATGCATAAAATAACATACAAAGGGAATCGAAATATAGTTATTGAATATTATTCAATTATACTGAAATATTAAAACATTGAAATACAGTCTAAAGATAAAAGGATTGGGATTATGCAAAATCTAGAGAGGAACCTAATAGTTACAGTAATTTCAAAGTACAGTGAGAATAAACAATATTTTAAGATATGTACAACAACTCTAATGTGACATAAAACTACCTATGATTTCCATTGGTGATGAAGTCACAGGTACTGCTAATGCAATTTTGGTTTGTTGCTTATATCCATAATTGAAGAAAATGCTAAATTTCAGCTCATGGAAATGAAGGTGTATTCTTTTCCCCATCTCAGTTCACAGATTTTCTGAAATCCTAATCCAGATTAAAGATTCCTATTCCAGTCAATAAACAAAGACGTGAATCTACAAAATGAGGCATATGATTTTTAAAAAATATTCAAAATCAGTAAGAATTTTTTTTAAAAGTGATAACTATTTTGGAAAATAAATTTCATGCTGCTTAGTCTTCAGAATAGACTTTAAGGTAGATTAATATTTTTTTGGCTCAGCAGGAGATAAAACAGAGATACAGAAAAATACTAAGGCTATGCTTTCCACAATTCATAACTTTTTGAAAAGTAGAAAACTCTTGACAACTCCAGTCTGTGGGTTCCCCACACTAAAAACAGTTTAACTTTCCATGTTCCCCTCTTCCCTCAGTGAATATATTGCAATATGTAGACATTTTGTGCCTTATGGCTCAACCTGAAGGAAAATAAACTTCATTTCTCCAAATCCTAAGTCCCAAGGTTGTTGCTTCCATTAAATCAGTATTGATTTCCAGATGAAATAGGGTAATACAACCATGCAAATTAACATTGGCCATATTGGATCAGACTACAAAAGTAATTAATTTTACCCTAAATGAATGCTGTGGACAAGCAAGCATTTGAAAACCATTGGAAACTACAACGCACAACATTGGAGTTTATTGTTTAGGTGGCTAATGTTCATGAATCCTGTGACTTTTATTCAAAGCAGACCAATAAAAGCAGAAGGATTTTTTT
>CM053626.1:286373542-286393049 GCA_028646595.1 Phalanger gymnotis | reverse complement strand
CCAGAGTGGGGATTGGGACTCATTGCTGTTGAGTCTTCATTTTCTGTTTCAATACTGAATAGTGAAATCTCTCTGCCTGTAAATCAGTTGACCGTTTTAAGGAGGAAGGAACCCAGCTAAGCTGAAGAGGGAGGGGACAATGGTAATTTGCCTTTGGCAGCAGGATTCATCCTGGATTGGTTCAAGCAGACCTTCAGTCTCCAGGGCTGTCAATCTGGTACCTTCCACCAACATTAGACTCGTTTGAAAAATAATTTAAAATATTACCAAAAAAAAACCCACCCAAAAAGCAAATCCAGGTAGATTTTTATTAAGTGTAAAAAAAACAAGGTGCTGTTTGTGTGCCAGATTGTTCTCCTCTCCTTTCCTCTTCTCTCCCTTCCCCTTCCCTCCCTTCTCCTTTCCTCCCTGCTCCCATTCTCCTCTCCCCTCTCCTCTCTTCTCCTTCCCTCTCCTCCTCTTCCCTCCTCCCCTCTCCATTTTGTTCACTCATGTCTTCATTTTCTTCCCCTCCTCTCTGCTCTTCTCTTCCCCTACATGTCTGGGTGACCAGAAGAGGACTACCTGAGAAACAGTAAGCAGTCTGAGCACCAGCTAAAATGTAGGCTTGGAGTACTGCAAATTGGAAAAGAAAAACCTGACCTGCACCATCAGGCCTTATCCTACTGTGCCCTCAGAGGGGCCAAGGTGTTATTGATGGACTGAGAAAAATAAAATGAAAGCTAAAGAAAAGAGGGCCAGAGAATTTCTTACCCACATAATTCTGTAGTTTTCAGCAAGGTCAAAAATCTGAGAGCTCAGGGACGCCTGACAGAGTAGGAGTGAGGAAAATTTGACTTGCCAAGGTTGACTGTTTCTGACTTTGCTTCAGACTCTAGCCTTAGGGGTGTTAGCCATGTGGTGAGAATGGAGGAGGAAGCAACCTGACTGCAGAACTCTTTAACAAGCCTTGGGACTTAAAAGAGGGCAAAGAAGTGGACAGTGCGAGCAGCCAGTTCAGCCACCACTGGAATCGAAAGTCTCAGTAGTCTTATGGTCATATCTTAATTTAGCATATGAAGCTTTTTCGCTTTACATATGTCCTTTTTTAAGGTATAGGTTGCTTTCCTTCCATTACCTAGCACACTCATGAACAACTTCGTTCTAGATGCATATGCTTTAAGACTAGATATGAATTTAAGGGGACCCAGCTAAGGAGGCACACCAGCAGGGAACATCCTATCACGTAATAGGTCACAAATGGTTTCTAGATCATTTGCTCTTATGGATTTTCCATATCACCATTTTTTCTGTCCCTTACTAGGATAGACAATCCACAATTGACTAGACTTCTTTGCTAAAGTTTCTCAGTTACATCTGTTTTTGTATAATTGTACTTGATTTTCATATTGTTCCATAGTTGTTGTTTTTAACCAAATGTGTAATTTCATTAGAGTATAGATCCATTAGTGAGATGTGCCAATGTAGTTCACCATCTTCTCTGCATCTCGTAGACTCAGACAGTGGCTTTAAGCACTGAACAAATGACTCAGCCAGGGTAGCACAACCATTCTGTGCCAGAGGCAAGACTTGAATCCAGGTCTTTGAACCTCTGAGGCCAGCTCTCTATGGCACATTGCCTTTCTTGCATAGGTTTCAAAATATTATTTTCAGAATGGTATGAAAGTAGCTTATTTTATTTTTTTTTTAGTTTTTATTCCTTTTGAACCAAATTTCACCACATTTCCATGTGCACAGCACAGAATAAGGTGAGGATTCAATATAAAACCATGAATTTCCACTTCAGACTGTTTGCTTTCTTTTGAAAAACTATGTAATAAATACTACATATTGATTCAAAGTTACCCTGCTTTTCTGCACTTCCTTCTAAGCTTTCTTTTGCTCTCTGCTGTGTACTTTTAATTTTTTTCTCCTTTTCCCACTCCATCCTAGGAAAGGCTATAATTAATCATGAATATATGTGTATATATGTAAAACTATATGGTACATAATTCTACTTATCATTTCTTTCTCTGGAAATGGACAGCACCTTCCTGCCTAAGTCCTTTGTGATTAGTTTGAGTATTTATGATACTCAGGATGCATTAGTCTTTCAAAATTGTTCTTAGGTCAATATTTCTACTACTATGTACAATGTTCTCTTGGTTTTTCACATTTCACTTTCATTATTTCATAAAAAATAGTTTAATTTAAAAAGGTTATCTTGACCATGGGGTCAACATATTGGGGTTTAGGGTGATGTAAATGAAATATTAACAAACTTGCTATCATATATGGGAATGTTTTTAAAGTAGTAGGGGAAAAGTGTTTGGCTATGCACATTATCAGTGTGTGGAAAAGCCAGTTTGAGAGCTGGTGAATTTATAAGATTCCGGGCTTATCTGCTATGCTCTCCAACTTCAGAACAGAAATCTTAACTAATGTCCAGAGACTCCTTTCAGAAGGCCTATAAATACTGTGGGCCCTGTCTGGATTGGGACACCTCCTGCTGTGTTTTCAGGCACATAGTTTTCATCAAAAGGAGCAGGAGATTTGCCCTGAAGGAATGAATATTACACACTTCAGCAAATACTAAGTCCTTTCTCCATCATATCACCACTCAGTTGGTGGATGAATTTTCTCTTGACATTTTGGCAAGCATCTGGAAGCCATTTGGTGTGGGGGTTCTTTAGGTAACTTTATAGAATCGCCCCTAAAATGAATGTATACCATTTGGAGATTTGTAGGGTCAGAGAGCAAAAGGACCATATCGTTCAAATAAGGGCAAACTGAAAAGCATTGTGGGAAGAGGGTAGACACATAGTGGTTATGTTGCTTATAAAGACATCAAGTATAATTTTTTTTGAGAAGCAGCATGAGAATCAATGCCTTAAGAATCAAGACAATTGATCTATCCTGACAATTGTAGTATAATCCCAAGAAGCCTGCATCAGCTTTCTATGATTATGTTCTTCTTTATCTGTTTCACTTACCTCCCAGGGATTGTGATATGGGTAAGACAATTAGATATTGGAAGGCAAGGCGTAAGATATGGTATATTATTCCGGTGACTATTCCAGGTCAGAAAGATAGGATTTACAGCTGGCGGGGACCTTAGAGGCCATCTCTCCCAATTTCCTCTCTTTACAGAAAAGGAAACTAAATTTCAGTGAGATGTAGTGACTTGTATCACACATGTAAGTAGTAGAGCTGGGAGATAAAACTTCTGACCCTAAATCCAGTATCCATCCATCCATCCATCCATCTGGTCCATCTGTCTATCCATCCATCCATCCATCCATCCATCTGGTCCATCTGTCCATCCATCCATCCATCCATCCATCCATCCATCCATCCATCCATCCATCCATCCATCTGTCCGTCCATCTGTCCATCCATCCATCCGTCCATCTATCCATCTATCTATCTATCTATCTATCTATCTATCTATCTATCTATCTATCTATCTATCTTTCTATCTATCTATTTATCTATCTATCCATTTATTTTCCATAGTGCTCTTTCCATTTTCTCAAGGTAGATTTTTTTTTCACTTAATATTACACATGCACGAGCACAATAAATATGGCCCCTTTTCCAAATGCAGTGATTTTCCTAAAATAAAAAAGCTTGTAATTTTGTTAGTGATTTTGGTCTCAAGTACATAGTTGATGGTCATGTTAAGTCAACAACAAAAAATGAGATCTTTGATCTTTTAGAGGGCAGCTAGAGTGCCAGGCCTGGAGGCAGGAAGACTCATCTTCTGAGTTGAAATCCAGTCCCAGATACTCTCTAGTTGTATGACTCTGGGAAAATCACTTGACCCCATTTGCCTCAGTTTCCTCATCTGTAAAAATTAGCTGGAGAAAGGAATGACAAACTACCCCACTATCTTTGTCAAGAGAAGTCCAAGTAGGGTTATGGAGAGTAGCAACTCAACAACAACAATAATAAATGATCTTTTATCTTTCTTTAAAAAAAGTATATACTTAAAAATGGTACTGGGGCTCATTATGCCTTATCCTCTCCCTGGCTTCAACATCTCACTCTTCGATTAACCCTTCATACTAATCATCTGAACACATAGGTTGGATCATTGCATTCTCCAGGTCAAAACCCTTCAATGCCTCTTCATTACCTAACAAATAAGGTTCAGATTGATTAGCTTGGCATTCAAGGCCCCTATCAGTCTGGCTACAATCTTCTTTTCCAGCCTTTTCTCAAGATATTTTATGTTATATATCCTTTCCTCCAACCAAAATGTTTTCCTGCTTTTGTTCAGTCTGTTCTCTATGACTAGTACATTCATTCCCTCATCCTGCCCCCATCATCCCCACCCTGAAGCACATTTCTACCATTTGGAATTATACCTATTTTTTAAAACCTAGCTCAAATGATATGTGCTTTGTTTGTTCCCACCAGGAAGAAGTGATCCCTCTTTGCTTTGAACTTTCAGAGCAGTTTGTACCTTTATGGATCTTATAATAATAGTTACTATTTACACAACACTTTAAGGTTTACAAAATACCAATATTTTCTCATTCAATCCTTACAACAACCTGGGAGTTAGATGCTATTATTATCCCCCATTTTATCAATGAGGAAACAAAGGCAGATGGTGGTTAAGTGAGTTGCTCAGGGTGACACAGACATTGTGTCTGAGTTCAAATTTGAACTCAGATCTTTCTAACTCTAGTTCCAGGGCTCTATGCACTCTGGCGACACCGAGCTGCTATTTACACTGCATTCAGACTCTCTTTTGCGCTAATTGTGTACATTTAATCTATTAGACCAAATTTCTTGATGGCAGGGACCACATTGTATCAATCTTAATAGTCCCCTGATCTTCTTGTGATCCGTGAATATGGAGGGAACTCAAATGTTCGTTGAATTAAATTGTTGTTAAATTATTAGTATACAATATTAAATGAGATATTTATAAGGCATTTAGCATGATGCCTGCCACATAGGTGCTATATAAATGCTAATTATTGTCATAATATTACTAGTACATAGTCATATATGTTTCTACACTTACATTCTACATTTTAGGATTATATTCATTACATTCAGGATTACATTACAAATTCTGCCCCTCCAGATGATTATGTAGGCTGGGTTCTTCATTAAAATTACCAGTAATTATTAATCACATAGGGAAATTTTATGAGCGATTCTTACGTTTGATGAGAATGCAACAAACGCTTTTGTGTTGGAGCTAGCAGTTACATCCTATGACGATGAACATGCAATAACTGTATGTATATGTGTATATTTACTTTTATACAAACATACATATATATACATACATGTGTATATATAGTTATATATACTTGTAAATATATACATTTTCTGCCCCTATATTTTTCAGCACACTGAGTGCCATCTTTCCTAGTCTTTTATATCTAGCTACCCCTAGACAACTAGACAAGGCTTTATATACCTTGTAGTTGTCTGCTTGGGCCATTTTCCATTTCCCCTACTCTTTCTCCCCATTCCCTTTCCACCACTTATTCTGGGCTGAGTAATCAATGTAATGCTACCATAATCTCTGGAAAGGAGATTTCCATTGACCCTACAGATCAACTCACCATCCCTGTGACTCCCTAGACTTAGATGCCTTTTCCTGGTCTCTTGTCCCCCATATGTGGTATTGCCCCTCATTTATTTAAAGGCAAAATCCCAAAGGGTAGAGACTATCTTACTTTCTGAATTTGTAGAATAAAAATAATTAGCTATTATTTGTATCTCTAGCACTCAGCACAATGTGTAACACAGAGTAAGTACCTAGTAAATACTTTTCACTCATTCACATATTTTATATTAAAATGCTTTGTGACACCCATTGGATTGAATTGTCCAAATTTATCTTCACAACATTGCATATATGAAACTAATAGAGAATTGGAAGTGAAAATATAATCTTGTAGGCATATGGGAATTTCGGCTTTTTGATTGTGCTTAGTCTGTCGTTCTATAGTTCCTCCTAATGTAAGCATTGCATTGGGGATTTTATGCAGGGAAGGATGTGTCTGAAGACAGTGATGAATTTGAGGATTGTTTGTGGAGTCACTATTTTTTGTGAAATCATACCAAGAAGCTAGAGATTGGATTACTTTCAGCATCGAGTTCCAAGGTCCTGATATTTAGTAGTATCAAATAAGTATTTGTGCATTGCTCAGGTTTCCACCCCCCTTTTTTCTTTTGGACACTGGGTTTAAATATGGAGGGAAGTGAGGTGTCCGTGGGGTGCTAGAGTTAGATTAAGTCATAACAGCTCAAGATGAATCATATAAAAAAATCAAAAACGAATTCTTTGGGATTGAATCATCACTGTAGATTTGGAGAGCAAACAGATCGCGTGTGTGTATGTGAAGGATATGAGTAAAAAAAGAAGAAAACTTTTTCAAATGTCTGTTGCATTCTGGCTAAGAAGAATTTGCTTCCCATTTCTAAATATGAATCAACCTTCTAATTACTGATAGCATATATACATATATGTGTGTGTGTATATATATATATATATATATAATTTTATTCTGAACTTAAGACATAAAACAACCGTTTCTATCACATAGTAGAATAGTAAAAAAAGTGATTGTACATGAAACTGCAAATCTATTATGTACAGCTTGCTATTCCTTTTAAATATATAATAAAGTTATCATGTACCTTCCCCCCTTTTTTATTCTCTCCCCAGAAATGGCTACCATTATACAAAAGTGTGTGTGTGTGTGTGTGTGTGTGTGTGTGTATGTAAAACCATTCTACATATACTTGTATTATCAGTTCTTTCTCTGGATGCAGATGGCATCTTCCTACATATGTCCTTTGTAGTTAATTTTTCATTGGTAGCATATAACACCACCTGTAAAACTCTAAACAACTTAAGCAAAGTCCCTTGCTCTTGCTGGCCATCTTGCATTGAGGGCCACTGGAGCACAAGGACATGGACAAGAGACTGCAGATGGCATATCTGTCGCCCGAGTCGCTGATTACTTCAATAACTCTTGCTTTGGGATTGCTTGGGCAATTGTTCACGAATTTGCCTTTTTAGCCACACACACATATTGATAGTATCTGTTATTAGTGATATTATTTTATAATTTAAAGACCAGTAAAATATATGAAGCAAGAACATCTTCACCCATAATTGATATGGACTTATAGGATATTCTGAATTAGTGGAAAAGAAATAATTAAAATGTATATTGAGTTTTAAAAACACTAATATTTTACTGAGGCAGATGGATTAAACAGTGGTCTAGTAGTTTTATGTGCCCAGTGGAAGACCCAAAGCTATGATTCTGAAAAAGGAAATGGAAGAAGTGAATATTTGTATAGATAGATTGAGAGTTTAGCAAGCATGAGAAACTGGAGATGAGCTAATTATGTGACTTGATGACCCTGCAGGGGTCACCGAAAAGAAATTTATTAAGCAGAAGTAAATCCTCCAGAAAGAGCTTGAATATCTGCTTAAGGGATTTCATCTAGTCAAAGAAATATTTGATTAAGATGTGATGAGTTGAGTCCTAGGTTAATCTCTACATTGTAGTTTAGGCAAATGTAGAGAAAGTTCCTTCTTTCCTTCTTTCTTCTTCTGTTTAGGGTAAAAGGGTGGGCAAGGGCACTTTTACTAAGGAAAGTTTGGTCAGGAGGTAGTGTGTGGTGCGGAAGTATTCCTTGCACTTTAGGTAATTTTAAAAAAATAACATACCAAACATTTATTTGGAACTTTAAAGTTTGCAAAATGTTTTATCTTTGATCCTTACAATAATTCAGTGAGGCACATTATTATCCCCATTATACAGATAAGAAAACTGAAGCTGAGAAAGGTTGAGTGATTTGCCAAAGGGGCGCATACCTAAAATGAGTCCGAGGTCAGATTCGAATTCAGTCTTCCTGACTCCAAGTTCTGTGTGCTATACACTGTTCTACCTAGCTATCCCAATAATTGTTGATATTCAACAATGTGTGATTGTACAATGCAAGTACGATTGTGGAAAGTCAATGGGTTGACCAGAGCTGGCTTGCTCAAATGAGAAAGTTGCATTAACAGAGCTTTACTGTCATGTGGATCTTTGTAGGATCACGAGGTCCTCCACAGAGGATTGGCTTTCTTGGCCTTAAAAGGCTATTTTGAGTCAGAATTGTTCCATGGAAAAATAGGAATAAGATTCTTAAGGGCTGGATAATCCTTGTGAAATGGGTCTGAGAAATCAAAGGGATGGTCTGATGCCCTGGTGGAATAATAGAATCCTAGACTTGTGGAACAAAGTTAGCTTAGACATCATTTAGTCAAACCACATTTCTCAGATGAGGGATCTGTCGCCAGAGAGGTGTAATGATTTGTCCAAAGCCACATCATGAGTTGGCATAACAAGGACTCTTCACTCCAAATCCAAGGCTTTTTCCCCTTCGTATTACAATGCTTTGGAACCAATTTGGAGAATTTTATTTGGAGAATCATGTGAAATCTTAGAGTTAGAAAGGACCCCTACTCTAACTCACATTAAGAGTGGGATCCTCTGGGCTTTAGTTATCCCCAGAAAGTGGATCTAAAGGATCAGGAATGGGGTTTCCACCTTTGTCCTATTTTGTTCTGTTTTTTAATTTGAAACTAAAGGGTCTACTGGGCAGCCAGTGAGGAAGGACTAAGTAGAGAAATGGAAAGACTGGAGTTAGGAATGTGAGTCAATGATCTGGGAGCAAAATCTGAAGTAATAGGCTAAAGGATCTTGAGATCAACTCCGTGAAGCTGGTTTAAATAATGAGACAGTAGAAGCACAGTTGATGCCCCAAACAATTTCCTTACATGAAATAAAAAGGTGATTCCATACTTTCATCTGCTTTGTATGTAGGAAGGCCAACGGCAAAGGGGAAGAACCACATTTCCAAAGGAGAAACCCCTGTCTTGTGCTTTTGGGTGATGGTGGCAGTATATTACTACTGTTTGGGGAATCCACTTACTCAATTTTATCACAACATATCTTATGCTTGTTTAGAGCATTACAATTCACAAGTACTTTTGGCATGATAGAGTAGAAAGGATACTGAATTTGGAGTTGCAAGGTCTGATTTCAAACCTCACATATTATATGTGTAACCTTGAGAGAATTACTTAATCCCTCTGGGTCTCAAATTTTTCATCTGTAAAATCAAGGAGCTGTAGCACATGGCTTCTAAGTTGTCTTCCATCTCTATGGTCCAAGATCTCATTTGATTCTTAAAACAGTTGGGTTAGTCAGATGGGGCAGATGTGATAAGAAAACAGAGTCTTGGAGAGGTTAATTACTAAAGATTATACAGTTAGTTCTACAGTTGACTAGTGGCATAATCAGGACTGGAATTTAGGGCACCTATTTAAATTAATACACTTTCCATATCTATCTATGTAACTATCTATGTACTTATCTATCTTCATATCTATCTATCTTTGCATACACAGACACCCCTAAACAATCCTATCTATCCATATATACATATGTATATATGTATGTATGTATATTCACCTAAACAATCCTAAACACATGTAATACTTACCCTGATTAACTTCTTGTTAATTCATTTCACTATTACAAAGATGTACACAGCTAGAAAGATCTTCCTGACCTAAATCCCTTTATGATAAGGTAAGAATATAGTTTTGTACTGATATAAGTACACATATAAGTATATATTTGTATATGTGTATATGTCTATTTACATGCATGTACATATACATGCACCCCCCCCTTTTTAAACTAGATGTACAATTTCAACAATTTGGACTGAATTCCCATTTTTGAAATGGCCAATCTTCAAAGAGACCCCAAGAAACATCAGGGAAAGGGCTGGTGAGTCAGTTTTGGGCACCTTTCCTAGAGTCACTGTTGAATTAGCCTTCCAGAACACTTTTATGGGATTCCCTTCCATTAGAATTGAACTGTTGAATCCATTTGGAGGAAAATCAAGTTCATTCCTCATTTATGGTCACTGAAGATTCCTTATGGGACAAAACTTTGGTCCATTATGAGGATTTTCCAGTTATAGAATCCTTTGCCTAATAATAGAAGCATAAATTTAGCTACCTAGGTTTGGAATGAGGAGGGGGAAGGGAAGGGAAAGAGACAGAGAGACATAGAGAGAAACAGAGAGGCAGAGACAGAGAGAGACCGAGACATAGAGAGAAACTGAGAGACAGAGAGACAAAGAGAGACAGAGAAACAGAAAGCTATGAAAAGAAATAAAGTAAGAGAAAGCTCCCCTCTTCCCTCTATACCACACTAACACATACCCTTTTCTGGAGATGGGATCCCTGAAACTTAATATAGTCAAAGGACTTCTACATTTGGCCTATAAAATTTGCCTGGAAAAAGACCTTAGGAACATTTCTTTACAACTTTCCTTACGTAGATATTTTGTTCAAATCCGACAGACCTTGTTTTTTTTTCTGATAGACTTTCTTAGTTTTAATCAACCCTAAAATTTATCAAACTAACCTTCAAGCTAGTGCCCTTAGATTTGACAAATCATTCTTTTCCCTCTGTCTCCTCTGGCCAAAGCCATTCTGGGGCAACTGTTCTTGCTGCCTATCTCATGGGATTGAAACTCCAGGAAGGCCAAATACCATAGACTTGTTATTATTAGTAATCACAAGGACCTACCTTGAAGGAATGGGGTGTGAAGAGATGAAAAAGCAATAATGAATGACTTTGAAAATATAAAACACTGCAGAGAAGGCTAGTTACTGTGGCTAAAAGTGGCAACAGCCCAACAATGTAATTAGGGAGCTGGGGGTCAGAGGGCAAATGCTAGAAGATGGGTGCACTTGAGGTCACTGTGTCCTAAAATTACTGTGATGCAATTTCCTGCCTATACCAGACTCTAGGGTCCTGCTTTCGGGAAACAGGATATTGACGATGGCAGCACTGCCTTGCCCTAAGAGGGAGACCAGGAAAGAACAACAGTTTGCTTACTCATTGGGCTAAGGTCCCCCTTTTCATTTTCCTTGTTGCTCTCACTAGTCTACATCATGAGGAATTTGGAAATGTTTATTTAAGGCGGAACCTGGTCAGCCTGCCTCTTAAATTGGTAACTGAGGCATAAGATAGCTTCCTGCTTAGGGGCTAATAGTGCACATACCTAGAGGGGGAAGGGGAGGACTGAGTAATAATAACTCACACTTACAAAGTTCTTGAGTGTTTACAAATCACTTTCCTCACAGCTACCTTGTGAGGTAGGTAATAGAAGTATTACTACCTCCCTTTAACTGATGAGGAACCTGGGACATGAAAGGTTGATTGTCTTGCCCAAGCTTACACAGCTAGCAATAGGAGTCTGAGGCCAGGCTTGAACCTAGCTCCCCTCCCCCACGCTGCTTTTCTCAAGGAAAGGGAGAAGAGGAGAAAAAGAAGAGGAGGAGGGGGAGAATGATAAGGAATGGGGGAAAGGAGAGGAGGAGAGAAAAAAAAGGAATAAGATAGGGAGAAAGATAGGAAGAGAGGGAGAGATCTTTAGTTATAAACCACTTTTTAGCCTTTTGGAAGAAAGGTATGGTGTTATCAAGATTCCTTAGAATGCCTTGTTTCTTTTAAAACTCTGATAAAGGGACACTTTCTAAATGAAATATACCTGTTTATTCCCTCCCCACCACCCAGGTGCTAGTGTTCACTCCCTTTCCCCCATTTACCTTGTATTTGTTTTTGTATATGCTTATTTTATCTAATAGAATATAAGCTTCTTGAGGGCATGGGCAATTTAATTGTTAACTTTTATCCTTGGTGCCTGGCATAGTTCCTAGGACATAGTAGCTACTTAGTAACTGCTTTCTGATTTATTAGTCAAGGTTTTGTTACTATGTAGTTTGGTTTCTTTGTGCTTTCAAGTAGAGGAATACATCTAAATTTCATTGCTATAAGGTTTTAGCTTCTGACTTGCGTTAGTGGTTTTGTCTTCCTCCCAAACCTCCCTCCTGCCCCTCCCCCAAAAGAGGCATTCGGGAAGATCTAGGTCAAGGTCAAGTTTAAAGATAAATATTTTCCCCCCTTTTTAACATGGATTTTTAAAATTGATGTACTTTGGGTTTAAATTGCCTGGATTTTCTCCCTCCTCCCTCCCTTCAGAGAGCCATTATTTATGAGAATTTAAAAAGAGAGAGAAAATTTCAGCAAAACTAATCAATACATTAAAAAAACTCACAACATGTGAAATGTTCCACAATACATTCTACGCAACAGATTCAACACATGAAAAAAATTGAAAACATATGAAGTGATTCACATCAATACCACTCCACACCATTGCAAAGAAACAGGGTTAGGTGTCGTGCCATATTTCTTCTTTGGGGCCAAGCATGTTCTCTAGAATTTCTCAGTGTTCAGAATCAATTGTTTTATGGTTGTGCTTTACATTTACATTGTTGTGGTCAATGTGTATATTGTTTTCCTGGATTTGCTTCTTTACTTCACATCAGTTACTGTAAGTCTATATTCTGCTTTTCTATATTCATCACACACACACATCACTTCTTACAACACAGTACTATTCCATTACATAAATGTACCACAATTTGTTTGACTTTTCCCCAACTGATGGGCATAGGCTTTGTTTCTAGCTCTTTGAAACCACAAAAAAGTGCTGCTTTAAATATTTTGATGTATCTGGAGCTTTTCTTTTTGTTAGTTGACTCCTTGGGAATTCCACTGCCTGGAAGTAGAATCTCTGGGTCAAAGGGTATGGAAGTTTCAACTACTTTATTTGCATAAATTCAAATTACTTTCCAGAATGGTTGTATTCCTTCAAAGCTGCTCACCAACGATGGATTATTATGACTGTCTTTCCCCAACCTCTCCAATACTGACTAAAAGGAAAATAGTAAATACTAAGAGTAGCTACAAGTAATGAAATTCAGAGTTGGGAGCGACCTTAGAGATCATATAATTTTTAACCTCCCACATAGTGTAGAAGTCCCTTCTGCAGGATAATCTATCCTCTCATTTAAATCCTCCAGTGCTGGGGAGCTCACTACCTGGAGAGGCAGCCAACTCCAGTACTATTTCGGACAGCCTGACAAGTTTTTTTCTCACAAGACTAACGAGCTGTGTACAAATTACCACTGCATATATCTGTGTTTTAGTAAGCATTATAGCAAATCCCTTTATATCATTAGCAAAGTATATAACTTCTTTTATAGAATCATACTATTTTAAAGTTGTCAAAGGATCCAACTCCTCACCTTATTCTCTTTGTTTGGTCCAAGCTAAATACTTCTCAATGTCCATTTTTTTGCTTTTTGATTCTCTCTTCATAGCTAGACACGACTTGATGCTCAGGTCTTAGCTCTACCACTCACCACCATATTTCACTTATGAAAGCCTGTGTTTAGGGACTCCTGCTATTTCACGATTACAGCAGACTGTAAATTAAACCTCATCGGCCACCCCCCACACTTCCTGTAATAACTAAGGCAAATGTGCCGAGCCACTTGAGTCAAAAGAGCAGCAGCTGTGTGTGAAGTAATGTTTTCTTGTAGATAAAAATACAACTACTGTAATATCTGAGGGACATTTTTCCAACAGTATTTGAATAGATAGTAATGAAATGGAGGTCCGGATATAATTTTTATCATTTATTAATAAAAAAGAATTTATACATGTATATAATAATTACATGGCTATGCAATAATATATTTACATATATGTAACTGCACACCATTCATAAAGCACCTTCCTCACAACATCCACATGAGTTATGTAAGCGTAGTATTACCCCCACCATTTTGCAGGTAAAGAAACTGAGTCTTAGAGAGGTTAAGTGACTTTCCCATGGTCACACAATTAGTACATGTCAGCCTTGAAATTCAGAACCTTGAGAGGCAGCATAGTTCATTGAGAAGGACCCTGGAGTAGAAGTCAAGAGACCTAATCTACCATTTAATATGGCAGATTAAATATTAAATAATAATTTAAATTAGGCAAGGCACTTAAGCAGGTATTTTCGACAGGGAATATGAACCAGTTAAATATTTTGACTATCTGGGACAGGATTGGAGCTCCCTATCTATATCCTTTTCCTCTTCATCTTATCTAAAGTAATTTTTTGAACTCTGGCCTACTGACTTTGGAGAAAGGAACAAGTGACAGAGCATGATAAATCAGGCCCTCAACAATATATCAGTCCTCCTTCTCTTGCTATGGCTTCACTCAAAATGTCCTTAAACACAGAAAACTTTGGGAAACCTCCACATTTATACAAGCTCTCCAGACATTCTGGGATCACAGGTCTTTCTTCTGAGTTCTTTACATGCCTTTATTTTGCACAGCTAGAAGCTCTTCTCCTGCCCTGGTGATGGATCTTGTATAAACCAAAGCTTTTCACCGAGAAACTACATAAGACCCTTGGATCAGGAACTGGAATGGTTAGATTGGAGTAGTTCATTTTATACTTTCCTCTTCCTACTACCCAAAGCCAGAAATAGATAAGTAGATAGGCAGACAGATAAACAGATAGATAGATGGATGGATGGATGGAGGGATGGAGGGATGGATGAATGAATGAAAAGATGGACAGGTAGATAGGTAGATAGATAGGCAGACTGATGGATGAATGGATGATAGATGGAGAGATGGATGAACAGATGGACCGATAGAGAGACAGACAGATAGATAGATGGATAGATAGATAGATAGATAGATAGATAGATAGATAGATAGGTAGACAGAACTTTTATTAAGCATTTATGTGCCAAGTACTGTGCTAAGCACTGGGGACACAAATATGGTAAGTAAGATAAGCTTTGCCCTCAAGGACCTTACATTATAATGGTGGATACATAAAGGGGCGTTGGTAAGCTGATGTGGGATGGCTGTTCCTGTCTGTGGGGTGGCATAACTGGAAGCAGGTGAAGTAACAAGGAAATCTGGGTCCTGGCAAAATAAGGCAAAAGGGACCCAGAGGTGGGGATATCCCTTGCATTTTTATTGTGCTTTTATTCTTTTTAAAGCATGGTACAGTGGAAAGGCTGCTGGGCTTGGAGTGACATTGGAGCAATTTCTTCACCTCTCTAGGTCTGCTTTTATTTAATCTTTAAAATGAGAGGACTTTGAAAGTCCCTAAAATGTTGGGAATCTTCATTTTTTCGTGAAGTATGACTATAAAATTATGAGGTTGATTCCATCTGCCACCCATGAATATCAGCTCATTAATTTAATCACACTTTACCTTTCTATAGACATGGAAGATTCTGATTTTTTTCCTCTTATTTTTTTCACCTTAAGTATCTGTGCTTGGTCAATGTCCCATTTCTGAAATCTTGGTGGTTTATCTATGACTTCCCTCCTACCTCTCATATCAAATTGCCACAAATTTGTGTTAGCACCATATTTGCAACATCTTTCACTTCTGTCTGCCTTTTTCTAATGCCACTACCATGACTCTGGTATAGGTCCTCACAGTCAGACACCTGGACTATTGCAATACTATCTTAGAGCAGGGGTGGGGAACCTGTGGCCTCGAGGCCACATGCGACCTCAAGTCACAAGGTCCTCAAGTGCAGCCCTTTGGATTCAGTCAAAGGACTGCATATGAGGACCTAGAGGGCCACATGTGGCCTTCAGGCTGCAGGTTCCTCGCCCCTGTCTTAGAGAATTTTCTTTCCTCTGCTCCTGACTCTTCCCATTCTCTTGCAGTCAATCTATCTTCGATACAGCTACTAAACTAATTTTGATGCATCAAGCTCACCATGTTGCTCCTCTGCTCAGATATCTTTAGTGGATTCAAGAGAAGTGGCATGGCATGATGGGTGGAGTCTAAACACTTGGGATTGAGTCCTACTTCTGACACAGACTGACCATGTGACCATGTGTCCTTAGGCAATCCACTAAGACTGTGAGGTGAGAGAAGGTACTGATCTGCATTGCTGGAGGGTTTCCTTATCTGGAATTCCCCCTTACACTTTTAACAATTATTGAGCACTCCCCCTGCCCAGTTTTTGTTTATGTGGGTTATAGCTATCAACATATTAGAAATGAAAACATCTTAATATTATTATAAAATAGTTTTGACCCTGAAAGGGCCTCAGTGATGCTATGCTTTGAGAACCTTTGTCTTATGTTGATGAAATCTCAAGTTTCGTCCTCCACACAGTTCCTTTTTCTTGTTGTTGTTGCCTTATCCTTCTACTTGACTGTAAGCTCCTTGACAGCAGGGACTTTGTCTTATCTATAATTTGTATCTCTTCTCCTTCCCCACCCCTTCCCCCCACCAAAGAGCACAAGACAGTTGCTTTATAAATGCTCACTAAAGGAATGAATGACTCTATAGCATGCTTCCCACCCCCTTGTATTCCATCTTGTTTACTCTATCTTCTGCTTTTCTATTTTCATTTTATTTCTCACTCTATTTCTTTTTGACATTCAGTTTTCCCTTTGGCCTTTTCCATAGCAGTGGCACAGATGGCCAGAGTAGCTTACATCTTTTCTGTGGCCACTCCCTCAAACCATCCCCAGCCTCCCCCTCCCCCAACCAGATCCAATCTAAATGGATAAATTGGATTGGGCATGCTCAGTGCAGAAAAAAAACATGGCTGCAAATATCTCTTGGTCCAGGTCTTAGCATTAAAACAAAGTGGACAAATATCCACTCGATATTCCTTGCCCTTAACTTGAATGTTAAGTCAAAAACCCAAAGAAGAAAGATGAGAGAAAGGTGGGTCTCACTGCACTGGTCGCTCCAAATATAAGGTAGAATAGAAGGCCTGGGCGTGAGTTACACATGAAAGGTCTCAGGCTATATGGCAGAAGGAAAAACCATGCATAGGGCTCCATGGCTATTTAAAGAGAGACCCAGCTTTTCATTCAGTGGGAGTTATTCCTACTTCACAGGAAATAGCAGTTGACAGACTTCATTGTGGATATTGGGTATGGGTTTGTTATATCTTTTTTTTTTTTTAAAGGAAAATAAACATCAGGAATTCCTAGCTATACCAGAACATTCTTTTATGCTAAACTTTAAGGCATTTGTAATTCTGATGCTAACTTCACTGATTTTCATTTGTTTGTACAAGCTGACATTTATGGAAATAAGGGCATTATTATTTGTCCATATCTTGGTTTGCATATATTAAAGGGAGAATAAGTAACATGGATAACTGAAATCTAAAATGATGCAAAAATCTTACTTTGTATGACACTCCTCCCCACCCCACCCCACCTCTAATTTGGTTGAATCTTTATACGTTTTTCCTACCAAGAAGTTGTCTGCATTGACATTTGGCATCCAGAGATCATCATAACAATGATATACATACAGTTCCTATTGTAACCAGGATGCCACACATACATTGCGATTCTCACAATGACCCCATGAGGTAGGTAGTACGCTTGTTATCGTGTCTGTGTTATAGAAGGCAAATGGAGGTTTACCAGGGTTCAGTGAATCGTCCATGGCTGTACATTTAGTAAATGTTAGGATTGGCACTTGAAACCTGTTCCAGTCTAGTCTTTTCTATTATTCCAAGTTATGTGAGTAGGTGTGAAGCCAAAGAGAGTTGTGTATATGTACAGGGTGTTCCTAAAGCCTGGACACATAGGCAAAAATGTATATTTTCAAGAGATGAAATGATTGAAATTTTCAACATTTTATTTAATTGGGATATTAACAAATAACATCTTCAATATGATTTCCATCATTTGTGATGCAAAGGTTGATGCGCTTTGCAAGATTCACGTGAACTCGATGCAATAACTCAATAACCACATTGCTATCAATTTTAGCACATTCCTTCTTGGGATATGAATATGGAATCATATGATGTTATTTGAAGTTGAAGATGTTATTTGTTAATATTCCAATTAAATAAAATGTTGTTGAAAATTTCAATAATTTCATTTCTTGAAAATATGCATTTTTGCCTATGTGTCCAGGCTTTAGGAACACCCTGTATGTGTATGTGTATGTGTATATGTACACATGTGCGTACATATGGGAATATATATATATATATATTTGTGTGTATGTATCTATATACATAAATATATATTAGGAACATGCAAGCTAATGAATGGAGACAATAGGCAAACAAGATATATACAGATTAAATTGAATACAATTGCAGAAAAAAAGACAATATCATTAAGAGAGACCAGGAAAATGGGGTAGTAGAGGTAAGGAGGGAGAAAATTACAGGAACAGGGGATTTTTCAACCTATACAAAGAATGCTCTGAACCAGGATGCTTTTCAAGTTAATAGTGCCTTTAGAACTTTTTTTTTTAAACTTTAGCTCTCTAAGTTTCCTCAGAGTTCTAGATCTGTGGTTTTACTTCCCCAATGTGCCTATAAACACAGCAATCACAGTCTATAGTTCATAGAACCAGATTTAGAGCAGGCAGAGTCCTTAAAGGGCATTGAAACCAAACTCCTCATTTGAAGAAGACAAAATGATACACAGAGTGCTTATAGGGGTCTTGCCTAGGGTCAAACAGATTGTAAAAGTCTGAGTTAAGATTTGAATCCTGATCCTCCTAAGATCTCTAGGTCCACTACTCTGTCCATTACTCTACATTACCTTTAGTAATGTAGCTTTAGCATGGACACACAACTCCTGAAGTCTCAGTATGACTTATGTCTAATTGCTACTTGTTCTATATCATGTACCAGTTGCCATGAAATAGCAAGGTAATGTCCTGTCTTGAGGTGGGGTGCCAGACGAGACGTGGTAAAACTTTTAAAAATCCTTTTTACGGAAGGATACTTCAGCCACCAAAAGTTACAAATTGTTTTCTGATAGGACAAAAAGGCAAGCAAAACACTTTGCAATTTGCTGGGGATGATGAGGGTGGGGTGTGCGTCTTTATTTACATGAAAATATTTTTAAGAGCTGGAGGGGAACCATTTTGAGAATTTATAAAATTTTAACCATCCCACTACAGCAGATTAAACTAAGGGACTTTGTCAAATAAAATGAGTCCTCCTAGATGTGTTCTGAGCCCCTTTCTCTGAATATAAGTATGGGCTCTGTCGGAGGAAGGAAACAGTAAAGTTCTCACACACAGAGGGAGAACATTTACCACTCAGTAAACAGGTCTGGGGCTTGCATCATGAAAGCCCTAATTTAGCTCAGTGAGTTCATGTTGAACATCAATAAAATGTGATTATTTTCAGACTGAGGATCTGCTTGGCACACTCTTCCAACTTAATAGAGCTAAATAAGGTTATTCTCGGAAAAGATTATCCTTGACTGGTAACTCTTCATGGACTCCACTGGGCCATTATGGAGAGCACAAAAGTATGTGCTGACTTCTCCAATCTTGATAATATGTACTGTAGATAGGACCTTAATGGGTAAGAATATTCTCTTATACACCTATCTCCACTGATCTATGCATATTCAGATGATGTCTGGAGCTGTGATTTCATAAGAATCAGGAAATACTGTTGTGTAGATCAAGAACTTGTCTGTAGTTAAGATGAATCAGGGCATTAAGTGACTTGCCCATGGTCTTCCAGCTAGAATGTTATCAGACGGGGGGGGGGGGGGGGGGGGGGGGG
>CM053626.1:286298089-286373042 GCA_028646595.1 Phalanger gymnotis | reverse complement strand
AAGTTAGAGAAGTAGAGGAAAAATTGGGAAGAGAAATGAGAAGGATGAGAGAAAACCATGAAAAACAAGTCAATGACTTGCTAAAAGAGACTCAAAAAAATACTGAAAAGTATACCGAAGAAAACAACACCTTAAAAAATAGAATGTTATCAGACAAAACGATTGGAACTCAAGTCTTCTTGACTCTGAAGCCAGCCCTCTATCCACTGCTGCTCATACACATATAGGAAACTTTAAAAGTCATAAAGTTAAAGGAATAAAAATATTTCATCTTGTAGTCATACACCATCTAAGACACTAGTCATGCCATAATGCCATGTTATTTTCATAATGTGATTTGTTGTAACAAGGAATGACTAAAATAGTACCAGTGGCTTAATTTATGCTGCTCTTTCTAGTGTTGAAGTGTTTTCATGTGTGTTACATTTGATCCTCACAATAGCCCTTTGAGGTAGGTCAAACAAGTATCACTATTTCTATCTTACAGATGGTGGAGGAAAATGAAGTTGACAGAAGGTAAAGAAATTGTTTGAGGTTACATGGGAGTGTAATTGACAAAGCTGGAACCAGAGTCCATGTATTTTCAATCATTCAATTTCAATCACACTGAACTAGAGTGATAAGAATAAATATATAGTAAATAATATAAAATAGTAACGATAAGTCATATTTTATAGCCTTCTATGGTTTGTAAAACATTTCACTCACGAACCTGTGAGACAGGCAGAGTAAATATCATCCTCAAATCACAAATCAGGAAATGCAGTCTCTGAGAAGTTGTGACTTGCTTGTAGTCACAGAGTCAGTAAATATCTGAGTAAAGATTTGAACATACATCTCCCAACCCCAAGTCTAGCACCCAATCTACAAACATCTTGAGAGAACCAATGCAATGCACTTATGTCACTTGAGAATGGCCCTGTACTTGAAAAATTTTAAGAGAAGATTAAAAAGAATGGAACGTATCGGCTTTGAAGATGAGATCATTTAAAGCTGGAAGCTCTCCGTTCTGGGTTCTTAACTTTTTAAATGTCAGACATTTTTGGCGTCCATGTCTTGTGCAATGTATAGACCCCTTCTCAGATCAAACTTTTAAAAATAGTTGAAGGAAATGCTACATTTCAGTTAGAAGTTAGAGAAAATAACAATGGAATCTCCACTCCCTTCCAACTTCAAGCCTTTCTGAAATCTCTCCATGGACCATAGACTTGGAAGGTTTCTGGGTCCCAGGTTAAGAACCCTTGCCCTAAAAGCAGAGCTAGAGGGGAATGGCCATTGTGCATTTGGAATTAGAGGACCTGTGTTTGATACCTACATTAGCTATTTTCTGCTTGTGGGCCTCCGTTTCCTAATCTTTAAAATGGGGCAGTTGGACTTGATGTCTCCCAAAGTCTCTTCCAGCTCTATGTCTATACTCATTAGATTTATATAACCTGGATGAGCCTTCAGTGAATTGCTGAATATTAACGCTTTGCAGGCAGGAATGTTTCATTTTATCCTCCTATCTCCAGCACTTAGTGTAGTCTTGCACACAGTAGGTGCTTAATAAATGCATGTCGGATTGGATTGGATGAAATGGCTTGAATCTTCATCTTGTTCTTTCAAGTTTCTCTTATAGGGAGAACAAAGATATTTCACTTATTAAAATCTACCCCCTCCCCCGACACAAGCATCTTCAGATCATCCAGCTTAAACCAAATGATGTCCACTGGGGCAGGGGAGAAAGAGCAAGCATGGCCTTGTCTATTTAACTTTTAAAAGTCAAGCCCATATTTTCAAGTTTATCACCAGTGGGTGTTTATAGCATCGCTGGAGCCAATGGGAGCCATTCGCTTACCTGTCAGTGATTTGTTTTGACTGATTATTCTTGAATAATGGCCATTTCACAAGGACCTGAGGCCCATGCTGAAAGCTTGGGAATTCACCAGCCTCTGCCAGAAGAGATGGAAAGGTGGGGGGAGGGAGCCAAAGGGACTACAGTGCAGGGTAAAGAAAAGGGTACGAGTGTGAGGAAGGGTCGAGGTGTCTCTTGAGAAGGGTCCTGGGCTTTGAATTTCATAATCCTGCCTTCAGCAAGTCCTGCTGGCTGCCAAGAGGCAGTGTTACCCTTCTGTCGTGTTGATAGCCCCCTAATCCAGTGTCAGTATAATTGAGGGTGAAGCCTGTGCTTTTGCAGCTAATGATAAATAGGGCTTTTAAAGGTTGTAATTTCTTGTTTAACTGATGCCAGTTGCAAATACTTTGTGCTGAGCATTAATCCCCCATCCCCTGCTGCCAAATAAAATACAGTGGAAGTCTGGGGCCCATTTTTCAGCTTATTGTTAGTCACAGCTTGCCTGACAGAGTGCATTTTGTGCAGGAGATAAATGCTTAAGCAGTTGGCTGCCAATCTCCACACAGGAAGGGCTTCCCCTCCTCCCTCCCTTCATACTCTGTTCTATGTGTTAAACTCATTTATGTTTCTTCAGCAAAGATCTAATAAACTGTATTAACAAAAATTACACACATACCCAACACCAATTACAGGCTAGTAATTACTGATTCTTGGAGTTAAAGGGATTTTCTTCAAGTTCTCAGATACAAATCCCAGGCTACCCTTTCAATGCACTCCAGGACCCTGGTTTTTAGGTGGCTCCTCTGGAGAAGCAGAAAGAAATTGTTCTTCCTGTTAACTTAGGTAAAACCAAGACCTTGGGGGCCAAGTTAGGGGCAATGACTTAGAAGATGGTATGTCTGATTCATGATTCTGGGAGGGGAAGTCATAAAAGGGCCAGGAGAATGGCAGAGACTTAAGGTGGATGGGCAATTGTTGCTATGGAAGCAAGTGGAAATCACTTCCTCCACCCCCAGAACTGATCTGGGATTGTTGTTCAGTCATTCGGTTGTGTCTGACTCTTTGTGATCCCATGGATCATACTGCCCTTGGATTGTTTTTGGCAAAGATACTGGAGTAGTTTGCCATTTCCTTCTGCAATGGATTAACAGAGGTTAAATGACTTGCCCAGGGTCACACAGTATCTGAAGTCTGATTTGAACTTAGGTCTTCCTGACTCCAGGCCTGGTGCTCTATCCACTGAGACACCTAGCTACCTCCTGGGGTTACTACACAATTTACCCAACCCCAACACACCCATTCTCTCTCCATCCTCATAGCAATATTCCTTGCTTGATATAATGGGGTTCTACTTTCCATTTATTTTGTCTATATTTTGCATTACTTATCTGTGTGTAGGGTTTTTTCCCTCTAGTAAAGTGTAAGCTCCTTGAAAGTAGGGGCTGTTTTCATTTTTTTTTCCTTTTGCACCCCTCTCACTTAACCTAGTACCTGGCATGTACTAGGTGTTTAAAAGGTTTTTTATTTGGTTTTTTTTGTTGCTGAATTGAATTTATAACCTACTAGAAAGTTAAATGTCAATCTAATCATATTTTAAGTTTCCTAGTTAAGCTTAAAACAATCATTTGATTAAACTTTTGTGAAACAAAGAATATATTTTTAAAAAGAACATTCTCCTCCTACTTTTGTATTTCCAAAGCTGGGTATAAACAAATTTGCTTAAAATGAAGGGCACCTACAGGTCACTTCTGAAACAAGTAAGACATTTTCAGCTCAAGTGTTCACTAAGGACTTTTAGTGTGACCACTTCTCAGGGATAGTGTAGACAGGCTTCGTTTTCAGGTACCTTGGTTTAGGTGGCTTCTGAAGTCCCATCCAAATCTGAGAATGTGTGATCTTGTGAGTAGTGGAACATACTTGGGATGATTTGGCAAAACCATTTCCCAAAGCCTATTCATTGAGCTTGAGTCATGAATTACTCATGGTTGGTGTTCTATTTCACCTTTTGCTGCTTCAGTAACTTGGGTTCATGCATAGAAGAGCTTTTTGTAACCACTAGAGAGGGATTTATAATGCTAACCGCTGCCCCAAGGAAAAGTGGAAAGTTATTATAGCCTTTATAGACTATGAGGTTCCTTATCCCAACTCTCACTCCAAGTGATGAGTCACATCCCCAGAGTGTGAGGTTGGCTGGCTATATCTTCCCTCTTAGTGTTCTAGGGGTACTCCTGAGGGGTTGGGTGCATCTTTCTAATGCTATTAACTCAAGTCCCCATTGTGGTGTGTTCTTCCCTATCAATGGTTAGTTATCTCTTCAATATCCTCTAACCAGTGGCAGTTAATATATCTTTAATATCATCAATACCATTGATTAGCTCTCTACTGAAGTAGTCTCATTCCACTCTTGGATGATTCTAACCATTTAAATGTAGGTTTCTGGATTATGGACAAAGCCCTCTTTTTTCTTAGTCCTTAGAAGAAGCAATATTGAATAATGTGAGGTGCACTTGACTAGGAATCAGGAGACATTAGTCCAGTACTCATTTTGCCAGATGTGCAACATTAGGCAATCAATTTAATCTCCCTGGACATCACTTTCTTCATCTGCAAAAATGAGACAATGGGACGAGATGTTTTTCGAAGCCCCTTTTGCTCTAACATCCAGCGATATCATGAATCCAATTCTTAGCTCCCTTCTCAGGACAAAAAAGGACTTGCTTCTCTCAAGGATCTCTTAGTTATCAATGTCCTTCCTCTCTGTAGAGTCTGTATTGTGAAGCTGTGCATAGTTCTATGTACAGGAAGAGGAGATCTGTTTTGTTTTGCTTTTATGACAAGTGGGCTAAGTAAGAAAGTGTCTAGTCTGTTGTTCTTAGTTAAGTGGCACCCTGGAATAAGCCCTAGGTCTGGACTCAGGAAGTTCTGGATTCAAATCTAGTCTCAAACACTTTGTTCATTCACAATAATCTTAGAAGAGTTTAGAGAGTCTAATTCTCTTCCTTTTTGGGCAAGAAAATGAACTGAATGTACATAAAATGCCTAGTTCAGAAATACTTTAAAATTAATTTGTCTCAGAGGACAAAGAATGTCTCTGATCACTTTGATAAATCCTTCTTTCTCTGTTCTTTTCATCCACAGAATATAATTTTATTCAAATGAAACTTACAATATTAATAAATATTTCATCTCTTGTACTAACTTGTATTTTGGAAACATTTTTCTTGAGTATGAAATGTTTGGACACAAAATATTTGATGCCTCAGAGGTGGCCATGATCAATTTATATTCTCTTCCCAGGCCTTAAGTTTCCTTAATTATAGAATGAAGGGATTGATTGGACTTTGGCTTCTTCCAGATCCAAATCCTATTATTTCTAAGGTATCATCTAGCTCTGGAATTACGTGGCCACATGATTTTTTGCTCCAGGTCATATACTCAGTGACTGAGCCAGGGGTAGAAGTCAGATATTCTGCCTTTGAAATGAAAGGTAATGTATCGAAAAGACTGTTGAACTCAGAGTCAGCAGAGACCTAGGTTGGAATCCCTCTTGTAACATTAGTTGTACTTTTATTTCCTCTTTTGTAAAAGAAGGGTACCTATAATACCTCATGGAGTTATTGTGAAGATCGAAAATGTATATATAATATATGTGTATATATGTATGTGTACATATGCATATATATACACATATATTATATATGTATATTTTATATATTCTACATAAACATATTTAGTTATATTTTTATATGTTTATATTATACATATTATATTTATATATAAATTTTTGTGTATACATATATATGTATGTATATATATATATATATATACCCATATAGTGCTTTGAAACTTTAAAGAGCTATATAAATGTTTATCATCATTATTCCAGAATCACAGGATCTCAGTGTTAGAAGGAACCTCCAAAGTTATCTAATTCAAACCACATTTGAACAAACAGCCCCTCTCCAACATATCTCATGAGTGGTCACTGAGTTTTTGCTTGAAGATCTTCCTTGAGGAGGAACTCATTACCTACTTAAGCAGCCCATTCTACCTTTGAATAGCTCAAATTAGTGGGAACTTTTCCCTTGTTGTTCAGTCATTTCAGTCATGACCGATTTGTTGTGGCCCCATTTGGGGTTTTCTTGGCAAAGATAATGGAGTGGTTTGCTATTTCCTTCTCCAGGTCATTTTACAGATGAGCAAACTGAGGCAAACAGGGTTAAATGACTTGCTAAAGGTCACCCAGCTAGTAAGTGTCTGAGTCCAGATTTGAACCCAGGAAGATGAGTCTGTCTGACTCCAGGCCCAGCAACTAGCTACCTTAAATTGGCTTCTTTGCAACCTATTATTCCTAGTTCTGTTCTCATGGGGAGAATACCAGTGTGACAGATCTTCAAACACTTAGAAAGCAGCCATTGCCTTTCATTCTGTAGGCTAAACACCCTCCAATTGCTTTAACAGATCCATGTCTTGAGACTCTACCATTGAAATTGCCCTCCTCCCAGTATTCTCCGACTACTCAATGTCTTGTCTAAAGTATTAATCTCAGAACCAACCATTGTGTGGTCAAATGTGGTCTAAGGCAGAGTAGAATGAAACAAACCATCACCTCTCTCTGAGCACTATACATCTCTTCTCACCATCTAGAATCACATCAGTTTTTTTTTTTCCTTTTGGTTGCCACATCCTACTGTTGACTCATAACTCTTTTTGCAGTCCGTTAAAATACCCATACATTTTTCAGATAAAGTGCTGTCTAACTACACCCCCCAACATTGTACTTAGGAGGTTGATGTTTTAAAACCTAAGTGAAAGATTTCACATTTACCTGTATTTTCAACATTTTGTCCTGTCAAGCCCTTTTTGTGTCATGCCTCTGTCCTCTGCTGTGTTAGCCTTTCCTCCCAGTTTGTGTTAGTCACTGATTTAAAAAAAAGTCAGGCACAGATTCCTGGGGCATTCCACTGGAGACCTCCTTCCAAGCTGATATCAATCCATTAATCCATTAAAACTCTTCAGATTTGTCCATCCAACTAATTTCTAATCCATCTGACTATATGATTTTCTAGATCACATATCCATTTGTAGTTAGGCAGTCAACTGGCACTTATTAGGTACCTATTATGTGCTAGATAGACTGTGCTAAGTGCTGGGGACACAAAGAAAGGGGGAGAAACTAATCCTTGTTCTCAAGAAGCTCACGGTGTAATGGGAGAGACAACAAACAACTATGTAAACACAAAATATATACAGGATAACTTGGGGGGTAGTCTTAAAGGGAAGGCACGGCTTCCGAAAGATGATGGGATTTTAGCTGGATCGTGAGGGAAGCCAGGAGGTAGAGAAGAGGGGGGAGGCCTCTCCAGGAAAGAGGAACATTCTGGGAAAAATTCCTGGAATTGGGAGATGGAGTTTCTTTTGAAAGGAAGAGCAAGAGGTCCGTTTCACTGGATCACAGAGAAAGTAGAGGTGTAAGGTGTAAAGAGAGGGAAAGGTAGCAAGGGTTAGATTACAAAGGGCTTTAAAAGCCAGAGGATTTTACATTTGATCTTGGAGGTGATAGGAAGCCCCTAGAGTTTATTGAATTTGGAGGGGTGTGACTTGAGTAGACTTGTGCTTTAAAAAATAAAACTTTAGACAGCTGTGTGGAGGGTGGATTATAGTGGGGAGAGACATGATGGAGGGATGCGTTCCCAACCAAAAGACTTACTTTAGTCCAGATGTGGGCTGATGGGAACCTGCTCCAGGGAGGTGGCAGTAACATAGGAGAGAAAGGGGATTTTCTACAGTTTTAATAAACTATATCTAAAGCATGTCCCTGGCCCTGTTGAAAAAAGGAAATGAGATTAGTCTGCCATGATCTTTGGATGATGCCATTCTGACTTTTTGATCGTTTTTCCTTCTGGATATTCACTAGGCAGTTAGGAGACACAATGGTAGAGCATTGGGCCTGGAGTCAGGAAAACCTGGGTTCAATTCAGGCTTCAGAAACTTAATAGTGGTGTGGCCCTGGGAAAGTCTGCCTCAGTTTCCTCAATTATAAAAGGGGGATCATAATAGCACTCACCTGCAAAGTTGTTTTTTCAAAAGTTTATTCAAATAAGAAAATATTTATAAACACTTATCACACATAGTAGATGCTCAATAAATGCATCCCTTCCCCCTTCCTTCCATCATTAACTACTACTCAAATAACATGTTCCAGAATTTTGCATGTAATTAAAGTCAAACTCAAAGCATTAGAGTTTACAGACTCCATTCTCTCCCCTTTCTTGAAAGCTGGAACATGTCTTGATTTTCAAGAAAGGGAAGGGAATAGAGTATGCAGACTATGGCCCAGTTCATTTGACTAATCAGTATTCTAATCTAGTACTCTTTCCACAACACTGCACTGCCCTACTCTGGTTAGGGAGACAAGACTCGCCAACATGAAAGAAGCAGAAAATATTACGGGATGTTAGATACTGAAGCACTAAATTTTGTGCGGCCAAAGTGCTATTGGATATTGGAAAAGAGAGAGATCAGTGTGGGCTAAAGTATTAATAAATGTTTGATGAATGGAAATGCTTTGGTTTCAGAGAGTCCACTAAATGGTCAGGGTTTTAATGAAAATTCATCCTACCCTCATTCTTTCTTTTCACCTTTCTCTTTCACCCCCATTCATCTCTTTGCTACACCTTAGTTACCCTGTATATAAAATAGGGACAACAGTAACACACTCCTTTTGTTTTGAAGGCATATTTTGAGTATAAATGAGATAACAATAGGAGGTGCTTCATGCTCCTTGGAAGAAAGGAGCCCACATAAATTCAAAGTGTTACTGGAATTATTCAGATGTACCAGCTCCTCCCAATCCTTAGAGGTTCAGACCACAATCACATGTCTTTCTTAAATGGAATTCTGCTTTCCCAAGCTGTCTGGTGAATGCAGTGGGAAACAGAGGCTTCCAACCCTTATCCTTAGGGCTAAAAAATCTCTAGGCTGTGGTTACGTTTTGGCCGGATACCAGGAAAAACAGATTTCCAATATCCATCGTATCTAAAAGTTAAGGAAGGTAATGTAGGAGGCAATAAATCTATTGGCCTTTGGTCACTGCATTCATTCTATAGAATAGGATGCAAACTTGTCTTTAGCTCTACTATGGGTTTAATAGAACTTGGAAGTCATCAAGGAAGTTGAGCTTTTTCCTTTTCCTTGCCTAATATTCCCATGCCCAATAGCAGATGATCTGCATGGCACTCACATAATTTCTTTTTATTTTTTAATTTAATATTTGATTTGCCCCCAATTGCATGTAAAAACAATTTTACCATTCTTTTTTCAAATTTTGAGTTCCAAATTCTCTCTCTCCCTTCCTCTTCACCCCCCCAGAAGCCAAACAATTAGACATAGGTTATATATGTGTAGTCACATCATCTCTTTTTAAAGGGACAAAGGATTAAGTGATTTCCCCTAAGAGACCTTCACCCTTAATGTCCTTGAACCCATAGAAAGCATAGTGATTCACTCCTAAGCCTAAGGAAAGACTTTGTTCTGTCTGGGGAACACATTGCTTCTCTGAGTATTCTGCCCTTGGAAGGAGCATTGGTCTGGAATCTACCTAACAGGCCCAGATTCTGTTGTTACTGCATCTTCCGTGCCATCATTTTTCCACTCTGACAAGACGTTCTTTTTTTCTGGAGGGAGTCATAAAACATACTCAGTGGCCTAGCTCTGCAACTGTTCCAAGAAGGCCCACATACTATTTGGGTCTGAGTGGGATAGTCTTCATATAATGCCTCTTGGAGAGTAATGAAAAGAAGATTCTTGCCTCCAGTGATTCACCTTTAATGCCCCAACTCATTTTTCAGCCCCTTTTCCGTTCTCCCAGCTGTGTGCAACATACAACAATTTATGACCCTATTGATCTAGTCCTTGGTAATCACAACCAGCAGAACTTGGCAAAAGCCCTGAGCCGGAGTCTGACATTCTCTGGCTTCTTGATGTCTATTTGTTTAAATGTTAAACATATGAAATATCTATTGAGAATAAATTTCTTGTTTACAGCTGACTCCAGCTGGCAGTGGCATCACACGAGCCATTGTCAGGACTTCATATGTACAAAATTATATGTTGAAGTGAGTTACCAGATACAGTCAGCACCAGCCTAGGTAATCACAGCAATCCTCAGCTACTCTGTGAGGCTCTCCTGAGACAGCATATAAGTAATGAAGGAAATTTTATAAAACATCCAAAATTCTAGGAAAAAAAAAGCTTGCATTTCAAAGAGGAGCTTGGGAATTAAAAATTGGCATTTGCATGTGTTTGCATCATCCATTTTGGAGAAATCATTAAGAGCCATGGTCCTCATAATGCCATGGACATCTCAGCCAGCAGCAGTCTTGGTGGCCTATTCCTGGAAGGAGTTTGAACCTGTTGCCTGGAATTGGCCACCATGAGTGCTGCTGATTTCTCCAAACTGGATGATGGGAACATATGCAAATGCCTCAATTTTAAATTTCCGAGCTCCTCTCTGAAATGTAAGATTTTTTTCTAGAGTTTTGGATTTTTCATAAAATTTCTTTCATTTCTCCTTTCTCTCCTCTCCAACATCCTACTTATAGAGTTTCTAAGTCCTAAAGTTTCCTAAAGGATTAATTTAAAAGAAAATAAATACTTGCATGTTATTAGGAACTAGTCTTTCTCAGGGCATAGTAATAATAAAGGAGCACAATGTAGCTGGCACATAGTGAAGGAGTACAATGTAGATGGCACATTGTAGCCATTTTCTGTATAGGCGTATATGGCCACTGGACCATAGTAATTCTTGATCTGACCATGCATTAGCTTTGATATACATAGATTTTCCTGAGGTTGGTCAAACTATTGACTTACTCAATGTCACTCAAATATATCCAAACTATCCTTTATCTTAAATTTGGAGCTGGAAGGGGCCTTAGAGGTCATCTGGTTCATCGTCCTCATTTTAAACATGAGTAAATTGAGGCCTAAAGTGATTAAATGACTTTCCCAAGATCACACAGTTACTAAGTGGCACAGCCAGAGTTCCAATCCAGTTTCTCTTGTCTACAGATCCACGGCCATAAGCTCTTCCAAACAACCAACAGCATAGACTCATAGGATTTAGAGCTGAGATCTTAGAAATTATCTAGTCCAAAACTCTCCTATTACAGATAAGAATGGCGAGGCCCAGATGCAACATGTCCCTATGAACACGGAAATGAGATCTAGCTATAAAAAACAGAAGGTGAACTTTGGTTATTCTGCTGCTCCAGATGCCATCATCTCTTTCCTCTTGGTATTAGACTTTCTCAGATAGACCATGACAATCATCAGAAGTCCCAACTAGGGTGAGGTGACCAGTGTCTAATCCCAGGGCACTGACATTACTTGCATTCTACAAGAAATCTTTTTTCACTTAGTTATCAAGAACACTTTGTTAAAATAGGAAGTTAACAGATGGAAAGCTAGAATGAGCTTTTCTTCTACTGTGCCCATCTCCCTTCATTTATGCATGAAGTAGCCTATTCTTATAATCCTCAGTCTCTCTCCACCCCAAATAGGGCCAGACTTTCCCCCTACTGAGGGCAGACATTAGTCCACTTCCACTGAATTCAGTTGTTCATACTTATCATGGGTGCAAACAATCCTATTACCATTTGAGCTGGTAACCTACAGAAAAACAGCCTAATAGTATAGTTAACATAATAAGTATTTGTGGCAAAACTTTTTAGGTTAACACAGGTGAATATGGCACAAAACCTTTATTTTTCCTTATAGGTTACATCAGTGTGGGGAAGCTCCCTCCATAGATGCAGGCATATAATAATCTGCATAATCTTAGAGAGTTTATAATAACCTCATAATTTCAAAGAGTTTCTTGGAACCAATGAGAGGTTAAATGACTGGCCCACAGTCACACATTCAGTATGTGTAATAGGTAGAATTTGAATTTAGGTGCTCTCAGATTCAAAGTCACCTTTCACTGTGTACTATGCCAACCTTGCTCTGGATCTTAGATGCTAAGACAGGATAGTCCCCTTTAGTATGAAAATGGAGCAGTTTGCTACAGTTGGGAAGAATATTACATTCAGAGTTACAACATCGGTGTTTGAGTTCAAATCTGGCCTTAGACATTTACTAGTTATGTGACCCTGGGCAAATCTCTTGACTGTGTTTGCCTCAGTTTTCTTATCTGTAAAATGAGCTTGAGAAAGAAATAACAAATCACTCCAGGATCTTTACCAACAAAACCCCCCAAAAAACAGACATGACTGAACAACAATGTGTATTTATGTATAAATATATTGTGAGGCAGCTAGTACACTGGTACAGTGAATGGAGTCAGGGAGACTGGAGTTCAAATCCAGCTGCAGAAACTTACAACTTGTGTGAGCCTGGGTAAGTCATTCAACTGTTTTGCCTCAGTTTTCTGATATATAAAATGCGAATATAATAACACCTACCTCATAAGGTTGCAAAGATCAAGTTAAGATAATATATGTAAAATACCAGCTTTTCAAATCTTAAGGTGCTTTATAAATCCTAGCTATCAGTATATAGTAATCATCTCTTTTATTGTTGTTGTTGTTTGGAGGGGGGAAGTCAGAGAAATTGAGGTTAAGTGACTTGCCTACAGTCACATAGCTAGCAAGTGTGTCAAGTGGCTGAGGTCATATTTGAACTCAGGTCCTCCTGACTCCAGGACAGGGGCTCTACTCACTGTGCCACCTAGCTGCCCCAGTAGTAATCACCTCTTAACTCATCTAATGAGAAAGGTATCTTTTACTTTTTCTCATAGAGAGACCTCCTGGTTCATAACATCAGCAAATTTCTCCCTGAGAGGTTTTATAAAATATATAGGGTCAAAAGGAAATTCACTTCATTGACATAAACTTGTGCATTGTACCTGGAACACATGAAGAGAAAAGAAGAGAGGACATGAAAAAAAAAGAAATTAAATGTCTATATTTTTGTAAATAAAAGCTCGATTAGTGTTAGAGCCAGGGGGTTAAAGTGTCCTGATTTTGAATTTTCCTTGGTGCCATGGTATCTCTGGCCAGTCCTCCTTAAAAGAAATAATACCAAGGTGTGTGTGTGTGTGTGTGTGTGTGTGTGTGTGTGTGTGTGTGTGTGTGTGTGTGTGTGTTGGGGGGAAGAGAAGGGTGGTACTTGGGAAAACACGGAAAATCTGGAAGAAAACCAGATGGGTCTCAAAGGAAACATATCTAGATGTATAGGAAAGTCTTGCTGAAGGCAAGGCCCTGGCTGGCATGATTGACTGAAATGATGGAGGCGCTTGGTTTGAATTATGGCTCTCCCAAGCTCCTCTCCTTATCCTAGAATAAACTCCATTCTTCATTATCTTCCCCTTATCTTGGGTAATTAACAAGCATTTTAAAGTCCTTTCCTGTGTCTTAGCTACTTCCTGTCGTGATCAGAGCAATGTGAATGACTCTTGCAACTTTCAGGTTATGGGAATATGGAGACAAGAGTCATGACAGGAGCAGCCATGACATGATGATTACTCACACATTTCCATTCCAGGCAGACAGAGTTTATTAACAAGGAGTCCTTTTGGGCTGCTCCACAGAAGTGACATGAGTCAGTGGAATAACATTATTCCACAAAGATATTTTGGGGGTTTTGCCTGAAATGAACACTTTTGCTTATGTGACCTTTGTCCATTGGTTTCTTCCTTTATTAAAAACTGTCGCATATCCCTAGAGAGGAAGTGGCTGTCCAATTAAGACTGAGTTAGGTGTGGTTGGCAGAGAGTGATGTTCCCATAGGTTGGAGAATGAATTAGCCCTGCTTTGGCCCAAGTTCCTTGGCCAGTCAAAGCGAACAGAAACCACTGTGACTTGAACTGACTCATTGGAAGAGAAGACAGGCTAAAGATGTAGGTTGTATTTTCCCAAACATAGGAGGATTTTTTTTTGTGCCAGACTCAGTCTTTGAGAGCTTATGTCTTCTTATGTGTCAGGTATCAAAAATAAGTACTCTGAATGTTTCATTAACATCATCAACATCTTTTTATTACATAGGGCACTGTAATAGAGGCTGGGAATAAGAAGAATTAGAAGACACAATTCCTGTCCTTGAAGGGATTGCGATCTAGTTGGAGAAATAGGGCATCTATTCATTTTTAATTTTATTTTTTCACTTAAAAGTATTTTATTTTTTCCAGTTATAGGGCATCTTTTCAGAAAGGATAAAAATCAACACAAAGTATAATATGCCAAGAGACAAATGAAGGGCATAGATAGAATAGATAGATCCTTCTAAGGAGGGAATGGGTCTTGAGGGCTAATGTGGTCAGGTTAGATTTCCCAGAGGATATAGGCTCCAAAGGAATGAATTTAGGTTAGGCTTTCAGAGGAAATAGTATGTTCTAGATGATACGATGTATACAGTGCTGGAACTGGAGTCAGGAAGATGTGAGTTCAAATCCAGGCTCAGACACTTCCTAGCCTTGCGGTGCTGGGTATGTGACTGAACTATGTGAGTTTGTGTTGGTTTTATCATCTCTAAAATGAGGATAATGACAGCACCTACCTCCCAGGTTTGTTTTAAGGATCAAATGAGATAATATTTCACTAGACTGTGAGCTCCTTTAAAGCAGATACTGTTTTTTTTGCCTTTCTTTGTATCCCTAGCATTTAGCACAGGGCCTGTTACATAGTATGTGCTTAATAAATACAATTTGACTGCTTGACTCCTACAGTGGAAAGAGCCCCTACCTACTTCAAGGAGAGACTAAGGGTTCTATCTCCCCTATATATGTGTGACTACAGGCAAATCACTTAATCTCTTAGAGCCAAAAGAGGAATGGAAGGCAGTAGTGGGTCTTCTCTCAATAGAGGTCTTTAAGTAAAAGGTATATCTCTTGGGCATGATATAGAGTAGATTCTTTTCCAGGGATGGGTTAGATGAGATCACCGCCAAGATCCCATGCAACTCAGAAATCCTATGACTTTGTGAAGTGATGGCAAGAATAGTCCAGATTAGGGTCAAATCTAACATGACTGGTGTAAGTTCTTGGAATTTGCTCCACAGGGTTGATAGAGTGAGCATTTGCAGCAGAAATAAAGGAAAATGGAATAAAGGATGAGGGCAAAATGACAAGCAACTTGGATGGGTGTAGTCTCTTAGAAACTCTTCCAGTAGCATTTCCCTAGATTATGGGTACAGGCAAACCAGTTTTTCCAAAATACCTTTCAGTTGCAACATGAAGTTTAGCATGACTGCATCTGGTTGGGTGTACAAGACCAACCGTAGTTGTAGCCCTAAACTTTTAAGAGGCCTCTAAGATGGAAAGCCTGCAGTATTATAGAGGGGCCTGGAGTACATGGCTTAGGTTAGAATACCGTGCCTCTTTGTCAAAGAGAAGAGGTTTTACAAATCATTCGTTGATTAGGGTGGGAGTTCTGCTTACTGATTAGTCTTTCCTGAGCACCAGCGATACTCTAATCTAGCAAAGGCACACGTGAGGGACTTATCAGCCTAACGGTCTCCTAGTCACATAGAAGACACTAACAGAGGGAATAAGATAGGACAAATACACGGATTACAACATCATAGACTTAGCACTAGAAAGGGCCTAAGTCAGACCTGTTCTGGTCCAACACCCTCATCTAACAGAGAAACTGAGGCTCCATGAAGTTAAATAACTTGTTAAAGGTCACATATATAGATAGGATTTGAACCATGGCCTCTGACTCCAGAGCCAGTGAGACTTCATCTGGGGGATAAAGGCTGAGAATCGAGTCTATAAAAGCTTAACAATTTTGCATCCGATCTGGGTATCAAGCTGTTGTTGTTTTCCTTCTCAAAGAAGAGAGTAAACTTTTGTATTCTCAACACTTACTATAGTGCTTGACACACGGTAGACATTTAATAAGTACCTATCGATTGGTTAGAAGGAAGATCAAGAGAGAATAAATCACATGGTAATTTGTATCACTTTGGAAGAGTACATGATCCAGGAGTGGCTAAAGGGAGTAGGTGAAAATCAGGAAAGAAAATAGGAAAAATGGGTCGTGTAACAATATTATGCAAAACCATCAGGTTATTTTACGCTTAGAGTAAGCTCGTTGCTGGAAAAATCAAATTCTGTGAACTTTATCTTTCATAGAAAACCACTGGAAGGCCTCAGGTTTGCTAATCCAATGCTTTGATTCAGCTACTGAGTTAAATGTATTAATAGAATTATTTTTAAATGAAAAGAAATCATTATGTTTGTATATATCTTTCTCAATGCTGTGCTAAGGTTAGGAAAGTTTTCACGCCTACTCAGAAGCTTATATGGTATCAGTTTTAAGCCTATCATTTGACAGTTAAGGAAACCGAGGACCAAAGAGGTTAAATGATTTGACCACAGTCAGTTAGCTAGTAAGTGATGGAGATAGGACCAGAATCCTTGTTCTCCTTACTACTGGATCTATGCCCTTTCCACTATCCCACTACTACGTGTTTGAGTAAAAAAAAAAAACCTTTATACTCTACAGACTTTTCTATCCCAAAGGAGTGTGCAACCTCCATGTTCAAATGTAATCTTTCTTTTTTACCCCTAGTAATAAGTTCAGTCCAGTTTTCAAAGATTCAGACAGGCAGATTCCTTTGGTTAGAAAAATGGCATATGAATTTCATGGAAAGACAATAAAAGAAGAAAAAAGCTATACACATCAAGGCCCATTGAACCTAATTCCTTGTTTGGCAAGCTATATAAAAGCACTCAAAAGCATCTCAAAGTGAACAAGGGCCGCACAGTCGGAAACATATACTTTCAGAGACCTGGTCATGCTCGTAAACCACTGTGATTTGATGGTGGAGAGGGCCAGGTGCGCTATATAAATGGCACTGGGAGCGCTGCTAATCCCGTATTCGAGGTCACTTAAATGCCTTAAAGCCAAATCTGTGCCCATGCAGCTGTCCCAATTAAGGGAGCAATGTGCCATTTATCGGGGGGGCCGTTAAAAGGACGCTGCCTTAATTGCGATTGGAGCTAAATATGCACAGAGAGACCCAAATGAATGCCATAGCCTCATTTCACTACTTTTCATTGGGCTTCCAGTAAAAGCTGTGGACTTTTTAGTGGCTTTCGCAATTACGCTTCCCTTCAATTTTCCAAAGGTTACGGGGACTGAACCACACAAATCCCATTAAAGTAAGTAGCTGTTGTGCAATATAAGTCCCTTTGAAAACCTTTGCCAGGGCCTATAAAACGATCAGCTGGCTGGACATAGATGCCCCTTGTCTGCCATGTTTGCGACCAAGATTCCAATGACAAGCTTTGATGTGGGGATAGATTTCTGCTACTGAGGCCAAGTTTTTTGGGTCTTATTGCTTCAGATTTCTCTGAAAACTGAGGTGACTAAGACTTATCAAGAACATTTGTCTTTAAGATCTGTTTTGAAAATATACCTCAATGTATCCTGAAATTAGGTTTGCCTGACCAAAGATTTGAGCGTATTCCAGCATTTGCCTACAGGAAATAAAACAGCATGGAGGTGTTGATACATTTACATAACCCAGTGAATGAAAAGTAGCGATGGAGAGCTCTTGATAATGACCTGGGTCCCCCCCCTCCCTTGAGAATCTTACTCTTTCCCTTTCCACTTTACTCTTCTTCCCTGTCCCTCATTCTATTTCTGCTAATCCCCCCTGTCTTTCACTCTTCCCTTCCCCCCATCTCTTTTATTCTGTTCTCAGGCTCTCCATTACTACCCCTTATTTCACTCTCATCTTGCATTCATCTCCCTCACTCCCTCTCACTTACAGCTTATGTACCCAATCAACCCACAAACTTTAATTGCATCTATTATGTGCTAGGTATTAGGGTAAACACTAGGGAGGTAAAGATAAAAAAAAGTCTCTTCTTAAGCAACTTACATTCTGTAAAGGAAAAACATGGTTAAATGACCAAGAGTAGACATCAATGTCTTAACCATATGTATGATGTAAAGATCCTCTTCTACCCTTGTTGAGAGAGAGTTAGCCTTCCTTCCTTTCATACATAATAAAATTTGAAGCCTGGGGCATGTATCAGGCTACAACTAGAGGAGGGCTATTGATTATTTGCTCTGTCGTTTCTACTGGTCTTGAATCAGAATGAGTTATGAAACTTTAGTTCTCTGATTTTTTTTTTCATCTCAACATCTCTGCTTATACTTTAAAATATCACCAACTAATGGAAATACTATTCTGTTAGGTGCTGCATGCCCCCCCCCCACCACCGGCATTTCTTAGTTATTATTTTGAAATGTCATTTTTTGGGAGCATACATTATTAGTAAGAGGTAGGGAATGGAATGGTATGTCTAGGGAGCAGAACATTAGAAGGTTCCATGTACAAAATCAGACCTATGTCTAAAATCTAAGAGAAAAGGCCTCAGCCCTCCCAACCACACGAAGAAGCATTGATTCCTTGGCTTAGCAGTGAATCAGTTCAGTAGGAAAAAAAGATTCTTTTTCTTACTTTCATGATGATCAGGTTATCAATCCCAGCACAAAGGGTGTTCAATCTATTATTTGACATTTACTCATCATAGCTTTTGATTAGCATTTAGAGGTTGCTCAGTCCCTTTGACATTTCTATCTCTTTGTAAATTACTTTATATACATTCTAATTTTATCTAAGTACATGTTATATTCCTCTCTAACCCCAGTGAAATATATGTTCCCTGAGGTCAGGGACAATTTCATTAAAGTGATATTTGTATCCCCTGCATCTAGCAAAGGACCTTGAACATAATAGTTGTTTAATAAGTTGATTCCGCCCTCCAGGACTGAGGTATATTCCCTACTGGTTTAAAGGTTGCTGCCAGTTATTATTATTTTATTTTTATTATTTTTATTACTACTTTTATTATTATTATTATTATTATTTTATCAAGGGACCATTATGTTTGAAATTGTCATAATTAAGCCTCTATCATTGTTCTTGGCTAAGTACTTCTAGTTTTGGACTTGTCTATAATTCCCACTTGTGTCTTCAACTATCTTGCCTCCTTTTTCAAGCTGCCACATTCTCAAATTAAAATGAAGTGTATGAAAATCATAATCAACTGAAGCAGGGTCAAGCTATTTGCTATAGTAAATTCTTTAAAAACAGTTCTGTGATACAAGAAAGAGAGAATATTTTTCCATGGGAAAATATTGCAAGTATGTGCATTTCTTCGACAAAAACGTTTGGATTCAAAAGCCTGCTAGGATATGACATTTAAAAGAAATCTCTGAGTATTTATTTAAAAAATATTTTAATGATTTTTTGTATCTTATAGATTTCCCTCTTTATCTTTTCTCTACTCATCCCACAGAGCTAGCCCATGTAACAAAAAAAGAAAAAAGAAAAAAGAAAAACAAAAGAAAAAAAAACAAAACAAAAGAAGAACAAAGAAAAAAAGAATCAATACATTGGAAAAAAATCTGATATATACAATGTTCCTTACTATGGAACTGTTCCCCTCCTTGACCCCCTTCCCCACACTATCTGAAAAAAGGAGGGAGAAGTGCCTTCTTGTATTTAGTCTTTGCTACCAATCTGGCTCTTTATAATTTCAGAACATTCAGTTTCTATTGCTTTGTGGTTATTCTTTCCTTTTACATTATTGTAGTCGTTGTAAACAGTTTTCCTTAATCTACTTACTTCTTTTTGTGTCAGTTCATATCAGTCTTTCAATACTTCTCTGTATTCATAATGTTTGCTATTTCCTGCAGCTCTATAGTACTCCATTGCCTTCATGTACCACAAATTGGTTAGCCACTTCTCGAAATCTATTTGTTTCTAGTTCTTTGCTACCACAAGTGCTGCTATAAACATTTTGGTGTATATTGAGCTTCTTTCTGTTTCAATTGACATCTTCGTAGTATATGCCTTACCTCTAGGTCAAAAGGTATGAGCATTTTAATCACTTTATTTTTATAATTCTAAATTCCTTTCCAGAAAGCTGCTACTAATTCATAGTTTGACCAAAAATCAATTAGTGTGTCTGTCTTTCTACCTCTCCTCCAATATTGACTATTCCTGTCTTTTGTAACCCTTGTCAATTTACTGTGTGTGAGGTGAAATCTCAGGCTTATTCTGATATATATTTCTCTTATTATTAGGGTTTTTTTTGATTATTCTTTCACATGGTTTTTAATATTTTGCAATTCTTCGTCTGAGAACTGTTTGCTCATAACTTTTTTTAAAACCATTTTTCTATGTTTGTACAACTTGTTTATATAGCTTGGATATCAAACTCTTCTTAGGGAAATTTGATACAAAGATTTTTCCAATTCTTTTGTTTCCATTCTTGTCTTAGATGCATTAGTTTTATTTGTGAAGAATCTTTCCAGTTTTATGCTATCAAAATTATTAATGTTAACTTTGATAAGTGTCCCTATCCTTTATTTAGTTAATAGTTTCCCCCTTACCCTTTTTATCCCCAGCTTTTGGAAGCTTTGCCCGGGTATTACTATTGTCTCTGCTTCTGGGCCTGTGCTATAGCCTAACCCTAGCTCTGAAAGGTACATGATCTTCTACAATGTTTTTTGGTATAATCTTTAATATTAAGGTGACATTTTCACTTGGAATGTATTGTAGAGTATGGTACAAGATATTGGCCTAGGCCTAATTTCTACCAGAATGTTTTCTAGTTTTCCCAGCAATTGTTATCAAATTGGGAATTCTTTCCTAGATAATTTATATTTCTAGATGTTTCCTAGGTAATTTATATGAGCCCTGCTAGGGCTCATAATAAAAATATCATAAATAAATCCAACTTGTATCCCACCTAAGGAAGGATATATGGTAATCAGTGCATAAAAGCAAGCCATACAAAAGGAACTCTCTAAAGTATATTTTTTGAAGAAGGTCACGTACTTCATGGACAATATTATAATGAGACTTTAGAGTATTTTATTTTTAGATATTAAAAGTGTTGAATTACTTGAAGAGTTTCAAGGTGTCACTAAATTGAAATATATCTCCAGAATATTTACAATACCTTTTAGCAGTGATTAGCAAAAGAAGATAACAATAGTATGATAATAATAAATAGATAACATTTATATAGCACTTACTATGTGCCAAGTGCTTTAAAATTATTATCTCATTTGATCCTGGCACGTAGGTGCTATCATTATTCCCATTTTACAGATGAGATAGCTGAGGCAAATAGATGTTAAGTGACTTGCCCAGGGTCACCTGGCTAATGAGAATCTGAGGCTGGATTCGAACTCAGGTCTTCCTGACTCCAGGCCCAACACTCAATCCACTTCATCACGCAGAATAGGCACTGGACTTTGAATCAGAAGGCTCTCAGGTTTACTATCGTCTAATTGTCTAATTCATTCATTTGACAAGTATTTATTCAGTGCAAAGCACCGATGATCATTGCTTGTTGTTGCTTTGTTAGGGCTGGATATACTGAAGATTTGGGTCCTGGTCGGTAAACTCGTGACTCCACTGTGTTGGTGGCCACAGCCGTGGGCTAAAACAATGGTGCTGAAAAATATTTATACAATGTTTGTGCAGTCAATCATCCTTGAAGCAAGATGTCAATCTCTGCTCCTTTGTAAGCATTGCATTGTTTGGAAGGATGAGCTGTCAAGATGCCCCAGAAGGAGAGGCTGTGGCTGAGAGAATTATGTATCCATAAGAGTTACAAACAAATTTAGTTTGTTTTTTTATGACTCCAAAAAAAATCACAAGTTGTTTCTTTATTGGCAAAATGAAGCATGTCTGCAGAAACTCAAGAAAAATATAGAGCAATTTTGGTAAATAGAAGCCAGCTTAGACAAGACAATGGTAAGAGCTCTGGGTTACGAGTCAGGAGTGTATCCAGGCTTTGCCACTGGCTTGTGGTTGTGTCTTTGGGAAATTACTTCATCTCTCTAGGCTGGATTTTTTTCATCTGCAACATAGATACAATAATCTTTTCCCCACTTATTCAGAGGGTTGTTGCAAAGATCAAATGATCTGATATGTATTGGAAGAGCTGTACAATAGAATGTAGTCAATATTTCAAGGATGTGTGACTTCAATAGTTTGGCAACATCCTATTTTGAGAGACTGATATATCTATGACATATACATATATACACATACATATGCATATAATACATGTACATATGCATAACACACATGTATACATACACATACAGGTGCATATACATACATATACATGATGTGGTGGCTCAGAGAAATGACATGGTTTGCCAGTGATCACACAGCTATCAAGTGTCAGAAGAGGACCTTGAACTCAGGTTTTCCTCACTCCAAACCCAGCACTGTGGATGATGGCCCTCATGGGTTTTTATTAAATAATAATAGGGTAGCAATACTTTTCAGAATTCTACCATGTCTAGATTGGAAACACTGTTCATTTAAGTTTCCATAAATACAATCCCTTACATTTTGCATAAAAACATGACTTAAGATTCAGAAGAAATGGCAGTTTCCATTTTTGAAAGGAAAAATCTCTCTCTTGGCTATAGTCAATTTTCATGAATTAGTTGGGGAAGGCCTCTCTTTTCCTAGATGCAAGTGCCAATGTGCTGAAAAAATTTAGGTGAGGTGGTGGCCTCTCTTATGAGTTATCCTAACACATTCTTGCCAACAATCATAATGTAACCCTTGTGGCTAAACAATACAACCTTGATTATTGTAGTTTGTTACAAGATTTGTTTCTGATGTGCATTATAAACTAGGGCAAGGAACTCATCATCTTTCCCCTTGGAATACCAGTTTCTGTGGGCTAGGAAAAAAGTTGTGCCTCATAATGAAGCTGAATCTTCCAATGGCATATTACTTTTAATCTAGTAGTGATGCCACAGACGTCATGTGGTCACACTGGCACTTGCTACACAGTCCCCCACACCCCAAACTCTATAAAGCAGTCCAGATATCACAAGTAGATGAAATTTTACTTTGCCTGAATATAACCTTCTGGCTTAGAAGAGCAGTCAAGTCTGAACAGTTCTAGTAGGAGTGCCCTCAAGCATGGCCAAAATTGTTCATATATGTATATACATACATATACATTTGTGTGTATATATATACATATATATAGTATGTATGTCTGCATACGTGTATACATGTACACGTATACATACGCACACACAATTGCTGCTACAAGCAGCAATAGCATTGCTAAGCAGGGACAAATACAGACCTCTTCTCCATCTTTCTTTTTAAGTTATTAGATTACATTTTTCTAAATGGTCCCGAAGCTTCCATACTAAGCAAAGATGAATTTTGAAAAGAATCTTTCCTGGTAACCTTTTTTCTGAGTGCCCCTTTTCATTTACTCTGATGATGTGGTTCTTCAGTGTTAGGGCGAGGGCATTGCCAAGTGGCAGGATGAACGTATCTGTTTATATATGAGTCAGAAGGGAAAAAATATTATGTTCAAAGGAAAAGGCAATGACTTTGAAATCAGAGGACTTGGGTTCAAATCTGTTCGTACAATGTCATGTTGAGCAAATTACCTACCTTGTCTCAGTTTACTTCTTTATAAAATGGGGAGATTGGGCTTAATCATTTCTAAGATCTCTTCCAGATCTAAGTCTATCATCCTCAGAACAATTTATTTTATTTTATTTCTAGTAGGAATTGAAGCCAGTGGCAAGATCTACAAGGAAATAATTAATCCAATGATTCTGGGAAATAAAAGCAAACAAACCCTTGGTATAATGGGAAATGTGCTGAATTTGAAGGCAGGACCTGGATTTGAGTTCTAGTTCTTCATTTATTTCTGTGTGACATTGGAACTCCTTTAACTCCTCTGGGTCTGTTAGCTCTCTTGTAAAATGAGTGAGTTCAAATAAGTAACTTCTCAGGTCTCTTCTACATCTAAATCTTTTTATTTGTGATCTGTTTACTCAAATATTCAATTCAATTGGATTAATCCAATATTCTTTGGCTATGTACTGTATACAAGGCATTGTGCTAGACATTAAGGATTGAGAGATAGCAGACATGGCTCCTGCCCTCAAGAAGCTTATAGCTTATTGGGGTGGGGTGCAGATAAATTAAGGTACATAGAAAGCTACAACACAAAGTGAAATGTATTAAATCCATAAGAAAGGAACAAACTGCTAGGAGAATTTTGTGAAGGGAAAGTCATCTCTAGCTGAGAGGAATCAGTAAAGGCTAACTTCTCTTTATTTTAGATACTTTGACTTGCCCTATGGTTATTCTGAGGTTGGCTAAATACTGCCCAGTTCAATGTCCCAAAGAATGAGATGTCCTGTGACATAGTATAGGAAGTGAGCATCTTTGGACAGGATGTTCTAAAGACCAATATGAATTAAAGTTGTTTTCTCTGGAAAGCTCGTCAGAACATCAGACTGGAGTCAGAAAATGAACAGTTTAACCTCATCTTTTTTCCTACCCTTCATCCAACCTGAGTGTGAGGTCTGATAAAACCTTTTATTACAGAGAAGGGTCCCTCAGTGCCCAACATTTGCAAATCTCTGTAATGTTTACATTTCCTTTGGGGCTAGATCATGGTCTCCCATGTCAGGGAAAAACACAACAACAAGGAGCTCACGGTTTGGATCTCATGAGCAAAGACAGACATGCTATGTAGTTGAAGGGCTGTCCCTGCTGTCTCCTGGTCTCCTCTTTCCATTACACCTTGCCCCATAAAGGATGTTTGCCAGAAGTAGAATTGCTGGTCTCTCTTTATTTACATGGCTTTTTTCCCCATACCCAAACTCATCTGGAGGGGTGTTATGATTTGTTAAAACAACAACAGTAACAGCAAACACACAGCAAGGATTTCACTCAGAGCTACTGCCAGAATCTTTCAAGTCATCATAGTTGTTTGTTCCCTGTCATATATTATAATTCTCCATTTCCCATCCTCCCATCTCAGGGGAAACTGGTGATTTATGGTGGCCAGCCAGTGGAATTTGGGTTAACAACAGGTTTGCTTCAAAGAAAAACTGAGGGAGTATACTTGCAGTTTTGGGAGTAGGACATAAAAAGTCTCATTAAGCCCTAATTGCGTGACTGTGGTTCAGGAGAACGAGAGAGAATAGGTTTAAATGGCAGCACAGAGGAGTTAGAATTTCACCTGAGGAAGAAGTTCCTGACAATGAGGATTACAAATTGCTGGAACTGCTTCCCTAATCTCCCTTTTGGGAGGGTCTAAAAGAGATTCATCTTAGTTGGGGGTAAGGAAAGACCAACTGAGAGGCAAAGTAGCCTCTGAAGATCTTTTCTAGACCTTTGCTTTTTTAACTGGATCTTCAAGTTTGGTTGGTGACACCTGTCACAAGGGCTCAGACCACCTGGAGAGACCTGAACTGCCTTGTTATCACAATCAGGGAGACAGGATTGAAGATTCCATTAGACCTAAGGATGGTACCAGCCTCTCTCCTTCTTTGAGGGTCTCTCTGGAGAACTTGTAAACATAGGGAAAGCCAAGCTCTAGGGGAGGGTCTTCAACAGGCCCTAATAATCACTGGGGAGCTAAGTGTTTCAGGATGGCAGTAAGAGACCCAGGTGAGACTTCTTTGTGGCACAACAACATGGCTTTGAGGAGTCACCTGGATGATTTTCCTGATATGTCTGTGTGTGTTCCTTTGAGTGTTGGATGCCTCTGGACAAAGTCTTGTTTATTAGACTGTACTATAAACAGCCTAAGGGCTTAGCCATACTATGGAGACCAAAGTACTACTTAGTGATGACGCTGGGCCACAAGGTCAGAGACAGCTGAATCCCTGATGACACCTTCTGAGTCTCTTAGCCATGCCTGTGTGTCAAAGGTCATGGGACCCTGGCACTCAGAGGTCACAGTGTCCTGACAGGCGTGACAAATAGAATCATTAACTGAACATAGACCTGAGGATTGAGAAGAATGTCTGTGCTCCATTATAAATGGGAAAACGGTACACTTGCTTTACAGTTGCTAGAAAGTGGCACATCTCCAAAGACATTAAAGGACCTACAGTTGCCACTTTTATATTACTTCCTTTTATCTTTCTTCTAAACAATGGAGTAGATGATGAGTCTTTATGGAATGTCTGAGGATCTACTAGACCTGGGAAGTGGATGTTAAACTCATGGTGGAAAAAGTACTGAACTACGAATCAGGAGGGAGGCAGCTAAATGGCTTAGTGAAAGAAGGCTGGGCTTGGAGTCAAGAGACCCCGAGTTCAAATTTGGCCCCAGATACTCACTAGCTGTGTGACCTTGGGAAAGTCACTTAACCTTTGTTTGCCTTAATCCACTGTAGAAAGAAATGGCAACTGATTTCAGTATTTTTGCCAAAGAAAACTCCACATAGGGTGACAAAGAGTCAGGCGTGACTGAATAACAAGGAATCAGGAGACTTGGATTCTCTCTCGGATCACCTTCTTACTAGTCGTTATAAATTTGGCCAAATCACATAGCATCTTTGCGCCTCAGTTTCCTTGTCTGTATGATGGAAATAATAATGCCTACTTTGCTTACTTCATAAGGTTGTTGTGAAGAACAAATGGGATAATAGACAAATGGTAAATTGTAAAGCTCAGGATAACTGTAAAACATCGGGTTGTAACAAAAAGCTCTCACTTTGTAGAAAAATATTGAAGATTAAGAAAATCATCGCTACTCTTGGGCTATTGAAATAGGTTCTAGTAGTTATAGTAGATTTGCGTAGAAAAAGAAGACTCAATAAATGTTTGTTGAATGAGCGAGTGAGACCATATAATTAGCTGAGTCCTATTCAAATTTAATTCAATTGGAGCCATTTACAACTACACTTATTGTCATAACACTGCCAAGACCTCCTTACTTATATGTTGCAGAAATGTTTGGTTACTTGCCTAGACTTTTCTCTTGGTGGTTTGCTATTTATGGAGAGGTAGGCCTTTGGGAACGGAATGCAAAGTCTGGTTCAATAGGCTGAATGTATGATTTGGGTTGTGATAGCTTACTGAGTTGTAAATCTCTGAGAGATCTATGGGCTAAGTGGCCAGGCTTTGTGGCCCCCCCCCCCCCCCCCCGGGCAGTAGGTTTGTCAGTGATGTTAGCACAGCTGGTATTCTGCTCAGCTTGATACATCCATCACTCCTGACTTGAGCTGGGTGGGGGAGGCGGGGGGTCGGGTGTACACTAATCACTGCCTGCAGACATGGAAGATGGAAGGCTGGATAATTGGCTTGCCAGGTTTCCCAAAGTAGATAATGGAAAGAGGCTGAAACTGAAGGTAATGGTGGACATATCTAGTACTTGAAAAAAACTCAGACTTCACACTCTCAGAGTCCTATTTTGGGGAGACCTTTACAGGCAGTCTATCAGTTCTGTGCCCTCTTTCTGGGGAGTCTTAGAATCTCCTAAATGCATAGAGTTAGCTTAGCTTGAAGTTGAAGGAGTATCTCTGATAACTGCAATCTGTTTATGTTGTTGTTTTAAAATTCTATTGTTGCTTTTTTTGTTTTTAAGTCATTTCATTTCTCCTTAAACAAATCCCTTTGTTGAATCCTTTCTCGTAACAAAGAAAAAACCTTTCAGCAAATCTCACACTGGGACTTTTGATATCATATACAAATTCCACATCCATGCTCCCTCACCTCTTTACTGAGAGGAGGGAGGAATGTTTCCTCATCAGTTTTTTAGGATTAAGACTGTTTATTGTAATTCCCCCAAATAAGATTGTCTCGTAGGTTCGTTACTGTTTATATTGTTTCAGTGCCAAGACAACCCCAAAATGAGGTCGTGAAGAGTTGGACATGATGGAAAAATGAGTGAAAAACAAATACTGTCGCAGAGGAAATTGGGGGAATCTCTGATCTGCTCCCGTTGAGGGGAACACTCAAACTTTGACTCTGTGGGTGGTACCCCAGTCCAGTAGATCAGGGGTTTCTCTGTTCACTTTTGTTAAACATTATTGTGGTTGTTGTGTATAGTGTTCTCTTGGGTTTTATTTCTTCACTCTACACCATTTCATTTAAGTGTTCCCATGTTTTTCAATTCCTCATACTCATTTGTTTCTTTTATTATTGTAAGGGCTGTAAGGTGGGGCAGAAGTGTGATTTCTGCGCTTTCTTCAATGTGGAGAATTCCTAGTATGAGTTCTCCATGCCCCTCCACCTTCATGCACCAATAGAGATCGGAATCTCATCTTTTAACTGACAGTCTAAAATTATTACTTAGAGGACCAAGAGGTTAAGTGACTTTCCCAGGGTTACCTAGCTAGTGTGCTTTTGTGTAGAAAAACCTCGTCCATCAAACTAACTTCGCAGAAGCCAGCAAGACATCATCAGGGCTTGAATACAGGTTTTCTTGATTCTAAAGTTGACTTTTTGTCAACTGCATCACGTTGTCTCTAATCATTTCTTACGTTGCAGCAATATTCCATTATTTTCATATGCCATAATTTATTCAACTGTTTCCTAGTCAATGGGTACCTATTTCTTATCTGTTTTAAGGAGTTCTAGTTACTGCTTCAGTAGCATGGATCTTGGATGAGTGCCTTGGTTATTGAGGGTCCCATGCTGCTTCTAAGGGGCTATGAGGTAAAAACTAAACAAAAGAAAATTCCCAGTGGGAACAAATTCTCCTCCTCTACCTCAAGGGATCAGATTGAATCTTCCAGGATTCCGAATCACAAAGATGAAAACACTTGTGTTACAGAGCTGTCTGATTTGCTACAAGTTCTACTTCAGCTGTACTGGGGTATACTGTGAAAAATGGCAGTGATATCTATTCAAATCCAAGACAAACTGCTCAGTATAGCAATTATACAAGTCTAGGCTCCAACCACTGATGCCAATGAGGCCAAACTCGATCAGTTCTATGAAGACCTATGACATTTTCTAGAAATACGAAAAAAAAGATGTCACATTCATCATAGGGGATTGGAATGCTAAAGCAGGAAATCAAAAGATAATTGGAACAACAGGCAAGTTTAGCCTATGAGTACAAAATGAAGCAGAGCAGAGACTAATAGAATTTTGTCAAGATAATTCATTAGTCATAACAAACACTTTTTCAACAATACAAAAGACAACTCTACACATGGATATCACTAGGTGGTCGATATAGACATCAGGTTGATTATACACTTTGCAGCCAAAGGCAGAGAGATGCTCTTATACAGATTCTGAAAGCTAGGCTTCGGCAATATGTGAACCAAGGATTACCAGAAGAGCAGGCTGGTTTTCAAAGAGGTAGAGGAACTAGAGATCAAATTGCTAACATTCCCTGCATTGTGGAGAAAGTAAGGGAGTTCCAGATAAACATCTACTTCTACTTCATTGGCTACACTAAAGCCTTTGATTGTGTAGATCACAACAAAATGTGGCAAGTCCTCAAGGAGATGGGAGTGTCTCATCATCTTCCTTGTCTTCTGAGGACCAAGAAGCAAAAGTTATAACGAAACAGAACAACTGATCGGTTTAAGATTGGAAAAGGAATAAGACAAGGTTGTATATTGTCACCTTATTTATTTAACTTATATGCAGAGTACATCATGTGAAATTCCATGCTGGATGAACCAAAAACTGGAATTAAGATCTCCAAGAGAAATAGTAGCAATCTCAAATATGTAGATGATACCACTTTGATGGCAGAAAGTGAAGAAGAATTAAGAAGCCTCTTGATGAGGGTGAAATAGAGAGTACAAAAGCTGTCTTGAAACTTAACATCAAAAAAACTAAGATCTTGGCAACTGGTTGCATCACTTCTTGGCAAACAGAGGGAAAAGAAATGGAAGCAGGGTCATATTTTATATTCTTGAGCTCAAAGATACTACAGACAGGGGCCGCAGCCATGAAATTAAAAGATGATTGCTCCTTAGAAGGAAAGCTATAACAAATCTGTATAGCATACTAAAATCAGATACATCACCTTGCCAATAGAGGTCCATATAATCAAAGTTATGGTTTTCCAGCAGCAGTGTATGGCTGTGAGAGTTGGCCTATGAGGAAAGCTGAGTGCCACAGAATTGATACTCTTGAGTTGTGGTGCTGGAGAAGACTTTTGAGAGTCCCTTGGATAGCAAGAAGATTGAATCAGGCAATACTTAAAGAAACTAATTTAATGTATTCATTGGAAGTTCAAATACTGAAGCTGAAGTTTAAATATTTTGGTCACATAGTGAGAAGATGGGACTCATTGGAAAAGACCCTGATGTCGGGAAAGATTAAAGGAAAAAGGAAATGGCGACAGCAGAGGATGAGATAGATAGATAGAGTCGTGGAAACAATGAACACAAACTCGGACAGACTTCAAGAGATAATGGAGGATATAGAAGGGCCTGGCATGCTATGGTCTATGGGGTTATGAAGAGACACACACAACTGAATGACTCAACAACAATCCCAGCTTTGCTCCCTTCTCTGTTCTTGGGAAGTTAAGATGTTTCATCTTTTTTCCCCCAAAGAGGACTCCTAGATCACCAACTCGGGTCCTTCTAACCACAGATGGCCCCAAGCTTTTATACGTAACTGACCAGTGGCAAGCAATCCTTGCTGTCCACGTTGGGTTATGGAAGGCTAGAAAGTAGATCAGGGCTGCATCTCAGTATGCCAGATCACTTAGTCTCAGTTTCTTCAGCTGTAGAATGGGGAGAAAAACAGCCACTTTATAGGGTTATTGTGTGGCTCAAATGAGGTACCAATGCAGAAAAATGGAGTAGGAGAATGATGATAGTATAATGTAATTGTGTTGAGGACAGTGGCATTTTTTTCTTTGTCTTTGTACTCCCCCAGGCCTAGCAGACTGCTTTGTTTACAGTAGGCACAATACGTATTTGCTGGATTAGAAGTGTAAAGAGGAACTGTCAGAGTCCTTACTATCTTTCATTCTTTTTTCTTCCAGATGATCAGCTGAACTCAGAGGAGAAGAAGAAGAGAAAGCAGAGGAGAAATAGGACCACTTTCAACAGCAGTCAGTTGCAGGCATTAGAAAGAGTCTTTGAGAGGACACACTACCCTGATGCTTTTGTACGGGAAGACCTTGCCCGCAGAGTTAACCTTACTGAAGCCAGAGTTCAGGTAACAAAGCAGAAATCCAGACATAAGCCTTTGGATAAATAAATACAGAATATATATATATATATATATATATATATATATATATATATATATATATACATATATATATATGAAAAATTAAAATAATTTTGGGATGGTGAATACTAACAATGGAGAGAATCAGGAAATGCCTCTAATGGGAGGTGGCATTTAGACTGAACCCTAAAGGGAGCTAAGGGTTCCAAAAGATGGTGGTGAAAACAGAGAACATTCCAGGCAAATGAAATAGCCTAGATGAAGGCATAAAGACAGGAGATGAAAAGTCATGTATATGGAACAACAGGTAGGCCAGTTCGGCAGAAACCTAGGCTCACATTTATATAGCACTTTAGCACAGACGGTATTATTTATCTGTATTCCATTCCAGTGAGGCAATTAGGGCAAAAGCAAATGGGAAAAACATCTCAGATCAGTAAATCCTTCAAATGTGAATTCAACAAATCTTGCTGCCGCAGAACCTCTCTGATGGAGTCAGAAGCAGTTTACCGAGAATTAAGAAAATGGGCAATGTTGCTTAATGCAATCTGTGATTCAAATAAGATTCTCCAGGACAAATGCCTCTTTCAAGGGAGTGATTTGTGCTCTGTTCTGTAAGACAAAATAGACAAGGAGGTTTTATGTCTCCCCATGCCTGGCTATGATACGTACATACATACATACACACACAATTATTCTGATGAGGTGGATAGGGGCAGGTTCTTGCAAAGGAGAGGCTGAATTTTGAGGGGTATGGAGGATGGTAACATGACCAAAGTTGCTTTTTCAGCCCTCAAAAAACTCTTGAGTATGAATCTGGTTTTTCTTTTTGGTGCCATGGACCCAAGAAGTCTGTAAATGATATTTCTGGAGTGACATGGGCAAGGTCACATCGAACTAGAATTAGGCAGAGAGATCTTAGAGGTGATCCAATCTAACCCTCACCTTTAATAGACAATAAAACTGAGGCCCAGGGAGGCTAAAAGACCCAAGGTCACAGTTATGTAAAAAGGACCAGATCTTCCAGCTTCCAAGCCAGTACATTTTCCATTGTACCAGAAAAGACTATAAACCCCTCAAGGGCAGGGGTTGTTTCATAATTCTCTTATATTCCCAATAATGTATAGTATTAGCAATATCATGATGATATGTCACCTTTATAGAATACTTTAAGGTTCACAAGGTACTTTATAGTGCCATAATATATGATGCAAGAAACATTAGGTACCTACTAAGTGAAAAACACTGTGTTAGGGACTGGAGGAGATGTCAAGTTTAGATAAGACATAGTTCCTGACCTCAAGGGCTTTAAAGTCTAGTAAGGTGAAAAGAAACGTGTGTGTATGTATATGTTTATATATCTGTGTATATATGTATGTTCATATATACATGTGTATGTATATATGTGTGTGTATACATACATGAACATACATATACATGGAAAGAGACAGAGAAAGAGCTATAACACATACTATTACATGATAAATGCACGAGAGATACAGAACAAAGTGCTATGTGGGCTATGAGAAGAAAGTAAATTAGCATCCAGGGACTTGGGAAAGGCTTCCTGGAGGAGGAAGAATTTGAACGGGGCTTTAAAGGTCAGGAAGATGTTCCAAAGGTGAAAGTGGGCAAGGAAAGTACTTCACATATTGGGGAAAGCCAGTGCATGAGGCTGGTCCTCCTTTCATCCTCCCCTTGCCCTTCTCCCTCTCCCACCTAAGTTTTAGTCACTGCCAGAAGAGCAGAACACATACTCCATTATTAATAGCTGCTAAGTGAGCAGAACAGAACCTTTAGCCAAGCTGTTATGTATGCAAAAGCCAGAACATCTCTGCTTGTAAAAAAGTTCAGTACTTAGCCCTAAGATACACATCAAGACATGAAAGGAGGGGAAACTGTTTAGTTTGGCATCACCTTCAATAATTTAGAGATGTTTCTTTAATCACTTAAAGGGGCAGACAGGAAATGTTGTGAAATGAATATTGTATTTCAGAGACACAGAGTGGTTATGGGGAAGAAAAATAGAAGCTCTGTGTATGTAAAAATTCCTGAGATAGCCCAGATCAAGATTTTACCTACCATTGGTTGGCATTAGACAGGAGTGAGATGTATGCTGGCTATTTGTAGGAGAGAGAGAAAGTCAATACAAATAATTCCATAGTTCAAAAGCCAGTGCAGAACTGCCTCACAAGCCAATAAATTGATTGACAAGCATTTATTAATCCCCTACAATGTACCAGACACTGTGCTAGATGCTAGAAATAGAAAAGCAAACATGAAATGGTATCTACCCTCACAGAGGTCACATTCTACTAGAGGAGACAAAATGTACATGAATAAAAATGGACAGAATAGATACAAAATAAATATGAGTCAACTTTGGGAGGGCAGAACACCAGGAGCTGGGGAGCAAGAGCAGGACCAGGAGAGACTTCCTGTAGATAATGTTTCTGGAGCTGAGTTTTGAAGGAAACCAGGGATTCCCGGAGATGAAGGGGTAGCACACCCCAAGAATGGGGGTAAGTCAGTGGGGAGGCACAAATTTAAACAAGAAATAGAATGTCCTATGTGAGGAACACCTGGAAAGCCAGTTTGACTGGACAATAGGGTGTGGGAAGGGGTGGAATGTGTAATAAAGATGGAGGGGTAGGTTGGGACCAGGTTGTGAAGGCTTTAAATTCCCAACAAAAGAGTTCATATTTGATCCTAGACAACATTTTGTCTAAGGAGACCCTGGAATTTATCGAGGCAAGTGACATAGTCAGACCTATACTTTAGGAAAATCGTTTTGGTAGCTTTGTGAAGGATGGATTGGAAAAGGAGAGTCTGGAGGCAGGGAGAAAATTAAGAGGACGTTTCAATTGTCTGGGAAAGAAGTAAGGGCAGCTAGGTGATGAAGTGAATAGAGCACCGGCCCTAGAGTCAGGAGAGCTGAGTTCAAATCCAGCTTCAGATACTTGACACTTACTAGCTGCGTGACCTTGGGCAAGTCACTTAATTCCAGTTGCCTTGCCTTCCCCCCTCCAAAAGGAGAAGAAGAGGAAGTAATGAGAAGCCAAACTATGGTTGAAGTCATAAGGGCATGTATGGATGGGGTTCAAATCAAGAGATGTTGGGGAGGTGGAAATAGCAAGATTTGGTATTTGAATGTCTCTGTGTGTGTGAATATAGGAGTTAAGAATAACACTGAAGCTGAGAACCTGAGAGGTTAGGAAGTTGCTGACCCAAACCCTTTAAAGACTGAGGAAAGTTTAGAAGAGGGATGAGTTTGGGGAGAAAAATAAGGTCTATTCTGGACATGTTGAGTTTGCAATGTCTGCAGAAAATTTCAAATTGCTTACCAGGTCATTTGTGACATGGGATGGGAATGTATAAGAGAGACTGGGGTTGGAGATGTAGATCGAGGGTCTTTGGTATAGAACTGATTATTCACTCAGTGGAAGCTGATGAGGTCACTGGGTGAGAAAATGTAGAGAGAAAAGATAAAAAGGCGCAGGGAGTTGTGGAGAGAAGATGGAGACTGAGAAAGAAAGGCAAGCCAAGAAGGGAGAGAATCAAAAGAGCAATTTAACAAACACTCAGAAAAGCAACCGGATCCGGGAGGAGAAGGTCATGAACAGTGTCAAATGCTGCAGAGAAGTGGAGAAGAATGAGGCCTGGGGAGAGGTCATCAGATAAGGTAATAAAGAGCTCATTGGTAATTTGATCTAGAACTTAACAACAGATTCAGTTGAACAAGAAGGCCAGAAACCATACCGCAAAGGATTGAGATGCTAGTAAGAAGAGAAGAGGAGGGAATGAGGGAAGACAATAGGGGAAGGAAGGTTGGTACAGGGAGTGGCATTTCCAGCCTGTGTGGGCCCTCTACTGCACTACAACTTAGGCTTCTAAGACAGATGGCTAAGAATCAGATTAAATAAGCAAGTTCTAAAGTTTCCAAATTATTTTCAGATCTTTAAATGCTATAATTCTGTATTTTATGTCATCATCTAAAACATCCACTTAAAACTCAGGCTTTCACATGTTAGAAAAAAGACATTGGTTTTGAGGGAAAAAACAAATAAAATCTTATTACTCTCCCTTTTTAGATATGAGAAATAATAGCCAGCATTTATATAGTACTTTAAGGCTCACCAAGTGCTCACAAGGGTAATCTTATTTGATCTTCACAACGACCTTGTGAGAGAGATGCTAAAACTATACCCATTTTATGGATGAGGAACCTGAAGCTGAGGAACCTTCTCACACAGCTCCTAAGTATTTGAGGCAAGATGCCATGCCAGGTCTTCCTCATGCCATGTCCAACACTCTCTCCCCTGTGCCACCTAGCTGCTTACATAAATAGGAATGGGCAAGGCCTGAATAACATTAAAAAAATTAGTCAGGATCTATGATTTCATTGGTGTATGAAACTAAGTGAGGTAACTTCCTCTATGATTGAATATCTGCATTTACTCCACATTTCATAGTCTTGCAACATTCCCTGAGGCAACCGAAGATCTAGTGACCACGTCCATGATCACGTAACCTGAATGTGTCAGTGGCAAGATTTTAACCAAGTTTCCCCCATTCTAAGGTCATCTTGATATCCATTGTGCGACATTGCTTCTCTGACCTATGGGACATTAAGTCAAAAATTGATTATGATAATATAGCCCACCTTCTAGGTTATAGGAGAATAGGATTGAAGAGTTAGAAGGGCCCTTGAGGATCATTCTATTAGAATGAAAGTTCTCTGTGAGTAGGGATTGGGTCATCCTTTATCTATATATTCCAAACAGCTAGTGCAACGTCAGTCACATAGTAGGTATTTAATAAATGCTTGTTGATTTGTTGATGCTTGTTCATTTGTTGATGCTAGCCTAACTTTGTTATTTCATAAATGAAGAAACCAAGGCCTAAATAGTGAAATGACTTTCCCAAAGACATTCAGCAAGTAGCAGGGCCAGTATTTGAACCCAAGTAAAATTAATCAGTAATTAATGAGATTCCAAATCCAGGGATCTTTCCACTATACCAATTAGGATAGTGCAGTAGGCAGAGAGCTAGCCTTGGAGTCAAGAAGACTGCCACCTAAATCCTATCTCTGGAACCTTCTGGCTTTGTGACTCTGGGCCAGGCATTCAATTTCTCAGGACAACTCTCTAAGACTTAAGTTACAAGACTATTAGAAAAGATACCCATTTTGCTTCCTATACCAATGACATCACAAGTCTAATCCTTGTCCCTGACCCTTAAGGAGCCTACATTCTATTGAGGAAGGGAGTGAATTGTACTAACATTCATAAAAGCCTATATAAGTGCAGTAAGTACAAGGTCGTTGTGGTTGGGACCCTAAATACTTGATAATAATAACTCAGAAGGCAATATGAGTCTAAGGGAAAATTGAAGGAAGTAAAGATTTCCTTAAGATTATAATGACTAAAGGCCTTCTTAATACAATGTCTCATTGATTACATAATCAATCTTTCATCAGGGATCACTGGGGATCCAGGGATCAGAGCCATAGAGTAGGAGGGAAAAAGTTGCAAGCTCTCAACGTTTAGAGGAAAACAGCAAAGAGTAAGCCAGGGAGAGCTTCATGTATGTAACTTTTTTCCCCTTTCTCTGTCTTCTTCTTCCTGTCTTCCTCCTTCCAGGTGTGGTTTCAAAACCGAAGAGCCAAGTTTCGCAGGAATGAGAGAGCCATGCTGGCTAACAAAAATGCTTCCCTCCTCAAATCCTACTCAGGGGATGTGACCGCTGTGGAGCAGCCCATTGTACCTCGTCCTGCTCCAAGACCCACCGACTATCTTTCCTGGGGGACAGCCTCTCCGTACAGGTGAATGAATGAATGGCACACTCTCCCTTGCTCCACTTGCACATGCTTTACCGCAGTTGTATCCATGCTGCCTGTGTGGCTGACCGAAATTTCTTTCTGGGTTAGCCTCTCCAGAGACATTCATCTTGTTGGCATCCCCAGCTTTCTGCAGGAGAATACTAGTTGCCCCAGGAGCAGGGTTTGGGGCAGAAGAGAGGGGGTCAGGCCGTCAGCAGTCTCTTCTTGGACTCATGAACACTGAAAAGGGAGAGAATGGGGAAAGAATTCCACAGAAAAGATGATTAAGACTTGCCCAGTTTCCCTCCTGCAACCATCTTGGAGCAAACCTTCCCCTTACCCCCACCCCCATTACAAATCCCAGAGATTCTTGTATTTTGCGGTCAAATAGGAACTTGCATAATGTCAAGGTAGTTGAGGCTCTGAGTGTTGTACAGAAGGCAACTGTCATGTTAAAAACAAATGTTTTAGAATAAAAAGCAAAAAAAGAAAAAAAAATAAGCTAATTCTGACTGGTTTCATGACCATAGTTCCTTTCATAGTAGATGGGGATGGCTATGTATCTAAAGTTATTCTCCTTTCCTGTTCTTAGTTCTCATCTAGTTCCCATGGAGCTTTCACGATGGGGCGTAGTTATGTGGGGTGTTTTGTACATAAAAATGGGAGGAGTTCCTCTCCAAATTTTCATCCTACAGCTCTAATATTCCAGAAGTGCAATTTCTAAAAGACACACATGCACACAAACACAGACACAGGCACCAGATTTACTCAATGGGACCCAGTTTCCTTTCTTGTGGAGGGAACATCAGCCTTTACTCATTTTGCTTGGCAGCCAGTGTTAATGCTGGGAGGAGGGGGAAGGATAGGGTTGCAGACAAGAATCTAGTTATGAGCTAAAATTATTCCACATGGGATCATGTTCATGTGTCACCCATGGCCAAAAGTAATAAATTAGGGACAAAGTAGAGACTAGGCCAGAGAGCACTAGGCCTATATTCTCTTAGGTAACCTCTTGAATTACTTGGTCCTATACCTAGGCTATCAATGGAAATATGTAATGACTAATGACCAAACCAAGTTTGTTTTCAATGAAGGAAGAACAATTAGCACGGTGATCTATTATGCTTCTATTTATCCCATTTCTAAAGCTAATGTTTGACTTAAACAATGATTTCTGCTTGATTTAGGGTTCTAATGAACCTTCCAGTTCTAAATCCCATGATCCTATACTTCTCTTTTTGCAAATGAGGAAACTCAAGGATCAGAGAGGTAATTGACTTAGCCAAAGTCATATAGCTGGTAAAAGATGGAGCTAGGACTCAAACACAGCTTTCGACTATAAATAATTATCTACGATCAAAGCTTTTTTTTTTTATAAGTTTAGAGAAGGAAGCTGTATTTTCTGAACTTCTCTGATGTAAAATGTCAGGACTGATATGAAGATAGGTTTTCATGTGCTAAATATACCAATAATATAAACCTTCACCTAAACCAATAAGAATAATCCACAGAAATTAAACAGACATATGTGTTAAATGATTTGTTAATTTTTCTTCCTTTGCTCTGGACATTAGGCAGAGTTTTGACCTTCGACCTTCCATGTATAAAATGGACACATAGGGAAAATTCTATTGCTGATCATCTCTGCTCCCAGAGGTGACATCTCAAGGCATAAGTGAGGAAAATCATGCTAATAATTAAGATAAAATCGCTATTCAGAGCACAGGCTTTACCATAAAAGTCTTTTAAATGCTTTTTGGAAATCACACATATGCTTAACATTGCTTTTCCATTTCTCAAAAAGAGCGAGTAGACTTTAGGGCCACTAAATAACTGGGGAACTCAATACTTTCCAAGACCTTATTAATCGAAAAGATGTTTTTAAATTGCCCAAATAATAATGTACTTCTATAATATGCTAAAAAATCCTTGATATGGATTGTATCACCATGATCATCCTTTGATATAGGTAGGGCAGGTGTAATGACATCATCTAGAAAAGGAGGGGGTCAGACCAAGGTCGCGTTCTCACTCTAAATTCTATGATCTTCATTTTGTGAATAAGGCAAAAAGTCGATGGAGGTTAAATGACTTGCCAAAGCCACACAGCAGGTAAGGGATAGAGCCAGGACTCAAAGTCAAGTCTTCTGACTATAAGCCCTGTGCTCTTTCCATTACATCATACGATCTCTCCCAGAGTCACTGGGTGAACATGTTTTATGATCCGTGCAAAGTATACTTCTCTATGTGTATGTATGTATAAACATACATGTACACATATATGTATGTCTCTCTATATACATACATGTATATCTCACCCGAAACAATCACAAATGACATGAGTTGAAGGTCAGGTGAAAAGCTGAGGACAGAAGGATGGGTGGGTAGCAGGGGCTGAAATCCCTCCTAGGGTGAAATTGAAGTAGATGACCAGGGAATTATAACAAAAGCTCACATCCCTGGTGCTTTCATCTTCTTTATTCTGAGTATGTCCTGAGCATGAATATAAGATTTAAACTAATAACAGTATAGGCAGGGTGGCTCAAAAGCCTCGTTGTCCTTTTAAGCTGTTATATTATCAAAGATTTAAACTATGCTAAGACTTTTGGTACACCCTGTATAATGAAGGAAGGGGCATCTTAAGACCTTTTGCTAGCACACTGACTAACACCCCTTCACCTGCCTGGCTTGCCTCCTGAAATGCTTAGTGCCTGGAAGGAGGGCACATGGAGGTTGGTGACATCAGATGCAGGGCTGACTTGAACTTTTCAAAGTGCAGAGAGGAGAGGGAGAAATGTTGCTATGTCAGGATATCATCGTAATGCCAATGAAGCTAAAATGCTGTCCCTAACTCCATGACATTAACAATAGTATTTTTCACTAATAATCTCACAGCATCCACTTGGATAGCTCCTCTCTTAGCAAGTGAGAGTATAGACTTGGCCAGATCTTGCACAGTAAGTGGTTTCCAGGACAGAAGGATGAAGTAAATCTTGAAAGCAATCATTTTATCAATAGTAGCTTAGCAGAACAAAGCATCAACACATTTTCCTGAATGGCTGATTTACGCCCGGCATATTCTCACCCAATATCATGTATGGTGTTTCCCTGACTTTTCGTCTAATTTTTTAAGGGGAAGGTAAATATCATCTTAGCATCTTAACACTACTGTTCTCCAACATTAGCAAAGCATTGGTATAATAAAGACAGATAAGGACTATAATCCCAGATTGACCTCTCAGGTCAGATCTAAAGGAAGTGCAAAGGAAGGGAGAATGGTGAAAAGACAATGAAGCATTAGGATCTTTGTGTACAAATGGGACCGGAGACATACTTACTACTGGTGTTATAATGCCTACTTACTTATCTGATGCTTCACAATGATCAGGAGATGTTTTCCTTAGGCATTGCTCAGGACATTTCTGTGGGGTGATAGCTCATAATCATTTCTCCCATTTTCTAGAGTTGGAGGCTGAAGACTTGCCCAAAGTTACATGGCAAATCCTCAGCAACATCAGAACTAGAACTCAGCATCCCTAACTCCTGTCCCCAGTACTTAACCTCCTGCCTCACAGTGCTACATTTGCAGTTAAGATATAATCTTACCATTTAAACCAAAAATGGGAGACAGTAGAGTATAAAGATTGGGGAAAACCTCTGAAGTTTTTCTTGTCCCCTTATCTTTCCTATACATTAAATAGCCCATTTTTCTGACCAGAAATGATGTTCTGATAGCTGAAAGACAACAGATTCACAGGGTACCTTAGCAAAGATACAGAGATGCTGAGGTGGCTCAGGCTGTGCTTAGTTATCCAGCCCAAGGCCAGCAATCCTTATCGAGACCTCCAGAGCCTTTCTAAATCCCCAAGTCTTTCTTTAAGAGAAGGTAGGATAAAATCAGAACCTTAAAGCCTCTAGCTTTTGGTCAGGATTGAGATGGAGATCATAGGTAACTAGGGAATAACCAATACAGTGTGTTGCTACTTAACCTTTCTAGCTTTACTGTGTTTCATCTCAATCAGATTCACTAGCTAGAGCAATGCAGTCACAAAGGGGAGAAAAATTCTTGTTATCATTCACTAAATGAACAGTTGTTTATTAATTTGCTATGTGCTAGGCCCCTAGACAATAGGAATACAAAGATAAAAATGGAATAGTCCCTGCCCTCCATATATTCTAATGGTCCTCACAAGATTTTTTTCTCTAGCTTTAATAAGATTCTGGAGATATCTATACCATGGTAGGAGACCTAGGATTATAGGATTTTTTAGATTTGGAAGGGACTTTAGAAGACAGCTAGTCCAATACTTTTTTTACATTATGACCTAGCTTGGAATTACTTGTCTAGGTGAATTGCGGACTTGGCAAAAATGTGTCTTCATTCATTCACGCTTAAGGTATTTATCATTGCTGTGGAAATCATTCTCTACCCTGATGTTTTGCCTCCCAGGGTGGTAGATATTAGAAAGCCCTGGGCTCCTGGCTTTCACTTGAGGAGGAGTAGAGGAGGGACTCCTATCTACAGTCAGTCTTTTTTGTGGGTGAATTCTTGTCTTCCATATACCTGGCTTTGGCAGTCATTAACAGGGGGAAGACTTGGTATCCCAAAGCTTCCCCGAATGACAAGTAAAAGAGAGGGGTTGGCGCCTTTAATTGTCCACCTCATCCTTCCCCAGTTTTTCTCATCCTGCTCCCTGTCCCCTCATGTGATCGTGGTCACAGTGCTGCCTGACATCTGCTGAACTCGTTTGGCTCATTTCTCCCTTTCACACTTTCAAAAATAGATCTTCGTCCCTCCCAAGATGTTGTTTACACGAGGGGCTTCATAACGGATTCTAACGGAAGACACTGAAAAGGTAACTTGTCAGTGGGGGAAGGGGGTGGTATCTTGGGCAGGGTTTGAATGGGGAGTAGTGTGCTCAGGAAGAGGCACATACATATTTTTATTTCCAGAAGCTTAAGCAGTGAGGTGCTTGGGTGGGGAATGCCATTAACAAACAAAACAGGATATGTCCTTCCCTTGGCTATTAGAATAGTCAAAGCAGGGACAATTCTCAGACAGATGATACTATCATAGCAGACTGAACTTCTAATTCTTATTCCTTGCTTGACTTGGTCAGGACCATCAATCTGTTCCTCAGTCATAGAATCATGGCTTCAGAGCTGGAAGGAACTTTAGAAGTCAATTGAATCCAACTACTCACTTTACAGATAAGACCACTAAGACAGTGAGATGTTAAGTGATTTGCTCACCATCACACATGTAGTTTGTTAATGATAGCACTAGAATTTGAATCCAGGTCCAAATCTGGCAATATTTTGGTTATATGATGTTGTTTCCCCATTTCCATGACCCATTTTATGAGAGGGTTTGAAGGATTAGAGAAGGTATGTTCTAAAACATCTTTAGAAATGAAGGAAGATGCTAGACAACTACAAGTTTTCAGGGTTTTTTTGAGCAAATAATTAGATGAGTCAAATTATGAAAGTTTTCAGATATTACTTCTAAGTGGAAAAATTAAACAAAGAAATAGTGACATTTAACAGAACATGGTACAAGTGTACCCTGTTTTGGGAAACCAGATTGAAATAGTTATTCATTTGCACTTGTTAAAGCCTTTGCTGTTCACGATGTTGTGTTAAAAGCTAGGCCAACAGAGACCAAAGTAGAACATTCCCTGCTCTCAAAGAGCTTAAATTCGTATTTTAAAATTAGAAAAATAAAATTAGAAGGTGATTTATGTATTTTGAAAGACATAAGTAGAAGTCATATTTTAAAAGTAAGGTTGTCTAGTGTGTTTAATGAACTTGACTGAGCAAAATTTAATTTATACACAACTTTTCAAGAAGCCAGACTTACACAAAGTAAGCTGTATACATGTATAATCTTTGCTACTATTGTTCAAGCAATGATATCACTCTGCAAGTAAAGCACCTACCCTTATAGTAACATTTTAGGACAGTGTTACACATGTGTGAGTTTTCTATGTGGAGAGTGATTTGAGGGGAAAAGACAAAGGATGGAATATTATTCTTTGTCAAAGAATTAGGAGACAAAATTTTTGAATCTCAGCAAAACCCCTAAAAATTTCTTCAAACTCCTTGTCTGCAAAATTAGACTTGGACAGGGATCATGGGGTGACGATTTTTTAGCAAGTTTTTACTTTGGGAAACCTACATGTAAGAGTAAGTCCTAGCAGCCATATTGTGTTTTCCAGTTCTAATTCCCACTGAAGTTCAGAAGAACAATGGGAATCACTTAAATCTGAACTTGAAGCTAAGCTAAGGTCAATCAGAATGAGATAAAAGTATAAAAATGATTATGACTCATCCCAACTTTTGCATTACCATACTAATTTTTAGCACTGTCTAGACAGGAGTCAGAAAAACTTGATTTGATTTCTGGCTTCCTCTTTGATCTCACACAAGTCAACTCATTAATCCAGCTTTTCTGTCTTAAAGTGAGTTGAGACTAAGAAGTAAAGACTCATTTCCATAAGTTACATGTGCAAATAAATTTACACTCGATAGCCGTGCTAAGTATCTTTTTCTCCACATATATATTGATAGTTATTTACACAAAAACCTGACAAAGTTAAGATGATTCCACTGAACCAAGACCCAGACATGGTAAATGCACTTAATCTCTTGCAAATATGTGAATGTGAAGATGTGCCTTTGCCAATGTAGACAAAATCCTTATGAGGGAATTCTCTCCACCAAAACAGTTGGCAAACCTATCTACGCTTTAGTGGCTGGCTTAGAAAATCCTGGAGATACATGAAGGTTGCCCAAGGTCACACAGTTAGTAAGGGCCAGATGCAATATTTAAACCCTGGTCTTCCAAATTCCAAGTCATCCACTAGACTATATTTCAAACAAGTGACAAAAAATCAGGACCCGAAGACCCAAACTGGCAGCCAGCTATGCAATCTTATCAGCTGAATTAATTCTGCCATTAGTTTCCACATAAGAACTTCAAGCTTGCTATACATGAGTTTAGTTCAACCTTGAAATTTCCTTTCTCCTGGGCAAATTTGTTGACTCAATAGATACAACCTACATAATTATTTTTCATCCCCATTTCCCTAATGTACTTTTCAAGGTTAAAAAAAATTTCTGAGGATAGTTTAAAAGAAATTATAATCTTAGAACAAAATTTAATTGATTCCATGGCCAAGGCTCAATAAATGCAGTCTTTCCCACAGAATTACGTCATGTTATTTCTACAGTACAGAAGATAAAAGGGAAATGCACTAATGGCTGAAATCAAGAGAAATGCATAGTTCTTATTAATAAAGCATGATGAAGACAAACTCAGCTCCACAATTAATATTAACCAAGAATTCAGCTGTTTTCATGAGGTCTTTTAAAGTCTGTATTAAAACAAAAACAAAATAACCTTCAAATTTATTCTTGCACCCTTATCCCAGGAACTTGATATGTAGAAAACGGTGGTGTTTGGCTGGGTTTGGATAGCTCCATAGGGTAGGAAGACAAGATGAGAACACAAGTAGTCATATCTATATGTTTTCTGCCTTGAAAAAAAGTAAAATAAAGGTAATCTCTGTAGAATTTCTTTCCTTTCTTGAGAAAAGGCCATAGAAGAGGTGATGGCTTGAAAATCTAGTGGTCCTACGTAGACCCTCTTGGATTGGTGAGCGTCCAGTGCTGTCTCACATTTAGCATTTTAAGAAGCAAGTTTTTCCCTTTCTACCCGTAACCCCTTTGTTGAAATGTCATTCAGTCAAAAGCCATCAAGCAACCTAGAAACACAACCCACATACTTTCACCTATCATGGATTATGAGTGTTTATAAGCAAGTCAATAGTCTAAAGGAAACATTAGTATTAGCTAAAGGGGAGAGGCAAAACCCCGTGGGTAAGACAGACTCTTGTGACATATATACAAAATGTCATTGGAGTCCATGGGTATAGATGGAATAACTGCTTTCTAGTGACTTGAGCAATGTTTTGTATTTCAGATTCTCTGCTATTGATTGAGTTGATGCTATGAGATGTCCAGAGAAACTGGGTCACTTCTTTTAACTCCAGTTCATGAATTTATAAGCCTATAATGGGTGGTATCTGTGATTCACTGATGTGGGGAACTTTCAGTGTGGAAATTCCCCCACGGATGTAGATCAGCAGCCCATCTTACCTTAGAATCTTCTAGAGTTGCCTGGGCACACTATGAGATTAAATGACTTGCCCATGGTCACATAGTTTGTGTCAGAGGCAGGCATTGAACCCAGGTCATTCTGACTTTGTTCACTATCTCATGTCTGGCTTTCTAAATAATAGGAAAAGAACGGAAGTTATACCACCTATCTACCTGGTATGGAACTGCAAAATTCAGTTCACTAACAATCAAAAAATTGCTTTGTGAACACTAACTGCTATTACCACACAATACCCCAGAACACTGCAGCCCTTGTAAGTCACCTATGGTTGTCATTCCAGGAGTAGTGGCTATAATCAGCCACCATGATGTCACTGTTTTGAAATATTATGGGACCTACTGCAATGAACTCTTGATGAAAATGTACTATTTAATACTATTCAGTAGTATCTAGTACTATTTGGATGAAGGTGAACTCATAGGGACATATTCTCCTGCTCAAAAGACTCACTTCACTTCCATAATTTTCCTCTAAGATAAAGAAGTGCTAGTCAGTCTTCATGTTGAAGAAAATTTTAGTGCGATAGCTTACTAGAGAGAGCCTTAGAACCATCAGAAAATTTACTATGGTGGTGTCTAGATACTTAGGTGAAAATATCTAGATACTTAGGTGACAAACACAGCCAGTAATAAAGTTAACAGTTTTCTAGCCAGAGATCAAAATCTTCATCAAAATCTCAAAGCTATCATCACTTTTCAACAAAACTATTTCCCTGAGATCATTGATAGGCTCTCCTTCCCCACTCTTGATAGAGAAAAAGGTCATACTTTCCTTTTCTTATTGGAGTCTTATCTCCTGATCTCCCTCCCCTGCCAAATCACCCTATAAAAATGAGGTTTAAATGAGCAGAACTGATAGAATGAAGGCAAAAACAAAAACAAACCAACCAAACCAGGATCAAACCAAGTAAACATAAAAGGAGAACTTCGGCCTGTTTAATTTCTTCCTTACTCTCATAAAAGCAGACTCTTATTCATCAATGCTACATAATATGAAAGTTCAAATCTATTACAAAATCTCCTTTTATGTGATATGTATGGGATATCAGCCCCATGTTTTCAAACTCTTTAAACTTTACCCTGAGTAGATTAAAAAGAGCCTATATAATTTAAAATTTAAACCAATATTAAGTTGACCACAGCTATAATGAGTATAGAAGACCATGGTTACTTAAGTGTATGCACGGGTTACTTAAGTGTAGCACCTGGTACTGAGATGTACTGGGTCACATGGGAATTCAAGACTATATATTTGTGGAATTTGAAATTGAATAGGATTCCTTGGCATGCTTACATGGGCATAGCTTGAATAGTGGGATGAGACTTGCAATTGTCTTTTAATAGTTCTTTCTGAACTATGAATGGTACAACTATCCTCATAGCTATCATGATGATACTTAGCAGTGATGAGTGAGGAGGGAAAAAGTCTCATTTTCTACCACATATCTCATTAGCACCTACTACTTGCAAGATAATTGTCTTTCTGTCTCTACCTGTAAGTATATGTGTGTATATATACATACATGTATGCATGTATATATGTAACTATACATACATGTATGTATATGTGCATATATATCTACGAAAGTATGCATACGCACACACACACATGAAATGGCTTGAGAGCTTCTCAACCAAAGGAATGTCATTCAGTTAGTCAACAAGCAATTATTAGGCACTTAACACATATTATGTTAAGAACTAAGGCTACAAAGGAAGGTGAAAATACTATCTCCACCTTCAAGGACCTCACCTAGGAGAGACCACATATCAATTAATAGGAACATATAAGATACATGCAGAGTAGATGAAAGGTAACCTCAAAGGAAAGGGCTCCAGCAGTTGGGTGTGGGGGAAGGACCCAAGAAATGGCTCATAGAAGATAGGATTTGAGTTGAGTTTTGAAAGAAGCCAGTGATTCTAAGAAGCAGAGAAGGGGAGGGAAAGCATCATGAGGAACAGCTGGTACAGAAGGCTTGGTCTCGAGAGATGGAGATTTGTATTTGATGAACTACGATAGGCCTGTGTATCTCTGGATAGTAGAGTTCATAGAGGGAAGTAACATGTAAGAAAGAGTAGGAGGGAGGGGCCAGTTTGTGAAGAGCTTTACATGCCACTTAAAGGATATTATATTTGATTCTGGAAGTAATAGGGCGAGCTGCTGTCTACATTGTGAGCCCTCTCTCCCTCTCCTCTATCACGTTATCAATGAGTATTGATGATATGTTCTATCTGTCTCGGGGTAACAGCCTCAGTTTTCTCTCTTTTTGGTCTTACCACTCAAGCCTTGGAACAATAAACTCCTGGTGGCTGATGGAATCCTGTTGGAATGTAAGGGCCAGAAAAGCACATGTCATTCCATATATGAGCATCCTTTCCAGTTGAAAAGGATTTTGTTGGATTAAAAAAAATAGGAACATTTTCATTGAATTTAAATGTCTCTTTTTGAAGAGGTTCAAAGTGATGAATATTCTATAGACAACTGTATAGACATTTATGTGGTGTGTTTGTGTATGTGTTTTCATCTTAAGGACATGTATATGTATAAGTACATGCATACATGTACATTCGCTAAAGTTAACCAAAAAACCGCTAATTAAAAATTTTAGCACACTAGCTTTGAGGTCTTGAGGTCTTAATTACAAGTTTTGACAATGAAATGTGACTTCATATACTTCTCAGTGATGGTGTAACTAGAAAGAAAAAAAAAGCCGTTGGGACTCTAGTGCCTGAATTCAGAGATATTAGTACTGGAGGAGACCTCCAAAGGATGTATTCAAAGGGAAGAGGTTTGTTGGTTTCATTAGTAGTTGGGAAGGGCACTTCATAGACCTAAAATCCCCGAAATGGTGGTGGTCTTGGGCTCTGGTGCTGGGTACAGTGAGCTAGCTATATGGACACATCTTCTAAGGCATGCAGAGCTACTGGAAGTGTAGTTCTGGACTGTTGGGTGATGTGGTTCATATTCTTGGCCCACTCATTGTCTAGAGCCTATTTTTGAGTGTGTGGCTTTCCCCAGTGCTGCTTCCTAAGATCAGAAGTATAGGCAAGAAGAAGGATTGAGAAGTGCTTAGCATGGTTAACTGATGAAACACATTTGCCATTCAACAGCAAGTTTTCCCTCTTGGAAATTAATCACTGCTCACTGGAGCCAACGCAGCAAATGCCTTTCCTTCTTCTCACCCCACCCCCAGTCCATCTGTTCTCTCCACTGCCCCTCCCCACCCCCAAACACTGAAATTGGTTTCCAGGTGTCATATGGCAAAGACTTTGAGCTTCCTGAGACTAATGCCTCTTCTCCCTGTTTTCTCCTTTGCCCCTACAGTGCCATGGCTACTTATCCTGCTACATGTGCCAACACTAGCCCTGCGCAGGGCATGAACATGGCCAACAGCATTGCCAACCTGAGACTGAAGGCAAAGGAATATAGTTTACAGAGGAACCAGGTGCCAACAGTCAACTGAGAAAAACAAACAAAAACATTCAAAAACAAACCTAAGAAGAAACCAGAAACAAAGTAAAACAGAAAACCACCATAAGATAACTATCTTGCTCTGTCTACTGCTTCGTCTGCTGGGGAAAACAAACACAAACAGACAAAGAATGCAGAACTAAACATTGGGACCATAGCAGAGAAAAGCAGGAGAGGAGCAAACTGAAAAAAAATTAGTTAACAAATGTTTCCCCTCCCTTTGGGATATCACTACCATTTGTTCCCGTGTTTGATTATTTTTGTTTTCATTCATCTATGCTTTGCTCAGTATAATGCAAGCTTCTTCAGCTATGTCCACCCCATCCCTCATTATTCTAAGTTTTTTTTTTAATCCATAACAGCAGAACTATATAGACATGCAGAAAAGAGTGCCTAGTGTCATGCCGCTGACCCATCTTGAGCCTTAGTGCCTTCCCTGTCCTCCTGCCCAGCTCAGTGTCTAAAAAGCTCAGAGGGATCTCAAGATTGCCAAAGTCTTTCTAAAGTGCCTGCCTGCCTCATGAGCAGGTTTTGTGGGATAGCTTCTGGAAAACAGCAGCCATGTCCAAAGTGGGTCATTAGCCTGTCCTGATCTCTTCTTACCTGGCTGATTCAGAGCACTAAGCCTTATTTAAAACAATAACAACATAAAACATGACCCATCCATTCCCCAAAGTATCAACTGTTCTGGGTTTAGAATGATCCATACCTTCACAATTAGCCATTTTGAAATGGGGAAGTACCCTACATTTAAGGGAAATGGAAAACTAGCCCTATGCAGAATCAACGACTGAGATCTGTAACTGGTGTTGCCCACTGCTTCCTTGGTGCCACGGGTAAAAGGATAGTCAGATGCACATTTATATATATACTGTATATATTTATATATATTATGTATACATATATAATATTCTTACAAGCTCGGCTTTGTGGTTTCTCAAATGTAATGCAATGAAGATGAAAACATCAGGATTGTCGGTGGGGCTACCACTACTTTGTGTATCTCTAATGAAGGGGAAAATTACCAGTAATTAGCCTTCTGGCTTATTTTCTTTGCTGTTACGTAATTCCAGGTAAGGCCATATAGGGCAACCCTTTCAAAATAGATTTCATTGATACAGTGTGACTTTAAATGGATCACAGTTTAATCTGAGAGTGTGGAAATAAGGCTCTTTTATGAAGAGGTTGGTTTCATATGGAATGATGAGAAGACCTGCTCTACAGTGGGAATTATTTTAGAGAAGAAGAAAAGCCATTTTAATCATCCATCTTTTCTTCAACAAACAGTAATCTGGAAAACAGATTTTTGGAAGTCAGCTCCTAAAAAATAGTTAGAATAAACTCCCAATTTTAAAAGGCTATTTCTTTAAAAAGCGATTTTGAACCAATAGTACTTGCAACTGGGAACACAGATACATTTATGGTTTTTGGTAACTGATGTTGATTTTCCCAACTGTGCTTTAATCTTACCAGGAAACCTCAACTGAGTTCTATCACCGTGCTGTGCCTTAGTTTATCTGTTTGCAAAATGGGTTTCATAATACTAACCTACCTCACAAGGGTGTTGTGAGGTTCTAATCATTTGTTCGGTCATTCCTTCCTTCACTTTGTAGCACCTGGAAGGAAAGATGGTGCACTTTGTAGGAGGGAAATGCTGCCTTGCTATAAACAATTGTAATTGTGTATTGGGGAATGGGGAGACTGATATAAACTCACAAATTTCTCAACTACCATGTCTTTTGGCCAAAAGGGTAATTTGCATTGACTATATGAGAATCAACATGTGAATACCCGGAACACACGCCTTCTTTTTGTCAACCGGTGTTTTTCATTCATACTTCTTCTCCCGAGCAGCTTGGCTCTGGCATTATAAATTGCAAATCATTAACATGCTTGAGATTGATCTGCAAAGAGTCCCTGGCTGAGGGCCAGAGTGGTGAAGACCATGCAGAGGATGAGACATTCTGAACATGCCCCGTGCAGATTGGTCATGTCCTTTATACAGCAGGTTGAGTTTATCATGACAATCTTTCATTCCTTCACATGGACTGCCATCCAGTCAATATGTATTCCCTCATTCTGTCACTAAATCTCTCTTGTGATTCTGTGTGCACTCCAGTGGGTACAAAGAAGGTTTATATTATATCATCTTGTTTACAACCAAGTACTTTCCCTCCTCTCTCAACTCACTAGAGAGAATTCTCACTGGGCCCCTGAACTATCTGCTGAGGGATGTCAAATATAGGATCTCTATACTCATTTCCTACTTAGCTCCTTGGTTTTGTTTTTGGTAGCTCATGAAAAAATACCAAGGTCCATACAAGGCCAGGAACCTGATTTAGAAGGTCACAATTTGTCTTGTGAAAAGAGTACGGTCTTGGACATTTTGAAACCTCCAGGGAGGGTGGGGGACTAAAGTTATAATGGCATAGAATGTGTGGTGAAGGTGTTGGAAACAACATTATTTCTAACAAGGTATTTAAGTTTCTGAGGTAGGGACAGAGGAAAGGATCATTCCAAAATGAGGTTTATATCCCTTGCCAGTCAAGAACAGAGAGTCCTGAACACACAACCAGAATGCTAGTTGGATAAATCTTAAGACTGGGCCTACAATTCCCAGACACCTCAAAGTGCCATCGATGCTGATCAACCATGAAGATTTTTCCTGCTGGAGAAATCAAAGTGCTGGCATCCATTTTCTTTGCAGCTCACCAAGAATTATAACAGTACAAACACTATGGTCTTGTGCATTTATTTTCTTTTCTTTTTAAAATGCAAGTATTATATGGAATTTAGAGGAGTAGCCCTCTGGCTCCTGGGTCAGGTGCCAACTGGGAACTTGGGCACTACAAAGCTTGAGGCATCTCCCTGTTTCTCACTTTTACCATACCCAAATAATGATAATAATAATATATATATAGACTATCTATCTGCCAGCCTCACCCCTCCACATAATAAGATGCTGGTCCATAGAAATAAAACCAGGAGAGGTGATGAAAAGGGAACAACATTGAGGGGTAGAAAGACCTCCTAAGAAATGTATTATGTAAATTATATCTTGCTTTATGTTGTAAAATATACAGTGTTTGCGCTAGAATAGAAATGATTCCTTTTCAATAAAAAGAAAGAACACTCACATCTCTTGTTTTATGTACTTGTGTCTTTTGCCTCTTTGATGTCAAGAAATCCTGTTCTACAAAGCCTGAGATGGAGATTGAGGAGAATAGGATGAAGGTAAGAAGGGGCAGTGAATAAGAGAATTGTAGGCAGGGATTAGGATCGAACATCTGGGAAGGTGCTTCAGGGGCCATTCTCATTTTACAGTCCAAGAAGCAGAAGTTTCTAGTGGTTACTTGCCCAAGGTCACACAGGTAGTAAATGTCAGAGGCAGAGTTTGAACACAGGTCCTCTGACTCTAGGCAGCAGCTAGGTGGTGCAGTGGATAGACCACTGGGCCTGTAATCAAGAGGACTCATCTTCCTGAGTTAAAATTCAGCTTCAGACACTTACTAGCTGTGTGACCCTGGGCAAATCACTTAACCCTGTTTATCTCAGTTTCTTCACCTGTAAAATGAGCTGGAGAAGGAAATGGCAAACCACCATAGTATCTTTGCCAAGAAAACCCCAAATTGCATTACAAAGAGTCAGATACAATTGAAACAGGTGAACAATAACATCTGACTCTGGAACTAAGGCTTCTCCTACCGGACCATTGCTTCCTCTGGAAAAGGACCTGAAAGAGTTACTGATGTGGGGAGAGAGTAGAAATGCTATTTCTTAGAGGAATAAGAAGCCATGAAAAGAAACTGACAGGACCAAGGGACCATATGGCAAAACAGAACCTAGCCTTCTGCCAAAAATTTTAGCTTTCCCAGCTCAGTTCTGACTTTCCTTAAAACATCAGAATTTGATTATAAAGTGAAATAATGGATAATTCACTCCTTTAGAAATTATATATTAAGCATCTATTTGGCATTATATTAATAATTCTCTGGGAGCCACAACAATGATTAAGTAGCCTTGACTCGCTGGAACTTTTGCTAATCTTCAAGGTTTGATAACCGTTACCATGTAATTCCTCCCTTATGAACCCTGAGCTGCTGAATATTAATGGGGGAAACCACGGTTTCCAGGTGATTCCATCTAGACTAAATTTATGATGCATATGTATGTATGTAAGCGTATACACACAGAGGTGGATCCTCAGTGCTGCTCAGTTATCCTTCCATTGTACTCTTATGAACTTCCTTTCCTCTGACACTGCCTTCACACTGAGACAGGCCCCCATCACCTCATGTCTGGAGAACTTCAAGAGCCTTTGGTTGGCCTGCCTCAAATATCTCCTGACTCCATGCCATTCTCTACTCAGCTATAAAATTGATCTTTCTAAAGTATAAGTTGGACCATTTCATTTCCTACCCAGTAAAATCCAGTGGCTACCTATGCCCTCCATCTTGAAATATAAAATCCTCTATTTGGTATTCACAGTCATTCAGACTCTGGTCCCTTTCTACCTTTCTAATCTTCTTATACCTTATTCCCTACTATATACTCTCAGATCCAGTGACACTCTCTTCCTCACTGTTCTTCACAAAAGATATTCCATCTCCAGACTCCAGGATTTTTCTTTCTTTCTATTTATAAATAAGAATTTATTTATAATAATATTTACAGAATAGAAACACATGAAGCTCACAAGTTACACAAAGAAATGGATGTACATAAAAACAGCAATTTTGACTGACAATAGGTAAAATTCTATAAAGACTTCATAGGGAGATGGTATCCAAAGGCCAACTTGAGTTCTTCCAACTCTTTGCTGTGTCACCCACACTGAACTGGAGTTCTAACTCTTCAGGACAGACTCCAGGCATTTTCACTGGTTGTTGTCCCTCCATTCCTGAAACACACTCTCTCCTTGTCTCTAACTCCTGGCTTCCCCAACTTCTTTCAAGTCTCAGCTAAAATTCCACCTTGTTCAAGAAGTCTTTTCCAGTTCCCTTGAATGCTAATTTTTTCCTTCTGTTGTTTGTCTCCAATTTATTCTGTCCACATCTTGTTTGTACATAATTTGTCTGTCATATTAGACTGAGTTCCTTCAAGGCAAGCACTGTCTTTTGCTTTTCTCTGTATTATTAGTGCTAAGCTCAGTACCTGACATGTAGTAAACATGTAATAGATGTTTGTTAACATACTGACCTCTTGTTTCCCAACTTTTCCAAACTTTTCCCTTTATCCTCAAACCGTTTACCACCCCCTGACCTCCCACGCCAGAGGAAATGGCTTAGCATACTATTTCAGTGACAAGTTTAGAGTTATCAGATCAACATACCCTTTACTCCTCATCTGCACTTGTAAAATCTTCTCAGCCCCATCACCTACTACTCTTCCTTCCTTTCTCTTTCAGAAGAAGAGATATCTCTATCCTTTGTTAAGATATATTCTGTCATCTTTAATTTCATACTCTCTTTCCTTTTTTGGTGTCTTGGGGCAATGGTATTCCCTCTCATACATCTTTAATCTCTCCCTTCCTATCTACTGACATACTTGCTCAGGTTTCCATAATCCTAAAAAAACCAAACAAACCAAAAAAGACTCAGCTACTGTTCCATCTCTTTCTCCTACCCTTCATTGATAACATTCTTGAGAGCTTTGTCTACATTAGGTATTTCCACTTTTTCATCATCCACTATCTTCTCACTGCCTTGCAATCTGGTTTCTGCTGCCATCATCCTTCTGAAAATACTTTCTCTGGCGTCACTAGTAACTTCTCAATTGCCAAAAAAACCAATGGTCTTTTTTCAGTCTTTATTTTCTTTGACTTCTTTGGAGCATTTGACAACAGTGACCACCCTTCTGTTTCTACATTCTTGTCCCTCCAACTATTATCATCAGGTGGCAAGCAAGCAGTACTCAAAAGACAGGATGCAAATGCCAAGCCCAGAAACATGTCATTGGTGAGAGAGTGTTGGAATTCAAAGAACAAAGTGGGCAGATATGATCCGGTTAGCACAGCAGGTGGGTTGGAATCCAAAGACCAAAAAGAACAATGATTGCCTAATGTCAAGGAAAAATCCAAGAACCTGACATATGAATTCCATCGAGGTTGCCAAGGACAGAGGTGAGCTGGAGAATACTCCAGATGATGGAAGTATGGCTGACATTTGATCTCCAGATTCCATGATGGCTAAGAAGCACAAAGATATGCAACAAGGAATTGTCTGGTTCAGGGGTGGGGAACTTGAGGCCTCCAAACCACATATGACCTTCTAGGTCCTCAGGTGTGGCCTTTTGATTGAATTGAGGTTTTACAGAACAAATCCTTTTATTAAGAGTCAAAGGGCAGCACTTGAGGACCTAGAGGGCCACATGTGGCCTTGAGGCCACGGGTTCCCTACCCCTGGAGTTAGTGGTGGTTTTAGTGAGTTTAGAAGACAAGATCAGATGCTATACAGCTGAGCTTCAAACTTTCATGTACATGTTTGTAGATCATGTCTGTTTGTTTTCCCACTGAACTTTGTAGCTTTAATTAAATTCAATAAAAATTTATTAAGTACCTACTAAGTGCCAGGCACTATGTTGAACACTGGGGATATAAATACGAAAAGTGGGGGGAGTCTCTGCCCAAAGGGAGCTTACAATCTAATGGGAGAAGATAACACTCAAAAAGAAACTGGAAGAAAGGGAACCTACCATGAGGGCATTTAGTTCCATGGAACTAAAACCAAGCCGAGTTACATATGGAAAGTAGAATAGCTGCAAAGTCTAGGTTCTGATTTCTATTAAGAAAAAAGGGGGAGGAGGCTTTGAGAGGAGTTCATTACTTAGCCCTCTAGCTCTCCCATCAGAGGAGAGAGGAAGCTGAGGGAGGTGGAAAAGCATTGGCTTTGGATGGAGTTAGCGACATGATGATGAGACCTGAAGTCATCAACTTATCCTAGGAGGGCCATCTTGTTCCATAGAATTCAAACCAAGCAGAGCTCTAGGTGGGAAATAGAAAACTTGTTCTCTCTCTCAACCCAACTGTCCTCTCAGAATTTGTGAATTTCTGCTTTTGACCCTGTTTCTTTACTGGACACTATTTTATGCCTCAAGTTCTTTCCAGATCATTCAGTTCCACTTGCACAAAATCCATCTCTTCAGGAATTTCAATCAAACAATTAGAAATTGACAAGCATTTTTAAGTGCATGCTATGTATCAGGCATTGTGCTAGATACTGGGGATAGGAATACAAGGAATGAAACAACCCCTGCTCACAAGAAGCTTACATTCTAATGGGAATTCGACATGTATGCACATATAGGTACAGAATAAATATAAAGGGAATAATTATAAGCATAAATAATTTATAAATATTACATTATATTGTATTAATTATATTATATTGCATTGTATTACATCATATTACTATATCCTGTCATGTCATATGTCATATCATATCATATACTATTATTTTATAACATTATATCAAATACTATATATACTATATTACATAAAATATGAACATAAATACAAAATATTTCAATACAAAGCAGTTTTGAAGGGAGGACAGTGGAAGTCGGGGAATCAAGAAAGGCTTGATGCTTTTGAGCTATATATTGAGGAAGATGGGAATTCTCTGAGTCAGAGCTGAGGAAGGAGCACATTCTAGGCATAGGACATGGCCAGCACAGCAGCCTGGAGATAGGAAATGGAATGTGGTGTGTCAGGAAATGATAGGGCTGGCATGGCTGGATCGCCAAGAAAGGAGGAACCATCTCCAGTGAGTCTAGAAAGACTGGTTGGGGTCTTGTGGGAAAGACCTTTACAAGCTAAAAAGAAAAGTTCCTATTGTATCCAAGAGGCAATAAAGAGGCTCTAGAGTTGGTTGAGTGTCTGTGCTTCAAGAAAACCACTTTGACATCAGTACATAGGATGAACTGAAAGGGTGAGAGACTTGAGACAAGGGGAGCAATCAAGAAATTGTTACAGTAAAATAGGCTAGAGGTGATGTGGGCCTGAACAAAGGAGGCAGCTGTATGAGCAGAGAAAAGTGATGGACATCTTTTCAATAATACATATCTTTGATAGTATCTTGATAGCATAATATAGTTCTCCATAATTTCTTTTTTGTAGTTTGTTGTAGCCTATGTGTACCTGCCCTATTGTCCATTGCCCTTTGAATGATACTCATTTTCAATTATTTGGGGCACATAAAAATTTAAAAAAAACAATAGCTAGCATATATTGTGCTGGAAGGTCTAAAAAATGTTTCATAGATGCTCTCTCATTTGACAGTGTTCTATGGCTCTAAGATATACAGTAGGAGGATTGTATTTGGAATGAAAAGATGTAGGTTTTACTCCTGGATCTTCAGTTTATGATTCCATGATCGCAGGCAAATAATTTAACTTCTATGGGCCTTAGCTTCCTAATCTGTGTAAAAATGTTGGAGTCATGCCTCCCAACGTCCCTTATGGCTCTGACTCTCTCTGATAGTATGAATAATACCTGAATATTTATACTAAAATGATGAACCTTTATGTCAGATCCCTTTTGAATTCTTTCTCTTCTAGGAGGTGTTCATTTATCTCTCTACTACAGAGAGCCCAACTACAATGGGCTGGCCATGTTTTTCGAATGTGAAACACATGCTTGCCGAAAAGAATATTTTATGAAGAACTCACACAGGGCAAGTGCTCACATGGTGGTCAGTAGAAGTACAAGGACATTCTCAAGGTCTCTCTTAAGAACTTTGGAATTGATTTGTGACACGGGAGACACTGATGCAGGACTGCCCAGCATGGTGTGCCTCATCAGAGAAGGCGCTGTGCTCTATGAGCAAAGCAGAATTAAAGTAGTGCCAAAGAAATGCCAGATGCACAGATTTAGAGAATCCACCCCAAGTGTTCACATGTGCCCTACCTGTGGTAGAACATTCCAAGCTCTTGTTGGTCTGATCAGCCACAGTCAGACACACTATAACTGAACTCAACAAGGTGATATCATTTTGGTCCTCTTCAAGAAGGAAGGACAACAAACAACCATTTATCTCTCTAGTTGGAAAAGTTCTTTCTTCCCTCAAACTATGTGGAATTTATCTCCTGAGATAACCCAATTCAAATCAGCTAGGGCACCTAGGTCCTTGGGTGCCACTTTTTGACTAAGTCTAAGTTTTACACAACAAATCCTTTTATTAAGGGGATTTGTTCTATGAAGTTTGGATTCAGTCAAAGGGCTGTACTTGAAGACCTAGAGGGCCACATGTGGCCTTGAGGCTACAGGTTCCCCACCCCTGATAGGGTTATCCAGACAAACATTGTGGAAATATACAGAAACATCTGAAATAGTATTTTCAGAAAGAAAACAAAGGCATAGATTTCATGCTAGTTAGGGCTCTGCTTCTGAGGTCCCTTCCCATGGACAATTTGTGATTTCTGTAATTCTGTGAACTGCTGATATAGGAAGTGAAGAAGAAGGAAGGGTGGAAGGATCAATGCTGATTTCAAGATTTGAAACCTGCATGAGTTGGAGATGTATAAGACACCAGGTAGAAATGAGAAAGTGCAAAGGTTTAAGGAGAAACAGGTTATGTTCAGATACTGTGAATTCGAGATGAGTGTGAAACATATCCAGGTGTAGCTGTCTAAGGGCTGCTAGAGATGTGGGACTAAAGTTCCAGGGAGGGGTGAGAGCTGGATGTGCACATCTGAGAGTCTAATTATGAAGATAAGCCATTTGCTATAGTTGCCAACCAAAGCTCTGGGCTATACATTTAAGAAGAAGGCCACTGTAATGTGGTGGAAACACTCAATTGTTTGTTTTTGTGTCAAGAGATCTGGGTTTAGAACCTAGCTCTTCTATTTGTGAACTGTGACCATTGGGAATCTGCTTCATCCCATAAGAGACTCAGTTTCCTCCTCCATAAAATGGGTATGTTTATTTGTGTTTCAAACCTCACAAAGTTGCTATGAGTAAAGCATTTTGTGAGTTCCAAGGGATCTTTCTTCCATACTTCAACCTCCTGATACAGGTTAGGTGCAGGGGTGAGAACCTGCAGCCTTGAGGCCACTTGCAGCCTTCTAGGTCCTCAAATGTGGCCCTTTGACTGAATCCAAACTTCTCAGAACAAATTGGGGCATATGACCACGATTTCCCACCCCAGTAGGATTTCCCTCTTTTTCTTCAAATCCTTTTTCTTCGTTTACCTTTGAAATACCTATATCATTCTTTCAAGGGATATTTCATTCCTTTAATAGGTTGATAATCCAGGGGAATGAATGCTCCTTGAGGGCAGAGACTATTTCATTTTGATAGTTACGTTCTTGGTACTTGTTGTGGATTTAATGAATGTACATTGAATTTTTACTGAGCTACTACTTTTTCTCTAGGAAGAGGGCTGTTTTGTACACAGGTAGCTGTTATCTTGCCTCTAGGAATGCATATTATTATTGTTATTAATTGACGCTGTTATTATGTGAAAAAGACTGCTACTTAGATACTTGTCTACTTAACCACCATCTGCTGTGGGAAACCATTATAAACTTAACTTTTCTGGAATACAAAGAATAACATAAAATTGGACTGATGCTTGTAGACAGGATATACTTATTGGCAAGTTTGTTAAGTAGGGAAGTATTTGCATTTCTGTAGACAGCTCCCCTTCAATGCAATTCCATTGATTTCAACAAGTCTTCACTGAACATCTCTGTGTGAAGTACTATGGTAGGCATTGTGAAGGGTATGAAGATGGATAAAATTCTATCTCTGCCTTCAAGAATCTTGCAATTTAATTAATGGAGGAGATAAGAAAAGGAGTTATAAAAATAAACAAAACACAAGGCAGAACTTCCAAGTCACATAGAAGAGGTTTAAGAAAAGAATTATGAGTGCCTTCTTGTTGTTTCTCCTTTGTTTTCAAAGGCCATCATGACATCAGTAAGTTGATGTCATGACTTGCAAGTGAATTGGATTTAAGTGAGGGAGGGCTGAGTAAAGTCACCAGCTTCACTTTCTCCTCTGAGGGAGAGATCATGTCTAGCTTAAGGCATCAGAGAATGTTTTTTGGAGGAAATGGCATCTGAGCTGGACAGGGTGTCCCAAATGTCTTAGTGCAGTTTAAGCTTCACTAAGCCGTAAAACTGCAAGACTTTTGGAATGCCTTGTATTTCAACGAGCAGAGATGGAAGAGGGGATGGAGGTGGAGGGGAGAATATTACAGGTGGGATGAAATAACAAACACCTGGAGGTATGAGACATAATGTGTATTTTGAAATGGACTGACTGTAGCTTGGCTAGGGCATAATGTACTTGGAGGGACATAGTGATTGATAAGTTTGGAAAGCTGGCTGGGGTCAGATTGTGGTAAGCCTTACACATCATGTAGAGAAGTTTGAACTTTATTCTGTAGGCAGAGGAGCCATCAAAAGTTGTGTCATGAGTAGGGTAGAGTCTTAAGAAAATAACTACTTCAGCATTGTGAAGGATGCTCAATAAATGCTTATGGGGTGGAGTTGAATTATAGAGGGGGTTTGACTCTGTATTGGTGGTAAGACTTGGAGAAAACAAACTGATAAAATGACTCATCCTTGAAATACTAATGCCAAATACCTATCTTACAAGGTTATAACAGGACAACTTTAACCTTAAAGAGCCATAAAATTGTGGGTTATTGTCATCATTAAAAATACATGTAATCTTCAAATATTAAAAATCCAGGACAACTAAGAGATCACCTAGGTAAAAATCACTAACAATCACCTAACAAATTTAATACTGTTCTCATTTTATTTGAGGCAGTGTTTTGCATTTGGATAGAGAGCTATCTTAGAAACCAGGAAGAGCTGGGTTCAAGTCTAGTCTCTAAAAATACATGTTATGTATTTTTACATATGGCTATGTTACCTTGGGCAAATTTGTAAGCCTTTCAGTATTCTAGGAAACTGTCTAAAACTATGCATTGCCAAGAAGGTGGCAACCTGTAACCATAGAAGAAGCTTCCTCATCTGGGAGTTACCTACCAATGAAATCATAAGTCCTCTCCCTATCCCCTTTCATTTTAAAAACATGGCTCTATACTGAGTTTAGAGATCTACTAAGAACCAAAGGACTTAATTTCTTTTTCTCAAGGTATAGGTTAACCAACTTGAATTGCTCAAAATATGACTATATTTCAAATAAATCTTGAATCAAACTCATGCCAATTGCTTTGGGTGTAATTGACTTTTAAGTGTTATCTGTAGCATCTTTACCTCTTTCTAAAAACCTTGGTTTAGGATTGTGCTTAATGATGAGAATTATCCATTTTGATTTGACTGGAAAAGCATCATTCTTTTAAAGTACACTTGAATGGGATGGCTCTTAGGCCATTTTGGATTTCTCTAAATCCAAACTTAGTGAAACCAAAGACCCAAACTGAAGGTTCACATTTCAATTGGCTTGGATCTTGGGCATCTGAGTTTCTATCCCAGAGATGCAAAATGTGACTTGGGTCTGTTAATGTTCAAAGATCTGAAGTTCGATTTGAAAGTCATTTTTTTTGTTCAGCTTAAGCTCCAAGTTTGTGCAATGACTAGATGGAATACCTCAGATTTTTCTGTTCAGCTTAAGCTCCAAGTTTGTGCAATGACTAGATGGAATACCTCCTGGCCTGGCAGGGGAATATCTTATAATTTCTATTTTAACATTTCCTGGTCTTTTTTATAGAATTCCTTTACAAGTCCACTAATTCCTAAGAAGAAAGTAAAGGACTTTTGCCAGAACAACTTTTCTTCTTCCTGGTCATTTAGTGGGAAATTTGTGAGTGCTTTCATAAGAACAGTTGATTTGGAGGAAGAATTTGGCTTAACAAACAGAAGGAGGTAATTGTCTACTGAATGATGTAGAGTAGGAATGGATTTCTAGACTACATTGTTTGAGGAGCACTGGTAGACTCTAGAGATAGCTTGATCTCTGCGGTGCTTAACTAAATAAAGGCAAGCTTTGCAAGATTCACACGTTACCTCCTTTTCCAGGAACAAAGCTGGACTAATGCAGAATGGACTTTCCTTCAACAGTTTTCTGTCTTTTCAAGTGAAAGGAAACCAAGTTGGGAAAGACCAATTCAACACTTTGAAGAAATCTCTAGTACAAAGACATATTTCATCTATTAGGGTAATGTTTTCCTCAGGCTCATCCAGGAATAAATCCTAACCTTCTCTCCTTAAGATCCCAAAGATGCAACTGATTTGTTTTCAGTTGGGGCAATGAAATGTCTAAATGAGAAACATATGTCTGTATGGTCCAGAGAGGACACGTTAGGAGGCTTCTTGTTTATGAGGCCCCCACTCAGCAATAATCTGACAGCCGTGGAAAGACTAAACAAGAAGCTGACAATTAACTCCTAAATAATAGAGGTCTTTCTGGGGAGCTGGGGTTTTCATTACAAGTGAAACACCACCTAAAGTCATGTTTAAAGGTCCCCTTCCCTGGAAAGAGAGGAAATGCCAGTAAAGAACTCTGACTGAGACTCTCTCTTCCCTGTCTTCAGAGCACCCATCACTCTACCTACAGCTTCTCATCTATCTGTGTTTGATGTGTTGTCTGTCTGGAGAAAGGTTAGATGCATCTATTTTAGGATGGAGTATAAACTTCTTAAGTTCTTTGACAGATTCCAGTAACCAAACTCCCCCAATGAAGCAAAGGATCTTATATCTAAAAATATAAGTAGTTTTCATAATAACAAGCACCTGGGGAGAAATGATAGCTTTCAGAGGTGGCAGGTACAGCATCCCCTCTTTAGTGAGTAAAGGGGAATAGCACGGGAATGCTATTTCTGCCTGAGAAGATAAGGATTCTCCTAAAGCAGAAGTTCTTGAACTTTTTGGTTGCAGGACTCTTAAAAATCATCGGGGACCCCTCAAGGAGCTTTTGTATATGTGAGTTTTATGTATCAATATTTACCAAATTAGAAATTAAGACATCTTAGTTATTGTTCAGTCATGTATGACTTTCCATGAGCTCATTTGGGGTTTTCTTGGCAAAGATACTGAAGTAATTTACTATTTCCTTCTCCAGCTCATTTTACAGATGAGGAAACTGAGGTAAACAGGGTTAAGTGACTTACCTAGGGTCACACAGCTAATAAGTGTCTGAGGTGGGATTTGAAATCAGGTCTTTCTGACTTCAGGCCCAGTGGTCTATCCACTGAGCCACCTAGAATGCATCTTAGTATTTATGAAAATAGTTTTGAGCTAGTAGAACCCCTTAAAAGGATCTTGGGGCTTCCACCAGTATCTGGATCACATTTTGAGAATTGATACCATACAGGAATAGCCACAAGCTACTTCTGAAGATTCAGTAGCTGAAGGCATAATGTACCCAAAGGACCCCATATAGTGGCAATCATATTTTTTTCTCCTTTCTGCTGAATGTTTTTCAACCCATCCACAAGAATCAATTGAGAACCTACCATACTGGTATGGTGCTTGACACAATGGAAGAGACAAAGGAAATATACTGTGCAGTCTTTAGCCTCAAGATGTTTACAATCAGGTTGGGGTGTGGGTGAGCAGGAGGAGGACAAAAGACTCATAGACCTGAAACAATTAGAAAGATGGAAATTGCATTTAATGAAGTACTAAATCGCATGCACGCTATGTGCTATAGGAAATCTGAGAAGGGAGAGATCAAGGTGGCCTGGGGTGGGTCAGGGAAGACTGCACAGAAGTAAAGGGACTTGATTTAGGTTTCAAAGGCTAGGTGTGATTTGGACAGGCAAAGGGGAGTAAGGAGTTCATTCCAAGGAGGGGGGAACAGCATAAGCAAAGTATCAGAGGCAGAAATGAACATGGGAAAGGATAAGGAAGGAGGTAAGTATAAAACTTAGTGTGGCATTTTAGCAACAAAGATGTTTCCCTTTAATTAGAATCATCCCCAGTGAATTGGGGGTGATTGCTCCGAGACCTAAACTTTGGGGGTTTTGATGTGCAGTAACTGGAGGAGCCAGGGAAAAGAAGAGGACTACAAAAGATCTGAGGCTAAAATACAATTAGCTCAGAATCCTTCATCATATCTGAAGCAAATAGGTGAAATTATTCAGTCTCCTCTTTACCTCTCTCCTTATCCTTCCTTACTTCTACCCCCTTCCCCAGCTGAGCCCACAGAAGTGCCAGCATAGATGAGAAAGGAAAGGATGCTAGCCTGCTACCAACAGAAAAGGATGTCTCAGAGACATGTGAGACAAATAGTCTTTCACCAATGCCTTGAGTCGCTCCCACCCTATTGTATTTCTGTCTTATACTGTGCTGAGGGGTGGGGAACCTGCAGCCTTGAGGCCACGTGTGGCCCTCTGGGTCCTCAAGTGGGACCCTTTGACTGAATCCAAACTTAACAGAACAAATCCCCTTAATACAAGGATTTGTTCTGTAAAACTGGACTCAGTCAAAAGGCCACACCCAAGGACCTAGAAGGCCACATGTGGCCTCGAGGCTCCAGGTTGCCCACTCCCGCTAGGCTCTGGACTGTCTCACAGATCTCTTTAATATCTCCAGCCTAGTCCTTTCAATTTATTTGCCTTGGCAGGAGACTGGCATGGCACCTTGTCAGCCTTTTGGATTATTAGTTGGACCTTTGGCCCAAGGCAGGTTCTCTTCATCCAGGCCTATGACATTGTCCCTTATCACTGGCATTAATGGATTCCATCCCTCTGGCATCTCTCCAGCCAGCAAGGTCCAACTCTTTCCCTCCTTCCATACTTAGTCCTCCGGATGATACCCATCAGTGGCTGATTTTCTGAAGCTTAATGTTCACTTAAGCTTAATTTCACCCATGTATAAATAAATGATGGGGTCAGAAGACCCACACAGTGTGATCTGACTCAGCCCCATATTTGTGTAGGTACGGCTCTGCCTTTACCTTAGATAATGAGGGCAGAAGCTGGAAGGACTCATTTAAATCATGGGGAAAAATGAGAGAGGCATCTATAATTACCCTGAAGGAAAACTTCTAATAAGAAGTGGTGGGAATGATTAGAAGTAACCTTCTGAGTGACTCTGAGAATGAAGATCACAGACCTAGAAGGAATTCTCAGAGCACATCTGGCTTATCCTTCATACTTCTTAGGATTACACCTAGCTTCTTCCCGAGGCTCTGAGGATTGTAGAATACAGACTCAAGCAAGAGATTCTAATCCAACTTCCTCATTTTTTAATGTAGAAACTGAGGCACAGGGAGTGGAGTGGATTTCTAAAGGTCACACTCAAGAATAGGAAACAAAGCTTGGATTCAAACCAAGGTCTTTTAGCTCCAAATCGGGTGTTTTTCTCTGCAGAAACACATTTTCTCTTGCAGTGAAGGAGATTTCACCACTTTACCTAAGTCCCTACTCCCACATCTCACACACTTTTGAAGGAACACACTGGTGAGGTTGGAGGTAAATTGTGCCATTCAAATTACAATCTAGCCTTTTGGAAGGAATTATCACTTCACAAGAGAGGCAGAGTAGAATATGGGATAGCGAGCTGCCCTCAGAACCAGGAAGAGTTGGGTTCAAGTTTTATCTTTCACACATAAGCTAAGTCACAACCACTCAATCAGTGCTCTAGGTTAGAGGACTCAAAATCAAATAGAAGTAGATGCCTGTGGGCCTTGTATTGATGACCATATTGATTCAGAAAACCACATATTAACATTATCTATGTTCTAATGTATTTTTACTTTGGCAAATATTTCTCAGTTACATCTGGTTCTGGTTCAGTTTGGGAGTTTTGAGAAAGGCATGGGCTGTCTATACTTCTGCTCTGTGTATCACTCTGAAATTAAAAATTGCAGTGGAGGTACTCTTATCAAGGGATGTTCACTTTCAGAAGGAATTTCCTCTTCTAGAAGTCCCTATACCAGTGACATCACAGGTCCACTCCCTATTCCTGAGTCTATGAATTAAAAAATTAAATGCAAGACACATTTATTAAGCATTTATTGTACACAGTGCATTGTGTTAGACTTTTAGGAGAATACAAAGGAGAAAAACACAGAATTCTTGCTATCAAAGCATTTACATTTTAGTTGGGAAAATGAGTCATATCTGCCAGTAATGTCACGCTCCCTGCCCAAGAGTCACCCTTATGAATGCAAACCCAACTGGATTAAAATATAATTGGGAAACATTTAACAAAATAAATAAAAATATAATACAATTAAATTTTAACTTGTGGTTTTCTAAGTCAATATGTCACTGGCAGGGAGCCATTTCTATTGGAGTGTGACACCACTGATATACACAAATAACTACATATTGTTCTTCTTTAGAAGCAGCCAAGCAAAGAGGATTCAGAAGTTTGGAAAAGAAAAATGAAGAGAATCAGGGAAGCATTTAGGATGTGCCAGATAATGGCACAAGAAACCTGCTAGATGGTGTAGTGGGCAGATAGCACTGGATCTGGAGTCAGGAAGTGCAGTTCAAATCTGGCCTCAGACACTAGCTACATAGCTAGTGTAGACCCTGATTGTCATTTAATCTGTTTACCTCAGTTTCTTCAAGTGTTCAGTGGAGATCATGCTCACATCTACCTTGAAGGGTTGTTGGGAGGTGCCTGGCTCCATAATTACTAGGGATTGTTATTATTAAATTTCAGAGCTAGCATTCAAACTCAGGTCCTGTAACTCCAAGCTGAATGCTGCTCTCCTCCCTGTACCTCCTCCTTTCACTAGCTTGGGCATTTGAGAAGAATTCTAATAGGCATTGGTGATGTAGGATGGAGTCCACTCCCAGCACGGAGTCAGGGTAGAAGGGTTGGAAGGTACAAATCCAAAGAAATGGGAGGGGGCAGGATAAGAAATGGGAACATGGAGTAGTTAAGTTTGACCAGTGTGCAAAAGGAGTTAGTGTGAAATGAGGCCAGAAAGGCTGGTCAAAGCCTACATCAGGAGATTATATTTTCTTTTGCAGTACCAGTAGTAGAGTACTGTCAGGGAGTCAGGAAGATATGAGTTCAAATCTTGCCTCAAACATTTACTAGCTCTGTGATCCTGGACAAATCACTTAACCTGACTCAGTTTCCTCATCTGTAAAATGGAGATTAAATACTAGCATCTAACCCACAGGCAGATGAATTGAATGAGATATTTGTAAAGTGTCTTGAAAATCTTAAAATGCTAAATAAATATTGGCCATTATTATTGCTATTATTAATAATTAGCACTATTATTAATATCAATAAATAGTATAGTGATAATAATGTCAATAATTATTATCATTCACATAAGCATATATGTAAAACATAATAATAATTGTCATTATTATTACATGGAAGATATATGGGAGATATTAGCAAAACATTTTGAAAATCTTAAAGTTTTAAATAAATATTAGCCATTATTATCACTATTATTAATAATAATCACTAGTAGAATTATGACTGTCACAAATATTATATTGATAATAATGTTAATAATCATCATTAATGTAATTGTACATGTAAAACATAATAATAATCGTCATTGTCATTATATGAGGAAACAGCAAAGTTTTTTTTAGTAAGGAATGGCATGATCAGACCTGCGCCTGCTGAATGCCTCCAAGAGAGATGTTCATTTCGTTTCTGTCTTGGATTCCTCATGCTTAACACAATGCCTTGCTTGTAGTAGTGGCAACTAAATGTTTGTTGAGTTGTTGAATAGATTAAGGCATCTCCACGGCACCAAACATCCTGATGAAAACTGGAAACGTTCCGCCCTCCAGATGTTTGATGTCACGTAGACAGACTCTCTCGATGATTGACTGAATATTTCAGTCTTTATCTGGATGAGTGACAGTATAGAGGCTCAGCCTTGTAGTGTCAGCTCTTAAACCCCTTCCACTTTGCTGTTGAAAGAATTGTTATTATGATTCTAAATACTCGGCCTGCTTTTAATTGGACACAGCATCCTTCACCTCCTTCTCTAGCACACGATGCTCATGGGAAAACTGACAGGTTCTGTGCCAAAGGTGATTTCCATTCACGGGGTCCTCATGGTCATTATCCACAAGCATTTAGCAATCCCTCACTCACACGTGCATGGCACATTTTCAAACAGAAGACATCATGCAAACATCAGCTGTCGATGCTGTTATTATTGGAATTGCTAAAGCAACTCTTTCCCCACCATGAAATTACTTAGTAACAATTCTTTATCCAACACCTGCTGAAAAGGAGTTCAAAGCACATCCTCCACGTGGTCTCTTAAAAATCTCACCCATTTACAGCAGTTTTCCTTTTCTCCCCACTCTGATTTTAGTTGTGACTTGCCCTGCCCCCCAAACTGCATTTACCCACCATGCATTTGGTGTCAGGATTCCACTGTCTGGTTTGCTCACTGTTATTGATCAAAGATCTTTGGCTCGCACATGCACTCTACCTACTCGTTTGGTGTTGTCCACTTTGCTGGTGAGCTCACAGGACAGGACTATGTCTTTGCAATACTCACGGCCAATGCCTTAGGCAGAATGCTGAAAATCATTGAAAAGCAGAGTTGGAAAGGATCTCAGAGGCCATCTAGTCCAATCTGCACCTATATGGAAAGTCTCTGGAACACACAGATGTCAAGTGGTCACCCAATCTTTACTTGAAGATCTGAGGGGGAAACCAATACTTCATTCCATTTTTGGTTATCCTAGAGGCTACTAGCTAGGTGACAGTGGGAAGAGATCTGGACCCGGGCTCAGTAAGTTCACTTGTTCAGTCATTTTTCAATTGTGTCTGACTCTTTGTGACACCATTGGGGTTTTTTTGGCAAAAATACTGGAGTGGTTTGCCATTTCCTTCTCCAGTTTATTTTAGAGGTGAGGAAGCTGAGGCAAACAGGGTTAAGTGACTTGCCCAGGGTCACACAGTTAGTAAGTATCTGAATCCAGATTTGAAATCAGGTAGATGAGTCTTCCTGACTTCAGGACTATCACTCTATACAGTGTGCCACCTAGCTTCCCTGGAATCAGTAAGACCTGGGTTCAAATCTGGCCTCAAACATTTATTTTGTTACCCTGGTATAATGGCAACCACACTGCCATACCCAGGATAGCTCCTAGTACCGGTGCTTTTATCTGCTTTACTAAGGAAAGATAGTTGTTTCAGGTGTAAACAATCTTTTTTTAATCACATAAAATACAGACACAGGAAATACAGAGAAGAGAAATAAAGACCAATAGACAGGGCTCTACTGCCTGAATCAAAGCTTTACATCCATCACTGAATTGAGAGAGCCTTTACCTCTGAGGAGTTGGGGAGATTTGAACATACAGCCACTCAGAGTCTCAATTAGGAAAACACATCTTTTTCATAAGCAAGCCCTCAAAGTGAAAGCTCACCTCTCAGAATATATAGTCTTTAGGCTCAGTGCCTAATTAGAAATTAACAAAAGGTGTGTAAGCCTTCCTACAAGGAAGCAAGCTTCCCTTAATGGGCTCCACATGAGGCTTATTGATGGGTGGGGAAGACCTTATTCCCCATTGATTTTACACCTGGGCAAGTCTCTTAAATTGCTATCTGCCTCAGTTTCCCCATTTGTAAAATAGGGATAATAATAGCATTTACCTCCCAGGGTTGTTGCGAGGATAAAATGAGGTAATAGTTGTAAAGTGCTTTGTAAAATTTAAAGTGTCAGATAAATGCTAGCTATAGCTATTAATCATTACGAGGTCTTTCTTGATGTCAAGCGGAAATCTGCCTCTTTGTGGCTTCCACCTGTTGATCCCAGTTCTTCTGTATGGGACTGAATTAAAACAAGCCTAATTTCTCTTCATTAGACAGCCCTCCCAATATTTCAAGATAACCATCATGTTTCCTCTGAGTGAAAAGCAAAGCAGTCATTTTCTCCCTTTTCAGATGGTGAAACCGAGGCACAGAAACTTGCTAGAATTTGTCAGCAAGTATTTATTAAATGCCTGCTGTGTGTCAGTCACTGAGCTGCCATGCTAGACAATGGAGATCCATGTACAAACAATGAAACAATCTCCTCATGAGAAACTCACACTCTAAATGTAAGTTAATACATACAAATATATACAAAGTAGTTAAATACAAGATACTATGGTGGGAGGGTGAGGGATCAGGAAAGGCTTCATGAAGAAGATGGTGGCTAAACTGCATCTTCATGGAAGTGAGGGATGTATCTTCTGTATCTCTAAGAGGCAGGAGTAAAAAGGGAAGGAACTCCTGGAATAGAAGTCACAAAAGTAAGCCAGAACCTGATGCGGAAGAGATCTCAGGGTTCCTGAACTCAATTCCGGTGATTAGTCCACTCAACTGTATTGCTTTTCCTGACACCTATCTTAGAGGTTTTATAAACGAAGACCTGATAAGACATGATTTCAATGAACCTACAGCCTCCAAATACATGGAAGCAGATTAAGCACACTCTTAAAAGCTGAGTAGTATGGTGGAAGGTGCACTGAATTTGGAGCGAGAGGGCCTTGAGACTTTGGGCAAGTCAATTCCTTGGGCTTCAGTTTCTTTGTCTGTAAAATGAAGGCATTGGAAAAATTAGAAGAAAAGAAGATTATATATTTTTCATAGTTATGGGTAAGGGGTGAATTCTTAACAAACAAAGGATAGATGCAATTACAAAAGGTCCAACAGATTCATTTGATTACGTGAAATTGAAAAGCTTTTGGCACCAAAAAATGAACACATCTGGGATAAGAAGAGAGACAGTGGACTGGGATACACACACACACACACACACACACACACACACACACACACACACACACACGAGACACTGACATAGGACTACTCAGCATAGTGTGCCCTCATCAGAGAAGGTGCTATGCTCTATGAGCAAAGTAGAATTGAAGTAACTCAAAAGAAATGTGAAATGCACAAATTTAGAGAATCTACCACAAATTTTCACATGGACTACTTGTGCCCAACATGTAGTTGAACATTCCAAGCTCATATTGGTCTGATAAGCCACAGCTAGACACACTGTAAGTTGACTCTAGTATAATGATGTCATTTTGGTCCTCTTCGAGAATAAAGGACAAATATATATATATATATACATATATACATATACATATATACACACACACACACATATATATACTATATATATGTATATATACTTACATGTATGTATACACATGAACACATATATACACACATGAATGTATACACACTCATATATGTAAATGTATGTATATATACACACAAATACATATTTCAATAAATATGTCAGATAAGAATTTGATATTGAAGACATTTAGACAACGAAGAGAAACATTCCCAACTAAAAGGAGGAGGTTGGACTAGATGCCTCTTAAGTCTCCTTCAGCTCTAAGAGAATAATCCCATGATCCTTTTGCATGCTATAGTGTTTCTTGCCTCTGACTAGGACCTGAGACAGAATGGAATTGATGGTTTCCTGTGAAGCCTTTGTTGAAATGAATATAGACATATTTCTTTTTCGCGAGGCAATAAAATCAGCAAATATGCCCTATTTTTTCTACAAATGCATATATATGTATATTTGGTTCAGTAGTTATCTAAATATGCTATTGAATGGGTGCCTCTCTTGGCCTCTTGGGAAGTCTCAGGACACAGACCCTTTTCAAAAGCTTGTTGTTGTGTTGCTGTTGTGTTGCTGTTGTCGATATCCTAACCTCTCACTGGAGGTTTACACTGTGATTAGAGTTCAGAAGAGAACTCCTCGACTTGATTACTTTAGATCAGAGTGTTTGGGGAAAGTTGCAGGCGGGAAAATACACTAGTTATTATGGACTGTGCAATAATACCACATGGTGGTTCTGAGAAGAATTGCACCAAGGGTTTAAGCATTTTTAAAAAACGGCATTACTGATTTCTCCCAGGGATCTCTGAGCATTTTGCTAAGAAGGCAGCACATTTTTCAATGATTTTTTTTCAATCGTTTCCTGTTTTGAAAATAATTTTTTTTAATCTAAAAGAAGTATTTCAAATCACTTTGTCTCCACCTCAAAATATCCAGCCTTCTGTATCTCTTCCTCTCTGAAATTAACCTCTCCGCTTTTGGAATGGTGGAGAAGCCATTGGATTTGGAGTCCGAAAACTGGGCTTCTAGTCCAGGTTCTGCTGCTCGCTCTCCGAGTGACCTTGGGTGAATCACTTAACTTCTTTGATCTTCTTCTGATTCTTCATCTGTAAAATGGAGCGATGTCTCAGGTCTCTTCTAGCTCTAAAATTCTGGGATCCTGCGCTCTCTTAAACGAACTCCTTCCTCTGGAACAGATGTCATTAACCTTTGTTTTTGCCATGAACCTCTCTGGCAGCCTGGTAAAACCTATGAATCCCTTCTCAGAATGTTTTAAATGCATAAAGGAAAATCCATAGGATTACAAAGGAAGCCGATTTTATTGAAATGTAGTTATCAAGATATTAAAAAAACAAACAAACAAACAAGTTCATGGATCCCAGGTTGCAAAGCCCTGCTCCGGTGGTTATTTTCCATTTCCCTACTACTCCCCTCTTATATCTCTCTACCTACAGATCTTACCATTAAAAAAAGCTGAACAAAATCACTTTCCTCAGCCTCAAAATCTCTCTTACTTTGCTTTCAGATTCCCAATTACTGTTTCTGTTTCTTCAACAGGAAATAATTCCTTCACTCTTGTTCTCAAACTTATGCCTTGATCAGGCCATTGATATTGCATTCTAGAAGGTTACTAGTGACCACCTAATTGCCAAATTTAATTCAAAGACTTTCTAAGTCTTCATTCTTCTTGATTTCTCAGGAAAGTAATGGAAAAAATGCTGAATTTCCATTCAGATGATCTGAAATCCTAGGCTTTTTATGCCATTAGTTATCTATGTGACTGAACAATTTGATCACTTCCTCTCTTGCAGCCCATTTCTTCATCCATAAAATGGAGGTAAGACCTGCCCTGTCAAACTGACAGGATTACTTTAAAGACCAAGTGGATGTTTAACTGAAAAAAAACACTTTGAAAATTGTCAAGAATCATAATGATGCTTTAGTGAACATTTATTAAGCAGGTGACTGTGTTCAAAGCCCTGTTCACCATGATGGTGATAATGATAAAGATGATGATCAGCCCCTCTTGTAATCTTTTCCTCTTCTTGCTTTCCTGATATTACCCTCCCCTGGTTCTTTCTACATTCCTGACTACACATTCTTGGGGTCCTCTTCCTCCTCCCATTCTCTAAATGCAGATATTTCTTAGGACCTATCTTTACTCTTCCTTCTTCATATATGTTCCATTCTTGTGACATCAGCTATAATATGTTCAGTGATTTAAATGCATCCAAGTCCACAAACATTAACTGAATACCTGTTTTTGTAGAAGGCATTGTGCAAAAATGAAAAAATGATCAATCCATGCCCTATGGGAGAAGATACCTATAACCACAAGGTGTCACTATAGAGAACAAAAAGACTCTGCCTGGTGCCTGGGTTCGTCATCCCTCTTCTCAACCAAGAAAAAGTCAGGAACAAAGACCCTCCCAGACCATGCCTATTTTCACCCAGCAGCTTGATTTTGGGTAGGTCCTTCTCTCTAGTCCAGGAGATTTACCTGGAGTCTCTGAACTTAAAAAAATTGTTGAGTTAAGGAGTTATTTCCTGTTGAAGAAACGGTAAAACTTTAAAATCTGAAAAGAAGTTAAGAGAGATTTTGAAGCTGAGGAAAGTGATTTTGTTCACATAATTGGTTTTCTTTGTAATTTTATTTATTTTATACATTCAGAAGAGTCCACAGCCTCCAGCAGACTGCCACAGATCTCTATTGACACATAAAGTTTAAGAACCCCTGCTCTCACCCCTTCATTCTTCCATCTTTTCCTCTTCCATCCTTCTACCCTTCTCTGAATGGTGAGGTGGGGAGGAATTTAGCGCCAAGGATTCATGTATTGTGTTCTCCCAGGGGGCTGCACTTAGCTGACGATACAATAAGATTTTTTATCTCCAGAGGCAGGGGAAAAACTCCCAAAGGTCTTGCCTTGGGGAAGTTACAGAGTTATTAATAGAATTGTAAAAATCAGTATCCACTTGTTCACCCCCAGCTGATATCCAAGTCACTAGGCTAGAAAGGGAGAATTCCACCTAATTAAACCCTGAGACCTAAGCCTCCAGTGACCCTGCCACTTGCACCCTCTGCATATGATTAAAAACGTACTCAGAGATCAATGAGAATAGATTGCATCTTTTATCTTGAGGAAATGGATGCAAAATACTATCGTTACCTTAAAAAGCAATTTAAAATGGAAACAAGAATCCTTCAGCTAACTGGGTTCCCAGTGGTTTGGGGGAAATTACATTACCCACTGGGCTTGTCTTCTACTCTGGCTGTTGCCATTCTTTTTGCCTATGCTGGACCATGGTGCTCATCTCCTAGAGGAGCCTGCCTATGAATTTGCTCTGTCTACCATTCTCCTCAGTACTCAATGCTGCTACCAGCTTCTGGGGAAGGAAAACTTTGGATTCCTCTATTCCTCTATTCCACTACCCCTATCACAGATCAACACTCTCATTTAATTTTCTGGAAGGGATGCATCATCTCAGACAATCCAGTCAGAAGGTCACATTCCAATCCCATCTTTTCCTAGGCTAGGAAAAGGAACAATCTCTGATTAATTAGAGAGGTATCAGACCACTCTCTGCACTCAGGAGAGAAAAAGAATCTGCTCCAAAGGGTTGTTATGCATACATGCTAATACATTTAGCATATCAAGAGCAAGGATCTATGATTCTTTTGGTATGGTAATTGCCTATAAAAGTAAATAGTTCACAAAAATTGCACAAGATTCAGAGAAGTTGGGCAACTAGGTGGCACAGTGGACAAGCCAGAGTTAGCAAGAATCATCTTCCTGAGTTCAAATCTGTCTTCAGACACTTACTAACTGTGTGACCATGGGCAAGTCACTTCACCCCGTTTGCCTCAGTTTCCTCATTTCTAAGTTGGGCTGGAAAAGGAAATGGCAAACCACTCCAGTATCTTTGCCAAGAAAACCCCAAATATAGTCAAGAAGAGTTGGTCATGACTGAACAACAATAACAGAGAGATTATGTGACTGCCCATGGATATATACTAGTAACTGTCAGAGGAGGGTGTTGAAATGATGTCTTTCTGAAAGCAGGTCAAGCACATTAGATATGTAAATAACACTAATGCAAAGTAGAATTTAATAATGGCACAGGAGATATAATCAGAGTGACATTGAAGAAAGAATTCTGAATTTGGATAGAGATGACAGCTTCACTATTAACTATTAGTGTAGTTTTAGGACAGGAACTTTTTTTTTACAGAGCCTCAATTTCCATATCTGTAAAATGAGGGTTTTGTACCAGATGATCTCTAAGGGCTTGTCAAACTTTAAATGCTAGGCCTAAAAATGTAGAGGTCACACAGTGGCAAGAGAGTTGGTCAGAGAAGGCTATGGGGAAGGTGGCCCCTTAGCTGAGCCTTGAAGAAGAGAATCAATTATCAGTTATATGTGGAGCATCCATTCTAAGCACAGGAGATAACATGTGTGTCCCACAAAGGTGGGAGAAGACATGATAAAATTTGGTAACAATGAGCAGTGGAATTTGGCTGAAGCATTGAAGATCTTAAGGAGAAGCCTGAAAAGGGACATTAAAGTCAGATTTTGGAGGACCTTTTATTATTTACTTAATATTTTAGTTTTCAACATTGATTTCCACAAGATTTTGAGTTACAAATTTT